>CP125973.1:565616668-566839168 GCA_030063025.1 Avena longiglumis
TAACTATCTTTCATACTCATCCTTGTAATTTCTTTGTTACCATATTGATTTGATTTCCAATCACTACCATCCTATAGATGACATCTAAAACTAGCATCACTATTTACCTCTTCTTACTTCTTTATTTATAAGTTTTAAGTGAATGCTATAATAAGGACAAGAGTTGATAGGTTAAGAATTGGTGAATCAATAGTTGATTTCAATATTGATGAACAACAGATGTTGGAATATCATTCCAATAGGAGATGGTAAAGATTGATATGGACAGATGTAAAGGTATATGGTGAATGATCTTAACTTTGGTTTCTTACTCAATCTCACTAGAGAGTTAAAGTTAGGTATTTCCATGATACTCATGGTATAAGTAGATGAGATTATGATATAGTTGTTACATTCTTATTAAGTGTGTTATATTCATAACTTGGTATTCATGAGTGATTACAATGAATACTATGATATGATCACTAAGTATCAAATATAAATCATTAAGTAATGTATTAGGGTTTAATTTTATTCCATTTGATCTACCTTAGATCAAATCATGTTTACCAAAATAAGGTTTTAGCAAAGGTCATATTGAAACTTATGCAGCGATCAACTTGATGATCTACTTCGAATTCCATCAAGTTGAGAGAAACTCAATCACTTTGACAAGTTTTGTTCAAAAGCGAAAATTATTCATATTTTCTATGCATGAATGCAATGCACACATCGGTGTTCAGCTTATTTCTAAGCTCTAATGTTGAGATGTTACAAGTACTTGTTGTACTAGCTTCTTAGTAAAGAAAAGGAGTACTGCCTCCATTTCATAAAAGAAGGTACCTTTTTTTTTCAAAAGTCAATCCATGTAAAGTTTCATTAAACTTTCAAAAAACATTATGAACTTTTACAATGTCAAATAAATATTATTACATATATCGTTACATATATTTTTATATTATATATGTATAATATTATATTTATTTTTAGATTTTCCTTAAGGTTTGGTCAAATTTTATGTTGTTTGATATTTGAAAAAAATTATATGCCTTATTTTCACGGATTGGATGTAGTAGTTGCTAACTAGATAGGTTCATATATTCCCCACTAGCTATTGCAACTTGGTATGCTTTTATACCTACGATTAATTTAATCGCTCAAAACATACTTGATTAGCTATTGCAACTAAATATGTTCCATAGTATAAGACGTCTGGTAGCCAAGATAGCACACCAAAACATCTTATATTGTGGAACAGAGGTAGTATTATATATTAAGATCTGAGAAAAACCAAAAAAAAGAGACATAAACTCAAATGTAGTTCGGGATACATGTACATCATTTAAAAATGTGCAAAAGTTTGAAAAATCCTAAGTGTGAGCAATGATATATTCTAAAAACATGCAAAATATTAATTGAAACACCATATGATCTGGGCAACACAAAATGAAAAAATGTATAAATTTGGTGGTTTCAAAATTTGCACTATTCTTTTTTGCTTCAAATCCGCAAAAAAATCATAGATGGTGTAACATCCACAAAATTTCCCAAATTCTGGGATATTAAATTAGTAAATAAATTAGATTAAACTATATGACTTTGTTGAAATTTCTGAATTCCTTGGTTTTAAAAACTTCGGTTAATAGTGCATTAGCATGACTATCAAACTTATTTGTAATTCAATCCAACCATCGGACTTCGAGTGACAATTATCCGAAATAGCTATAATGGCATAGTGATAAATAAACACAGTTCTCAAAACCTTTTTACGGAGAATAAGCTATCTTATTGTTCTATATTGAACAAATAAATTTAAAAAATTGAGAGTTGTTTTGACTCAAATTAGAGGTATAAAACTCCTTTTATAAAAGTATCAATAAAAAATAAAAATGAAAAATATCAAGCCAGCCCACTAGGCGACAAAGTGGGGACCACAAGCATCCATCAACTCTATTGGCTTTCTTTAAAACGGTTTAAAACTCTATTGTACACTAAAGCCTCTCCATTGTGCAATCCGATGATGCGGTTCTAAAGATAAGATCGGATCGTGAAGTCTGACTTCGTCATCGACGATCTTTAGATTGTTTTCTCTCGTATTGTACAATAATATATGTAGATCTAATTCTTTTCATTGCTAGCATCTTGTAGATTGGATCTTGGTTTTATTTGCTTCTCGTAGGAATTTTTGTTTTTCATGCTGTGAATTCCATCATGGACTCTTGACACGGAAAAACATGTTAACTTTTGGTTGATTGGCCAAATAGGGCGATCCGGATATCCTAACTCATCGGCTGATCTACCAATGGTGGCTTTCGGAGTATTCTTGAGTTAATTGGATAAAACTACCACAATTGGGGCTGTCGGAGCAGTCAGTATCACTTCGGTAATTTTTGAGTCAGTACCATTTTTAAGTCATAGTGTTACAAACTATACTAAAATTCTTCTAACAGCATTTTAACACGCTTTTAGACAGATGAGACCCATCTGCGGTGACCTAGCCAACAAAACTATGGACTTCTCGTGATCTTCCGGTAGAGGAGGCGCACGTGAAGTGCGCTAGCTTGGCGGCGGGCAGGATGCGCGGGGTGAGGCGCTGGAGGTTCTCTCTGAAGGTGTGCACGACAACCTTGGGGAGGTTCCTAGCCGTTGTCGACGTCTTCCTTGTGGACCGAGACGTGCGCGTCATTGTCGTAGGCGTCGATGTGCGCACGCACGAGGCAACGCAGCTCCATATTGGCATGGGACCGGTCGACAGTGTCGTTGGTGAGCAGCGCTGTAGCGTCGTCGCAGTGGAAGTTGTAGTTGCCGAGCATCAAGGACTTGTTGGTGCGGACGACGTCGTTGAAGAAGGCATCCAACTCGTTGAGCGCCGCGGGCGGCGGGCCAGGAAGTTTCATGCCAGGTACGCCACGACATGCGCCAGGAACAACGCCGTGAGTAGGGGCAGAAGCGCCAGCACCGCCCGGAGCTGCGAGAAGCTAGCATCGCACGTGCCAGCGTCGCCCACATGCCCACATCCTCGCGCACGCACGCGTCGCCCGGCGCCCGGAGCTTGATCGCGCCAGCACTGCCCTCGCCCACGCTCGCGCGGATTTCACACGCCGCCGGAAGCCACCGCATTTCGCTCGCCAAGCCACCCACGCCGGCGTACGCGCCGCTCTACATGGAACTTGAACACGTATTTGTAGCTCCCGCGCCGATGTCGTGGCATGGTGGCGCGGCTACATGGCGGTATCCTGCTTATTCGGCGTTATGCGTTGCGAGGGAGGAGGTCGCCACGTCTCGTTCCGTGCTTATCCGGCCGTCGGCGCAGTGCGCTCCAACACGAAGTGCGCTGCCATGGTGATACATAATGGCGTATCTATAGTTTTTGATGTTTTATGCTTGTTTAGTATCTATTTTGCTTTGCTTTGTCTACACTTTTAGGTGTTTAATATGTTTTCGATACTAACCTATTAACAAGATGCCACAATGTCGGGTTGCTGTTTTCTTACATTTTTTGGTTCGGAAAAGCTATTGAGGAAATATTTTGAATTGGACAGGACAAAAGCGAAAGTCAATATTTCGCCGAGGAGAACGAGTCCGGAGGAGAGGCGGAGGGATCCACAGGTGGCCACCCAGTGGGCCCTGCAGTCCATGCTGGGCAGGTGTGGGCCCCGGCCGCCCTCATGCCGCCTCGCCTATAAACCCGATGCCTAAACCTAAGTACCCGATCAATATTTCCGCGAAACCGTCGCCACCATCGTCCCTAGACCGGGATCTGAGCTCTTCCGGCACCTGCCGGAAGAGAAATCATCCCGAGGCCTTCTTCTTCATCATGCCAGCCTCCGGTATGAAGCGTGATAGTTCCACCTTGGACTACGGGTCCATGTAGTAGCTAGATGGTTGTATCTCCTCCTTTGTGCTTTCATGTTTAGATCTTGTGATCTCAGTTCATGATCAAGATCTCATCTATTTATAATCATGCATGTTGTATTTGTGGAGATCAGATGAATATTGAGATTACTATGGCAGATTGATTAATGGTTTTGTGTTATTTATTCTATCATATACATGTTGTTTGTGATCTTGCATGCTCTCCGTTGTTAGTAGCTATCTTGGCCAAATAGTTGCTAGTGACTCTAAGAGGGGTATTTATGCTCGATAGTGGGTTCATGCCTCTATTCGGTCTAAGGAAGTGATATAAATCTCTAAGATGGTAGATGTGTTGTTGCTACTAGGGAGGAAACAACGGTCTCTTGTTGATGGAACATGTGGACTGTTTATCTTACACACTTTGCTTAAAGCGATTTATGCATTGCTCGCAACTTAATCTTTGGAGGGGTTGGATGATAACCCAAGGTGGACTTCTAGTCATAGATGCGATTGGATGGCGGTCTATGTATCTTGTTGTATTGCCCAATTGAATCTCATAGGATCTTTATGTCTAATCTTGCATTGTTATGCCTTGCTCGATCTATCCAATTACCCTGCTGTAATTTGTTTACCACTGCATGCCATGTTTGTTTATCTAAGGAGAACACCTCTAGTGAACTATGGACCCGGTCCAATCTTTACCATTGATACATCTTCCATTGTTTACTTTCTTAAGCTACTATTTCCTTCCACACCATACAGTTAATCCTTTGTTACAGCAAACGGTGAGATTGATAACCTCAGCGATTCGTTGGAGCAAAGTCTTAAGTTGTGTTGTGCAGATCTCCATGTTGTTTGCAACACTTTTGAGTCATTTCCTTCCTCCTCTTGGTTCGATAACCTTGGTTTCTTCTTGAGAAACTGCTCATGCTCATCATACCTTGCTCTTGGGGTCTTACAACGAAGCGCCCACGTCAACACCGTGAGCGTCATCATATGGCGTGATTGCTTGCTCGCGGTGCAGAACCATGGTGCTGGCGCATGGCGCATGGCGGTGCTAGCCTGCGAGGTATAGAGCACCTGGACGCTAGATGGACTGCCCGACTAGAATATCCAGGGCGGGAGGGGGGACTGCCCGTGAAATTTATAAAAAGATTCAGATTTTATAACTCTCTAGCATATGTCTATCATTTGAATGTTTTGTTGACTAGTCAGCTCATGGATGGGTCCCATCTCCTGAAAGCTTGTTAAAATGTTGTTAGGCGAAATTTAGTGTAGTTTGCAGCGCTATGACTCAGAACTGGTACCGACTCACAAAAATTACCGAAAGTGGTCTTGACTTCCCGACAGGCCCAATTATGATAGTTTTATCCAACTAACCCGTATTCTTTCTAGTTGTTTCATGTTGCGCTATACAGTTGTACATGTTTAGTACCTTGGGTAACAATATAATGTGTAGCGTCTACTCCTTCGTTTGGAAATATAAGATGTTTGAGCTTTATGAATTGAATATATCTAGGCGTATTTTAGTGTATAGGTTCACTCCAAACCTCTACAAACATATATACTAAAAAGCGTCTAGATACATTCATTACACAGAACTAAAATGCCTTATATTTCTGAGCGGAAGGAATAATGCGTGGAGAAAATATGTTGTTACTTATATAAGGTTCATCGTTGTCGATTTTTAAAGGCGGTAACTTGAACTCTCAGAGTGGTGCGATGAGGGCTAGCCATGACGCCTAGCCGATATTCCTTGAAATTGGCTAAGTAGGCCTTCAGATCCACATCTTCTTGCTTCTCTTGCAACACCGCACGTTCTTTAATTCCTGTCTATTTTTCTGTATATTCTCAAAATTTTAGGGATGTTCGTCCGATAGTTCATTAAAGGTGGGCCGTATGATGTTCTCAAGAGTAACATTAAAAGGTTTGGCGATCTTATCTGCCGTAATGATTCAATTTATAAAACATGTCCCTTTCGTAGTCAGCAAAATGTGTGTGCGCAAACGTTTCTGGCTATATTGAACACGTTAGCTATACCCAACACCGAGGCAGATGATCCGTGAGGCTAGCTAGAAACGTGATATGCAAGACGGTCTAGCTGACACTTTTAAGACATGAACCCGGTTCCTCAGGAGGCACCCCTTCAAAGGTTCCGACGACTATCGGCTAAGCTAAGTCGATTTGATCGCCCTTAACTCGGTTGTCGATTCTATCAACAAAATACGTGCAAATTCGTCAAAAAAATTAAAGCAACAAGACAAGGGTTGAGAGAGTTAAAAAACAAGAAACGCTATTGCAACTTGGTATGGTTTTGTACTACCCAATTAATTTAATCGCTCAAAACATACTTGATTAGCTATTGCAACTAAATATGTTCCATAGTATAAGACATCTGGTAGCTAAGATGGCATGCCAAAACATCTTATATTGTGGAACAGGGGCAGTATTATATATTAAGATACAGACAAAACCAAAAAAAGAGACACCTAAACTCAAATGTAGTTCGGGATACATGTACATCATTTTAAAAAATGTGCAAATGTTTGAAAAATCCTAGGTGTAGGCAATGATATATTCTACAAACATGCAAAATATTAATTGAAACACCATATGATCTGGGCAACAGAAAAATAAAAAAATCTATAAATTTGGAGGTTTCGGAATTTGCACTACTCTTTTTGCTTCAAATCCGCAAAAACGAATCATAGATGGTGTAACATCCACAAAAATTTCCCAAATTTTGGGATATTAAATTAGTAAACAAAGTAGATTAAACTGTATGACTTTGTTGAAATTTCTGAATTCCTTGGTTTTAAAAACTTTGGTTAATAGTGCATTAACATGACTATCAATCTTATTTGTATTTCAATCCAACCATCTGACTTCGAATGACAATTGTCCAAATAGCCATAATGGCATAGTGATAATAAAACACAGTTCTCAAAACCTTTTTATTGATAATAAGCTATCTTATTGTTCTATATTGAACAAATAATTTTAAAAAACTAAGAGTTTTTTTCTTTGACTCAAATTAGAGGTATAAAACTTCTTTTATAAAAGTAACAATAAAAATAAAAATGAAAAAAAATCGAGCCAGCCCACTAGGCCGACAGGAAGTGGTGACCACAAGTATCCATCAATCTCCATTGGATTTCTTTAAAAGCCATGCATAATTCATTTAAAAACTCTATTGTACACTAAAGCCTCTCCATTGTGCACTTTGTTCGTGTAGTTCTGAAGATCAGATCAGACCACGAAGAAGTACGAGTACGTCATCCACAATCTCTATATTGTTTTCGCTCGTGTTGTACAAGGGTATGTAGATCTAATCCTTTTTATTGCTAGCATCTCATAGATCGGATCTTTGTTTTATTCGTT
Organism: Avena longiglumis; assembly: GCA_030063025.1. Lineage (NCBI taxonomy): Eukaryota > Viridiplantae > Streptophyta > Magnoliopsida > Poales > Poaceae > Avena > Avena longiglumis. Next base: position 565,623,884 of record CP125973.1, read on the forward strand.
TCTCGTAGAATTTTTGTTTTCCATATTGTGAATTCCATCATTGACTCCTGACACGGAAAACATGTTAACTGATGACCCACAAGTATAGGGGGTGTATCATAGTATTTTTTGATAAATTGGAGTGTCGATCCCAGCGAGGAGGAGAAGGTGCTGAAACAGTGGTATGGAGCGATAAATCCTGTGAATACTTAGCAAGCGGATTTTTAGTGGTTTTATGACAAGGCAACAAAATAAAGAGCAAGTAACAAAGGTAATTAACAACAGAGCAAGTGGCCCAATCCTTTCTTACCAAAGGACAAGCCGGTGGAAATACTTATAAGGACCAAACATTCTCGAGGACAAATGGGAATTACATCAAGTGCTTTCATTTCAAATAGCTGAGTACTCTTCTTTGGTGTTTGTAAGTGTTGTGTGGGTGAACACATGCTAACATACCGCCCTTCCTAGGACTAATACATACTTGTGATTAAACCCCTGAAACATCCGTAACTACGGAAAGTAATTAAGATATAAATCTAACCATAGCCTTAAACTCTAAGATCCTACACTCCCTTGTGCAAAGGTGTCCCTAACAGGGGTTTAGGTTTACATCACTCAAACCCCACAATTAGTAGCCAAATACAATGCATCCCCTAGGCCCATAAATGGTGAAGTATCATGTAGTCGACATTCACATGACACCACTAAAGAATAGCACCACAACTTAAATACTAAACCATGAAATAATAACTTATCATAGATTCACTACTAACAACATGACTTCTCCCATGTCCTCAAGAACACAACGAACTACTCACAAGACATCATATGGATCAAGATCAAAGATGATATGGTAATGGATCACAATCTGAACATAAACAATAATCCAATGGTTCCACTCACAAGCATCAACTACAATAGTAATCAACAGGAAAGTTTCCCTAAGAACTAAGCAATATCCAACACAATTGTTACATCGATGCAGTGGTGATGATGGTGCTGAGTGGAGATGATGTTGTGGATGATGATGATGATGATGATGATGATCCTGATGAAGCCTAGCTTGATGATGGTGTTGATGGCGACGGTCTCCCATCTCCGGGAAGGAATTCCTCCGTAATCATGCGCGGAGAGATCTTTCTCTCTCAGTGTTTTCTGCCACCCAGAGGCGGCGGAAATCTATCTGGCATCGCTCTCCCAGGCTTAGGGTTCCGTAGGTAAGATATAGGCAAAGGGTGAGAGTCGGAGGCCGGGCAGGTGGGCCACACCTGCCCTAGGCGCGGCCTCAGGTGGGCCCGTGACTAGGGGGTGTGGGCCCCTGCGGCCCCTCTTCGCTCCTCCTTCTAACTTCCTTCATATTCTGGTAAAATAATATGTTTCCATATTTTTCTGGTATATTTCTGATCTTCGCAAAATTGCACCGAAATGCCTTCTTTTTCATCAGAATCCAGACTCCGGCAATCCATCCTCCAGGAATCATCCAACATGCATAAACAGATGAAAAGCCATAAGTAATACCTCATAATAAGACATATATCAATGAATAGAGGTAAATTATGATATAAAAAGGTGATGCAAATTGGGCATATCAACTCCCCCAAGCTTAGACTACGCTTGTCCCCAAGTGGCGAGCTCGATAAACATGTCCACATGTTTATGAAGTGAAGTGTCGATAAAAGAATACAAACAAGAAGCATCACACTTATGATTGCACAACTCATAGAAGAAAGCAACTCACCATTATATAATTTAGCTTGCAACCAAGTACATGATCACAATAGAGATGCATAAAGATAAATCATAATTGGAATTAGCAAACTTGTGCTTGGTGGAGAACACACAGTAAACAGTTTCACAAAAAGCTTTTTGTAGAAGTTCCAAAGCAGGAGCACTCTTTGCTCAAAGGTTTTCACAAGTGAAGGCTTTCAAAGTAATATTCAATAGATAAGAGTTTTGTGCAAACAAGGAAGATAGAGAACATGATTGAATAAATCACCATATGAATGCTTGCAACACAACAACTCAAATGCTTGCTTGAGATAGAGAGGAAATAGGTTCTTGACTCAACTTGGAAGTGGAAGAAAGGTCCCTTCTTAGATGGTAGCAGGATTACAAGTCATAAAGAGCTTTAAAATATTATGGTACTTACTAGCTTTGAGCCCTCATTGCCCTATCATAAGCATCTTGGGATGATTAAGGTTAAAGTGAACAAAGATGAAGTATATGTTTGACGAAATATAAGTTGGCAATCTCATGTCCTTGAATATGAGAGCCACTCCTCATGCTACATCAACTTTGGGCCCGAGCAAGTTCTTGTCATTGTAAGTACTTGCATATCATTGAGAACGCCAATGGGGTACCCCTTGCACATAGTACATGAGCTTTCCCATAACCAAAATGACAAGACAAGCGAAGTGAGCATCTAAGCAATATTTTTATTTACTATGTGTATAGTTTTTTATTGAGGATGCTTCAGAATGCTCACTATGGTGTCTTTGCTGCAAGTTTCCACCATGATTAAACATAGCTTAGGCTAGCGCCCAGGCGTTTCTCTAACACAAAGTACAAACTCCATGGACTCACAAGTTCCCTTTTATTTCCTTTGTTGACATCCATAGAAAAAGAGCACGGTATCAGCGTTGTACAGTACAAGTGCTATGTTAAGCGTTACCCGTGACAACATGGTTACGCTAATTCAGCGTATAGATGCAAGCATTACAACCGATGTCCACAATGGTTCAAGTCTATTAGGGAAAGAAAATAAAGTGTGCCATCAACCATTGAGAGCTTTACTAACTAGTTTTCACATAACAAAATACTTTTTAATTCAGAAGGTAGATGAAGCTTGAGAATTTGCTTGGAATATCAATAGCTACTAGGTAGATATGTGGACACAAATGGAAAAAGTTTGGTTCAAAGGGTAGCAAGCAAGAGAGTTGAAAGAAACAAGCAAACATACAAGTAATAAAGCCAAACATGCGGTCTTCCTTGAAGACACAAAAGATCTTAAATTAAAAATACTAAACCTATGAGCCAACAAGAAAGAAAACAAATGATACCAAATACCTGTAAGCCTTTTCTTTCAAACCTCAAAAATTGTTGCTACTGACCAGAACTCGGTTTGCCAAAACCAATTTAGAGTTACTTGATGCTCCCAAAGTGATGCCAACACAGATCAACAAGATCCATCATATAACAGAATTGCAAAATAAAATAAGAAGTGCAAAAAGTAAAAGATGAGACTTCTCATTAATATTCAATAAAGGCACTCACACCAAGGGATACATAGATAATCAACTAAAGGAGAGATACTTCCACATGCAAACCAAATTATAAGATAACTTCCCTACCACGGATATGAATCCACTAAAAAGGTAAAAGATAAAAGATAATGGTGGTGATACATGACACTCCCCATGCTTGGAACAAGCCAAGGGATGCCAAACCTGATAATGAATTACTCCTTTGGTGGTGGTGGTGTCTATTGTCATCATAAAGCTTCCGAGGGCAAAGGGTCCCCATCCAAAAGGATGTCATAGTCTCCAATCCACGAAACTAGGAGCGAGAGCTTATGCGATCAAATCTAGCCTCATACTCATAGTTTTGATTTTGTATGTATTAGAGTTGTGCTTGTAATTGATTGGTGAGTCGGGTGAGAAGATTTCTTCTCGGGCTCACCACCTCTTCCTCGTCTTGGCGATGAGTTCTGAATTTATCTTGTGGATAACATCCACTTCGCGTTCCGCCATCTTCTTATACACGAGACCTCCTTCTCCAGCGCTTCCATGTCTTCCAGACTTCCTTCTCCCTTAGGGCCTTCAACTTCTTTCATTTGTACCTTCCATCTTTGAGAATTAGCTCCTTGGGATGGATCTTCAACTCATACATCTATGGGTTGAGGACATCCATGAAGGAATCCTCCATGGGTGATCGAGAGGAAGACATTGTAGCTCAAAAGCGAGAAATTTGCACGAAGCAGTTGAAACAAAAACACGATGAGAAATCGATGCAAGAACCTTGGGAAATCCGGGGGGTTATATATTATGAAGTTTCAATGCATAAGGAAGGTTTTGACACGGAAACGAGGCGGAGACGGAGTTGAGCACCCTCCGGTAGCGGCGGTGGGCCACGCCTAGGATGGGTCATCCAACCCGGACTCTGTTTCCTCTTTCAGATCCGTCTCGTCGTCTTCCTTATGTACTAAAAACATAAAAAATATAAAAAGATTGGAGTTTCACGAACCTTCTATTTTCACCACTTTTACCTATTCAAAGGCGAACTGCAGACTACGGTGTTTGTCTTGATAAATTCTTCGGAGTCACCATTGAATAACATCCACATCTTCATTATAAGAATCTCTATAAATACAATGTTTTAATCTTTGTCCATTAACCACCTGTGTTGTGTCATCCTTCGGAGAAGAGATTTTGATGGCACCTAAGCGGTATACTTCCTTGATAATAAAAGGTCCTTCCCATTTTGAGAGTAGTTTTCCTGCAAAAAATCTGAGACGAGATCTATACAAAAGAACTTCCTCACCAACATGGAATTCCCTTTTAAGAATTCTCCTATCATGCCATCTTTTTACTTTTTCCTTAAAGATCCTAGCATTTTCATAAGCTTCACCTCTCCACTCATCTAGATTACTTAAGTCAAGCAGTCTTTTCTCATCAGCAAGTTTAAAATCTGTATTCAACTCTTTCACTGCCCAATAAGCTTTGTTTTCTAATTCTAAAGGCAAGTGACAAGCTTTCCCATAGACCATTTTATAAGGAGACATCCCCATAGGATTTTTATAAGCAGTTCTATAAGCCCTGGCGTCATTCAACTTTTTAGCCCAATTTTTCTAGATCTATTGACAGTCTTATGCAAGATAGATTTAATTTCCCTATTGGAAAGTTCTACTTGCCCACTAGTTTGGGGTGATAAGATGAAACAATTACATGGTTTACATCATACTTAGCGAGTTTTCTAAAACCCCATGAATAAAATAAGAGCCTCCATCGGTCATGAGATATCTAGGCACACCAAACCTAGGAAAAATGACATCTTTAAGCATTTTCAAAGAGGTCTTACCATCGGCATTGTTTGTAGGTATGGCTTCCACCCACTTTGTAACATAGTCAACAACAACAAGAATATGAGTGTACACCTTTGAAGGAGGAAAAGGCCCCAAAAGTCAAATCCCCAACAATCAAAGGTTCAATAACAAGAGAATAATTCATAGGCATTTCATTGCGTCTAGAGATGTTACCTACTCGTTGGCATTCATCACATGATAAGACAAACTTCCTTGCATCTTTAAGAAGGGTAGGCCAATAAAATCCAGTTGTAAAACCTTTTTGCAGTCCTATCCCATGATGTCCTCCATAAGCACGCCATGAAATTTTCTCAATATCTCTTGTTGTTCAAATTCTGGAACACATCTTATAATACCATCTACTCCTTCATAAAAGAATTTCCTTCTTTCTTTGGTGTAAAGGTTGAAGGCAAATACTTGGAAACAATATAGTTAGCATAATCAGCATACCAAGGACTCTCATGCGGACTTACCCTTATTGCAGCTATCTGCTCATTTGGAAAACTATCATTAACAAGCAATGGGTCAAAAGAAATGTTCTCCAAACGAGATAAATTATCAGCACCTTTCCTATCCATAATATGCAAATCAAACTCTTGCAAAAGCAACACCCACCTAATAAGCCTTGGCTTAGCGTCCTTCTTTGTCATAAGGTACTTAATAGCAGCATGATCAGTATGAATAGTAACCTTAGAATCAACAATATAAGGTCTAAACTTATCACATGCGAAGATTACAGCTAAAAACTCCTTTTCAGTAGTAGCATAATTCTTTTGAGCAGCATCCAGAGTCTTGTAGCATAATGAATGACATTTAACTTCTTGTCAACACGTTGTCCAAGGACAACACCCATAGCAAAGTCACTAGCATCACACATAATTTCAAAAGGTAAATTCCAATCAGGTGGTTGGACAGTAGGAGCAGTTGTCAAAGCTTTCTTCAAAGTTTCAAAAGCTTCCTTACAATCATCATCAAAAACAAAAGGTACATCTTTTTGAAGAAGATTAGTAAGGGGCTTTTAAATCTTGGAGAAATCTTTAATAAACCTCCTATAGAAACCAGCATGACCAAGGATGCTACGAATACCTTTGATATCTCTAGGACAAGGCATTTTCTCAATTGCCTCAATTTTTGCTCTGTCGACTTCAATGCCTCTTTCGGAGATCTTATGTCCAAGAACAATTCCTTCATTAACCATGAAATGACATTTCTCCCAATTAAGAACAAGATTGGTTTCTTCACATCTACGCAAAACTTTATCAAGGTTGTGTAAGCAGGTTATCAAAAGAAGTTCCATAGGCGGAAAAATTGTCCATGAAAACCTCCACAATTTTCCTCATAAAAACCATGAAAGATAGCAGACATATATCTACGAAGGTAGCGGAGCATTGCATAAACCAAAAGGCATCGCCTTTAAGCATAAGTACCATAAGGACAAGTGAAAGTAGTTTTCTCTTGGTCACATGCTTTCTGACAATTTGAAAACCCGAATAACCATCAAGAAAGCAAAAGTGAGTCTTTTGGACAACCTCTCAAGCATTTGATCAATAAAGGCAAAGGATAATGATCTTTCTTAGTAACTTTATTAATCTTTCTAAAATCAATGCACATTCTATACCCAACCACTCTTTGGGGTATAAGCTCATTATCCTCATTAGGCTGTGATTATTCCCCTTTCTTGGGAACACAATGAACAGGGCTAACCCATTTACTATCAGCAATAGGATAAATAATTCTAGCATCAAGGAGTTTTAATACCTCATTTCTTACCACATCCTTCATCTTAGGATTTAGAGCGTTGGTGCTCAACAACTGGTTTTGTATCGGGTTCTATATTAATAGCATGACATATAGTAGGAGAAATCCCTTTAAATCATCAAGAGTATAGCCCATAGCTCCTCGGTGTTTCTTCAATATCTCCAATAACCTTTCTTCTTCCTTTCACGAAAGTTTAGAACTGATAATAACATGATATATTTTCTTATCATCAAGATAAGCATATTTAAGATCATTAGGTAAAGGATTTAATTGACAGGATCCCTTTAGGTGGTAGTGTGGTACCCAAGTCTTCCACGGGTAGATTATGCTTAAGTAACTTTCGGTGTGAAGAAAGCCTCGCCGATCTCATTTCTTTCCTTCATGAAGGCATCACTTTCATGATCTTCCATAAATTGTTGCAAGGCATTGTTAGGCGCAAGAGAAATAGCGAAAGTTGTTCAACCTTAAAATCCTCATCAGCGGTTCATTTTCATAAGGAGTTTTGGCAAATTTGAAAAATTAAACTCGTAAGACTCTCCAAAAATTATTCAAAACTTTTCCTTCCTACAATCTATGATAGCCCCACAAGTATTCGGAAGGGTCTACCAAAGATAATAGGATAAGTTTTACTAGCTTCTTTACCAAGTACTAGAAAATTAGCAGGATATTTAATCTTACCACAAAGGACCTCCACATCTCTTACTATGCCAATGGGAAAACTTTCTCTCTATTAGCAAGGTGAATAACCACATCAATGTCCTCAAGCTCACAAGGGCCAATATCGCATAATTTCCTGTAAAGCTCATAAGGAATAGCACTAGAACTAGCACCAATATCACATAAACCATAATAGCTATGACTATCAATTATTATGAGAAAGCATAGGGACACTAGCTTTTCTAACTTTCTTAGGATGAGAAACAATATTAGTAAGCGTCTTCACGAAAACAATATGCTCATCCTCTATATTTTTAGTAACAAGATCCTTCACAATAGCTACCACAGGCTCAATATCAATAAGCTCATCAGACCCTACAGTTTTCTTTGCGCTTTTGCTAACCAAAATAGCCATAATGTAATGCTCCCTTACCTTGGAAGGAAAAGGAGTTTTATCAACATAAGGTTCAGGCAAAATATGATCAACAGTACAAACCTCTACATTGGTAGGAACATGGGTAACAATGTCTTTATAAGGAGCATGGTACTTGTCCCACTCTTTCTTGGAAATTTTAATATAAGAGGCAAAAGCCTTAAAACATTTTGCAAGAACTTGAGGATTAAGACCAAATTTATTGCTAATATCACGGAAGTCATCAGTTCCCATAAAATATTTAATGCATTCATAATCATAGTTTATACCTGAATTTCTTCCTTTATCATTCTCCCAAGCCTCGGTGTTATCTTGAATACGGTCCAAGAGATCCCATTTAGCTTATTCCTTCATACGTGTGAATGATCCAGCACAAGAAGCATCTAGTAAATTTTTATCATAAAGAGAAAGTCTAGCATAAAAGTTATTGAGAATAATATTGTTAGGGAATCCATGAATAGGACATTTAAGCATTAGTAACTTCAATCTCCCCCAAGCTTGAGTTGTACTCTCTCCATCAAGAGGCCAAAAGTTATATATAAAATTTCTATCCTTATGAATCTCACTGGGAGGATAAAATTTCGAGTAAAAGAGAGATGCCATCTCCTTCCATTCCATGGATTGTCCATTCTTCAGCAGCTTATACCATTCTTCAGCTCTCCCTTTCAAGGATATGAAGAGTAACTTCTTATTCACCTGTTCAGTTGTGATACCTGCAAACTTAAACAATCTGCATAATTCATGGATTAAAAGCAAGTGATCACCGGGATGGATAGTTCCATCTCCAAAATAATAATTATCCATAACACGGTCAACAATACTTGTAGGTATCTTAAATGGATCTATCTCAACAGGTGGTGGTTCATCTACTACCCTAGCAGTGGTAGTAGTTTTCCCAAACAGAAAACCAACTGAGTTATCCATATTGGAAACAAAGTAACAAGCAGTAACAAAAGCAATACTCACAGTAAAAGTTTCCTTTACCAGTTCCACTCTTCAATAGCGTTTCACTCCCCGGCAACGGCGCCAGAAAATAGTCTTGATGACCCACAAGTATAGGGGGTGTATCGTAGTACTTTTGATAAATAGGAGTATAGATCCCAACGAGGAGCAGAAGGTGCTGAATCCAGACATTACTTTTGAAACGCCTTCTTTTCCATCAGCATCCAGACTCCGGCAGTCCATCCTCCAGGAATCATCCAACATGCATAAAAAGATAAAAAGCCATAAGTAATACCTTATAATAAGACATATATCAATGAATAGAGGTAAATTATGATATAGAAAGGTGATGCAAATTGGGTGTATCATTAACCTCGGTTGATTGGCCAAATAGACACAATCCGGGTATCCCGGCTCATTGGCTGATCTATCAATGGTCGGCTTTGAGGAGTATTCTTCCTAGTTGTTTCATGTTCCGCTATAAGGTCGTACACATGTTTAGTACCTTGGGTAACAATATGATGGGTAGCGTCTAATTGCATAAGAGAAAATATGTTGTTACTTATAAAAGATTAATCGTTGTAGATTTTCAAAGGCGGTAACGAACTCTCGGAGTGTTGCAATGGCGCCTAGCCGATCTTCCTTGAAAGTGGCTTAGTAGGCCTTCAGATCCATATCTTCTTGCTTCTCTTGAACATCACACGTTCTTTCCGTCTATTTTTCTGAATATTCTCAAAAGTTTAGGGATGTTAGCCTATAGTTCATCAAAGGTGGGTTGTATGATGTTCTCAAGAGTAAAAGGTTTGGCCATCCTAATGGTCGTGATGATCCGTTTACAGAAGATAATCCTCCATAGTCATCAAAATGTGTGCGTGAGCGATTCTGAATCGTTAGGTTGTGCAACGTCGAGAGAGATGATCCGTAATTGGCGTCAAAGGAGGCTAGCTAGGCGCGATATGTAAGACAGTCTAGCTGGCACTTTTAAGACATGAGCCTAGTTCCTCGGGAGGCACCCTTTCAGAGGTTCCGGCAACTATGGGCTAAGCTAAGTTGATTTTACCGTTCTTAATTAACTCGGTTGTCAGTTCTACCAACAAAATCGGTGCAAATTCGTCGAAGAAATGAAAGCAACAAAACAAGGGTTGAGAGAGAGTTAAAAGTTAGATACACTCGTGATTGTCGATTATTCGCTTACTTTCAATTGGCCCAGAAACTTTCAATATATAAGTTGCAGCTACTCTTTTCGTACAAGTCATGGATTTTATTTTACACGTCCAGAATCATTAGAGTACATGTGACAAAATCTGTATCTTGGGTCATTACAGTCCTATCTCGTCTGCTCGTAATTCGGCCCAAAATAGGTGAGTGCGTATGTCTAGCTAATATAGTGTGTGTAACAATATCACAATCTTGCTGATCTTAAATAGTACAGAAATATTATTTCCTAAATAAGAGAAAAACTAGCAGTACGTGCCACGATTGCATGTAATTCCTTGTGGGGCGGCGACTGGCAGGGTGGTACGTGCAGAAGTGGCATGCATGCTGGTATGTTCGTGGCGCGATGAACCTGGGACGAGGAGTAGTAGAGGTATACGTGTCAACTCCTCGCAGCCTACAGATCGATCTCTGATTTTCAGCTCCCCTGGAAAGTGCAAAACAAAATTTCCGTCTATACTACTAGTACTAGTACTAGTTTTACCGCTGTGCAGCTTCTTCCTCCTGTGACTCCATCCCACTTCCATCGGAGCTCCCGAGGAGGGCAGCCATGGCGATCGATGAGCCCACCAAAGCAAGTTCCAACACTGATCTCCCATGCGCAGTACGCATACTTCTACTACTTCTACTACTACTTCTCTTGATATCTCCGTGTACCTTTTCCGGATTAATTAATGAGACAGCGATGTGATACGATTCCCTGAGATGGCCTAGGTTTTACAGTAGTTTATGTTCTGTAGATTATCTCGCTCTGTTTGGTCGATTTCTGGAACGACGTGATGCTAGCGTCAGCTTGTTTTGAAGAAAACCAGAAGAAGAAAAAAAAACAGAGGTTTCTTATTTTGTTTGAAGAAAACAGAAGGTTCTTGACAAGAAAAAACAAATCCCATTTGATGTCCTATCTTCAACTATGATTATCGGATCGGTTGACTCTGTTTCCCTAGAATGCCAGTGCTTGCCGTTGCTGTTTGCACACGCTATGGCCTCAGTAATACCGTTTCCTTTATTCGACCAGTGACTGGACGACTACTTATATTGCTGTAATACTGGTATTTCTTTTAGTCGATTGATTGGTCGATCTTTGGTCGCATAACAGTTACTTACTGCAAGACTAGATACGATTAAGAGATTTAGTAAAATAAAATATTAATCGATTGCATAACCATTACTCTTGCTTTTCTTGGTTCCTTGATTTTTCAGAGGAGGACGCCAGCGGGTAACAATTCCGAGTCTGCCAAGACCAAGATGGGGCAGAAGATGGCATCCGTGCATCAGAGGCTCTCTTTGCTTCACAGCGGCAGCAGACACGTTGATATCGATGACGACTTCGAGCCGACGGTGAGAACCTGATCTCGCATTGCTGCATTTCAGGCACTTTTGCTTTGTAAAGCTTCAGAGTATCAAATGCATGTTGTTGCATGGTGACTGCAGGATGAGGATCTCGCTATTGTTGTTGGTCAGAAGACTATGGAAATCGATGACCGCGATTATCGATACAACAAACTTGACTATGTTCCTTTGAGTAAGTATTATACTATTGCTGTAGTTCTCTGGTATATTCCGTAATTAGAACACAAATGGGTTCACCGTCTCTTTAAACGAAATAAATTATATCTGCACGTTGTCGTAATTGTCTGTCATTGTCTTGTTTTCCATCCCTATACTAATTTTCGTAAATCATGAGCATACGACTTATTGACCGAACCTCATTATGGCAGGTCCTAAGGCCAGAGATCGTCGAGAATGGGCAAGAAAAGCGTCAATCCTTTCGATATAAACATGGAGCAGCGAAAACTAGCACAGGCCTCACTAAAACTTATAAAGTAATATAGACGCCCTAATTCTGTCTTTGTATTTATCGTGTGTCATTAACATGCCTTATCAGGGAAATTAGAACAGATAAACAGAGCTACCAGTTTCAGTTATGAACTCATCATGCTTCATATGGCAGGATAGTGTTAGAGTACCTTTTCTTGCGTCTTTTGGCTTCCATTTTATGTTCTCTATTTCTGATTGGCACTTTTATTTAGAGATTATTTGTTCTCATGTAAGCAGTGAAGCTTCTTAGTTTTTTCTTCTAATACAAAGATACACATTTTGATGTGTGTTCATGAAAAATGTGAACTCATTGTGCTTCATAGATTTTGACCTGTCAAAAAATAAAAAATTCATGTTATTAATTATCTTCAGACGCATGTATATAAGGAGGTAATAATGTGTTGCTCTTCTTTGGATGGTTCTTTATTTTCAGAGGAAAAGAGGGATACCAGCAGGTTCCAAGTATGCCAAGAGCAAAATGGAGCAGAAACCGGCATTCTTTCACAGCAGCCACAGTAGCAGTAGCGACAGTAGGAGTGACACGGATGATGATTTTGACCCGAGTGATGAGAATGCCAACTTTGAGACGACAGTAAGGCCTTACACGAAACAATTTAAAAGTGCTTCGGTTAAGACATTTTTGTGGTTCAAAACTTTATTATGTCACACTTTGCACTGTGGATGGCTGAGATAAAATTTCTTATCGGAGAAATAGACTAACTATGAACAAGTTGATCTGCTTTGATTGATAATGTTACAGAGGACGAGAAGGGAGCTAGCAGGTTCCAAATCTTCCAAGAGCAAGACACCGCCGTTGGTTGATAGCAGCAGCAACAGTAGTGAGGGCAAGAACGACAAGGATGCTGATTTTCAGCCTGAGGTAAGTAGGACTCATTTCAAATGGATCCATTTAAGACACGTTTGTTGTTCAAATATTGAAAGATCCTTGTTCATACATGGAAAAGTGTTTTGTAAAAATATACAGGGGTACATCGGCTGTCTCTAAATAGATCAATATGTGTACTAGAATCTGCAAATTGGATGGCTGAGTTAAAATTTATAATTGGAGCAATAGACTAACTATTGTAACAAGTTGTGACTCCACAGGTATCTGGTGATGATGGCCGGAAGAAATATGCACGGTACTTCAGCTTTTGTTGTTTTTGTAATGGTAGAATGCGTAGAAATCCTTCAAGTATGTCTGACTTACACACTTGAGACTTCATACAAATTGTAGTGTTAAGGACTTCTATGGAACTGCATGGGACAGAGCTGTGAAGGTAAATGAGAAATTGCCGGCAGAAGGTCCAAGTTTCGTGAAGCTTATGCTGAAATCGCACGTTGTTAGGGTATTTTGGCTGGTAAGTCTATGTTTACTAGTGTTCTCATGATTGTATAATGCTAATGAATCAGTATTTGTTTTTCTTATGAAAAAACATTCAGTTTGCGTTTTCTATTTGAAAACTACTCCCTCCGTTTCAAAATATAAGATGTTTTAGGTTTGTGAAGAAGATGAATCTAGACTTATTTTAATATATAGGTTCACTCAACTTTGGGATGAATCTACACACTAAAAGAAGTCTAGATTCATTTTCTTAAACCTAAAACATCTTATATTCTGAAACGGAGAATAGATACAAGGCAGTTGACTTCTACATAAGACAAAAAACATAAAAGTTAGAGAATGTATAGATATGTGAAATTGAGCTTTAGACAGATCATGTGTCACAAATTAATTAAGTTTCTTTTTTCTCCCTATGCATTTGACTTTCCTGTTTCTCTCCCAGAGTCTCCCAGTTAGCTTTTGCAGAAATCATCTTCCAGAGCATGATGTTACAATTGAGTTAGAAGATGAGGATGGGCACTGCTATGATACAAATTACCTAGCAAAGAAGACGGGACTCAGCGGTGGGTGGAATAGATTTTCGGTACAGCATGATCTTAAAGTTGGCGATGCCGTGGTCTTTCAACTTGTGAGACCAACAAGATTTAAGGCAAGTGCTTCATATTTTTTCGCCCACTGCTCCATCCTTCTTCGTGATATATATCTTTTGGAATGCACGGTACGAGGATTACGTGTTCCTACATAATATTTGTGCTGATATCACAAACGATTAAGTATGTTTCAGGTGTACATTCTAAGAGAGGATAAGTTCACTACAACTGATGGTGCACTCAGCCTCCTGAGTTTGGACACGTCCAAGGAAAACAATATGTCCGGTGAGTAAAAAAGATTTATATTGTTCAGCTTTGAACTTGCTATGTTATTGTAAAGGAAACAGGTTTTGGAATTTGAATCTGCAGAATTATTTGTTTTATTCCACAATGCAGAAGAAGATAGTTCTGCTGATGATGTCAAGTCCAAGGAGCTGGAGATTACTAGAGTGAGCAGCAAAGCATCGAACGATGACAGCGGCAACCTAGACAGTGAAGAAACATCAGATGATTGTATCAGAGACAGTGAAGAAACAGCAGATGATTGTATCAGATCTCCAGATCCAGACACTAATTTTGGCGCCGTGACAAACCTTAGAAACTTCAAGATCATTATCAATGGCTCGGTCATCGACAACAAACTATTTCCCAATCGCCTGCGCACAGCATACTACAAGCTCTGCTGCGCCAGGAAGGTGTTCCTCCACAGGCATCTTCTCAAGCAGATAAACCCCATGCTCGCCGTGGGGATAATCGTGGAGATTGTCAACATTGCCGAGGGTATCAGAGCCTCCCCTACCTCTTCCTCTTCCCTCGAGGACCTTACGACATGGAAGAAGACCCTGGAGTCCTTCGAGCTGCTAGGCATGGACGTAGGCTTCCTGCGCAAGCGTGTTGAGGACCTCCTTGCCCTCCTCACTTTTCAGTCACTGTCGAGAGACCTCCTCCAGGTGGCTGTGGAGGGTGTAAGGGGTACAAAAGGTGAAGCTAGAGCGGGACGGTGTCTCAAACAAGATGAGAGCCCTTGAGTCGAAGATGTCAAGCCTCAAGGCTGCCCTGACGGGGATGGACGTGAAGATGAATGAGATGATGGAGTCGAGCATGAGGAAGATGAAGGAACAGGCTATGCGGCAGCTGGCAACCGCGCCATGGTGATCGACAACATATTGTGTACACTTTCAGTAACTAGCTCTACCTAGCTCAGACTTGCCCTGTCTATCTAGTTCTTGTTATCTGTATATATCTTGGGTTGGTAGATTAAGCAACGTACCAGGATGCTGTTTTTGGTGCGCACATCAACGCTACGAGATGGGATGAGCGTTGTTTCAAGGTTTATTATGAGTGTGCTCTCCGTTTCTTTCTACAACTACTATTGATTTTGGTTCAGCTACTGAGCATGTCCTGATTGTATTCAGTTTTAGTGCTAGTTTGGTTTCTAAAATAAATGGTATCAATTCCAATTGGAAAAAAGAATTCTCGAACTTGTGCAGGAGAGGTAAATTAAAATCAGAAATTCTGAACAAATCTTTACAGCAATAATAATATTTTTCTCCGATTCTGACAAATTTTCAGGTACACGTTGTTGCTGACTTAACTGCTTATGGGGATAAAGATAAATTGGTTAATGGAAAGGGATGCATTACGATGGAAAATTAAGAATACAAACTCTTGGGCATAATCTGTGCCAAGTTAGAGCATCTCTACTCGCCTATCCAGGGCGTCGATCCGGACGCTTGGAAAACCGGCGTACCCTTCCACCCTGGTCATACATGAAAATTTTTGCTGATTGTTGCAAATTATAAAGAAAATATTCCTATGTAAGATTTAAATCCAATAAACCCTGGTCATTTTTGTTTATTGGTTTCTTTGTGAGAATAGGCATGGAGAGCATACATGTCAGGGCACTCCATCAGGTTCTTGCCGCACTCTTCCCACCCCTGTATTTGCCCTGACCACTCTCCCTGAAATCAACTATAATTAGGATCTATCAGTTACCATATCAAAAAGATTGCAAATCAGATCCACCACAGATAATGAACCAGCTACATATCATACGTCCAGTTTCATTGGGACAGTAGAGTGTTGGACAGAGGAGCGTGGGCTACTAGTACGTACTGTCGTAGTCGTAGGTGCAGAGTTTGTCGGGGGTGTCGATGAAGTGGTACCTGAACCTCACCTCGTCGGTCCCACAAGCACAGGCTGCTAAACCCTAAACCCTAAAACATAAAAAAAATAAACATTGAGATAAGAGAAAAGAGAGAAAAAACACCATATTTCCATGGTATATAAGAAGAATTGCTAAGATGCTCATTGTCTGCTTGCCTTGTCATTTTGGTTATGGGAAAGCTCCTGTGCCATGTGCAAGGGGTATCCGTTAAGCGGTTCTCAATGATATCAAATAGTTACAGTGACAAGAACTTACCTGGACCCAAAGTTGAGTATGCATGAGGTGTGGCCCTCGTATTCAAGGGGCATGAGATTGTCAACTTATACTTCGTCAAGCATATACTCCAACTTTGCCTTTAACCTTAACCACTTCAAGATGCTTATGATAGGGGCAATGAGGGCTGAAAGATAACAGATACCATAATTTTTGGAAGCTCTTTTTAAAACTTGTAATCCCTGCTTCCTTTACAAAAGGCCTTTCTTTCACCATTATTTGAGTCTCCACTTTCTACCTTTAGGCACCATTAAGAGAGCATAGTTGTCATTCTGTGTGCAATGTTTCAAAGCTTATTAATTAACGCATATTATGTTATTACTTGTTCATGTGCTATCTGTTTCTAGTCACCCTTGTGAACTTTGCGGTGTCCTATGCATTATATTGCTACCCTATGAGGGACAAGCTGATTACCACTATGCTATGATTTCTGCATGTGAAACAAACAAGCGTTTTCAATGCATATTATTCATGATCTTTGTTTGTATCTTGCCATATTGCATGCATAATTACTATCCTATTGTTGGGGATGTTGATCGTTAGAAGCATTATCTATAATTTTGATGCTCCATGCTTTTTAGTATCTACTTTGCTTTACTTGTCCACACTTTGAGATGCTTTTACATGTTTTACGGTACTAACCTATTAACAAGTTACAGCGATTATCGGATACTGTTTTCTGTTGTTTTTGGTTTGAAAAGTTAGTAAAGAAATATTCTCGAATTGGGCCGGGACAAAGGACAAAGTCAATAACTTTCCGTGGGGAACAAGAAGTCGGAGGAGCAGGAAGGCCGAGGCGAGACCCACCCTAGGTGCAGGTGGGCCCAGCCCCGCGCCTAGGGTTTGGGCACCCTGGCTGCCTCCCGGTCTCGCCCCTTCGCCTATAAGAAGCCCCCGATATAGAAACCCTGAGTACCCGATCAGAAATACACGAAACCGTCTGTAGCTGCCACCACCATCGTCCCTAGATCGGGGATCGAAGTTTTCCGGCACCACCGGAGGAGATCATCCCGGAGGCCTTCTCTCCGGTATGATTCGTGAGTAGTTCCACCTTCGACTATGGGTCCATGTAGTAGCTAGATGGTTGTATCTCCTCCTTTGTGCTTTTATGTATAGATCTTGTGAGCTCCTTTCATGATCAAGATCTAATCTATTTGTAATCATGCATGTTGTGTTTGCGGGGATCCGATGGATATTGAGATTATTATATTGGTTTGATTAATGGTTTTATCTTTATGATTCTATCATGTCTATGTTATTTCTGATCTTGCATGCTCTCCGTTGCTAGTGGTTATCTTGGCCAACTAGTTGCTAGTGACTACAAGAGGGGGTATTTATGCTCGATAGTGGGTTCATTCCTCTAGTTTCCAAGGGAAGTGACAGAAATCTCTTCGGTTGTAGATGTGATGTTGCTACTAGGTAGAAAAAAACGGTCTCTTGTTCATGGAACATGTGGACTGTTTACCTTACACACTTTGCTTAAAGTAGTTGTCTGTTGCTTGTAACTTAATACTGGAGGGGGTTCAGATGATAACCTGAAGGTGGACTTCTAGTCATAGATGCAGTTGGATGACGGTCTATGTATATTGTTGTAGTGCTCAATCAACCTCATAGGATATTTTTGGATAGTAATTGCATTGTTATGCCTTGCTCAGTTCCTGTCAATTGTCCCGCTGTAATTTGTTTACCCTTCATGCCATGTTGTTTATCTAAGGAGAGCACCTCTAGTGAACTATGGACCCCGGTCCAATCTTTAACATTGATACACCTTCCACTGTTACTTGTTTACTTGTTGCAAACCATTACCTTCCACACCATACGTTTAATCCTTTGTTACAGCAAACCGGTGAGCTTGAAAACCTCACTGATTCGTTGGGGCAAAGTCTTGAGTTTGTGTTGTGCAGGTCTTCACGTTGTTTGCAACACCTTTGTGACGTTTCCTTCCTCCTTATGGTTCGATAACCTCGGTCTCAACTGAGGAAAAACTTGTTGATTGCTCTTCACACACCCTGTGCTTGGGGTTACCAACGAAGTGCCACGTCGAGCATCATCACGGGTCGCCTACGTCTGCTCATGGTCTTTGTCACGTTAGATTCTTCTTCGCCTACATTGAATACTGCCGCCACGCCTCTCTTTGCGTCCATCATGATCACTCCGGTCGCCGCTTCTTTATACCTTATACATCTTCGTCAACTACAACTTTGCTGCCAGCGTCATCGCCTCATCCCCGACTACACCACATGCTCCTCTACTCTGGCAACTGCAGACAACATTGGCATCTCCCCCTTCGCCACTATGCACCTCACAACCGCTCTGGAGGCCTCCTCTACTAGTCTCTCTGATATGGTGACAAGTTCATGATGGTCCCTTACCCTCGCATGCCTGGTACTGGCAACACCGGGAGTGCCTTTGTCCCCGATGCGTTCCCGAGTCTGGCAAGCTCGGACCGACGCCTCGTCTTCATCGGCTTCTACATGGTCTGCTTCGACATCGCCGCCCTCCTCTTCGACTGCCTCGACCGCGTCACCGATGAGTTCTTTGCATACTGGATTCTGGCAAAACCGGAGTGTGCGTTCTTCCCAACGTGTTCCTAGTTCTGGCAAAACTATGGTCGCACCTCGTCCTCGACGACTCAGACTACATCGGCTTCGGCATTGACATCCTCGATGACTGCCTGGACGCATCTCTGTCATCCTTTTCGCGCACTATGCGCATGCGGCTTCACGTGCGGCTACGTCGACACCGGCATGCCCGACCAAGAGATCGACCATAGCGACCCCTCGCAACGGCTATCCGACCTCGGCACTGCACCACACTCTCGTCTCCCTCGACATCGGCACAAGGGCTACCATCTCGCTTGAGCATCATCAGCTTCCTTTGTAGTCCAAGCTACCGCGATGTGACGATCGGCAGCGTTCCCTCTCGGACTGTGGGGTGTCAGCCTACTGGATTCTAGTTGAATTATCTCGGTCTAATCATTTGCGGCGTTTGTTGTTCATGGCGCTACCGCTTCTGACTGCAGGGGATGCTAGAGCATTATCTGAACGGTTGTTTTGATAGTTTAGGATAGTTAGAGACTCTAGCTAACTTGACTTGTACTCCAAGATGATCCCATGTACGTCTATATATACTCGCTCACGAGACTCAATAATAAATCTATCATATTCCGCCAATCCTTCTCTATCGTTCTACACACACACGATGGCTAAAGTCTAGCAACAATTTAAAATCATGTCAACTTGGAATCCAGCGGTGTACATAAAGGAACGGACGCGACATTCACCACGCCAAATTGCTAGTGTAGAGTTAAGAATTTAATTGTTTATAGGAAGAGAATACAAGTGCGATTGGTTTGTACATGACTAATTTATTGTACTCTCTCTGTTTGGAAATATAAAATGTTTTAGGTTAGTAAAACTAATATATCTAGATATTTTTTATTGTGTAGAGTTAAATTAATCTACACACTAAAAGATTTCTAGATACATTTACTTCATAAACCTAAAACATCTTGTATTTCTAAACAGGGAAGTATACATAGTGCAGTAAATTTTAAGATTTAGAGGAAGAGAATAGAAGGAGTATGATATAGACCATTGAATCTATGAGACTAATTGATGTGGTACGTATGAGGTTAGAGCCAAATTAAAGAGAGTAGGACTTTTATTTTGAGACAAAGAATATGATAGTATTGATTTTTTTAAGATACACGGGTGCGCCATCACACTCGTGCGCACGTAGAAAAACAAACTCACACATAACCCGTAGAAAATTGTGGAGTTGCGTAAGATCATCAAGATTTTATGAAGTAATTATAAATGTCTTACTATTGATGTTTTATCAATTGTTATGAAAGAATACCCTAGCCCGTAAAATATATTCTTTAAAAAAGATTAAAAGTTGTACACAACAAGATATCAATGTTTGCAACTCTAGCCGTACAAATACGTGGGCCAACCTTAACAACAATATTTTGAGGAAGAGAATAGAAGGAGTATTAAAAGTTGTACACAACAAGATTAAAAGTACTCACTCGGTTTTAAAATATAAGATATTTTAGGTTTATGAAGGTAACTTATCTAGACACATTTTAGTGTGTAGATTCGGATTCACTAGTGGAAACGAGGCCTTTTGTTAAGCCTGGAAATGGGCTTTAAAACCGGTTTTTCTACGAACCGGTGTTAAAGGGGGGCTCCTTTTTGCTGTGTTAAAGGCCCCTGCACCAGTGGCCCGCGCAGCCCCCTCCTTTAACACCGGTTCGTGTTAAAGGGGGGGGGCTATATAAGACACCGCAGCCCACACCCCACTCTTCCATTTTTTCACTATCTCATTTTGGAGCCTAGCAAGAGGGTGTGAAGTGTGCTAGTTTGTGTTTTTTTCGTATGCACAAGAGGTGTTCGGTGAAATGCCCGAGAGCTCAAAATAAGTTTTCTCGTTGCTCTTTCCTTCTCGGTCGAGGTCGGCAACTATCCTTTCATGTGTCATTGATGTACTATATATATATATAAATGGTCATCTCCTATTAATTTTTGATATATACTATATATTAATGCAGATGAACCGGCAATGGATGTCGGTGACCGCCGCACTTCCAGTATATTACGGGCCTCCAAAATTTCATCGTTGTGGCTAATGCAAACCGTGGTCACAATGATTTTATGTGATGTCCATGTGTTCCTTTGTCGAACAAGAAAGACTACTCAAATACCCAGAACCATTCATGCCCACCCGCTTCGATCCGGTTTCATGCCCAACTATAATTGTTAGACCAAGCACGGAGAAAAAGGGGTTGTGATGGAAGACAACGAAGAAGAAGAGGATGATGACAACTATCATAATATGTATCCTGAATATGATGATACTGCAACGGGGGTAGATAATGAAGATCAAGAGGCAGCAGATGGGCCCGCTGATGACGATCTTGGTCGGGCCATTACTGATACAAAGGAAGAATGTGAAACTGAAAAGGAGAAGGAGAAGCTGGAGCAAATGTTAAAGGGTCACAAAACATTGTTGTACCCAACTTGCGAAGATGGCCACAAAAGCTAGGTACCACCTGAATTTGCTGCAATGGAAGGCGAAGAGCGGTGTGGACAGTAGCATTTTCAAAGTTGTTGGTAAAAATGAAAAATCTTCTTTCAAGAAATAATAAGTTGCCCGACAGTACATACCAAGCAAAGAAGGTTGTCTGCCCTCTAGGATTAGACTTGTAGAAGATACATGCCTGCATTAATGACTGCATCCTCTACCGGTGAGAAGTACGAGAATTTGGATGCATGCCGATATACCTTTGCTGCGGTATAAGATCAGGCGAGGCGATCCTGGCGATGTTGAGGCGAGGCCCCTAGGAAGAAGGTTCCTGCCAAGGTTATGTGGTATGCTCCTATAATACCACGGTTAAAGCGTCTCTTGAAATAAAGAGCATGTCAAGTTGTTGCGATGGCACATGGAAGACCGTAAGAAAGGGCGATGTTGAGACACCCGCTGATGGGTCACGGTGGAGAAAAGTCGGCGAGAGTACCGGACTTCATGCGTGGCGCAAGGAACTTAAGGTTTGGTCTAAATGCAGATGGCATGAATCCTTTTGGTGAGCAGCTGCGATCACACGGCACTGTGACTCTATGTATCTATAACCTTCCTCCTTGGTTGTGTATGAAGAGGAAGTTCATTATGATGCAGTGCTCATCCAAGGTCCGAGGCAACCCGCAGCGATATTGATGTGTACCTAAGGCCATTAGTTGAAGAACTTTTACAGCTGTGGGCCAAACCAGGTGTACGTATGTGGGATGAGCACAAAGGGGAGCCATTTGACCTGCGAGCATTTTTTTTCGTAACCATCAATGATTGGCCTGCTCTTAGTAACATTTCAGGGCAGACAAACAAGG
This sequence comes from Avena longiglumis, assembly GCA_030063025.1. Classification (NCBI taxonomy): domain Eukaryota; kingdom Viridiplantae; phylum Streptophyta; class Magnoliopsida; order Poales; family Poaceae; genus Avena; species Avena longiglumis. The sequence goes on from CP125973.1 coordinate 565,646,026, forward strand.
GATACAATGCATGCACACACTGTTTAGATGAGGCTGGAAGTGTATATTTGGATAAATGTAAGAAGGTTGTGTACCTAGGGTATCGCCGATTTCTTCCGAACCTGCATCCAGTAAAAAAGAAAGGGCAAGCATTTCAAACGTCTGACAGAACCCCGGAGGAAGCCTGTCCTCCGTACCGGTGAGGAGGTATTTGGTATGGTCAAGGACCTAGAAGTAATCTTTAGAAAAGGTCCTGGCAGTCTATATGTTCCGAATGATGATGCCGGACACGCGCCCATGTGGAATAAGCAATCTATATTTTGGGACCTACCCTATTGGAAAGTCTTAGAGGTCCGCTCTTCAATCGACGTGATGCACGTGACGAAGAATGTTTGCGTGAACCTGCTAGGATTTCTAGGAGTGTATGGGAAGACAAAAGATACACCGGAAGCACGGCAGGACCAGCAACGTCTGAAGGCCCCTGAAGAGCCTATGCATCCTGAGAACGAGAAGGGTAAACGATGCCACTTAACTCCTGCCAGCTACGCTCTTATCAAAGCAGAGAAGGAAATCTTTTTTGAATGTCAAAAGCGTTATCAAGGTCCGTCATCTTCTCGTCGAATATAAAGGGAATAATAAATATGGCAGAGAAAAAATTCCAAAACCTGAAGTCTCATGACTGCCACGTGATTATGACACAATTTCTTCCGATTGCATTGAGGGGGCTTCTACCTGAAAATGTTCGAGTACCCATTGTGAAGCTATGTCCATTCCTCAATGCAATATCTCAGAAGGTAATCGATCCAGAAAGCCTACCAGGGTTACAGACAGATGTGGCCAAATGTCTTGTCAGCTTTGAGTTGGTGTTCCCACCATCCTTCTTCAATATTATGACACATCTCCTGGTTCTCCTAGTAGTAGAGATTGCCATTCCTGTATTTCTACACAATATGTTCCCCTTTGAGAGGTACATGGGAGTCTTAAAGAAATATGTTCATAACCGTGCTAGGCTAGAAGGAAGCATCTCCAAGGGCTATGTAATAGAGGAGGTCATTGAGTTCTGTGTTGATTTTATTCCTTGTCTTAAGGCGATTGGTGTTCCAGAATCACGACATGAGGGGAGACTGCGTGGAAAAGGCACCCTAGGATATAAAGCAATGATATGTAGGGACGGGCATTCTCTCAATCAAGCACACTACACGGTTTTACAAAGATCTATTTTGGTTGCCCGTATATCAATGAACACAAAATTTGTCGCCTCAAACACCCGGGACAGTCTGATGAATGGATTATCAGTGAACACATGGCGAGTTTTGGCGGCTGGCTGCAGATACTTCTCACGAATAACACCACTGTTGGGGATCAACTGTACTTGTTGGCCAGGACATCATCTTTGACTGTATGTATTTTTCAAGGGTACGAGATAAATGGGAATACATTTTACACGATAGGCCAAGATAAAAAGAGCACCAACCAAAATAGTGGTGTCCGCTTTGGTGCAGCAGAAGATAATGGGAAAAAGACCACGTATTATGGGTTCATAGAGGAGATATGGGAACTTGACTATGGACCTAATTTGAAGGTCCCCTTGTTTCGATGCAAATGGGCCAAGCTAACAGGAGGAGGGGTTGAGGTAGACAACAAGTACGGAATGACAACAGTGGATCTCAACAATCTTATGAAGGTAGACAAGAACTTAGACGAACCATTTGTCTTAGCCAATGATGTGGCTCAGGTTTTCTATGTGAAGGACATGTCTACCAAACCGAAGAAAAGAAAAAATAAGCAAACAGATACATCACACGATTGTTACATAATCTGGCCATGTTTCTTAATTTTCAGTTCTTTTATGTATCTTAATTTTCAGTCGTGCTTTATGTAACTTACTATTAGTTGCATTACGTTTTAATTCCAGTTCTATCTCCTTCACAAAATGACCTATCTCATTCGAGGTTTCTTGGCTTTCGGGTCAAAAGACAAATTCCTGCTAAATCGGCAGGAAGTGGATAAAAAAAATGCCCATTGAGCGAGGCTTGCCCCCGAGCTAAGAATCTTCATGCCCGTTGTTCGACAAAGTTTGACGATAGTTTAAAACGGGGATAAAAAAATAAAAAAAGATCGAAATAGTGCGAAACCTTCGCATGGTGTTATATTATGTGACATAGTTAGAAGGAAAAAATCTCAAACTTGGTATATTGATTATGTCTCAAAAAAACCTTCACAAAATGACCTATCTCATTCGAGGTTTCTTGGCTTTCGGGTCAAATGACCAATGTTATGGCTAGAATCAAGGCATAGTTTGTGATAATATGGCCATATTGTGCATACATGTGCATCATGGCATGGCAAACAATGTTGCAAGAGGAAGTTTTCCTTTTTATCGCACCAAAAAGGCATTTTCCATTTTCCGAGCATAAAAAACGGACGGTTTTGTGAAGCAACCACCAAATGGCTAATTCAAAAAACCACCACCACATTTTACAAAAGTATTAGACCACCTTATATGGACAATGTACCAACAGGGGGATCTGAAACCTTTCCGTCCACCTCTGGTGAAAAAGACAAATTCCTGCCGAATCGGTAGGAAGTGGGTCAGATATGAACTATAGGTACATGATACGATGCTCATGATTTTTACAAAATCATTTTAGGTTCACAATATGCTATTTTATCAAAAATCCAATGCAGTTTGAGCGAGGCTTGGCTTGGCCCGAGCTAAGAATCTTTATGCCGTTGTTCGACAAAGTTTGAAGATAGTTTAAAGCAGGGATAAAAAATAAAAAAGATCAAAGCAGTCACGAAACCTTGGCGTGATGTTATATTATGTGACATAGTTATAAGGAAAAATCTCAAACTTGGTATATTAATTATGTCTCAAAAAACCTTCACAAAATGACCTATCTCATTCGAGGTTTCTTGGCTTTGGTCAAATGACCAATGTTATGGCTAGAATCAAGGCATAGTTTGTGATAATATGGCCATATTGTGCATACATGTGCATCATGGCATGGCAAACAATGTTGCAAGAGGAAGTTTTCCTTTTATCGCACCAAAAGGCATTTTCATTTTCGAGCATAAAAAGCAGACGGTTTTGTGAAGCAACCACCAAATGGCTAATTCAAAAACCAACACCACATTTTACAAAATACTAGACCATCTTATATGGACAATGTACCAATAGGGATCTGAAACCTTTAGTCCACCTGCGGTGAAAAGACAAATTCTGCCGAATCGGTGGGAAGTGGGTCGAATATGAACTATAGGTACATGATCGATGCTCATGATTTTTACAAAATCATTTTTAGGTTCACAATATGCTATTTTATCAAAAATCCAATGCAGGTTGAGCGAGGCTTGGCCCCGAGCTAAGAATCTTTATGCCCGTTGTTCGACAAAGTTTGACGATAGTTTAAAACGGGGATAAAAATAATAAAAAAAGATCGAAACAGTGCGAAACCTTCGCGTGATGTTATATTATGTGACATAGTTATAAGGAAAAATCTCAAACTTGGTATATTAATTATGTCTCAAAAAAACCTTCACAAAATGACCTATCTCATTCGAGGTTTCTTGGCTTTCGGGTCAAATGACCAATGTTATGGCTAGAATCAAGGCATAGTTTGTGATAATATGGCCATATTGTGCATACATGTGCATCATGGCATGGCAAACAATGTTGCAAGAGGAAGTTTTTCTTTTTATCGCACCAAAAAGGCATTTTCTATTTTCCGAGCATAAAAAACGGACGGTTTTGTGAAGCAACCACCAAATGGCTAATTCAAAAAACCACCACCACATTTTACAAAAATACTAGACCACCTTATATGGATAATGTATCAAGGGGATCTGAAACCTTTCCGTCCACCTCGGTGAAAAAGACAAATTCTGCTAGAATCGGCAAGAAGTGGGTCAGATATGAACTACAGGTACATGATACGATGCTCATGATTTTTTACAAAAATCATTTTTAGGTTCACAATATGCTATTTTATCAAAAATCCAATGCAAGTTGAGCGAGGATTGATCCCGAGCTAAGAATCTTCATGCCCGTTGTTCGACAAAGTTTGACGATAGTTTAAAACGGGGATAAAAATAAAAAAAGATCGGGTTAGATTCCTTTTTAGATGCTTAATATTTATTATGTTCAAAGTTTTAGAGTTTGTCTATTTTATTTTTGTTTGAATTGAATAATCAAAATTTATATGTAAGTGTTTTAATTATTTTGAAAATTTTCATCTAAAGTAAATATAAAATGTTTTTACATGAATGGATAAATATTATTTTTATGAAAATTATGATATATTATTCATATTTTTCTGAGTTGAAATGAAAAAGATATGAATTTTCTAAATTCATATCCTATTTTGAGTTAAAAATGCCACCGCTTTAATGCATGAAATAAATGCCCCCTTAACACGGTTCCAACCACGAACCGGTGTTAAAGAGGTTAGCGTAAGCGAATCCCCCCTTTAACACGGTTCGTGGCTGGAACCGATGTTAAAGGCATTTATAACGCCACTTCCTCCTTCCCCAAGCGGATCAAGCGCGAAGGAAGAAAGCGGTGGCGTCGCGCCGCCGTCCTCGCCCGTCTCGCCCGTCGCCCGGGCTGCAGCGCTCCCGCCCGTCTCGCCGTCGCCGGATTGCGCCATCCCCACCCGTCTTGTCGCCCCTCCGCCCGTCCCACCCGTCTCGTTGTCGCCCTCGCCGTTCCCACCCCATCTCGCGTCGCCGGGCTGCCGTCCCGCCCGTCTTGCGTCGTCAGGGTTGTCGTCGCCGTCCCCACCCGTCTCGTCGCCCTCCGTCGTCCCCCCGCCCGTACGCCCGCTGCCACGCCCCTCCATGACCCATCCCGGCCCAGCCGCTCGCCCACCCGCCTTGACCGCCCGGCCAGCGCCGTCGCCAGCGGTGAGCATACTGCCGATTTTTGTTAGTGTTAGTGTTTTTTGGTTAGTGGTTAGTTATAGTGTTAGTTAGTGTTAAATTAGTATAGTGTTATATGTTTATGTATGTGTATTTGTTAGTGATTGGTTAGTGTGTATGTGTATTTGTATATGTATGTATGTATATGTATGTGTATGTGTATGTGTATATGTATATGTATGTATATTTTTTGTATGATATATATATATTTTTATATGTATGTGTATATATGTATATATTTTTTGTATGTGTATATATGTATGTATGTGTATATATGCATCACTTGACCGATTACTTTTCCAATGCCGTGGACCCTGACCTCCTCTACCCTCGCCGAGTCGCCCATTTTAGGAGCCCACGTCGCGATGGTTCGAACGCACACCTCCACGCATCCCGGCCCCGCTCTCGCCCTAGCGCCGCGCCGCCCTAGTACACCTCTCGTTGTCAATATAGCATTAGGGTTTCTCCGAATCCAGGGTTTCTCCGAATGTATCCTCTCATATGAATCCGGGGTTTCTCCAAATTAGGGTTTGAAATGACCAAGCATGTATTAGGGTTACATTTCAATACTTTTAACCTGTCATATCATCATCTTTGCTTGAGCATTTCAATAGATGTATTACTGATATTTGTGTGATAATATTATTGTTTTAGAAACTATGGATCCACTTAGTAGAAACCTTGAAGAAGAAGAAATAATGGAGAACATTATCCATGAGGACACCTCACAATATCTGAACTTGGAGGGACATGATGACAGCTCAAGTAGTCATGGAGAAGATGAAGACTCCGGTGAACGCAATTTAGTGATTACAAAGTCCGGCGAGGTATATGCATTGATTAAGCCTCTGCTGACTTCCACCAACAATCTTCTTCTACATGTATTAATTAACGCTTCTTTCTTCTTTTAGCCCTCTGGATCGACCAGCCAGCAACAATCTTTTTCTACAAAAAAGAGCAAGCGAGGCGCGAGCCATCGGTTGAAAGATCGTGCAAAGTTCACGATCGAAGTAGTCCGTGTTGATGGCAGACCGATGGAGCCCAAGAAGGCCGCAGACAAATTTGTACGTCAGGCTGGAGTTCTTGTTAAGGACCAAATCCCAATCATAATTGAATATTGGAATAAGCCAAAGAAGGGCGACGATACCTTTGTCGATGAAAGATCCAAAGAAACGCTTTGGAATTCGTTGTTGGTAAATTTCACCCTTCCAGAGGATGATGAAAACAAACCGGTTAGAAAGGAATAGGTCAAAGAGTGGACTCTAAAGAAGATGGCTGACGCTTTCCGCAACTGGAAGACAAAATTGAACAAAATTGTCAAAGCTCGTGAGACTCCAAATTTCGAAGATGCATATTATGCGAAGATAAGACCTCACTGGCCCGAATTTGTGGCATATAAAAAAGGTGCTATAACTAAAAAGAGGTCAGAAACCAATACGCTAAATGCCCAGAAGAAGGAATATCACCAGAGGACGGGTCAGGTGGCTACATATCTCAGAGGCCTAAGTGGGAGAAAGCTGAGAAGGCTCTGCGCTCTAGAGGGATCACACCCCAGACAGATGGGTGGGACCTACGTGCAAAGACTTGGTTCTATGGAATCGGGGCAAGGTTGGACCTAGAAAGCGAGTTGTGTATCTTCCCAACCCTCCTTGCCAAACCCGTCCTGAACTCATCCACGACATACGAGGAAACAGCTGCCAGACCTTCCATCCCGGCGGAGAATGACCAGCTCACACGCGCCATCGGTGAAAAGAACACCACGGACATGCACGAGACACGGGGGTATGGCGTGGAAGGATGGGTTTGCAGTGGAGAGACTCTTACGAGATGGCGGCGAGAAAGAAAAAGCGTCAGGCGGATGACACGGATAGAACATGCACTTATGGCGCTGCGGCGCAAGTGAATGCACAATAGAGCCATCAAGCTACCGGCCCATCTCAGCGCACGAAGAGCTGCATTGGAAGCTGCTGCCGGACTGTAGCGGAAGCGGCGTGGCTTCCACGGAGAACATGCAGCCCACGCTTGAAATGGCAGGTCCTCGATACCCGTGGATGAGATCACGGAGGCGAACACGCCGAGCTGCATGTGAGATTAATGGGCTTATCCATTAAGGTGGCTGTTGGCTATCGTTACCTCCACATGGCTGGTGGAACTTACCACTGCCGACCGATTCCAGATGGCTATGCTATTGTCGGGGTGGATGAGGTTGTGAAGGAATATGAGGAAGCACAGCTTGACCATGCTACAGGTGAAGGGGAAACTCAACTCAAATTTGCAGTGAAAACAACCATTCTTTGGAAGAAGGAACACATCGTGCTTCCAAATTGGAGGCCACTGGCACCCCCGCCGTCTCCGCAGCGTCAGCAGTCTGAGCCGCTTCAGCCATCTCCTGCGCGGCAGCCATCTCCGGCGCTTCAGCCATCTCCTGCGCGGCAGCCATCTCCGGCGCGCCAGCCATCTCCTGCCCGTCAGCCATCTCCGGCGCTTCAGCCATCTCCTCAGCGTAAGCGGAAGAGCACTGCCACGAAGAGCATCACTAGCACTGCCACAAAGAAATCCGCAGGAAACCGTACGCCAAAGAGTTCAAAAAACTACGTCCCGCAGCCTTCCGCCAAGCCATTGTCGGTTTTACCGTGGAATCGCAGCGACGAGGAGACCAATAGGATCTCGGAAGAAGAGGTCAAGAAATTCTTTGCACCTAGACGGGCCGAGCCAAAGGAGAAAATAGATCCGGCGGTGGTGGAGAAGTTTTACAAAAATCTTTTGAAACCTGAAACCCCACTTGTGCCGGACTACGAGCGCCAAATTTTGAAGGGGGATGCAAGGCGCCGTAGGGAGACTGAAAGTAGCAGTCGTGCGGCACCCCAGAAAACAGTTCCCATGCTCGGAGAGCAGGAAAAACGATCATGCGCCCTGCTCCAAGTGTTCGACACACGGGACGCTCCTCCCGTAAATGATTATGAGGCAAAGCTACAAAGAAAGGCCAATGAGATGGGGATGACTTACATTGCATACTTGAACATCATGGGAGACAACTTGCCCAAAGGCGATTCCAACCCCATACAGCCATGGAAGTATGGGAAGAATCTAAATCAGAAAGAGGAGCTCAAGAATCTACCAACAAAGATGCGAAGATTGCACAAGTGGTACCTTGATTTCTGCAAGGCGAGAAAGGAAGAATGGATCACGGCGCATATAAGAGATCAGATTTTCTTGTGCGGAGGCAATGATTGACTTCAACATTCAAGACTTGCATTTTCTATTCAATCAGAAGGAACTCGACAAAGCTGCCATCAGCCTTTATTGTGTGTAAGTACTATTTATGTAATTTCTATCTCATCTCATTCACTTCATTAATTGCATGTATATATATATATATATGCTCACCATATATGTATATACTATTATGCAGGAAAAAGGTTATGGAATGCATGAAAGGAAGACCTTTTGACATTGGGTTCGTTGACCCAAATAGAGTTCATGAAGAAGTGGTAAGAACCAAACCCGGGCAAACAGAAGATTACTTGCTAAGGTCTTTACTGAGACAACAAACCAAAAGGGAAATACTATTGCCTTACAACTTCTCGTGAGTACTGTTACCCTCTCTTGTACACATTCTGTTTCGGCTTACTCGATGTTAAGTGTAACTGATGATGAGTTATGCGTGCGTAGGTTCCACTTTATTCTGCTAGTCATTCAACCTGACTCAGGAAAAGTCCTTGTCATGGACTCGTTACGAAAAGAAAAAGAGCTATGGGCAGACTTTAGAGAGATGCTCCAGAGGTAATTTCAATCATATTATCGCACTAGATCGGCAACTTTCGTGACAACAAGTAATTAATTACTCCTTTATCCATTTTCTTTGCCGGACAGGGTTTGGAAAAGGTTCACGGGCAGGGCCGTGGGTGAATGGTCAGAAGAACTAAAATTTGTAGACCAAAATGTAAGTAATACTAGCTATCTAGGTCTGCGTATCTCTTTGATTCTGCTTCCAATTCCATTATATCATGCTTTATTGATTATTATTTTGATTAAACTCTCTATTCTCGTAAAGTGCGCGCATCAGGGATACGGAAATAACTTATGTGGGTACTATGTTTACGAGTTTATTCGCAACACGATATGTGCGACGGGCCAAGCCGCACTAGAACAACTTAGAGTAAGTAAAAAAAGTACACAACATTATTTTATTACCATCAATTGTGTTGAGTTTTATTCGTATATATATATTGACCCCATTCTTCATATATATTCAGATCGAACGGATGCGGGACCAACTCCTACCATTTGACCGCATACGAGCCATTCAAGAGGAATTGGCGGGGTTCATACTTGATGAGGTCGTCACGCCTGGCGGAGAACTCTTTAGATATCCAAAAACTCTTTAGATGCTTGAACGTGTTTGTCTTGTACTTGATGTTTCAACGTTTACGGAGAATACCACACAATGGCGATGTTTGTGTATAATAATAGTTGCTTAATTATTCATGTACTCGTATGTACCGGCGATGTATGTGTATATACCGCTCGATCGATTCCCCCTCCCCTCCCGTCCCGCCGCGAAAATCGCCCGAGCAGGCGGCGGCAGAACTCTGTCGCGGCAGAGATTTAGGCCGTTTTCCTGCCGCGGCAGAGATAGCGGTGGATATAGTCGGCCCACGGCCCGCCGTCGTCGCTGTCGGATGGGTTGATGCAAACCCAGGCGACACTGTTGCACTCGAATCCAGCGCCGAAGGAGACCATCCACACCCGGTCACCCTTCTTCATACGGCCCTTGGCCTCCACGTACGCCAGCTCGTACAGCACCGAACTGCTGGACGTGTTGCCCAACCTGTGCAGCGTCATCCGCGACGCCTCCAGGTCTTGGTCCGAGAGCCCGAGCCCTTTCTGCGTCTCGTCGATCACGCCGCGCCCTCCTGCATGGATGCAGAAATGCTCGAACGCCGTTCGGAAGTCTGGCCTGTATATCCGCCGCACCTCCGCGCGGCCCATGAGGGTGAGAAGCTTGTGCTTGAGGAGGGACAGCGCGACGCGGAGCTGCTCGGAGGCCGGCAGGACGAGTGGTGCGAAGGCGGATAGGTTGACCTTCAGCGCGCGGCCGGCGGTGGCCGGAAGTTGCCTGGATAGACGGATCCCCGTGCTGCCCCTGTCGTCCTCGTCCATGTATACGCACCCGTAGTCCGTGTCCCGCGCGGCGGTGACGGTACGAACCACGTGGCCGAGTCTGAACCGCGCGCGCCCTGCTCCGGGGAGTTGGAGGATCATAGCGGCGGCGCCCATGCGGAAGAGGCAGTTGGAGAGCAGCATATCTCGGTCCGAGCCCACGTAGTAGAGCGACGACAGGATTTCTGTGGATACGATTAGCGCGCGCGTTCCGGGCGCCGCCTCTCGGAGGATGTTCCTGACGAGGCCCACCGACACGAGCGCGGCGCTGCAACCCATTCCGGAAAGGTTCACGCTATGCACTTTGGCGCGTAGCTTGTACCTGTTGACGACCACATCGGCCAAGTCGGGGGTTGGCGCCTGGATACCGCAGTTCAGTATCAGCACGTCCATGTCCGCGGGCTCCAAGAAGCTCCGGGTCTTGGCGAACGCCTCGTCGATGGCGGAGAAAATGACCAGTTCGGCCTCCTCTCTCGCCGCGGCCAGGCTCCGGTCCGGGGGCAAGCACTGGTAAGCCGCCGGCACGCAGGTCTCGTCCCCTAGCCCCGACCGCTGCATAAGCCGCATCATAAACTCCACGCTCTCCTCGTCGTACGGCAACAGGTGCGTGTGCTCGCGGAACGTCGCCAGCGGCGCGCGGAAGCTGGGGCTGGGCCTGAAGCAACCGTAATCCACCAGATACACCTCCTGCGGAAGGCGTATCATGGATACAGCCGCTGCTATGATCGCTGCCATGAGAAGGTAGATCGGAGGAAGCAGGCGGCCGTCATCGCTGACCTCGCCCGCCGGCGCTGCCAGGAATAAGGCGGCTGCAGGTACAGCCACCGCGAGCCATGGAACAAGTTTATTTACGACCATATCTTGACGAGAGGAACCAGACTTTGTCTTTTGTCTTTACTGACTACTAGTGAGCGTGTTGTTGTTAATGTATTCTTGTCTTGATGACTCCTAGTGAGCGTTGCGGGACTAATGGCCGCGTGTGAGATATTTATAGGCCGGCAGTAGGAAGAGGGTTATCTAGAAGTATATCTGCCGGAACAGCTAACGCGCAACCATCATCTTCTAACGACGGGTCCAATCAATGGCAGATCACGACAAATTCTAACTAATTCGTTTTTTTCTTTTTTGCAAACTCAGAGTTTTATAGCAGTTCTACGTACTAGTTAAATGCCCATGCGTTACTTAGAAAAAAACAAGAAATGTCATTTTTGGGGCATCACAATCACAACGGTTGAATACCATGACACTATACACCACTGGCCTTTTAATTTTATCCCTTTTTCTGACCTCTCCAAGGACCAACAACGTGTGTCTTTTGAGGTACCCATGTGTTACGTACCAATCACTAGTGCAGAACGGCCCATGCGTCCCGGTTGGTAAGCGGTTAGTGGGTTTGGCCCAACCGGAAACGATCATAAAAGCTCTGTAAATTAGTCGGTTGCCCATGGCGGGACAAATAAATGGCCAGTAACGGCAGCAGCAGCGAGGATGGAGCAGTGGGTTAATACAACCGGACTAATAACTTGCTGCCGCGTAGATTTGCTTATTTCTGCCGCGGAGAATTCATTGCACATTTGGTTGCCAGCGGCATTTTCGCCACTTTTTGTGCCTTGCGAGAATTCATTTAGGTTGTTTTATTGTTTATTTAGTGTTTTGCACTTATCAATGAAGGAACCTTATATTACACAAGATCATCATGACAATATTACATTCAATAGACGGATCGAGTTCATGCACTACATACAAAAGTATTCCCCTTGTCTATACGGATCGAGTTGCTATTTTACAATCCCTATTGTCTATACACAGCGAATAGTACTCCCCTTTCGTCTAGGACTTCTGCATCCAAGAATCCGCCAATTCCTCTGAATTGCTCGTGCGATCCTTTGGCGAAGACCGTCCGTGAGCGTTGATCTGATTTAAAAAGGAGTCAGTATATGAATGAAACTAAACACAATTTGTTTGAAAATAAAACTATAGAAATTGTTTACATACGTGGAGTTGCTCTAAATTTCTGCCCTTCTCATCGCACGTCTGCGGATGAACTACAAACATAGTATCCACAGAGATTGTTACGGTCCACATGTGGGCACTTCACAAGAACATAGTTCAATCAAAATAATAATCAAGCATGATAATAACTGTATCAAAACTAGAATCAAAGAGATGCGCGGATATAGCTAGTGGTGCTTACATCTAGTGGTTGAAATGTAAGCTCCTCTTTCCAAACACCCTAGCCTTCTTGGTGAACCGTTTCCAAGCGTTGCCGTGAAAAGCGAATAAAGAAGTTATTAAGTACTTGATATCATAAAATTTCAAGCGTTGCCGATATAGTGTAGTAATGATTAGAATTACCGTTGGAGAAGTATGCATGTCCTTCCACGTCTCAAGGGGTTTATGTTTTGAGTCCATGACTAGTACCGCCCTTTGTCAAGTTGAATGATTAACGAATATAGTGGAAGCTGCGAATGCATAACTAATCAATTATATACTTAACATCGAGTAAGCGAAATAGAAAGTGTATACAAGACAATAACACTCACTCGAAGTTGTAAGGAAAAAGTATTTCCCTTTTGGTTTCTTGAAACCTTAGCGTGTACTATATTATCCTCCGTATCCGGGGGCTTATTTTGAGATTAGCTTCATGAACCCAATATGGGTCAATGAAGCCAATATCATAGATTTGTCCTCTGCTGCATTCGAGAATCTTCATTCGCATATTACGGTATGATTATATACATGCAATAAACAAAGTGAGATAGCTGGAGACTAAGTTAATTACAGAATTAGTACTTACGGACAATAGGCAGCGATGACGATTTGTCCAAAGGCGTCTTGATTGAATAATTGAAATAGCTCAACAAATTCAATGGATATCATGTCATCACTTTCTTTCCCATGATACTTTTTGTAACCCTCGGCACTATCCAGTTAGCCCGGCACTTGTGGCGTGCATGTACCGATTATGCAATCTTAGCATTTTGTTGAAAGATTATTTACCTCCTCGGGTTTGTGAGAGGTTTGCCGTCTTGGTATTTGTATGCTACTTCACTCACGGGAAGAACTCTAAGCGGGATAAATCTTGGGCAATACTCATACCTTGAGCAGCGGCTTCTCCGTATTGTGCAACTACCTCTGGATCATCTTGCTCTTACCCCATATTTGCTCGACCCCACATTGGTTTGAGAAATCACCTTGAGAGGCGCAAGTCTTTTGCTTGTTCTCCGAGCTGGGCAACAGATTTCCCGCTTGCATCGATCTTGCTCTTGAGGCTTTTTGTGCTGCATGTGACTTGAGAATAGAACGCTCATAGTCGATGACAGCTTTGGCTCGGGTTGATGAAGAGTCTTTAGCATTTTCAACACTTTGGCTTTTTCTTCTTTGGTCTGGGAACTCTGGCTCTTTCGCCGCCTCGACAGCTTAATTGTCGTTTCCGCATCAACGATCGCCATGGTCTCCTCTTCACTCTGATCATAAGCTCTCTTGGGAGGAACCGTTGGTACTTTTGGAAGAGGCTCTTGTTTACGTTTGGCGATCGCTTCGACGCCTGATGGCAATGCGCTTCGCTTTTTATCTGGCGCGGCGATGGCTCCTTGGCGATGGCTGCACGGAGATTGGTGGCGGCGGGCGGGTGAGGCGGCGAGGCGGCTGCAGCGGCGGCGACCTCGGCTGGAGGCGGGTGAGGCGGCGAAGATGGCCTTGGCGTGTGATTTGAAGCACGATACAATCCTTGACCATAGAATGGTGGCGTTTTTGCGTCACCCGGCGCGATCATCCCTTCACCGGCGGTGGTGAAGATCCAAAACCTCAAAGGTGGGCATGATTTCATCCACGCCGACAACAGCGTAACCCTCTGGAACCGGACATTGTGGTAAGTTGGTGTGGGTCAATTGGTAAGGCATAGCCGACCGCCACCTTCATTGATATGTTCACAACTTTGACATGTAGATCGCGATTGTGTCATCTACGTGATATCATCCTTTGGGTAATAGGAGCCATCGTCGGTGAATCATCGGCATCGCCATTGTCATCACCGGGACCTCGGTGGAAGCCACCTGCTTTTTCGATTATTCGATAGGCGGTAGCATCGAATGCGGTGTCTTTGCTGAGATGGGGCGCCGGGAGTACTTTGCTCTTTAAGTGAGATAATTTCATCTTGTTGTTGCTTTAATCGTTCTTCAATTAAGCGCATTCGCTCTTTTCGACTTTACCTTCAAGCTGCCTACATCCTTACTCCTCGGCGGCTTCTATCGGGATATTTCTTCCTCTCTTGAAACCAGTCCTCCATGATTGGGAGCCTATTGTGCCTCGTGTTCGTCCATCATGTTCCTTATTTCCAAGGCGAGTGTGAGCTCATCATTCTCTCTATCGGAATGAAGTCCCCATCTTTATGACCTTCTTGCTTTTCTCATCCTCTCGATTGGCAAGGGGTCTTCTTTATGTCGTATGGTATATATACACCTCCCTTCCGAGTCCAACGTGCCCCCATGCCCGTAAAACCAATTCCTTGCATGTTCTACCCAATAAATGCATCTGCAGGGTGATATTTTTATCACGCAGTTCCTCTCAAGTTTCTCCCACTTAGGAATGCCACTGTAGCCACCTTGCCCCATAGTATGGTGATACTTCTTGTTAGCGACATTCACTTATTCTTTCGGACATTTCCTTAGCTTTTTCGATGTCTTGTATTCCACAAACTCAGCCCGAATGGTTTTATCTTACGGCGAGTCTTCTTGAAATCAGTCTTCTCTTTCACGACATAGTCAAGGTGCAATCTTTTCTTCCGATTGGTGAAACAACGGGCCATCTTCTTCAAAGCCCACTCCTGACCTTAGCCTCCATGGCTCTCCCATGTTGTAAGGCGTCCTCAACTGGATCCTCCGCATTTGGATCCAGCTCTATCTTCAGTAGTTTGAAATTAACCATGAGCCTCTTCCACAGTAAATCTTGGTGTGGTTAGGGACAAATAAACATGTTCCCTCTTCATCCGCATTAGCAGGCCTATTCCAATTTCTAATGGTGATCGGGATTAAGTCCCTAACGATTACTCCGCATTGTGCCACAAATTTGGTTGCGACAACCCGGGAGGCGGTGATGCCGTCTGCGGCGACATCTTGATCTGAACCTCTCATGGTCTTCCAACTTTTGGTTGGGCCTCGTACGCTCATTTCGAGATTCCTTGATCCGGAGGGCTAAAAGAAGAAAGATCGTCGTTACTATTTCTATATAGATAGCAGATGATTAATTAATGAATTGATTTATATTACATGCACCTTGCGGGCGGTCGTCTTCTCGATTACACAAGGCATCGCCTTCTCCCTCATGAGGCAACACCTTCAACCTCAAACAAGTTGTCTACTCCGGTAAAGAGGATCACCCTCACGGAGTTGTTCAACGTTGATACGTCTAAATTATCTTCCCCACGGATCACACCTTGGATCAACTCTTCCTTTTCTTCGTCTCGGCGTGTGGATCCATATTTTACGCATAGGTGGAAAAAGCGAATAAGTCAAAGCGGCTAAAGGAGAAAGTTAAATGCGGTGTTGAGAGATATAAACCCTAATTCGGAGAAACCCTAATATATACATACACAATAATAAAAATGAAGAAAGGAAACCGTGTAGTAGATAGGCACATCGTCGAACCCACATGACAAGTTAATTTGCATTGAATGTAACCCTAAGACATGCTCGACGATTTCATCGGGTTCAGGGGTGAAAATCTAACTGGAAACTCGGAACATATGAGAGGGTGCATTTGTTCTTCTAATTATACTTGTCATTTAAGTTGTTGAACAATGCATGATTATAGTTTAGATAGATAGGTTTCATTTTTCGAACAATTTGATATATTATTTGTATTTTTCGACTTATAAACAATAAGTTATTGATTTTACAATATTAAATCATTTTCGGAATTAAAAACAAAAGGCAAATAGTTTTTACAGGCGACCCCTAGCAGTGAGGAGACAGACAGATGGGCCCTAGTGCCAACTCAGCCTCCACGCAGCAAGCAGGCCCCACCTGATCACATCGCCGGTGAGCACCGTGCGGTGGCAGCAACGTTGCTAGAGAGGCTCGGGAGGCGTGGGTTTGTTCGAAAGAGGGTGTCGAGGCGAACCTAACTAGTAGGGACCTTTAGTCATTTAAATTGTTGAACTTGCATTTTGGTTTAATAAAGAAAGAACAAATCAAACCCTAAACCCTAACTTCCCCTCCATTTGAAAACCATTCAAATGAGTTTTTATTTAAACAACTAACTACATGAGTTGAGCCCAAAGTGTATAAAAGGGTCTCACACTATTTCATATACTTTATAAAAGTTTACGTAAGTTGAAAAGATTCAAAACAGATTTGAAATTCAAATTACAAAGGAAATCAGAAATAGAAATAGAAAAAATTTACGGAAATAAAAATGTATCCAACCTAGCTCTTGGTAGCCCATCTCTCCTTCTCTCTCTCTGGCTAGCGAAGCCCACCGGGCCCAAGAGCAGCCAGCCAGCCCGTACCCTTGACCTTTCTTTCTATCTTCTTCCTCACGGCAAGCAGCTCACGGTGGCTCACCGGCCACCCGATGCGCCGCATGCCAAGATCATCGTCGCCCCAGCGAGCCTATAAAACTCAAGCGCCGCCATCAACAACCCTAGCTTCTCTTCTTCCTGTTTTCCCTTTGCCCGAACCTAACCCGACAACAGCAGCGGTGGCGGTGGTGGCGAGTCGGCAGGAGGATGAACCAGGCGAGGCGAGAGAGAGGTCCACGAGGACCAGCGACATACCGGTGTGCGGTGGTGGTGTCGGGAGGCAGGCGAGGTCGAGATCCGGCAATCGGCAGCGGCGATCGTCGGGCTCGAGGTCGTTAAGCGGCGATTGGGAGCGGCGGGGCGATTCCTTGAGAAGCCTCGGGCGGCAATGCTTCTGCGCTTAGCTGGGCGGCGGAAGAGGCGTGCAATGACGGCGACTGGCGTCGTCTTGCGAAGAAGAGGAAGTGAGATGGAGGAAGAAGAAGAAGGCGTCTTGTGATTATAAAGGAAGGACCTTTAGTCGGTTGGTGGCTCAACGGGACTAAAAGGTATATCCCGGTTGGAGCCACCAACGGGCGTATACTCCACTTTTTTCAATTTTCAGCAGCTGGAGGCGCGAAGGATTTAGTCGGTTGGTGGCTCCAACGGACATATTCCCTGTTTTCAAAAATTTCAGTTTTCTCTCTGTTCATTTATTTTTTATTTTGGGGTTTAAATTTGTATTGTTTTTAAATGATAACTAATTTGGAATTTAGAAAAACTTTAAACATAAAAAGTGTTTGGATTTGAATAAATAATTCAAAACCATTTTCATTTTAAAAATAATTAATGTAACCATTTAAAATATGAACCATTTACAATTAGAAATGAATTAACTTTTATTTTTTTAATATCAATTTGGAATTTAGAAAAACTTTAAACATAAAAAGTGTTTGGATTTGAATAAATAATTCAAAAACATTTTCTATTTTAAAAAATAATTAATGTAACCATTTAAAATATGAACCATTTACAATTAAAAATGAATTAATTTTTATTTTTTTAATATCAATTTGGAATTTAGAAAAACTTTAAACATAAAAAGTGTTTGGATTTGAATAAATAATTCAAAACCATTTTCATTTTAAAAACAATTAATGTAACCATTTAAAATATGAACCATTTACAATTAAAAATGAATTAACTTATATTTTTTTAATATCAATTTGGAATTTAGAAAAACTTTAAACATAAAAAGTGTATGGATTTGAATAAATAATCCAAAACCATTTTCTATTTCTAGAAAATAATTAATGTAACCTTTTAAAATGAATTAACTTATATTTTTAATATTAATTTGGAATTTAGAAAAACTTTAAACATAAGAAGTGTATGGATTTGAATAAATAATCCAAAACCATTTTCTATTTCTAAAAAATAATTAATGTAACCTTTTAAAGTTAATTAACTTATATTTTTGAATATTAAGTTGGAATTTAGAAAAAATTTAAACATAAAAAGTGTTTGGATTTAAATAAATAATTCAAAAACATTTTCTGTTTTAAAAAATAATTAATGTAACCATTTAAAATATGAACCATTTACAATTAAAAATGAATTAACTTATATTTTTTTAATATCAATTTGGAATTTAGAAAAACTATAAACATAAGAAGTGATAGGGGACGGCCATTGTTCGGATTTTTCCTTTCGAAACATGATCAATATACCAAGTCTGGTATTTTTCCTTTCATATTGTTAGAACTTGCATTGGATCTCTGAAGAAACCACATATTGCGAGTCTAAAAATGATTTTTCAAAAATCACAGGCGATAGATCATGTACATGTAGTACAAACGGACCACTTCTGGATTAATGAACATTTATCCTTTTACGAGGATGGGCGAAAAGGTTTGAGATGTACCGGTTGGGATATAGTCCATGTAAGGTGGTCTAGTATTTTAGGAAAATAGGGCGGTAGCATTACGAAGCGGCATTTTGGTGGTTACTTCACAAAGCGACCGTTTTTGCGCTCGAAAAATGGAAAAGGGCTTTTCCGTGCGACAAAAGGAAAACTTCCTCCAACATTGTTCTCCATACCAATGTCCACACACATGCATAATATGGGCACAACATCACAAACTATGCCGTGATTCACACATAACATCGGTCATTTGAATGAAAGCCATGAAACCTCGAACATGATAGGTCATTTTGTGAAGGTTTTTGAAACATGATCAATATACCAAGTCTGGTATTTTCCTTTCAACTATGTAACATAATATGACACCACATGAAGGATTTTCATTGTTCGGATTTTTTGAATTTATTATGCCCGTTTTGAATTATTTGAATTTCTAACTATGGTCGAACGGTGTGCATGAAGAAGATAGGGGCATCGTTAGAACTTGCATTGGATCTCTGAAGAAACCACATATTGCGAGTCTAAAACGATTTTTCAAAAATCACGCGATAGATCATGTACATAGTACAAACGGACCCACTTCACCGATTCGGGGAACATTTATCCTTTTACGGGGATGGGCGAAAAGGTTTGAGATGTACGGTTGGGATATAGTCCATGTAAGGTGGTCTAGTATTTTAGGAAAATAGGGCGGTAGCATTAAAGCGGCATTTTGGTGGTTACTTCACAAAGCGACCCGTTTTTTGCGCTCGGAAAATGGATAAGGGCTTTTCCGTGCGACAAAAGGAAAACTTCCTCTGCAACATTGTTCTCCATACCAATGTCCACACATGCATAATATGGGCACAACATCACAAACTATGCCGTGATTGACACATAACATCGGTCATTTGGATGAAAGCCATGAAACCTCGAACATGATAGGTCATTTTGTGAAGGTTTTTGAAACATGATCAATATACCAAGTTTGGTATTTTCCTTTCAACTATGTAACATAATATGACACCACATGAAGGATTTTCATTGTTGGATTTTTTTGAATTTATTATGCCCGTTTTGAATTATTTGAATTTCTAACTATGGTCGAACGGTGTGCATGAAGATAGGGGGCGGGCATCGTTAGAACTTGCATTGGATCTGAAGAAACCACATATTGCGAGTCTAAAAGCGATTTTTCAAAAATCAGGCGATAGATCATGTACATGTAGTACAAACCGGACCCACTTCCTGCCTTCGGCGGACATTTATCCTTTTACGGGGATGGAAAAAGGTTTGAGATGTACGGTTGGGATATAGTCCATGTAAGGTGGTCTAGTATTTTAGGAAAATAGGGCGGTGGCATTACGAAGCGGCATTTTGGTGGTTACTTCACAAAGCGACCCGTTTTGCGCTCGGAAAATGGAAAAGGGCTTTTCCGTGCGACAAAAGGAAAACTTCCTCCTGCAACATTGTTCTCCATACCAATGTCCACACACATGCATAATATGGGCACAACATCACAAACTATGCGTGATTCAGCACATAACATCGGTCATTTGGACGAAAGCCATGAAACCTCGAACATGATAGGTCATTTTGTGAAGGTTTTTGAAACATGATCAATATACCAAGTCTGGTATTTTTCCTTTCAACTATGTAACATAATATGACACCACGAAGGATTTTCATTGTTCAGATTTTTTTAATTTATTATGCCCGTTTTGAATTATTTGAATTTCTAACTATGGTCGAACGGTGTGCATGAAGATAGGGGCGGGCATCGTTAGAACTTGCATTGGATCTCTGAAGAAACCACATATTGCGAGTCTAAAAGCGATTTTTCAAAAATCACAGGCGGTAGATCATGTACACAGTACAAACCGGACCCACTTCCTGGATTCGGCGGACATTTATCCTTTTACGGGATGGGCGAAAAGGTTTGAGATGTACCGGTTGGGATATAGTCCATGTAAGGTGGTCTAGTATTTTAGGAAAATAGGGCGGTAGCATTACGAAGCGGCATTTTGGTGGTTACTTCACAAAGCGACCCGTTTTTGCGCTCGGAAAATGGAAAAGGGCTTTTCCGTGCGACAAAAGGAAAACTTCCTCTGCAACATTGTTCTCCATACCAATGTCCACACACATGCATAATATGGGCACAACATCACAAACTATGTCGTGATTCAGCACATAACATCGGTCATTTGGACGAAAGCCATGAAACCTCGAACATGATAGGTCATTTTGTGAAGGTTTTTGAAACATGATCATTGTTAACACATTTAGTCCGGATGTAGTCACAAACGGGACTAAAAATATTTCCGCCATTTCCCACCTCTTCCGCCAAGTTTTCCGCCCTTTCCTTTCTACTAGAGCTTTTAGTCCCGGATGTAGTCACTAAGGGACTAAAGATATTCCCATTTCCCACCTCTTCCCAAGTTTTCCCGCCCTTTCCTTTCTACTAGAGCTTTTAGTCCCGGATGTAGTCACTAACCGGGACTAAAGATATTCCGCCATTTCCCAAAGCTTCATGCCAAGTTTTCCGCCCTTTCCTCTATATTTAGGGTGATCGTGTCATGGCTATCCACATCCACCTTCCTCTCTTAGAACAATGGACAACGCCCTCTTGGGCCATTCGACCCTCGAGGAGACCGAGGCTGTCGCCTCCAACTACCCTTGTCCACTGGGTGCCGCCACCCGCCGGCTGGATCTTTGGCTGGAGGGTTCTGTCCCTCTGTCCCTCAAGGTTCCGCACGCGGCCATCACTCCACTTCTACCACGAGCTCACGGAGCAGCGGATGGATCCCAGTGGGATCCGACAACTATGACACAGAATGCCTTCTTCGCTAATAGGCGGAAGGGAGCTCGCCAGTACGAGGTGATGGCCGCCACGGTGAACAACAACGAAGTCGGCCGTCGCTGTGGTGGGAGAACCGTATCATCAGTGATGCGCTACATCGCCGGGAGACCATCCTCGCCACGGTGCCTGAGTCCACCGCCACAGGCCCCACATGTCCCGGTGATGGCATCGTCTTCGGAGACCCTCTCCCACCCGCCGTGAATCCAAGGCTGGAATGGCCCTGGTATATGCCATGGATGGGCTGAGGATCCCCGGAGTGGCGGTGGCGATGGCGATGATGATGGCGGCGGCGATGAAGACCACGAAGCTGCGTACTATAGGACTAGGCATGATTATGACTAAAGGCGGCTTTAGGCACAGTGTTAGCTAGTCCCGATTTGTCCCGGTTTTAATATTAATAAATGTCTTAAGTGTTACCTAATAAATAGAGGAAATGCCTATATAAAGAGAGGGTTCATATTTAGTCCCGATTTGTACGGTTGGGATATAGTCCATGTAAGGTGGTCTAGTATTTTAGGAAAATAGGGCGGTAGCATTCTGAAGCGGCATTTTGGTGGTTACTTCACAAAGCGATTGTTCTACATACCAATGTCCACACACACATGATCATTGTTCACACATTTAGTCCGGATGTAGTCACAAACGGGACTAAAGGGATGCTGACAGTGGGCGGAACAACACTAATAATAGGGGTGAGTGTCGACATTATGTCGTGGCTTGTACCTTGTCCGGATGGTGTCACCCGGGACTAAAGATGAACCTTTAGTCGTTGGAGACACCAACCGACTAAAATAGTCGACACTAATAATAGGGGTGAGTGTCGACATTATGTCGTGAGTGTCGACATTATGCCGAGCTGCTTGTACTATAAATATGCATCCTTGTGAGTCGATCCTCCGCCAGTTTGAGGCATCTCCAAGATGGTTTTAGAGCGAGGACACCACTATGGCGATTCGGGGAGATCGGCGGAGCCAGTCCTCGGCATCTCCGAAACTGTCATAGAACACTCTAATATGTGAAATTAGTTAGCTCGAGGCGTATTGATCTAGTTAGTGAAGTTACAAGCTGCAAGATGGTTTTCGAGAGGGACACCACTGCGGCCAGTTTCGAGGAGATGCCTGGGCCAGTCCTCGGCATCTCCGAAAGCTGGTCATAGAAACACTCCTAATATGTGAAATTAGTTAGCTCAAGGCGTATTGATCTAGTTAGTGAAGTTACAAGCTGCAAGATGGTTTTCGAGCGGGGACACCACTGCGGCCAGTTTGAGGAGATGCCGACGAGCCAGTCCTCCGGCATCTCAGAAACTGGTCATAGAGGCACTCCTAATATGTGAAATTAGTTAGCTCAGGCGTGATCTAGTTAGTGAAGTTACAAGCTACAAGATGGTTTTGAGCGGGGACACCACTGCGGCGTTTCGAGGAGATCTGACGGAGCCCGGTCCTCGGCATCTCCGGCTGTCATAGAGGCACTCCGGTCCAGCCACAAAATGGGACTAACACTCAAGACATTTATTAATATTAAAAGCGAGACTACAAAACTGGGACTAAAGGCCACAAACCATGAAAGATATCCTTGGTCAAGCCACAAACCGCGAAAGACATGAACTAGAGTTACATAATATGAGCATGAACTTCTTGGCATATGTCATTCCTTATGACCGCTTGACGTAACCATGGAGCATCTTCTTTACTTAACGGAATGCTTGGGTCAGTTTTCCTTTGTGAAGGCGGAATTTTATCAAACTTATTATAATCTTGACATATACATCTTGCCCTCGATTCCCACGATGTTTCTTTTCCTGAAAGAACTATGTGGCGCTTTGGATCATCATATGATGTATTCGTTTGCATATTTTTTCTTTTTTTCGACGGAGGACATGTCCTTCACATAGAAAACTGAGACACATCATTGGCTAGGGCGAATGGTTCATCTCTATAACCAAGATTGTTGAGATCCACTTGTCATTCCATTACAACTGGTCTATCTTTACCCTTCCCCATTCAGGTTGACCCATTTGCGTGAAACAAAGGGACCTTAAAGAGACTCCATAGTCTAGTTCCCATATCTCCTCTATGTAACCATAATATGTGTCCTTTTGTCCATTCGTCTATTGCATCAAGCGGACACCACTATTTTGGTTGGTGCTCTTTTATCTTGGGCGATCGTGTAGAATGTATTCCCATTTATTTTACCCTTGGAAATTCAATACGATGAAGATGGTGACGTGACCAACAAGTATAGCTGATCTCCAACAGTGGTGTCATTCAAGAGATGTCCGCATCCAACCACCGGAGACTTCATGTGTTCATCGTAATCCATGATTCAGGCTTCCCGGGTTTTGGCGTACAATATTCTTGTGTTCCTCCATATCTGGAGCTGCCAAGGTGGAATTATGTAGAAGCTGTGTAGTGTGCTTTAGTGAAAGAATCCCGTCCCTACATATCGGTGCTTTCTTTCCCAGTGCCTTTTCCACTTAGTCTTCCCTCATGCATGAGTCGAAACACCAATCGGCTTAAGGTCGAATAAAGTCAACACAAAACTCAATGACCTCCTCTGTTCCATATCCCTTGGAGATGCTTCCTTACAGTCTATACGGTTATGAACATATTTCTTTAAGACTCCATGAACCTCTCAAAGGGAACATATTGTGCAGAAATACGGACGAGAATGGCAATCTCTTCCACTAGATGAACCAGGAGATGCGTCATAATATTGAAGAAGGATGGTGGGAACACCAATTCAAAACTAACAAGACATTGTACCACATCATACAGTAACCTTGGCGAATATCTGGATTGATTACCTTCGAGATATTGCATTGAGGAATGCACACAGCTTCACAATGGGTACTCGAACATTTACGGTAGAAGCCCCTCAATGCAATCGAAGCAAGCTGCGTCATAATCACGTGTGATCATGAGACTTCAGGTTTGGAACTTTTCTACGCCATATTTATTATCCCTTTATATTAGATAGAGAAGCCAGCGGCACCTTGATAATCTTGTAAAGGACTTCAAAAGATTTCCTTCTGCTTTGGTAAGAGCATAGTCATACGACTTAAGTGGCGCCCTTTATCCGTATTATTATCTGTATGCATGTTCTTTGGGTCTTTCATAATTTGTTGGTCCTCCGTGCTTGGTGTATCTTTTGTCTTCCCATACACGCCTAGGAATCCTAGCGAGTTCACGCAGAGATTCTTAAATCACGTGCATCACGTCGATTGAAGAAGCGGACACGAGGACTTTCCAATATGGCAGCTCCCAAAATATAGATTTCTTCTTCCACATGGGTGCGTGTCACCTTGGCGTCGTTCGGAACTGATTGACCGCGGGACCCTTTCCAAAGATTACTTCTATGTCCTTGACTATACCAAATACATCATCACCAGCGGGGAGTTCAGGCTTCTTCCGGTGATCTGCCTCACCTTTGAAATGCTTGCCTTTCTTTCTTACGGGATGATTGGTCGGAAGAAATCGTCGATTCGCCAGTTACACAACCTTCTTGCATTTATGCAAATATGTACCTTGGTCTTATCTAAACAGTGGGTACATGCCTTATATCCTTTGTTTATACGTCACGAAAGGTTACTAAAGCAGGCCAATCATTGATGGTTCTGAATAACAACCCTCGTAGATTAAATGGCTCTGTTTGTTCTCATCCCATACGTACACTGGTTTGCCCACAACTGTAAGAGTTCTTCAACTAATGGCCTAAGGTACACATCAATGTCGTTGCCGGTTGCTTGGGCCTTGGATGAGCTGGCATCATAATGAACTTACGCTTCATGCACAACCAAGGCAGGTTGTAGATACATAGAGTCACGGGCAGTCTTTGTGCAGCTCTGCTCCCCAAAAGGATTCATGCCATCCGTGCTTAGACCAAACCATAAGTTCCTTGCGTCACTGCAAAGTCTGGGAAGTCTCTCTCGATTTTTCTCACTGTGACCCATCGTGGGTGTCTCAACTCCCGTCTTTCTTACGGTCTTCTTTGTGCCATCGCAACAACTGGCATGCTCTTTGTTTACGAACATGCGTTTCAACCTTGGTATTATAGGAGCATACCACATAACCTTAGCAGGAACCCTCTTAGGGCTCTCCCTCAACATCACCAGGTCATCTCGTCGATCTTATACTTAGCGCGTTGCATACCGGGCATTTATCTAAATTCTCATACTCCTTACATGTAGAGGATGCGATCATTAATGCATGCATGTATCTTTTGCACATCTAATCCCGAGACGAGAGAGTCTTCTTTGCTTAGGTACTATCGGGAAGTTCGTTATGTTTTGGAAACTTGACTTCATTATTTTCAGCATCTTTTCAAATGAGGAGTCGGTTAGACCACTCTGCCTTCCATCGCATAACAATTCGATGTCGTGCCGCTTTGTGTGCCATCTTCACAATTTGGGTACAACAATTTCTTGTGATCTTCTAACATGCCCTCTAACTTCAACTTCTCATTTTACATTTCACGGTCTCGCTTTGCATCGAAATGACCCTACCAAGTTCATCGGCGGCTCATCGATGCCCGTTCTTCACCTTTTTCCTCTCCATTGTCTTCCATTGCGGTATCACGTATTCAGAAACATATGATGATAGTTGTTATCATCATCTTCTTCTTCACCATCTTCCATCATAACCCCTCTTTCCCGTGCTTGGTCCAGCAATTATAGTTGGGCATGAAACCTTTCATAATCGGTGGCCGCGAATGATTTTCGAGGAAGAGTACTCCTTGTTGTTCCGACATTGAACACATGGACAGCGTATAAATCCATTCTCTTTGTTTGCCGTAGCCACATCGATAAATTTATCCACGCCTTTGATATACCGGCTACCCTTGATCACCGTACATCCATTCCCGACCGTTCATCGCATCATATAAGTAAGTTTATCAAAAACAGGACATCATAAATAGTGAAATAACCAATTCACACCGACACATGAATTGTATCAATGACCTAGAAAAGATAAGATTGCTAACCTCGATCGAGGGAAATAAGCTCAAGCGGCGTCTCGGACACCTTCTATATTTTTGTTCTATGAGAAATTCAGCGGGATTTTTCACTCAAACATTTGAACAAACACCTTCCATGCATGCATGAGAAAAACTAGCACACACCCTCACAGCTTACACCATTCGAAAAAAAGCAGTGGAGGCGGAGGAGGAGGGGGGGCGTTACATTTATAGAGGCTGGGTCTTTAGTCGGTTGGAGCCAGCAAGGGACTAAAGGTGCGTGCCACCCGCGTGTGTGGCAAACCTTTAGTCGGTTGGTGGCTCCAACCGGACATGCCTCTACCAACTTGGGACCCATGCCCCGTGCCCGCTCAGCAGGGGCCGCGTGCGGCATTAGTCTCGATTCTTTGGCGCAACCGGGACTAATGCTCCCAGGGGTGGCGAACGGATGGCCCTTTTTCCTCTAGTGAATGCAGCAACTTACTGGAACCATACGGTTTATCAAACTGAAAAGGGACAAAAATTTCTACACATTTCACCCAAAACTACATCAGTTTTAGCTTTGATTCATCGCTTTGACTTATACTTATCAAACTTCAGCTCACGGGTACAAATATTATCATAATTAAGTACCACTGGCACATCCCTGCATCCACACCCTATGACTCGTTCTTCCCTCAAATGCTTAGGAATTGTGCAAACACGGTGGTTGCAAGTTGTGATCTCGTGTCTGGATGCAATTGGCATCATAATTTTTGATCTAGATGCAATCTAGTGCAAATTCAAGGCATCAGTTAGCATAGCAAATTAAATAAGAAGTAAAACCAAGGCAGTACGGGCCAATCAGATGGCGCCGCGTGTCTGAATTTTTGTTTTAAAATCCAGTTTTGTACCTATTAAATAAATTAACTTGTAAAATTTATAACTTTTGATCTGTTTGTTCAAAAATGACAAATAATATATCAATGGATTCAGAAAATTGAGCCCTACACATCTATGGCCTTGGTTTGGCCATTTGCTTCTGTAAAATTAGGATTTTATGCAGAACCATTTGTAGGCTTATTTTGGCTATATAAAATGTTTAGAAAATTATTTTAAAGTAATCTTTGGTTTATTTAGACTATAGAAAGTTTACTTTAAGTTTAGTACTATTTAGTTTGACTTATTTGGTGTGAAAAATCATTCCATTGCATTTGCATGTGTTCATATATATTTTTGTTTGTATATTGAATGTAAATTTGGTGTTATGATTTTATGTGTAGATTTTGGCGATTATGGTGATTGTGATTGTGAGGATTGTTCCTATTCCCCCAACTACCAAGGCAAGTGATGCTTCATATTTTGTCCTATTATTTTATCTATGCACTAGAGATATTTTGAGTAGGATTTGCATGAGTATTTTCTAAGTATATGCTATGCTTGGGAAATCCTATAGTTATTGTCTTAGTAGTTTCCCTAAGATAAGGAACTTGCCATACAAGTATGCTTAGCCTAGATAGTAGAAAACAAGGGTGGAATATTCATACTATGTGGTTATGCAAAAAATCTATGACTTTGTTTTTGAATAATAAAACAACATATGAATGAATCACCTGGGTGGAATGGAAAGATTGGTTTATGTTGAGTGGTTAGACAAGGCCCATATCTACGGTTTACCTTGTGTTTCACACTTGTGGATGGCCACCCAGGAACAAAGGGATTTGAGAAATTTAGTGGTGATAAGATTCTAGTGCAACCACATGGCATATGGGCTCTGCCTTGACTAGCTAGGTTGCAAGAACTTAGCCAGATGGACAGTTGGTGGTAGGGTTGATAGGATGGAATGCGTCCATGGTGGTCTAAGGAAATGCTACTGAACAATCTCGTCTCGATGCATGTCGAGTGTTGTGGTGAAAGTGCACCACCTCTCGAGAGGGTAAAACCTAAGTACTTAGCCGTGTCCCCGGCAACGGACAATTTGAGCATCAAAGACATTGAAGTGATCAAGAATCTCCTCATCCCAATTTCTCTAAGTTCATACTTGTGGTTGAACAAGGGTAAAGGTTCACCAATGTCTATTGGTGGTTCCTTGCGTGTTTTGTCAACCAAAGACTTAGTGTTTTCAACTAATAAGAAACCTTATTTTGAGCAAAGCCAGCCCGAACTACACTTAGCCAAATTCATATAGTTATTTGATATTTCTATACTACAATGGTATCACTTGCCAATAAAATTCCAAATGTATTGACCCTCTATGGATGTAACTTATGATGTTGCAGGTTACTCTGATGGAGACTAGGGTTATGAGTTTGGAACATCCCAGCATTAGAGACTAAAAATAAGCTGAACCCAGATGTGTGCATTGCATTCATGCATAGAAAATACGAATAATTTTCGCGCTTTTGAACAACACTTGTCAAAGTGATTGAAGCTTCTCTTAACTTGATGGAATAAGAAGTAGATCATCAAGTTGACTGCGATAAGTTTCAATATGACCTTTGCTAAAACCTTATTTTGGGTAAGGGAGGTATGAGCTAAGGGTAGATCAAATAAAATAAAAGTTAAACTCTAATATATTATGATTTATATTTGATCCTTGGGTTATCATATCATAGTATCCATTATAATCACTCATGAGTACCAAGTTAAGGATATAACACAAATAATAAGAATGTAACAATTATATCTTAATCTCATCTCCATATACGATGAGTATCATGGTAATACCTAACCCTACTTCTCAAGTAAGATTGAGTAGGAAAGAAACTAAGGTTAGATCATTCACCATATATCTTTCTTTCCATATCAATCCTTATCATCTCTATTGAGTTATATTCCTTTATTTGTTGTTCATCAATGTTGAGAAATCAACTATTGATTCACCAATTCTCAATCTACCAACTCTTGATCAAAAACATAGCTCATATTTAAGTGTCTATAAAGAAACAACTAAGAAGAGGTAAATAGTAATTCTAGTTTTAGACATCATATATAGGATGAGAATGATTGAAGAGAATCAAATCAATAGGATAATTGATGGAGCTAAACCACTTAAATAAATAGAAGAATTATTTATACCATCTAATTATATGGTAGTTAAGAAAATTACAAGGATGAACCCTGAAGTTAGTTACCAGTAATAATTCTATTGGATCAAGTGGGCATAGTCCATGAATAACAGCGTTAATCCAATTAAAGATACTAGGAAGATAATTCCAATACAATTGAAAGGTTGTATTGCTAAATCCTTGTTTAGCTAACTAAAAATCTAAGCTATAAATGATTAAAGGATTAAAATGATCATACCTTGCTCACCAAGATTGAATACTTATATCTTGTATAAGTGGCATTGGTGGGTAGAACATAATTGAAAACCTAGTATAGATAAGTGATCCTAGAGTAGTAATTATAGGTCACATTAATATCACATGAGGTTGGAGTATGAGTTATTAAAGTAAATATAAGACAGTATGATTCAATTGAAGCTAGTATAGCATATAGTTATGGAAGTAGTGCTTTGCATCCTAAAGGATAGTAAGCCTTAAAGAAAGGTAGATGGATGATTAAGGAAGTTTATGAGTGGAGTTTAAAAGAACTACTTGTTGAATTGAAGATTTTCAATAGTAGAGTAGTGGGTATAACTAAGCAAGGATATGAGAAAACTATGAAATGCTTTAATATCAAACTCATTGGATTCATCCATGAGTTTAGAAGAATAATATATGAATAAGAAGATTTTTATGAGTAAAGCTCATCATACTAACCATGATGATGGATAGGAAGAAGTATTATATCTAGGAAAGGAATTCCTTAATTAAAGGTTTAGGATTGTGAATTATGGAAAATAGACATTCCTGGTAAACACTCAACTCTAATTCTTAAACCAAACATAATATCCATTTCATGTTATTAATCCATCATCCTATCTCCATATCGCTTTAGAGGAATATTTTTCTATAGCAAATCACATAAGCACATCTTTATCATCTCCAATTATCTTAAGCATATGTGTTTAAGAGATATTCTTATCAACTCCCTTCCATAGGACATTTTTAACTTTCTATTTTAAAAGGGTGATATCATTATATTTCACAAACAGAAAACCATATGCTTAGTTATTAAATCTTTACTCATAGTAACAAAAGGATATAAGTAATTTAAGAACCCTAAACCCTTGGGTAAACATTTACAATTCAAACCCTAAACTTCTATGTTTATCATAATAGAATATATACATTGCCATTTTCCAAGTTAATGGAAGTAGTAACAACCATATTAATTTCTTTTACATTTTATACATCAAATAATGATATATGATCATTATACATATAAAAAAATTCTATTCAAATTATGAGCCAACTACAGTTAAGTTTTATAAACAAATAAGAATATGCCATTTAATAAATCCATGGTTAAAAGTGGAAAGATAAATAATAAGAAAAGCTTCTATAAAATATTAAAAGGGGTTCATGTAGAGAAAATATAAGAAATATAAAAACATTACATACTAAAAGTTCACAAATGATACTAAATATATTTTAGTATTACTACAATTATTCAGCAAATAAATTTTACAAAGAAAAGTTCAAATTAAAGATTATATACAAATTTGAAAAGGAAAACAGAAAATAAAAAAATGGAAAACAAATAAAAAACAAGACCTGTCTGTGGCCCAACTCCTACCTGCTTACCTGTTGTCCTGTACAGCCCACAAAGGCCCAATAACCAGCCCAGTTTGTTCTCGTCTCTGGCTGACAGGTGGGACCGAAGAGGGACTGCGGGTTGAGGAAAAGAAGCGCAGGGTTTTCGCAAAATGGCTTCGTCTGCCTCATCGCCGACCGGAAGCATTTGGCCGGAGTTCTGTCGATGGACCGCCACGCTGTGATGCGTGCTACCGCTCCTGGAGGGAAGGGCTAAGAACGCCATGACGCCGTCTGCTCGTCATCCGAAACCCTAGTTCGTTGGAGTGCGTCGTTCTGGTCAAGTCCGACCACCCCTCGCCTCGTGTTAGCCACCGTTGGACGCGCCGTCGTGGACTTACTCACCCAGGACCAAGCACGGAAGCCCGCACGCCGGGAATCATGTGAAATCGAGCATTCCTTTCATCGGCCGCTATGGCCATTATCGTCGATTCGCCGTCGTCATGCCTCCCCAAGTCTCCTCGACCACTCCATCGCAACCAGAGTAAGCTCCTTTATCTTCCAGGAGACTTTGTTGGTTCATTTGCGTCCTGTATCGAGGTCTCGTCGTGTGCCGTCGTGCACCGCCGTCGGTCACCGCCGTGAATCATTCTTCGGTGACCATTTAGGGGCGGCACGACCATAGATCAACTCGCCAGCGCATGCTCGTTCTAACGCACCTGGCCACAGCCCCGCGCGAGCACTGGATCGATCGATCGATCCTCAACCAGTGAGGATCAACTCGAGTGACGTCATGCCTACGTCAAGTTCTAGCCACGTCAGCTAGTTTGACCAGTCTTTGTCTCGTGTGGATGATGACATGGCCTTGGGCCCATATGTCATTGTCTGGGAGTAGAACTAGGGTCAGTATCAAACACATTTATTAAATCTGAGAGCTGAGGTGGTCGATGGCCCACTGGTCAGTGACTTAGGCTAGGTGTGGGTGCGGTGTAAAAGGTTAATTCATGTTTAAGAAATAAATAAAATGTTATAAACTCAACTATTAATATTCCAGAAATTAAATAAATGATTAAATCTTGTTTAATTAATAACTTTTGATTTATAATTCAGAAAAATGTGTATAATATATGAAAATTTGTAGAAAAATAAAATCAACAACTTAAAATTATTATAAAATATTATTATGATGATTATTTAAATAAATATTATTTAATAAAGGTTTTATAAGTAATAAAACTTTGATAATTCATATTTTAATATTGGAAAATGTTAAAAATATAAATAAAATGCCAACAATCTTGTATTATAAAATGTTAAATGTTAGAAATCTTGTATTTTATAAAAAATATAATTTAAAACCATAATCATGTATTATTATTTCACTTAATTAAATATTTATTATTTATTAAGTAATTATAAAGTAATAAGAATTGTAAAAATCACATCTTATTATTTATAAATCACAAAAATAAATGTAATATACCAAAATGATCACAAAAATAATATCTACATGTTAAAAAATGTAATAATCTACTTCTGAGTTACATAAAAATTCAAATATTTTAATAACTAAAAATTTAAACTTATTTACTTAGTTTAAAATTCATATAAGGGTAAATAAAATTTGTTAATCTTTCTAAAAATTAGTCAATCAAGTCTAATACATAGGTATTAGTCTTGAATATTACTAATAAGCCATAATCATTCAAAACATTAGGAATACTATTATATTGAATTATCCTTCTACCATATGAATAGATTATATATTAAAAGATCTTTAATAACTATAAAACCTTCAAGTATGATATATCAACCAAATACAACCTTATAATGGACTAAATCCAAAGATAATTCATGAGTATTCACTAGTACTATTTATTTATCCACAAACCATAAGCATACCTTTATAAGGAAACAAGAAATCTTGTTCCACTACAAAATTAAGAGCCACTACCTAAAATAGAAGAATAACCATTCTTAAGTAACCTTAAGGCAACATTACCAAGTACACCAGGTACAAAGGTTATAAGCATTAAACTTTAAACTTTAAAATTATATATGTTTTAAAGTTAACTTTGGTCTACAAGAATCTAAATATAACACTATAAACATTGTTATATGTTGTATAGTTAACTTTGATCTGAAATAGTTAAGTCATAAAGCATCTCAAGCCCAAACTATTCAAGCAAGAAAAAATAACATCAACCACCACTAACTAACCACAAAGATTGTATAAACCTTAGAAAAGGAATCTTTTCTTCAAATGTTATTCTTTTTGCCACTTCAAACAAGAACTCTTATATAAGCAATATTGAATAGCATTTCACTTTTTGTGTGTATCCCATTGTTTTGTAATATTGTAATTTTATGATTGTCTCACACACCCTCACAAGCCCTAATAAGAAGCACAAGTGTGAAACTTATCTAAAGGAACAACACATTCTGAAGTAACCATTTCCAGAATCCAAACCCTAGAACAATGTTATCCTCGGGATTCGTGTTTATAAAGTGCATCACATTACTTATGCATAAGCGCATATTTCTTATTTAAACATTAGTCCTTACCGGACCAATGATGATGATGATTTCAGATTTTGGATCTTATACTGACTCGAAGACCGTGAATGCATAATCTTGCAATCACAAAAGGCACGTTCACACTTGCTCATGTCCTTTGGTTATTTTCTGTAAAGTATTTTACAAATCCAATGTGGACATCACCTGCATTTGAAAAAGGTCCGAACACACTATTTTCATAATAATGTGATTATAGGTTATTACCATGAGGTAATAACTTACTATAAAAGTTCCGGTCGTAAAGGAACTTAATATCTAGGACTTAACAACCAATTTCACAAGTGATTCTTGCACCGTATATTACGCGTTAACCATGAGATTTGGAATGGGACGGAGAAGTCAGTTATATCCTTTTCCTCTTGTATGGAGGCAAGACGACCTTAATGTGACGTTGTGATTCCTTGTGCGAATCCAACATATGGGTGGGCACCCTTACGCCCCACACTTTTGGTGTCTAGATTATCTATGGATGGTGTTTAGTGGATGGACCATTTAATATGGCACTTACCAGGGCAACACCAGGTCATAGAGTCTTCGAAAACTCATTAGGGTTTTAGCCTGCCCGAAAGGGGGCTTAACGAAGGTGAGTTAGCCCGAAGGATCGTGCAGACATGTGAGGTCGCGGAGAGGGCAGTAATTGGCTTGGACCAACTACTGGGCCCCATAACATGGAATTATGGACGGGTAAGCTGCCCGGTTGTGCAACAAGGAGTTGATCTCTCATGGGAAAAGTAACGCACCTCTGCAGAGTGTAAGAACTTTAACTTGTTACTCCTGTTAGGAAGGAGCTGCGAGCAGCGGAAAGGAACTCCATGAAAGTTCTAGTAAACCCGTGAAGGCTGACGGACATAGCTTTTCAGAATAAAAGCAACCTTTGAAGAAATGTTTATTAAAACTTGCATTGCCTACGACCTACGGTCTGTGGATGTAGTTATAGTGCATAAAACACTCCTTTTCTAGTGAATTTGCTGAGTACGCTCATACTCAAAGTAACTTCTTAACCCTTGCTAGACTCTGAAGCCAGGATAGATAACATACATAAAGTTATGCTCCAGGACTCATCATCCAAAGCTAAAGCTCTTTAATGAAGTCAAGGAAGTCAACATATACATCAACCCAAGTGAAGACGAAGTTGCTGATTAGATAGGAATATAATCTTTATCCAAAGAACCTAATTCTGTAGTATATTGCAATAGCAGCAATGCCAAACCCTTATTAACATACTAGTCTAAATATTGTATTAGTTCTTGTGTTGTTTATCTTTGATTCTTCTTCGTAAGAAGTTCTTTCTCTCTCTTTAACCTAGAGTGTTCTCTGAATCTTGTGTAAAGAGTGAATTGTAACCTTTAGCCATGTATTTGTGTTTCTGTTGTGCCATTCTGAGGGATGTAATACTAGTGAGCGGTGTTTCATTGGTGTTATATCCATGACTATAGTATACTACATCATGCAGTGGTATGCTGGGTCACCGCAGCTGGTATCAGAGCATATGCTTTGACCTTAGGTTGGAAACCTAGTAAATGGGTAGAACCTGTAGGAATTATACTTGCAAGAATAAAGAGTTCTCTAGTGATATGATGGATATTCACTTGAGAATAATCCTGTTATGTTACTAGTGCGATAATTCTTTAGTATGATTGCAATTCCGATCATTACCCAAGAGTTTTAACTCTATGTGATTGATGATAATTTCTTATCCACATTTCCACATGGCACCCCGATATCCACCCCGAAATGTTCAAGTGATGAACAGGACACTGAATGACTACAGAGGGGATTGGACAGATAATCTCCGACAACTTCTATGGAGTTTGAAATGTGAATCGAAACTTTTGGTCAAGATTTACAGTTACTATGATGGGCAGGTATTAGCTAAATACCGGGTCATGATCATGTTACCCAAGAAGTTAGGACTTAAGGGAGAAATGCCATCAGGAGAGGCAAGGTGCATGGCATCTGCATATCATATTGCTGTAGCAGCAACCATAACCATGATCCGATAATAGAAGTCCCAAGCTCTAGAAGGTAGTACTCATACCATTATACCACATGAAACCTCAAACCCAGAGCATGAGTTAGATCACTCTACTCTAGTTCAAGCTGAACCTACTCTAGCTGTAGAGTATATGGATCGTTATCGGTCTTTGCTAAACACTTATCATAACACTCACCAAGTCTTAGTTCAGGAATTGGATACGATCATTGAGGATTTTACAGATCCTGATAAAGCAATGACACGTAGGAAGAAGTTAGATAAAGAAGCTAGTCATCCCAAATACATACCTTCAGGGGAAGTGTATGAGGAAACTGAGTTTGATGATCAAAACTCGGAAAATTATGCCTACTACCAAACTAAAACCCAGCCACCTGAAGACCTATGGACCAAGTACAACTCCGAACAACAGGAATGGAATAGAGTTATTCCAAATAACCCTGAGCCAAAATAGTATGGATGGGAAGTAGAATCTCAAGGTGTAACCATAGGAAATCCTATACCTTGTGATACAGGTATTGAAGAAGAGACCAACTATAACCATAGAGAGCCTTATGGACCATACGGGGGTGATACCAATCTAATCGACTTAGAAGAGTATTCCGATAGCTACTATACCAATATGTATGACTGGATCCAATAAAAAGATAAGGAGCCAACTTAATATGAGGAAGCGTTGCCGAAAAACCAGGAATATTCTATAGAGGATTACGCCAACTCTAGTCATTTTTCAATGACTAATCTCAGTCTCGGTACTTCTAACCAAGAATACACACCTCCTGGATGCTCTTACGCTCTAGAAGGCAGTCGTAGGACTTCACGTCATCATGGACGGAATTCCAAGAAGCACTAGAGGAAGATGAAAGTAAGAAAGGAATGACATCCCAAGGGATGAGTGCTTGAATAATGTACATAGAGGGTAATGCGTATTGTAGTTTGAAAGGTTTGCCAAAATAAGTGAGGATGTACTCACAATAACCGGAAGTTCTTGTAAGATAGTTGTGTAAATAGGTGAGGAGCAAACCATTGAAACATCTAGTACATTTGTAAATTATCTAAAACCTATGTATAATACATGGGATATGTTTTGTTGTTTATCAGCTTTTGGATCTTCTTGAATCTTCTTGATTAACTAGATCTATACATGAAGTTTAATTAGGTGTACAAATGCATGATGTAACACCCAGTTATTACTTGATGTTATAGACCTAGATAGGAATGGGAATTCATGTAAGGGAGTGACGAGTTCCAAAAAATCAGGACAAAGATTTAATTAAAGGAGGAAGTAAAATATAAGGAGAATTAACATTATTTGGAGGATAGCTCAAGCATAGATCATTTCTAGCCAGCTTTGGAAGAAAGTTTATTGTAGAAGGTGTATAGAGCAACAAGAAGTATTAAACTTAAGGCTCACTCAAAGTAGGTCGCATTTCTACGAAGTTAATCAAGTAGTAATACCCAATTTATGGAAGCATTGTGAACTAGTACAAAGATTAAGTTGTGGAGCAAAATGATATGTAAGCTCTGACAATTCAGGAAGAATGCCAGTAGTAGGTCGGAAATTGTAGGGTAATACATACAACCTAGGATGATCCGTAGCTAGTACTTAATCGATAGTAGGTATTCCAATGCACAGTTGGTATTTTGTCCGCAGCTGGTATTTGGTTAACTAAGTTAACCAGATATTCATTAAAGTTGCATAAAGAGCATAAAATTTGGCCTAAGCTAAGTAAGACCTAAAGAAGTATAAAATTTAAAGGCGATCGTCTTTCGAGATGCTTCGCAAAGTCAGACTTATCCCAGCGAAAATGTCCAATTGTAAGTACGACATATAATGATGAAAGATTTGCTTCAAAGATCCACAACTGTGTGGATACACCGTACAATCTTTCATCGGAACCTAACTAGGTAAAGTATAAACTGAACAGAGACCAACATTCTAGTTATAAAGCCAATAAATGCTATATATACAATTTAAAGACTATTAGTAAACCCTAAGGGGAGAGTAGACATTATGAATGAAAGATTGAAAAGGTACTATAGGTGATAATGAAAGATCATCTAAAGCTTTAAAAGGTATAAGCTTGAAGGTGATAAAAGGATAATCCTAACTGACCAATTCTAGAAGAAACAACTCTTAAGTGGTCCCTAAGAGGTAATAAAGCACATCCAATTGGGCGTATGTAGGGAATAATAAATTCCAATTGGTATGGACTAAATGAGTTCAAATCCAATCTTGGAAGGAGTACCAGTATCAACTATACTATGACAAGAATAGAAATATAGTTTTCTAACCACAAACACAGGTATATAGAAACTTAAAACTTGTTTTAGTGAGACCCTCTAGACTGTATTTAACATAGTAATAAAGTTTGATGTTTAAATAAAATAATTGGATTAGGATATCTAAAAGTTATAGATTACCACAAATAAGTACATTTAAGGTCACCATGGAGTAGAGAAATATAGCAACCACTACAAGTCAATTCCTTACTCCACAACGTGAGAGTTTGCGAACTTCGAGGATGAAGTTTATTTTAAGGGGGAGAGTCTGTAACATCCCAGCATTAGAGACTAGAAACAAGCTGAACCCATATGTGTGCATTGCATTCATGCATAGAAAATCCGAATAATATTCGCGCTTTTGAACAACACTTGTCAAAGTGATTGAAGCTTCTCTTAACTTGATGGAATAGGAAGTAGATCATCAAGTTGACTGCGATAAATTTTAATATGACCTTTGCTAAAACCTTATTTTGGGTAAGGGAGGTTTGGTCTAAGGGTAGATCAAATAAAATAAAAGTTAAACTCTAATATATTATGATTTATATTTGATCCTTGGGTGATCATATCATAGTATCCATTATAATCACTCATGAGCACGAAGTTAAGGATATAACACAAATAAGAATGTAAAAATTATATCTTAATCTCATCTGCATATACCATGAGTATCATGGTAATACCTAACCCTACTTCTCAAGTAAGATTGAGTAGGAAAGAAACTAAGTTTAGATCATTCACCATATATCTTTATTTCCATATCAATCCTTATCATCTCTATTGAGTTATATTCCTTTATCTGTTGTTCATCAATGTTGAGAAATCAACTATTGATTCACCAATTCTCAATCTACCAACTCTTGACCAGAACATAGCTCATATTTAAGTGTCTATAAAGAAACAACTAAGAAGAGGTAAATAGTAATTCTAGTTTTAGACATCATCTATAGGATGGGAATGACTGAAGAGAATCAAATCAATAGGATAAATGATGGAGCTAAACCACTCTTAAATAAATAGAAGAATTATCTATACCATCTAATTATATGGTAGTTAAGAAAATTACAAGGATGAACCCTGAAGTTAGTTACCAGTAATAATTCTATTGGATCAAGTGGGCATAGCCCATGAATAACAGCCTTAATCCAATTAAAGATACTATGAAGATAATTCCAATACAATTGTAAGGTTGTATTGCTAAAGTCTTGTTTATCTAACTAAAAATCTAAGCTATAAATGATTAAAGGATTAAAATGATCATACCTTGCTCACCAAGATTGAATACTTATATCTTGTATAAGTGGCATTAGTGGGTAGAACATAATTGAAAACCTAGTATAGATAAGTGATCCTAGAGTAGTAATTATAGGTCACATTAATATCACATGATGTTGGAGTATGAGTTATTAAAGTAAATATAAGACAGTATGATTCAATTGAAGCTAGTATAGCATAGAGTTATGGAAGTAGTGTTATGCATCCTAAAGGATAGTAAGCCATAAAGAAATGTAGATGGATGATTAAGGAAGTTTATGAGTGGAGTTTGAAAGAACTACTTGTTGAATTGAAGATTTTCAATAGTAGAGTAGTGGGTATAACTAAGCAAGGACATGAGAAAACTATGAAATGCTTTAATATCAAACTCATTGGATTCATCCATGAGTTCAGAAGAATAATATATGAATAAGAATATTTTTATGAGTAAATCTCATCATACTAAACATGATGATGGATAGGAAGAAGTATTATATCTAGGAAAGGAATTCCTTAATTAAAGGTTCAGGATTGTGAATTATGGAAAATAGACATTCCTGGTAAACACTCAACTCTAATTCTTAAACCAAACATAATATCCATTTCATGTTATTGATCCATCATCCTATCTCCATATCAGTTTATAGGAATATTTTCCTATAGCAAATCACATAAGCACATCTTTATCATCTCCAATTATCTTAAGCATATGTGTTTAAGAGATATTCTTATCAACTCCCTTCCATAGGATATTTTTAACTTTCTATTTTAAAAGGGTGATTCATTATATTTCACAAACAGAAAACAATATGCTTAGTTATTAAATCTTTACTCATAGTAACAAAAGGATATAAGTAATTTAAGAACCCTAAACCCTTGGGAATCATGTGAAGCTGTCGTGGACTTACTCACCCAGGACAAAGCACGGAAGCCCGCACGCCGGGAATCATGTGAAATCGAGCATTCCTTTCATCGGCCGCAGTGGCCATTATCGTCGATTCACCGTCGTCACGCCTCCCCTAGTCTCCTCGACCACTCCATCGCAACCAGAGTAAGCTCCTCTATCTTCCAAGAGACTTCGTTGGTTCATTTGCGTCCTATATCGAGGTCTCGCCGTGTTCTGTCGGTCACCATCGTGAATCGTTCTCCGGTGACCATTTAGGGGCGGCGCGACCATAGATCAACTCGCCAGCACATGCTCGTTCTAACGCACCTAGCCACAGCCCCGCGCGAGCACTGGATCGATTGATCGATCCTCAACCAGTGAGGATCAACTCGAGTAACATCATGCCTACGTCAAGTTCTAGCCACGTTAGCTAGTTTGACCAGTCTTTGTCTCGCGTGGATGATGATATGGCCTTGGGCCCATATGTCATTGTTTGGGACTAGAACTAGGGTCGGTAACAAACACATTTATTAAATCTGAGAGCTGAGGTGGTCGCTAGCCCACTGGTCAGTGACTGAGGCTAGGTGTGGGTGCGGTGTAAAAAGTTAATTCATGTTTAAGAAATAAATAAAATGTTATAAACTCAACTATTAATATTCCAGAAATCAAATAAATGATTAAATCTTGTTTAATTAATAACTTTTGATTTATAATTTAGAAAAATGTGTATAATATATGAAAATTTGTAGAAAAATAAAATCTACAACTTAAAATTATTATCAAATATTATTATGATGATTATTTAAATAAATATTATTTAATAAAGGTTTTATAAGTAATAAAACTTTGATAATTCATATTTTAATATTGGAAAATGTTAAAAATATAAATAAAATACCAAAAATCTTAGAAAAATAAAAATTATAATTTAAAACCATAATCGTGTATTATTATTTCACTTAATTAAATATTTATTATTTATTAAGTAATTATAAAGTAATAAGAATTGTAAAAATCATATCTTATTATTTATAAATCACAAAAATAAATGTAATATACCAAAATGATCACAAAAATAATATCTACATGTTATAAAAATGTAATAATCCACTTCTGAGTTAAATAAAAATTCAAATATTTTAATCACTAAAAATTTAAACTTATTTACTTAGTTTAAAATTCATATAAGGGTAAATAAAATTTGTTAACATTTCTAAAAATTTGATACATAGGTATTAGTCTTCAATATTACTAATAAGCCATAATCATTCAAAACATTAGGAATACTATTATATTGAATTATCCTTCTACCATATGAATAGATTATATTTTAAAAGATCTTTAATAACTATAAACCCTTCAAGAATGATATATCAACCATATACAACCTTATAATGGACAAATCCAAAGATAATTCATGAGTAGTCACTAGTGCTATTTATTTATCCACAAACCATAAGCATACCTTTATAAGGAAACAAGAAATCTTGTTCCACTACAAAATTAAGATACCACTACCTAAAATAGAAGAATAACCATTCTTAAGTAACCTTAAGGCAAGATTACCAAGTACACTAGGTACAAAGGTTATAAGCATTAAACATTCAAACTATCTATGTTTTAAAGTTAACTTTAGTCTACAAGAATCTAAATATAACACTATAAACATTATTATATGTTTTATAGTTAACTTTGGTCTGAAATAGTTAAGTCATAAAGCATCTCAAGCCTAAACTATTCAAGCAAGAACAAATAACATTGACCACCACTAACTAACCACAAAGATTATATAAACCTTAGAAAAGGAATCTTTTTTTCAAATGTTATTCTTTTTGCCACTTCAAACAAGAACTCTTATATAAGCAATCTTGAATAGCATTTCACTTTTTGTGTGTATCCCATTGTTTTGTAATATTGTAATTTTATGATTGTGTCACACACCCTCACAAGACCTAATAAGAAGCACAAGTGTGAAACTTATCTAAAGGAACAACACATTCTAAAGTAACCATTTCTAGAATCCAAACCCTAGAACAACATTATCCTCGGGATTCGTGTTTATAAAGTGCATCACATTACTTATGCATAAGCGCATATTGCTTCTTTAAACATTAGTCCTTACCGGACCAATGATGATGATGATTTCAGGTTTTGGATCTTATACTGACTCGAAGACCGTGAGTGCATAATCTTGCAATCACAAAAGGCAAGTTCACACTTGCTCATGTCCTTTGGTTATTTTCTGTAAAATATTTTACAAATCCAATGTGGACATCACCTGCATTTGAAAAAGGTTCGAAAACACTATTTTCATAATAATGTGATTATAGGTTATTACCATGAGGTAATAACTTACTATAAAAGTTACGGTGGTAAAGGAAATTAATATTTAGGACTTAACAACCAATGTAGCCAGTGATTCTTGCACCGTATATTACGCATTAACCATGAGATTTGGAATGGAACGGAGAAGTCAGTTGTATCATTTTCCTCTTGTATGGAGGCAAGACGACCTTAACGTGACGTTGTGATTCCTTGTGCGAATCCAACATATGGGTGGGCACCCTTACGCCCCACACTTTTGGTGTCTAGATTATCTATGGATGGTGTTTAGTGGATGGACCATTTAATATGGCACTTGCGAGGGCAACACCAGGTCATAGAGCCTTCGGAAACTCATCAGGGTTTTAGCATGCCCGAAAGGGGGCTTAATGAAGGTGAGCTAGCCCGAAGGATCGTGCAGACATATGAGGTCACGGAGAGGGCAGTGATTGACTTGGACCTACTACTGGGCCCCACAACATGGAATTGTGGACGGGTAAGCTGCCCGGTTGTGCAACAAGGAGTTGATCTCTCATGGGAAAAGTAACGCACCTCTGCAGAGTGTAAGAACTGCAACTTGTTACTCCCTGTTTCGGGAAGGAGCTGCGAATGCGGCGGGAAAGGAACTCCATGAAAGTTCTGGTAAACCCGTGAAGGCTGACGGACATAGCTTTTCAGAATAAAAGCAACCTTTGAAGAAATGTTTATTAAATCTTGCAGTGCCTACGACCTATGGTCCGTGGATGTAGTTATAGTGCATCAAATACTCCTTTTCTAGTGAATTTGCTGAGTACGCTCGTACTCAAAGTATCTTCTTAACCCTTTCTAGACTCTAAAGCCGGGATATACAACATCTACATCAAGTTATGCTCGAGGACTCATCATCCAAAGCTAAAGCTCTTCAATGAAGTCAAGGAAGTCAACATATACATCAACCCAAGTGAAGACGAAGTTATTGATTAGATAGGAATATAATCTCCAGCCAAAGAACCTAATTCTGTAGTATATTGCAATAGCAATAATGTCAAACCCTTAGTTAACATACTAGTCTAAATATTGTATTAGTTCTTGTGTTGTTTATCTTTGATTCTTCTTCGTAAGAAGTTCTTTCTCTCTCTCTTTAACCTAGAGTGTTCTCTGGATCTTGTGTAAAGAGTGAATTGTAACCTTTAGCCATGTATTGGACCCGCTATGTTTCTGTTGTGCCATTCTGAGGGATGTAATACTAGTGAACGGTGTTTCATTAGTGTTATGTCCACAACTATAGTATATTACATCATGCAGTGGTATGCTGGGTCACCGCAGAGTCTACACTCAACATGTTTGCCTGTGGTACATGAATATGAAGACTTCTAGTTATTTACTTTATGTTATGAACTCTATGTAATAGCCTTGGGCTAATGAGTTGTAAAGACTATGTTATATCTGAAATAACGATGTAATATTGACCTTTGTATATGTGTACTTCATCTTAAACTGTGGATGTTAGTATTTCGATCCAGGGACTAGCATTGCAATCATAGGGGCATTTACCTTAATGGTTGGGTCTTACAGATGGTATTAGAGCACTGTGTTGCCTATATGATTATGACCCTAAGATGGATTAGACTAAGGAAACCACTAGGGAAAAAATGCAACTCTTTGCAAATTCCACACTTATCTCTTTTCTTCTCGTAAAACCTCTTCTAATCTTCTTTATCATCTCTATTTGTAGATTGCCACAATCAACGAAGCCGTCAAGAAGGGACCACTCATGACCATGACCTTAGAATGTGAGACAGAGTTTCCCAAGGCACTCAAAAACCTCATGGTTAGCTTGGGAACACATGGTGAAGCCGTGTACAAGGGATTTCCAGTAATGGATGAAGTAGAGGAATATTGGTGGGTACGACTCCACTTGTACAAAAACAAGGAGGACAACCACAAAGAGTCGGGATTCTGCATGGTCACCAACTCTAAAATGCACATGTCA
Source organism: Avena longiglumis (assembly GCA_030063025.1). NCBI lineage: Eukaryota > Viridiplantae > Streptophyta > Magnoliopsida > Poales > Poaceae > Avena > Avena longiglumis. The sequence goes on from CP125973.1 coordinate 565,690,209, forward strand.
TTCTTTGACTCTACAAGGAATGCAGATTGGAATGCTATCAAGGAGCTTGGTGAAAGACTCAAGTGTAGAATGCTCAACACTCAAAATGACCTTAGAGAGGAGAAGAAGTATACCCAAGACTTAGAGACCGCCATAAAACGTCTAAGGGAAGATATCATAGACTTAGCATATGAGTGAGAATAGTGTGTATACCAATAGTTGGACCACCACACTTGTCGTTTCCTCGCATTAATAGTTTGATAATACTAACCTATGTGGTATGGCAAGTTTTTGTCTAAATTATGTTTGAACCTAGTGCTTGTAATAGATTACTGTATGTTGTGACTTGTGTGTTTCATTATTGAATGTATGCTTTTGGCTTTTGTTTCACTATCTTATGTTTTTATCTTTACTTGTGTTGTTTCTAATATTTTTTGTCTATCCTATGCAATAGATGCCTAGCTTTGTTATCAGCACCATCGAGGAGTTCAAGGGACCTCGTTTTGGTTCTCGTATCGTGGAGCTCACTAGTGTGCTCAATCTTCCCCTCCATAATATTAAGGGACTTCATCTTATGAAGTTTGAGAGGAAGGATCTATGGGGATTTAGAGTCTCGCAACCAGGACGCCAGTCGGAGCCACCCACCGAGGAGATTGCCTTCAAGTTGATGCATGATGACAAGGAGAAGGGACTTGACGTTGTCATGCAGGAGCTACTTGGACGCCTTTGTGGACGCCACTCCACCGAGCTATTGGGCATGTACTTCCACCCATTTGGGAGACGTGACGAGGAGGGAGAGGCTGTAGTGTATGATGACGCTACTAGAGAGACTATTGAGCCAGTGCGTCTCTATCTTAAGGACCTAGAGAGCCTCGTTAGACACCTCGACACTGATATGACCAACATCATGCTTAGCAATGAAAAGTTACAGGTTCAGTTGAGGGAGAAGGACAAGGCCTTCGCGGATCAGGATGAGATCATCAAGGATATGGAGGCTAGGTTCGAGAAGCAAGACAAGAGGTTCAAGAACCAAAAGAAGAGAGTGAAGGATAGGAACAAGAAGATCAACGAGATGAAGGCCGAGATAGAGCTCAAGGATCTTGAGCTAGAGACATAGTAGGGAGTGATAGAGAGGCTGCGCTCGCAGAAGAGATCCCTCCGGGCGAAGGTCGATGCTTTGACCACCAGCATGGAGGAGTACAAGACAGCAATGGAGACATCATGACTTGCTCTTGTAGACGAGGAGGTCGACATGGTGGAGTAGTGTTGACTACTTGGTTGCCTATCTATCTATCATCCTTTTATTTATCGAGTCACAATGATCATCCAACATGTGGATGGCTTTGCTAGTGTGTTTACTTTTCCAAGACTTGTTGTTCACGTTGTTTAAACTCTAAGTTTATCTTGTGCTTGATTATTTGTGATTGTTTCTATGTGATGTATTGTGCATGTTAGTATCTATGGGTTATATCTCATTACTTATCCTTATTGAAACCACAGATGCCTCCCCGTCGTGCCAATCCCAAGACTAACAACAATAACAACAATGGAAATGAGATGCAAGACAACAACAACAACGACAACAACAACAAGAATAAAGAATAACAAGAATAGCAACAACAACAACAACAACAACAACAACAACAACAACAACAACAACAACAACCTTTGATATGCTTACAAGGTTTTTGAGGTTGAGGCCTGCAAAGTTCTCGGGAAATGTTTGAGATTCCCTTGTTATGACATTATCCATGTAAGTTGTTCTAGTATTTTCGAAAAATGTGACGGTAGCATTTTGAATTAGCCATTTGGTGGTTGCTTACAAAACCGTCTGTTTTTTGCACTGGAAAAATAGAAAACGGCTTTTTAGTGCGACGCAAAGGAAAACTTCCTTCTGAAACATTGTTCGCCATCCCATGATGCACACTTATGCACAATATGGACACATTATCATAAACTATGCCTTCATTCTAGCCATAACATTGGTCATTTGACCCGAAAGCCGAGAAACCTCGAACGAGATAGGTCATTTTGTGAAGGTTTTTTTGATACATAATCAATATACCAAGTTTGATATTTTTTCCTTCTCACTCTGTCACATAATATGACACCACGTGAAAGTTTCTCATTGTTTGGATCGTTTTTGAATTTATAATGCTCGTTTTAAACTATATTATTTTATGTTTCACTTAATTTTTTTATAAATGTGTAATATTTGTGTGTAGATAGATAGATAGATCTTATTTCTCATTGTCAATGAGGCATGGTTATGTCCAACCAATCAATTTTTTAATATAACTATATATTACCATTTACTTTTGTGCTAAAAAATAAGTGTCTCAATTTTGTCTAAATACGTATGTATCTTAAATCGTTTTAGTGTGTAAATATATGTGGATCTAGATAAAAAATTGAGACACTTATTTTGGAATAATATATAGCATGTTGTGCACTTATGCATATACCTTCAAATAGCATGTACAATACTATAGCTAGGTTGCTGATTGGAGGGAGTAATAATTGAACATCGACAACTAGTGTTAGGTGGGTGCGGTTACACTTGTTAGTACTGCTGACCGGTAAGCGACCACGTAGGCACTACCGTGTCTACCAAGTGATTATCAGGGCACGTAATAATCATTGCATCAGCTCATGAACTACTAGAAAGAAATAAGTTATACCTTCGGTAAGGACTGTTCATGAAGTAAACCCTAACTTATACTCTCTCTATTTTAAAATATAAAATGTTTTAACTTTGTAAAGTAAATATATGTAGACTTTTTTTAATATATAGGTTCACTCAACTTTAGAGTGAATCTACACACTATAAAAATTCTAGATTCATTTTCTTCACAACCTAAAACATCTTATATTTTAAAACAAAGAGAGTAACTTCAATTTTCTGAAACCAAACAAGTTTAGTCCCTCGCCCACCCGGAATGGTTTTCTCACTAACTTGGCGTGAGTTTTGACACGAGTTGCCAGTTTGCCACACGACCCTCTACGTCCTCACTCGGTGCTCTTCCATCTCACTAACCGGCAAGCCTAAGCTTCTCATGCACCATGATTCTTGTTTTCAAACCTTGCAAGAGCCTTGCACCATGCTTCTGAAGTTTGGTTTTCTTAAGATATATATGTTGACGTGATGTGCCATCATGGATGAACACAAGATATGTTAAGTGGAAAATCAACCACCATAAGCAATGATACCATGTCAAACCAAGCGAATGACAAATTATGTCTGGTTTAAAAAGATAAGGGACCACCAAGGTATAAAAAGGATAGGAGGGCCAAATTGAACTGAACGAAACGTTGACGGACAGAAAAATATCTAAAAAAATTTAATGATATAATCACTACTAGTGAGAGGTAGTCGGTGTAACATAACACTAGTAGCATTTTTTTTCTCCAATCGTCCAATCATTGTATCGGCCTAATTTTTCTTCCAAAAGATCCAGAAATTACTTACATTCATTGATAAAGCAGGGGAAAATTTGTACATAACTCATATGATATGAAATAATCGTCCTAGTTAGAGTGGAAAAGGAAAAAATACTTCTAAATATGTTTAGGTTACAATTTCAGGTTGGCTCAAACATCAGCCTACGCAGAGCTTTGGCACCAGCGAAAGCCATTCTCTTGCCTTATCTCTTATCCAAGAGATTATTGCTTGGATGGATCTTGACCTGCTGAAAAAATTTCATGTTGCGCTCGCTCTCTACCCCAGCAAACAAAGATGAGGAGGGATTTGATGCCCTTCCGGTTCTAGCTTGGCATCTTTGAGATGATGCTTGTCAAGCCTTGGTAAAAGTTAGACGCGATGAGGAAATAAAGTGGGCTCAGCGGGATAACGTGAATTTGTATAAGGAGGTAGTGAGGGAAAATGGGTCAACCATGACATTAGCAACTATTTCCAAACTAGAAAAGGGCTAAGACAGAGAGATCCTTTATCTCCTATGCTCTCCAATACTATTTTCTGAGCATTTACTCTTTAATATTGTTGCATACATGTTAGCCATTCTCATTCCAAGAGCAAAGAATGATTGTTAAGTTGGATGACTAATCCCTCATCTCGTTGAGGAGGGGTGTCTCTATTTTGCAATATGAAGGTGATACAATTCTTTTTATGGAATTTTCAGAAGGGTGTAAACATGAAATTAATCTTGTGCATTTTTTAGCAATTATCTGGGTGAAAATTAACTTTCACAAAAGTGACATTTTTGTTTTGGGAAAGCAAGTGAAGATGAACATCTTTATATACAAATGTTTGCGAGTCTGGATCCTTACCACTTAGGTACTTAGGAGTACCAATACATTACAGAAAAATTATTGAGGATTATTAGAGTATCCAATTTGTAGCATGATTTTTCATTTTTGTAATATTTATGTACATATATATTTGTCAAATGAAAATCAGAGGATGCAAAAAAAAAAACTCCAAATGAATTAATATCACACTCATGGGCCTGCTTTTGTTTTAACATTTAGCATAGACTGAGGGGTCCAAGTCACACATGAATCACATAAGTTTTCCCCTTATATATATAAATTTATCTATATAGGAAGCTATATATAATTAAACACAATGTTTTTATCCATATACATAGGTAATAAAAAACTTAATAGATATTTCAAGAGTCTATGAGTATTTTTTTTTGGAAATGGTAGCTTTATTTTTTTACTTTTCATTATATATCTAGATGATATAAACATATAAGATTTCAAAACTCCTCGCCTCTACATTGAAGATGCACATCAAACCTTATTTTTTATTTTGGGCTATATAAAAAAGATAAATTTCTGAACGTATATAGCATAGTAAGAACTTTTTTTTCTGTGGCCTTAAATACAAAATATTTTCTTACGAAAATTGCAGCGTCTACTAAATGCATTTACCTACTTGTATTTTGTTGCTGATTTCTGGGACAGCTAGAAATACGGTTCTGGAAAGTTCGAAAACTGACAACTCTGGTGCTCTCGGGTGCTCAGGGATTTTTGTTGGCGCTTTCTACGCATCCACCATGGAACAGAGCATATACACAAACGTGTCGATCCAGCGTACATACATACAAATTCGCACGTGCTCGATCGCGTACATGCATGAGGTTAACTTTGGGTACGTGGCTTCTCCGATCGATCGACAAATGGCACGCAGGAGTCACCCGCTTCTTCTTCGACTAGACAGTAGTTAAATTCGCCAGCTATAGCAAGCCTCCCGTCCCGTCACATCCGAAAGCGATCGCCATTGATGGTCTCCTCCAGATCACACCACCAGCGCTCCTCCTCCCGTGCACTGGTGCAACATCAACTAATCGTCACCATGATCTATCTATCCATGATCACCACCATTCTTTTCCTCCTTCGCCTGATTGCTTTTCCATAATCCCCGGCCAGATGGTGTCAGGCGTGTGAAGGAGGTTAATCTGATCGATCGTCGCGGCAGTCTAAGCCTACGCCCTAATAGGGTAGGTCGCCTCCGACGCACACCGATTTGATCTGGAGCGACGACGCCGACGGACGGCGACCACGACCATGGCGACGGCGACTGCCGGCGATCGCGGTCCATCTATTGGGCGTGTTAATTTACTGGTTGTTTTAATCATGGCGATATGGTTGCAACTGAGGTGACAAGTCCGAGGATCGTAACTCGGACACGCTACCCCTTCTTGACTATGAATACCAAGCTGGCTATAGCTCTTGCGAGAGAATATATACTCCCTCCATCTAAAAATAGGTATTTCAAATTTATGAAAATTTAGATACTATTTAGTATATAGATTTATTCAAAATTTGAAAAACCTAATACATTTATTCTTGGATAGAGGAAGTACTATACATGTCGACCGTGACAAATTTTAAATAGTAGGGCTTACTTAGTTAACCGGTCGAGCCTTGTGTTGCTTTTGTTGAAGGCGTGGCGGACCACGGCTCCTCGCCGGCGGTAAGTCTCCGTGTTTTGTTTAGCCTGTTTTCAGTGTCTTTTTCAGGATATTGATGCGATGGCTACGTCTAAAAGTCAGAATAAAGTATTCTCGCTCTAGTGGTGTGTTTAGCATCGGCCGAGGACGTGTGGAGTCGTGTGCCCGACGGATCTCTTGGGATCTAGTTGTTTTTCGCTTTTGTTATTCTATTTTGAGGTCAGTCTCAAGTTATTATGTAGCAAGCTAGGTAAAAGATATGTAGCAAGCTAGGTAGCTAGATGAAAATAAATCAAAACATTTTTTTACGACACAAAATATATAAGCGATAAAAGAGAGTGTGTGTGCTAGTCAAGTACTGCGGTGACCCAGCATACCACTGCATGATGTAGTGCACTATAGTCGTTGACATAACACCAATGAAACACCTTTCACTAGTATTACATTCCTCAGAGTGGTACAACAGAAACACAGCAGGTCCAAGACATGACTATAGGTTACAACTCAAATCTTTACACAAGATCCAAAGAACACTCTAGGTTAATGAGAGAGAAAGAAACTTCTTACAAAGAAGAATCACAAATAAACAACTCCAAATTATAATACTATTAAGACTAATATCTTAACTAATGGTCTGACATTGCTGCTATTGCAATACACTATAGAAATAGGTTCTATGGCTAGAGATTCTATTATTATCTAATCAACAACTTCGTCTTCACTTGAGCTGATGTATATGTTGACTTTCTTGACTTCATTGAAGAGCTTTAGCTTTTGGTGATGATTCCTGGAGCATGGCTTGATGTAGTCATCGTATATACCGGCTTTAGAACCTAGCAAGGGTTAAGAAGATACTTTGAGTACGAGCATACTCAGCAAGTCCACTAGAAAAGGAGTGTTTGATGCACTATATCTACAACCACAGACCGTAGGTTGTAGGCAATGCAAGTTTTCGTAAACCATTTTTAAAGGTTGCTTTTATTCTGAAAATCTATGTCCATCAGCCTTCACGGGTTTACCAGAACCTTCATGGAGTTTCTTTTCCTCCGCGTTCGCAGCTCCTTCCCGGAACAGGGAGTAACAAGTTATAGTTCTTACACTCTGCAGAGGTGCGTCACTTTACCCATGAGAGATCGAATCCTTGTTTCACAACCGGGCCATCTTTCCCGTCCACACTTCCTATGGTGTGGGGCCCAGAAGATGATCCAAGACAATCATTGACTTCTCTGCGACCCCGCATGTCTCTTTGGTGTACGCCATCCCACCTATTGAATTACGGCAATGGCAGTATAGACCGTTCAGATGCCGGAACTATCGTGGGATGTTGAGGGCTCCCACCCATATGTTGCATATCCTCTACGAATTACCATAAATAATATGCACGCTACGAGTGATAACAGCCACGACCCGCACATCCAGCTCCATGTGAGAGGGAAAAGATATAGCTGACTTCTCCGTCCCATTTCAAATCTCATGGTCAACGCGTAATATACGGCACAAGAATCACTGGCAACATTGGTTGTTAAGTCCTAGATAATATGTTCCTTTACCACCGGAACTCTTATAGTAGGTTATTACCTCATGGTAAATAACCTATAATCATATTATTATGAAAATAGTGTTTTCCGACCTTTTTCAAATGCAGATGATGACAACACTGGATTTGTAAAATACTTTACAGAAAATATTCAAAGGACATGAGCAAGTGTGAACTTGCCTTTTGTGATTGCAAGATTATGCACTCACGATCTTCAAGACAATATAAGATCCAATAGCGGAAATCTGCATCATTGGTCCGGTAAGGACTAATGTTTAAAGAAGCAAGATGCTTTTATGCATAAGTAATGTAATGCAAGTGGATAAACGCGAATCCCGAGAATAACGTTGTTTTAGGGTTTGGATACTGGAAATGGTTTCTTTGGAATGTGTTGCCCTTTTGGATTAATTTTCACACATGTGCTTCTTATTAAGGCTTGTGAGTGTGTGGATAACAACATGTATTTATACAACAATAAAATACACACATATGGAATGCTACATAAGGTTGCTTACATCTTAATTGTTTATCTTCAAGTTTTACTTCACAAGTAATGTGACTTATAAAGAATTTAAGTATTAACAATCTTATTATACAAGTAAAGTGTTTACTATTAATTGTCATATGTTGATTGAAGTGGAAAAATGAATAACTTTTGAAGAAAATATCACTCAACTAAGCAAAAGCATTTAAGATTTTAAGTTAATCTTATGAGGTGTTCTTTCTAGTTATAGTCTTTAAGTCAAAAAGAATTGCTTTTACTGGAATAATGAAATTATTAGTATTTGAGACTTATCTATCTTGGTTTTTAACTGGGTTGGTTTGGTATTAAGTTGCTTTATAAATTAATTATAACAGATTAAAGTTAACTATAAAGCATATAGTAAAGTCTTTAGCATTATACTTAAAGCTTGGTAACTATAATTAACTTCAAGAATGTAGATAGACTTAGGGTGTATTACTTATGATACTTGTATCTTGTTCACTTTATATTGTTTCCTTAGAGTTACTTAAGAATGACGTTACCTTTATTGGAGTAGTGATTTCTTTATATTATAATGGTATAAAGGAATATACCTCCCTATAAGGGTGTGGTTAATGTTTGTGAATAAGTAAACAATATTATTTATTACTTATGAACTCACTTATAGTGTTTTGATTTGTTTATACACTTGTGGTTAATATAAGGAATGGGTTTTATCTTATTACAATTATTCTTGGAGATTTTAGATTGGATAAGGATCCTTCTATAAAATAATCTACATTAATGGTTGAGAGATAATTTAATAAAATTGTATTTAAATTGTGTTAATTCATTTTGAATGCACACTACAAATATTTAAGACTAATACTATTTATTAGACTCCATTGATTAATTTTAGAACTATTAACAAGTTTTATTTACCTTAATATGATTTATTAATTAAGGAGATAGGTTTAAATTCAAGTTATACAAGTGTTTAACTTTTTATTTAACTCAAAAGTGGAATCTCATGTTTTTAACATGTAGTTATTATTTTTATGATCATTTTGGTATATTACATTTATTTTTGTGATTTATAAATAATAAGATATGATTTTAATAAGGTTTATTACTATATAAATACTTAATAAATAATAAATATTTAATTAAGAATAATAATAATGCATGATTATAGTTTTAAACTCTAATTCTTATTTTTCTAAGATTTTTAGTATTTTATTTGGAATTTTAATATTTACCATTATTAAAATATTAATTATCAAAGTATTAAAATTTATAAAGTATTTATTAAATAATATTTATTTAAATAATCATTATCATAATATTTAATAATAGCTTTAAGTTGTATATTTTATTTTTCCAAACATTTTCATATATTATAAGTATTTTTCTGATTTATAAAACAAAAGTTAATAAATTTACAAGATTTAATCATTTTATTACAATATTTATATTTGAATTAATATTGTTTTATCTAATTCCTAAACAGAAATACTTTTTATACCAAAGCTAACCTAGACTAAGTCACTGACTAGTGGGCCATCGGCCACATCACCCCTCAGATTGGTGAATTCATTTGTTACTGGCCCAACCTCTACCCACAGCCAATGATAGGTGGGCCAGGGACCACGTCACACGCCACATGGGCAACGATCGGTCAAACGAGCTGACCCGACGTAAGCATGATGTCATCCCGCCGGATCCCTCTCAGATCGATGATCGATCGAGTGATCCCGAATGCGTGCGCGGCTGCGGTTGTGTTGGTTAGAACGAGGACAACGCGAGGAGTCTAGCTGTGGTGGCACCGCCAAGAAATGGTCACCGGCGAGTGGAGCACGACGGCGTCTGGCGGAGGTGCACGGCGACGCACGACGGTGGCTCGATTCAGGAAGCAAGCGAGACAAAGGAAGACGGCGGTGTGTTCAGTAGCTCACCCGAAATGCAGAGAAGTGGTCGTAGAGGCGAGGTGCAGCTGGAGACGGCGACGACGTCGGTATCGAGGAAGACGGCCTAAATCCTGCAGCTAGGGATCTCCCTGACCAGCGCGCCTTGGGGCAGACGACTAAGTCGAGCGTCGCGGTCGCCGTGGTGGCTTCTAAATGGCAAGAGGTGGCCGGAAGTGAGTTCTAGCTCGAACCACATCCAGTTAGGGTTTCGGCAGAACGGGAAAATGGAGAGGGGAAAAGGAATTACGGTTCTTCGGCGGCGTTCAGGGCTTCTTGTAGACGATCATGAGCGGTGGCGTGGATCTTGGCATGGCCGGACGTCATGGCGCGATGGCGGACGGCGGCAATGCTGACAGCCAGCTGCTTATGACGTCGGGGAGGAAGACGACGATGTTCTTTTCATGGAAAACACCCCAGCAGTTCTTCTGATTTGCTTCGCGGTCCTTCCTCGGTCCCACTTGTCAACCAGAGAGAAAGGTAGATTGGGCTGGTTTTGGGCGGTTGCTGCAGCAAAAGAAGTGAGCTCGTGGTACTTCGCATCTGACGACGATTAATTCTCCGAGAATGTGGGCCGAGGCCAGATTTGATGTTTCCCCTATTTTTTCCTAGTTCTATTTCTTTTCTAATTTCTGTTTTGTTTTAGCCTTGAATTTATGCAATAACTTTGACTTATCTTTATGGAATTTTATTTGCTAAACATTTGCAGAAACAATGAAATTATTAAGAATCACTTTGTGAACTTTTATTATATATTGTTTAGGGTTTCTTTATTTTCTTTATATAGATACCTTTTCTATTATTATTTGTGAGGGCCTTTAATATGAATTTAATTGGGCATAAATTCATAAACTTATTATAGAATGTATTACTACTAACTAATGAGATTTTATTTCCATTAATATATAATATTAAGGCAACTTTTATATTTATTGGTACTTCATTATTATATGATACATAAAGTTTTGAGTATTTAATAGGGTTAATATCATTCTCATAATTTAGGAAATGGTAATGTATATTTTTTTTATTATTACTAACAAAAGAGTTAAAGTTTAAATTGAAAATGCTTACCATAAGTTCTTAGAAGATTTAATATTCTCATATTTCTTTTATTGATGTGAATAAGGGTTAATGGCTAAACATATTTTTTTATGTTTATGATCTTTATTAATACCACCTTTTAAATAGAAAGTTATTATTTGAAATGAATTATGAGAGAGAATTGATAATTACAATTTCTAGGCATATATGATTGAAATAAAAGTTAGGATTTTAAATTGTAATTGTTTACCATAGATTTTAGGAGTTTTAATATTCTTGTTCAACCCTTTATTCATATGAATAAAGATTATTGGTTAGGACAGATTGTACTTATGTTTGTGATCATGAATTATATCACCATTTATAAAAGGAAGTTATTTTGTGGAAGGCCTTATGGAAAAGATTTTATGTTTGGTTAAGATTTAGGGTTTAGTGTTTAACAAGGATTCTTATATTCCATACTTCGTAATACTGGACTTCTAACTAAGAATTCCTTTCCTAGATATATTACTTCTCTATATCCATCATCATGTGCTAACATGATGAGCTTTGCTTTACAAAAACTTCTTATCCACCCTTTTATTCTTCTAAATCCATTTGTAATTCCAATGAGCTTAACACTAAATCTTTCATAATCTTCTTATATTCTTCCTTAATCACCCACCACTAATATTACCCCAGTAGATGTATATAACAAATTATACTCTCCTTAAGTGTTTAATATTTCCAAAGAGGAAAATACTACTTCTTTAATCCAATGTTGCTCTAACATCATTTTAATCATACTTCCTTCTCTCTACTTAACTCCAATATCTAACATTCCAAGATCACATTATTTTAACGTGACTTGTAATGACTAATCTAGGATAATATATCTATACTATGGTTCAATCATGTTTTATCCACCAATGTCACTTATACATGGTATAAGCATTCAATATTGATGAATAAGGCATGGTCATTATAATCCTTTGATTCTTTATGATTCAGGTTTCCAATTGGCTAAACAAGGCTTCATCAATACAACATTACAGTTGTATTATAATTATCTTCTGTTTAGCTCTATTGGATTAAGAGATATAATTCATTGACTGTTTCTACTTGATCCAATAGGACTACTCCTTGTAACTATCTTCATACTTCATCCTTGTAATTTTCTTTGTTACCATATTGATTTGATTTCCTCCAATCACTCCCATCATATAGATGACATCTAAAACTAGCATCACTATTTAGCTCTTCTTACTTCTTTATTTATAAGCCTTAAGTGAATGCTATAATAAGGACACGAGTTGATAGGTTAATAATTGGTGAATCAATAGTTGATTTCTCAATATTGATGAACAACAGATGTTGGAATATCATTCCAATAGGAATGGTAAAGATTGATATGGACAGAAAGGTATATGGTGAATGATCTTAACTTTGGTTTGTTTCCTACTCAATCTCACTAGAGAGTTAAAGTTAGGTATTTCCATGATACTCATGGTATAAGTAGATGAGATTATGATATAGTTGTTACATTCTTATTACGTGTGTTATATTCATAACTTGGAATTCATGAGTGATTATAATGAATACTATGATATGATCACCTAAGGATCAAATATAAATCATTAAGTAATGTATTAGGGTTTAATTTTATTCCATTTTATCTACCCTTAGATCAAATCATGTTTACCCAAAATAAGGTTTTAGCAAAGGTCATATTGAAACTTATCGCAGTCAACTTGATGATCTACTTCAATTCCATCAAGTTGAGAGAAGCTTCAATCACTTTGACAAGTTTTGTTCAAAAGCGCGAAAATTATTCAGATTTTCTATGAATGAATGCAATGCACACATCGGTGTTCAGCTTATATCTAAGCTCTAATGCTGGGATGTTACAAGTACTTGTTGTACTAGCTTACCGTCGCAAAGAAAAGGAGTACTCCCTCCATTTCATAAAAGAAGGCACCTTTTTTTCAAAAGTCAATCCATGTAAAGTTTCATTAAACTTTCAAAAAACATTATGAACTTTTACAATGTCAAATAAATATTATTAGATATATCGTTACATATATTTTTATATTATATATGTATAATATTATATTTATTTTTAGATTTTCCTTAAGGTTTGGTCAAATTTTATGTTGTTTGATTTTTGAAAAAAATTATATGCCTTATTTTACGGAATGGAGGTAGTAGTTGCTAGCTAGATAGGTTCATATATTCCCAGCTAGCTATTGCAACTTGGTATGCTTTTGTACCTAACCGATTAATTTAATCGCTCAAAACATACTTGATTAGCTATTGCAACTAAATATGTTCCATAGTATAAGACGTCTGGTAGCCAAGATAGCACACCAAAACATCTTATATTGTGGAACAGAGGTAGTATTATATATTAAGATACAGAAAAAACCAAAAAAAAGAGACACATAAACTCAAATGTAGTCCGGGATACATGTACATCATTTAAAAAAATTGTGCAAAAGTTTGAAAAAACCTAAGTGTAGGCAATGATATATTCTAAAAACATGCAAAATATTAATTGAAACACCATATGATCTGGGCAACACAAAAATGAAAAAATGTATAAATTTGGAGGTTTCAAAATTTGCATTATTCTTTTTTGCTTCAAATCCGCAAAAAAAATCATAGATGGTGTAACATCCACAAAATTTCCCAAATTCTGGGATATTAAATTAGTAAATAAAGTAGATTAAACTATATGACTTTATTGAAATTTCTGAATTCCTTGGTTTTAAAAACTTTGGTTAATAGTGCATTAGCATGACTATCAAACTTATTTGTAATTCAATCCAACCATCGGACTTCGAGTGACAATTATCCCAAATAGCTATAATGACATAGTGATAAATAAACACAGTTCTCAAAACCTTTTTACGGAGAATAAGCTATCTTATTGTTCTATATTGAACAAATAAATTTAAAAAATTGAGAGTTATTTTGATTCAAATTAGAGGTATAAAACTCCTTTTATAAAATTATCAATAAAAAATAAAAATTAAAAAATCAAGCCAGCCCACTAGGCCGACAGAAAGTGGGGACCACAAAGCATCCATCAATCTCTATTGGCTTTCTTTAAAAACGGTTTAAAAACTCTATTGTACACTAAAGCCTCTCCATTGCCGTGAAGAAGTACAACTACGTCATCGACGATCTTTAGATTGTTTTCTCTCGTATTGTACAATAGTATATGTAGATCTAATTCTTTTCATTGCTAGCATCTCGTAGATTGGATCTTGGTTTTATTTGCTTCTCGTAGGAATTTTTTGTTTTCATGCTGTGAATTCCATCATCGACTCTTGACATGGAAAACATGTTAACTTTTGGTTGATTGGCCAAATAGACACGATCCGGATATCCTAACTCATCGGCTGATCTACCAATGGTCGGCTTTCATGAGTATTCTTCGAGTTAACTGGATAAAACTACCACAATTGGGGCTGTCGGAACGAGTCAGTATCACTTTCGGTAATTTTTGCGAGTCAGTACCATTTCTAAGTCATAGTGTTACAAACTATACTAAAATTCGTCTAACAGCATTTTAACACGCTTTCAGACAGATGAGACCCATCTGCAGAGCTGAATAGCCAACAAAACTATGGACTTCTCGTGATCTTCCGGCAGAGGAGCTTGCGCGAGGAGGCGGACGTGAAGTGCGCTAGCTTGGCGGCGGGCAGGATGCGCGGGGCGAGGCGCTGGAGGTTCTCTCTGAAGGTGTGCACGACAACCTTGTGGAGGTTCCTAGCCGTTGTCGATGTCTTCCTTGTGGACCGCGGCGTGCGCGTCATTGTCGTAGGCGTCGATATGCGCACGCACGAGGCAACACAGCTCCATATTGGCACGGGACCGGTCGACGGGGTCGTTGGTGAGCAGCGATGTAGTGTCGTCGCAGTGGAAGCTGTAGTTGCCGAGCATCAAGGACTTGTTGGTGCGGACGGCGTCGTTTAAGAAGGCATCCAACTCGTCGAGCGCTCGTGGCGGCGGGCCAGGAAGTTTCATGCCAGGTACGCCACGACATGCGCCAGGAACAACGCCGTGAGTAGGGGCAGAAGCGCCAGCACCGCCCGGAGCTGCGAGAAGCTAGCATCGCCATGCGTGCCGCCGTCGCCCACATCCTCGCGCCGCCTACTGCCAGCGCCCGAGCTTGATCGCGCCAGCACTGCCCTCGCCCACGCTCGCGCGGATTTCACACGCCGCCGGAAGCCACCGCATTTCGCTCGCCAAGCCACCCACGCCGGCGTACGCGCCGCTCTACATGGAGCTTCAGACACCGTATTTGTATGTCCCGCGCCGATGTACGTGGCATGGTGGCGCGGCTACATGGCGGGATCCTGCTTATTCGGCCATTGTACGTTGCAGAGGGGAGGAGGGTCGCCACGTCTCGTGCCCGTGCTTATCCGGCCGTCAGCACGGTGCGCTCCAACACGGGGGTCGCCACCATGATGATACATCGTAAACGTATTTATAATTTTTGATGTTTTATGCTTGTTTAGTATCTACTTTGCTTTGCTTTGTCTACACTTTTAGGTGTTTTAATATGTTTTCTGATACTAACCTATTAACAAGATGCCACAATGTCAGTTGCCTGTTTTCTTCTGTTTTTTGGTTCCAGAAAAGCTATTAAGGAAATATTTTTGGAATTGGACAGGACAAAAGTGAAAGTCAATATTTCATCGAGGAGAACACGGAGTCAGAGGAGGCGGAGGGATCCACGGGTGGCCACCCCAGCGTGGCCCACCCAGGCCATGCCAGGCGGTGTGGGCCTGGCCTCATGCCTCGCCTCTTCGCCTATAAGAAGCCTCCGATGCCTAAACCCTAAGTATCCGATCAATATTTCACGAAACCTTCTGTAGCCGTCGCCACCATCGTCCCTAGATCAGGGGGATCTGAAGCTCTTTCCGGCACCCTGCCGGAGGGGAGATCATCCCGGAGGCCTTCTTCTTCATCATGCCAGCCTCCGGTATGAAGCATGAGTAGTTCCACCTTGGACTACGGGTCCATGTAGTAGCTAGATGGTTGTATCGCCTCCTTTGTGCTTTCATGTTTAGATCTTGTGATCTCCGTTCATGATCAAGATCTCATCTATTTATAATCATGCATGTTGTATTTTTGGAGATCCGATGGATATTGAGATTACTATGGCAGATTGATTAATGGTTTTGTGTTATTGATTCTATCATGCCTGTGTTGTTTGTGATCTTGCATGCTCTCCGTTGTTAGTAGCTATCTTGGCCAAGTAGTTGCTAGTGACTCTAAGAGGGGGTATTTATGCTCAATAGTGGGTTCATGCCTCTATTCAGTCTAAGGGAAGTGACATAAATCTCTAAGATGGTAGATGTGTTGTTGCTACTAGGGAGGAAACAACGGTATCTTGTTCATGGAACATGTGGACTGTTTACCTTACATACTTTGCTTAAAGCAGTTGTCTGTTGCTCACAACTTAATACTGGAGGGGGTTCGGATGATAACCCAAAGGTGGACTTCTAGTCATAGATGCAGTTGGATGGCGGTCTATGTATCTTGTTGTATTGCCCAATTGAATCTCATAGGATCTTTATGTCTAGTACTGAATTGTTATGCCTTCCTCAGTCCTGTCAATTACCGTGCTGTAATTTGTTTACCCTGCATGCCATGTTTGTTTATCTAAGGAGAACACCTCTAGTGAACTATAGACCCCGATCCAATCTTTACCATTGATATATCTTCCATTGTTTACTTTCTGCCAAGCTACTATTTCCTTCCACACCATACAGTTAATCCTTTGTTACAGCAAACCGGTGAGATTGATAACCTCACTGATTCGTTGGAGCAAAGTCTTAAGTTTGTGTTGTGCAGATCTCCATGTTGTTTGCAACACTTTTGAGTCATTTCCTTCCTCCTACTGGTTCGATAACCTTGGTTTCTTACTGAGGGAAACTGCTATTATGCTCATCATACCTTGCTCTTGGGGTCTTACAGTGAAGCGCCCACGTCAACACCGTGAGCGTCATCATATGGCGTGCTTGCTTGCTCGCGGTGCAGAACCATGGTGTTGGCGCATGGCGGTGCTAGCCTGCGAGGTATAGAGCACCTGGACGCTAGATGGACTGCCCGACTAGAACATCCAGCGCGGGAGGGGGACTGCCCGTGAAATTTATAAAAAGATTCAGATTTTATAACTCTCTAGCATATGTCTATCATTTGAATGTTTTGTTGACTAGTCAGCTCTGCAGATGGGTCCCATCTCCTGAAAGCTTGTTAAAATGTTGTTAGACGAAATTTAGTGTAGTTTGCAACGCTATGACTCAGAACTGGTACTGACTCACAAAAATTACCGAAAGTGGTACTGACTCGTCCCGACAGTCCCAATTATGATAGTTTTATCCAATTAACCCGTATTCTTTCTAGTTGTTTCATGTTGCGCTATACAGTTGTACACATGTTTAGTACCTTGGGTAACAATATAATGTGTATCGTCTACTCCTTTCATTTGGAAATATAAGATGTTTAAGCTTTATGAATTGAATATATCTAGACATATTTTAGTGTATAGGTTCACTCCAAACCTCTACGAACATATATACTAAAAAACGTCTAGATACATTCATTGCACAGAACTAAAATGTCTTATATTTCTGAACGGAGGGAGTAATTGCGTAGAAGAAAATATGTTGTTGCTTATAGAAGGTTCATCGTTGTCGATTTTTAAAGACGGTAACTTGAATTCTCAGAGTGGTGCGATGAGGGCTAGCCATGACGCCTAGCCGATCTTCCTTGAAATTGGCTAAGTAGGCCTTCAGATCCACATCTTCTTGCTTCTCTTGCAACACTGCACGTTCTTCAATTCCCGTCTATTTTTCTGTACATTCTCAAAATTTTAGGGATGTTCGCCCGATAGTTCATCAAAGGTGGGCCGTATGATGTTCTCAAGAGTAACATTAAAAGGTTTGACGATCTTATTTGTCGTGATGATCCAATTTATAAAAGATGTCCCCTTCGTAGTCAGCAAAATGTGTGTGCGTAAACATTTCTGGCTATACTGAACACGTTAGCTATACCCAACACCAAGGCAGATGATCCGTGAGGCTAGCTAGAAACGTGATATGCAAGACGGTCTAGCTGACACTTTTAAGACATGAACCCGGTTCCTCAGGAGGCACCCCTTCAAAGGTTCCGACGAGTATCGGCTAAGCTAAGTCGATTTGATCGCCCTTAACTCGGTTGTCGATTTTATCAACAAAATATGTGCAAATTTGTCGAAAAAAATAAAGCAACAAGACAAGGGTTGAGAGAGTTAAAAGACAAGAAACGTTATTGCAACTTGGTATGGTTTTGTACCTACCCAATTAATTTAATCGCTCAAAACATACTTGATTAGCTATTGCAACTAAATATGTTCCATAGTATAAGACATCTGGTAGCTAAGATAGCATGCCAAAACATCTTATATTGTGGAACAGGGGCAGTATTATATATTAAGATACAGACAAAACCAAAAAAAAGGCACATAAACTCAAATGTAGTTCGGGATACATGTACATCATTTTAAAAAATGTGCAAATGTTTGAAAAATCCTAGGTGTAGGCAATGATATATTCTACAAACATGCAAAATATTAATTGAAACACCATATGATCTGGGCAACAGAAAAATAAAAAAATCTATAAATTTGGAGGTTTCGGAATTTGCACTACTCTTTTTGCTTCAAATCCGCAAAAACGAATCATAGATGGTGTAACATCCACAAAATTTCCCAAATTTTGGGATATTAAATTAGTAAACAAAGTAGATTAAACTGTATGACTTTGTTGAAATTTCTGAATTCCTTGGTTTTAAAAACTTTGGTTAATAGTGCATTAACATGACTATCAATCTTATTTGTATTTCAATCCAACCATCTAACTTCGAATGACAATTGTCCAAATAGCCATAATGGCATAGTGATAATAAAACACAGTTCTCAAAACCTTTTTATTGATAATAAGCTATCTTATTGTTCTATATTGAACAAATAATTTTTGAAAACTGGGAGTTTTTCTTTGACTCAAATTTGAGGTATAAAACTTCTTTTATAAAAGTAACAATAAAAATAAAAATGAAAAAAAATCGAGCCAGCCCACTAGGCCGACAGGAAGTGGTGACCACAAGTATCCATCAATCTCCATTGGATTTCTTTAAAAGCCATGCATAATTCATTTAAAAACTCTATTGTACACTAAAGCCTCTCCATTGTGCACTTTGTTCGTGTAGTTCTGAAGATCAGATCAGACCACGAAGAAGTACGACTACGTCATCCATAATCTCTAGATTGTTTTCGCTCGTGTTGTATAAGGGTATGTAGATCTAATCCTTTTTATTGCTAGCATCTCATAGATCGGATCTTGGTTTTATTCGCTTCTCGTAGAATTTTATGTTTTCCATATTGTGAATTCCATTATTGACTCCTGACAAGGAAAACATTTTAACTGATGATCCACAAGTATAGGGGTGTATCGTAGTATTTTTGATAAATAGGAATGTCGATCCCAACGAGGAGCAGAAGGTGCTGAACAGTGGTATGGAGCAGGAAATCCCTGTGAATACTTAGCAAATGGATTTTTAGTGGTTTTATGACAAGGCAACAAAATAAAGAGCAAGTAACAAAGGTAATTAACAAACAGAGCAAGTGGCCCAATCCTTTCTTACCAAAGGACAAGCCGGTGGAAATACTTATAAGGACCAAACGTTCTCGAGGACAAATGGGAATTCTGTCAAGTGCTTTCATTTCAAATAGCTGAGTACTCTTCTTTGGTGTTTGTAAGTGTTGTGTGGGTGAACCTGTGCTAACATACCTCCCTTCCTAGGACTAATACATACTTGTGATTCAACCCCCTACAAACATCCGTAACTACAGGAAAGTAATTAAGATATAAATCTAACCACAGCCTTAAACTCTGAGATCCTACACTCCCTTGTGCAAAGGTGTCCTAACGGGGGTTCAGGTTTCTGTCACTCCGGCAACCCCACAATTAGTAGCCAAATACACAATGCACCCCCCTAGGCCCATAAATGGTGAAGTATCATGTAGTCGACATTCACATGACATCACTAGAAGAATAGCACCACAACTTAAATACTAAACCATGGAATAATAACTCATCATAGATTCACTACTAATAACATGACTTCTCCCATGTCCTCAAGAACACAACGACTACTCACAAGACATCATATGGATCAAGATCAAAGATGATATGGTAATGGATAACAATCTGAACATAAACAATAATCCAATTGTTCCACTCACAAGCATCAACTACAATAGTAATCAACACCGGGAAAGTTTCCCCTAAGAACTAAAGCAATATTCAACACAATTGTTACAGCGGTACGAAGTGGTGATGATGGTGCTGGTGGAGATGATGGTGTGGATGATGATGATGATGATCCCGATGAAGCCTAGCTTGATGATGGTGTTGATGGCGACGGTCTCCCATCTCCGGGAAGGAATTCCCCCAGCAGAAATCTATCTGCCGGAGAGATCTTTCTCTCTCGGTGTTTTCTGCCCCCAGAGGCGGCGAAAATCTATCTGTCGTTGCTCTCCCAGGCTTAGGGTTCCGTAGGTAAGATATAGGCGAAGGGGGAGAGTCGGAGGCCGGGCAGGTGGGCCACACCTGCCCTAGGCGCGGCCTCAGGTGGGCCCGCGACTAGGGAGTGTGGGCCCCTGCGGCCCCTCTTCGCTCCTCCTTCTAACTTCCTTCATATTCTGGTAAAATAATATGTTTCCATATTTTTCTGGTATATTTTTTATCTTCACGAAATTGCACCGAAATGCCTTCTTTTTCATCAGAATCCAGACTCCGGCAGTCCATCCTCCAGGAATCATCCAACATGCATAAACAGATGAAAAGCCATAAGTAATACCTCATAATAAGACATATATCAATGAATAGAGGTAAATTATGATATAAAAAGGTGATGCAAATTGGGCGTATCAAATCCCCCAAGCTTAGACTTCGCTTGTCCCCAAGTGAAAACTGAGCTCAGTAAACATGTCCACAGGTTTATGAAGTGAAGTGTCGATAAAAGAATACAAACAAGAAGCATCACACTTATGATTGCACAACTCATAGAAGAAAGCAACTCACCATTATATAATTTAGCTTGCAACCAAGTAAAACAGTCACAATAGAGATGCATAAACATAAATCATAATTGGAATTGGAAAAGTTGTGCTTGGTCAGAGAACACCTGGTAAACAGTTTCACAAAAAACTTTTTGTAGAAGTTTCAAAACAGGAGCACTCTTTGCTCAAAAAGGTTTTTCACAAGTGAAGGATTTCAAAGTAATATTCAATAGATAAGAGTTTTGTGCAAACAAGGAAGATAGAGAACATGATTGAATAAATCACCATATGAATGCTTGCAACACAACAACTCAAATGCTTGCTTGAGATAGAGAGGAAATTGGTTTACTGACTCAACCTGGAAGTGGAAGAAAGGTCCCTTCTTAGATGGTAGCAGGGATTACAAGTCATAAAGAGCTTTAAAAAGATTATGGTACTTACTAGCTTTGAGCCCTCATTGCCCCTATCATAAGAATCTTGGGATGATTAAGGTTAAAGTGAACAAAGATGAAGTATATGTTTGACGAAATATAAGTTGGCAATCTCATGTCCCTTGAATATGAGAGCCATTCCTCATGCTACATCAACTTTGGGCCCAGGCAAGTTCTTGTCATTGTAAGTACTTGCATATCATTGAGAACCGCCAACGGGGTACCCCTTGTACATGGTACATGAGCTTTCCCATAACCAAAATGACAAGGCAAGCAGACAGTGAGCATCTAGCAATATTTTTATTTACTATGTGTATAGTTTTTTATTGAGGATGCTTCACAGAATTCTCACTATGGTGGTGCTGCAAGTTTCCACCATGATTAGGCATGGCTTAGGCTAGCGGCCCAGGCGTTTCTCTAACACAAAGTACAAACTCCATGGACTCACAAGTTCCCCTTTTATTTCACACCGTTGACATCCATAGACAAAAGAGCACGGTATCAACGTTGTACAGAGTACAAGTGCTATGTTGAAAACGTTACCCGTGACAGCATGGTTATGCTAATTCCAACGTATAGATGCAAGCATATACAACTTCGATGTCCACAATGGTTCAAGTCTATTAGGGGCAAGAAAATAAAGTGTGCCATCAACTTCGTGAGAGCTTTACTAACTAGTTTTCACATAACAAAATACTTTTTTAATTCAGAAGGTAGATGAAGCTTGAGAATTTTCTTGGAATATCAATAGCTACAAGGTAGATATGTGGACACAAATGGCAAAAGTTTGGTTCAAAGGGTAGCAAGCAAGAGAGTTGAAAGAAACAAGCAAACATACAAGTAATAAAGCCAAACATGCGGTCTTCCTTGAAGACACAAAAGATCTTAAATAAAAAATACTAAACCTATGAGCCAACAAGAAAGAAAACAAATGATACCAAATACTTGTAAGCCTTTTCTTTCAAACCTCAAAAATTGTTGCTACTGACCAGATCTCGGTTTGCCAAAACCAATTTAGAGTTACTTGATGCTCCCAAAGTGATGCCAATACAGATCAACAAGATCCATCATATAACACAGATTGCAAAATAAAATAAGAAGTGCAAAAAGTAAAAGATGAGACTTCTCATTAATATTCAATAAAGGCACTCACAGGGATACATAGATAATCAACTAAAGGAGAGATACTTCCACATGAAAACCAAATTATAAGATAACTTCCCTACCACGGATATGAATCCACTAAAAAGGTAAAAGATAAAAGATAATGGTGGTGATACCGCGACACTCCCCCAAGCTTGGGACTGTAACACCCTCGCCTGATAAGGCTGAGTTCATGTGTATAGTGCCAATCCCTAGATCGGTTCACTGTCACACACAGTACAAAATGATACCAAATATAACTGTGCATCATAAATACAACGAATATGATCCAGAATTTACATTATTTATCCAAGTACACAACGGAAAACGAATACAAGGTAAATCTCCATCCTTCAAATGTGCCACAAGCGAACAATTGTTGAGTGGAGTCTCGCGACCTATGAACGATCACTTAGATACGATATAACCTGCAACATGAAACATTGCAGCCACGAATGGTCAATACATTGAATGTATGGCAAGTAGGCTAAAGTGGTTAACAACAGGTCTATCAACTACATGCTTATCTGGCCAAGTGGAGTTTAGGCTCATTTGCATAAAGCAATAGTTTTATCCTAACATTTGTAACAAAGTAGTTTTCCAATACGATAAATAGGACACTCTGGTTCACTCCCAGGTGCTCCTACCCAATTATGTTCACCCAACAAGTTTTAAGTAATTAAGAAATAAGGATGAGTGAGAAATATCATAGCATCAGTATCAGGTCGCTCAAATTGCCCATAACCGGGGACACGGCTAACACTACTAGGAAAACGGCTATAGGTAATCAGCACATCCGTGGCTCACATGGTTGAAGTGCCCCACGGCTAAAACAGGCGTGGCTCACCTGTGGGCAGTGCCCTACTAATAACTAGAACATCCGTGGCGCACATGACCCTAGTGCGCCATAGATATGTGGGCAGGCCTGTTGGCCCTACGCCAAACTTCATGGCGCACCATGCACACGTGCGCCACGGTTGTTAGGGTCATCTGTGGCGCCGCGTGTGCATGGTGCGCCACGATGCGCATGCCCACCTCTGCTTTGGCGGCCACTAACTTCGTGGCGCTCCGCCTAGTGCGCCATGGGACTAAAACATCGTGGCGCACTCGCCTAGTGCGCCACAGGACTAGAACATCTGTGGCGCACCTGCCTAGTGCGCCACAGAAGTTTAGACTCCACGTGGCGCCTTGTTGCCGTGTCGCCACGGATGTGTCGATTTTTTTAAGACAGCACTTTATGTGCACATGTGTGACCACATCCACCACCCCACACTTCACTTTGCCCTTCTTCTTCCTCCTTAGATCTAGTCGGGATCTTATCCTTCCCACCTCAATTTCTCCACACATTCACCATTTTTAGCATGTAAAACTTGCTTTGGATGTTACATAAGTAATAGAGGAGGTCTCCGGTCTCTCATCTATCCATCTCCGGTCGGCGACGCACCTCTCCTTTCCATCTTTCTCGCGATCGGTCTCTCATCTCATTAAGTTGTCCATGTAAGGATGTGTTCATGTGTATATGGATGATGCATGTGCTCATATGTATGTAGATGATCGATGCTCATGTCATGATGTGTGTATGTGTGGAGAGCTAGGATCGATGGTCATATGTGTGTGTATATGGAGATCGATGATGCTCATGCATGTGTGTATGGAGAGGATAATGATATGTTCATGTGTGTATGGATCGGTCTCTCTCTCTCTTGTGTTTGTATGTGAACAAGTTGCCATTGTTTTGCCAAAATGTTGATTCATTTCCATTTTGGCAAGACTTTGGCATTCATAAAGGTCCTAATTTTAGGATAGGTCATGCGAAATTTTCTATCGACCATTGCATGCATGCATTCATTATGTGGTTCTAATAGACTTCAAAATTGTACGTGTACATCGTGCGAGCAAAAATGGTCCGCATAATGAGCGAAGGCATTGTGGCTAGATTTTGAAATGTGACGGCCGACATGATCTGAAATAACAAGACAGATATAAGATGTCCGTGCGAAGATGCAAACTCAAGCGGGTGATCGACCCAGTTAGAATCTGCGCACTGCTCGCCATGGTTTCATGGATGGATACACTCGTTGGATAAGCGATGGCGTAGATGATGGAGACGGTGATCATCATCACGGCGAGAACGGCGAGATGATGAAGAGGCTCCTAGAGATGGTGAAGGTGCAGCGGATCGGGATGATGATGATCTAGATGGCGGAGGAGCGCAGCGATGGAACAACGTCGAGCTGGTCGGGACCCTTATGTGCAAGAGCTGCTTCTCAAGCGAATAGTAACGCCGAGCTGCCGCTAGAGAGAAAGCTGCGCAACTTGAGAAAGACGCGGTTACTCCATTGTATGAAGGATGCAGGCCGATGATACCCGGTTGAATGTAACGCTCAAGGCTATGGAGATGAAGGCAAAGCACAAATTGAGCGACGCAGCTTCGACGATATGATGGCATTCGGCACGATCGTCTCCGGAGAACACATGTCCAACTAGTATCGAGGATGCCAAGAAAATCGTCATCCTCTCGATCTACACGTTAGATATCACGTATGCATCAACGATTGCATCATTTATCGGGCGAGGGCGAGAAAACCACATGTCCGGTGTCGGCGTGAGTCGATACAAGAAAGGGAAGAAAGCACCTCGAAAAGTGGTATGGTACTTTCCTATCACCCTCGCAACGCTATTTCGCGGACCCTAAGGCGAAGCTCATGCGATGGCATGCGGAAAGGAAGAAGCCGGAGATGATGATGACCGAAAAGGATGAGCTCGGCGACGCACCTTCGGATGCTAGCCGTGGAAAGCATTGGACCTCGAATTCCAATTCGGTGGAGATTCGAGGAACATCGGGCTTGGTGCGAGCACCGATGGACTCAATCCGTTCGGTAGCCAGAGCACGCACGCACTTGGCCTGTGTTTGTATGGATGTACAACCTCCTCCATGGTTGTGCATGAAGAAGAAGTACATACAAATGAGTATGCTAATTCAAGGGCGAAACAACTGGTACCGACATCAATCGTATCTCGGCTGTTGAAAGAGGAGCTAGCCACGTTATGGGAATCGAGCCAATACTTACGACGCCGTCGCACAAGATTATTTCACTATGAGAGCGCGTTGGTCACTACGGCAAGACTATCCGTTCGGGTATATCTCGGGCAGGT
This sequence comes from Avena longiglumis, assembly GCA_030063025.1. NCBI lineage: Eukaryota > Viridiplantae > Streptophyta > Magnoliopsida > Poales > Poaceae > Avena > Avena longiglumis. The sequence continues at coordinate 565,715,940 of CP125973.1, forward strand.
TATCCAAGGATTCCACGCATGCGTTAGGTGCATGGATAACACAAGCTATCTCCAACTAGAGAAAGATCCGGGGTCATCGAAAACCGTGTTCATGGCGCACCGGAGGTGGCTCGGCAAGAATGATCCATGGAGAAAACGTGGAGACCTGTTCGATGGCAAATCGAGACGAGGAATCCCGAGCGTAGGAGCAGCGAAGAAGTGGAAGAGTTCTTTGAAAAACTGGAAAGATTGTCCTAAGCACGGAAAGAAGCGAAAGAGGCAGCAACAAGACAAGCCGCCGATGAAGGTATGGAAAACAAGGTCATTTTACGGGAGTTGCCATCTTGGAAGTTTCTCCGCACGCCTCATAGCCTCGACATCATGCATATCACGAAAAAGCGTGCGAGTCCGTCGCCACCATAATCAACATGCCGGATAGGACGAAGATGGTCCGAAAGCAAGGCGACCTGATATGCTTGGGTATCCGGAAGGAGCTTCACGGAGGACGCACTACTCGATGATCGGAAGATGACGATGATCATGAGTCGGAGCGACACAAGGTCGTCGGAAGGGTAAAAGTTCAAGAAGAATGAATATTACTGCCCTCCTTCTTGCTTCACTCTAAGCCAGGATGAGATCAAACAGTTTTTCAAGTGCCTTCTAGGAGTCAAATTTCCTTACGGCTACGCGGGCAAGATAAGCAGATACCTAGACGAGGCGAAGCAGAGGTTCAGTGGCATGAAGTCTCACGACTTTGCCGTGCTAATGACGCAGGTACTTCCGGTCGCACTAAGAGGGATAATGGGCGAGCACGTCCGTGAAACGTTATTTGGCCTATGCAAGTTTTTCGACGTCATCTCTAGGAAGTCGATTGGCGTGAATCAGCTCGGAAGGCTACAGGAGGAGATCGTGGTGATACTATGTGAGCTTGAGGTCTACTTCCCACCCGCATTCTTCGACATTATGGTGCATCTGCCGGTCCATGTCGTGGAGGACAACTCGGGCGATGTTTCTCCGCAGCATGATGGCGTTCGAAAGGATGAACGGACACATCAAAGGATACGTTCGCAATGTGTCCGTCCGGATGGAAGCATAGCCAAGGGCTTTCGGCGAAGTGCATCTCTTTACGCACGAATTATCTGAACATCGAGAACCTGTCGGTCTTCCGTCAACGACACCTTGGCAAACTCGACGGATCTGGTCACCGAGAGGGTCGTAAATTATCATGCACGGACCCGATTTTCGGCCTTGACTTTGATCGAGCAAACCTCGTCGCGCCACAAAGATTTAGAACTGGTCGATCCTTGGGTACGAAGCACAAAGGTTAATCGAGAAGAATCATGTGGGGCATACAGAGGGCGAGGAGAAATAATCAAAGAGCACAACTCAGATTTCACGCGTTGGTTTAGGCGACGCTCCTTGATAATCCCCGCTCGCATTCTTCCGACACGGAAAAGATCATATTCACCTTGTCGCAGGACCGATGCAAAACCTGGTGACCTATCAGCGTATGATATCAACGGCTACACATTCTACGGAGGAAAAGGACAACAAGTGTGATTATCGAACTCGCGTAACGCGTCGAATTCTACACCGATGACAACGTGAAGGAAAGATTCTGGAAGAATCGAGGAGATGGGAGCTCGACTCTGTGGAGAAAAGGTGCCGATGTTCCGTGTCGGATGGGCAAAGAACGTCGAAGAGAAGACCGGTATTTCACAACCATGGTTATACCGAAGCCAAATCCAAGGTCACGGCAAACGTGGCGCGAAAAATGAACCGTGGTACTGGCTACCAAAGTGGACCAATGTTTTTCATTACCGACCCGACAAAGCCTAGCCGTGTTGTCGTGAGAGGAGAAAAAGGAACATCATCGGAATGGATGGAGTCGCCAATGAGCAAGACTTCAAGACGATCTGATCAAAGATTGAAGATGACGACGACTACGATGCAGCAACATACATCACAAGAAGAAAAGGACAACCCTACCCAAAAAAGGTAGCCGCTCGAAAGAAGAAACATTAAAGTCGGGACTAAATTATTCAACCGACAAAGAAGAGAAAAAAGATTGTAAAACGCTAGCTCAAAAAATATTGTAAACGCGTGGTCGAAAAAGATTGTAAAATATTCATGGACAAATTATTATGAAATTTAGTTATACTTTAAATCATATTTTTGGGCATTTTTGGAATATTATTACTTTTGGGCATTTTGGAATATTTAAAAGTATTTTAAAATCAAAATAAAACTTCTATGGCATATATCACCACTTTTGGGCATTTTGGAATATTTAAAATATTTTAAAAACAAAACAAAATTTGTATGGCATGTATCACCACTTTTGGAACATTTTAAAGTATTTTTGGAACATTTTAAAGTATTTTTAAAGTAAAAATAAAAAGTGGAGCACCGATTCAACACAGGTGCTCATCGTTTAGAATAGAGCTAAGGGCGTAACCGGTGGGGTAAGTGAGTACTAGTGTTAACTAGTGGGACGACCAAGTACTTATCGATTGTCCAACCCACACGCGTAGCTCACCACAGCTAAGTGCGCTACGGTTATCCGTAGCGCCTTAGCTGCAGTGCTTCGCGTGTGTGGTTGGACTAGTCAACTAACCATCCCCATCCCCATCCCGCATCGGACACCGTGAGCATCCACGCCAGGAGCATCGAGGCCGCCGCCAGGAGCATCCACGCTAGGAGCATCGAGGCCGCATCGAGGCCGCCGCCAGGAGCATCCACGCCAGGAGCATCGAGGCCGCCACCAGGAGCATCCACGCCAGGAGCATCGAGGCCGCCGCCAGGAGCATCGACGCCAGGAGCATCGAGGCCGCATCGAGGCCGCTCGAGGAGGAGGCCGTGGAGGAGGAGGCCGTGGGCAGAGCGGGAGGAGGCCGCCGCCTCTCGAGGAGGAAGCCCGTGCGCCAACCATCGTCGTCCGCCCGCCCGCCATCGTCGTACTCATCTCAGAGGTGAGTGTCGCCCCTCCCCTCTCTCCCTCTCTCCCCTCTCTCTGCTCAGATTAGAGGTTAGGGTTCATATTAGAGGTTAGGGTTGAGAAGGCCATTAGAGGTTAGGGTTCAGATTAGAGATTAGAGGTTAGGGTTCAGTGAAGTTCAGAACTTGCTGTTTTGCACAAACCATTACTCTGCACTGCACTTGGTTAGGGTTCAGAACTTGATTAGAGATTAGAGGTTAGGGTTCAGAACTTGGTTGATAGCAAATTTAGTGTAGCTTGGTTGATAGCAAATTTAGTGCATATATCAGAAGTTCACAACCATTACTCTGCACTGCACTTCAACTAAGACCATTTCTCTGCACTACAACTGAAAGCAAGAAATCAATAGCCTGTAGAAATCAATAGTTGTCTTCCTAAAGTAAATAAATCAAGTCCATTTCTTTGCACTGCAACTGACGTGTTGTTGGTCAAGTTAGTCAGTTTAGTCAAGTTAGTCAGGTTAGTCAGGTTAGTTAGTGGTTTTAGTGTTGTTTTAGTGTTGTTCTAGATAGTCAGGTTAGTGCTGTTTTAGTGCTGTTTTAGTCAGGTTTTAGTGATGTTTTAGTCAGGTTAGTCAAGTTAGTCAGGTTTTAGTGTTGTTTTAGTGTTAGTCAGGTTAGTCAGTGGTTTTAGTGTTTTAGTGGTTTTAGTGTTGTTTTAGTGGTTTTAGTGCTGTTTTAGTCAAGTTAGCCACTCTATACAGTGGTTTTAGTGTTGTTCCAGTTTAGTGTTGTTCTAGTTTAGGCTCTAGCTAGCTTCTGTTCTAGGTGGCAGTGGGTCAAGTTAGTTTGAGTGCCCTGAGTGCCATGTTCTAGGTTGCTGTAGGTAAGTTGCTGTCGATTTAGATGTTGTAGGTGAGTGTAGGTTAGCAGTTAGTACCTAGCAGTAGGCCAATTTAATGTATGCTGTTGTACAAAAACTTGTGTGCTGCTATATATGTATTTGCTTGTTGTATTTGCTTGCTGTCATATAATCTGCATGTTGTATTTTCTTGCTTGCTATAATGACAGGTACTTGTGCTTGCAATTGTATTTGCTATAATGACAGGTGCTTGTGCTTGCTAAAATGATAGGTGCTTGTGCTTGATATAATTGTAGCACTTGAAATTGTGCTTGTGCTTGTATATGAAGCACTTTATTATGTGTGTATGCAGGTTCTTGTATGAAACGAGTCCCGATTTTGCCGAATGTTGATTAACTTCCGTTTTGGCGAAATCGGGCACTCTAGTTTAAGAAAATTAGCAAAGGTCATGCGGATTTTTCCGCATTTAACCAATTATTTGTTTTTATTAGTGCAAAGATGTGTGATAACGACGAGGCTGGATGTTCTAAGCGCATCAGCCGAAGGAGAACTCGACTTCGAATAAACAATTGACATTCGGGAGGCGGCCCAGCGTCTAGAAGACGATGAAGAATACCATCCTTCGGAGAGCGAGGATGATGAGATGGAAGACGCGGAGGAAGAAGCCAAGAAGGCGGACGATGAAACCACCGATGGCGGCGAGGGCACGGGAGTGGTAGCAACCCTCCTAAGAAGAAGCCGAGGACGGCGCCCGAACACGGTCGGCACGGTCGGGAGGAAATTATCAAGTGAGCCCATCGGGGTTCCTTTGGAGCCCGCCCTTGTCGTCAAAAGTGCGGTGGGCAAGTGGCGGCGATCACCGGACAACCATCTCGATCAACACCGAGAATCTCCGGCATAAAGATAATGGCCATGCACACTCCTCTTCGAGAAGCTGCATGAGATACAAGTTCCCGCTAAGTATCGAACACAAATTATCATGGGAGCGTAAACAAATCAGCCCTCACAAAGATGAGCACCGCCAGCTGGAGAGCCGGATAAAGAAGAAGATCTATAAAGAAGGCAAAAGTCTCGAGGAGATCCAGAAGATTGACCCATAGATCACCAAGATCAGTTCGGAGTTCAAGGAGAGGTGTGAATCTGAAAGAGCCCGGCCAATAGTAATCGGGGAAAGGCGCCGCAGCGATGAATATAGGTCATCACCATCTCGGATCTGGTGGATCTGAACATGAGGCCAAATGGAATAAGGAGGACGAAGAGTATAGATCCAAGGATAGAAAACCCTTTGCTAAATTCGAACCCGGCAGGTTGAAACTTCATCGAGCCCGTTACCATGTGGACCCAAAACCAAACAACTCACCGCGGATCTGCGGTGAAGGAATCGAGAAATTGTGGTAAGTATAATCTAATTACCGGTGATCAACACGATTGCAATCTAATCGATGATCTAAATGATTCATTACTTCTTCTGCAGGAGGAGGAAATTGTTGCTAGTCATGGATCCTGGGGTTCCTCATCCCGTGGGTCGGCGGCCACCAGTGGGATAACCCTTTTAAGGCGATGAAGCCAAGAAAATAGAGCGATTCTGAAGAAGCCGTCGTCGGCCGTCTGGCGGCCTCGGGGGTAGAATTGGGTGGATCATTTTGGTCCACCGCCGAGGACGCATGGCGCCGTCGGGAAGGAGCGAGGAAAAGCAGAGAGGTTCAAGAACTTAAGGCACAAGTGGCGCGGATCCGCAGATCGTCCAAGACAACGCAATCACCCTTACGTCCTTCCCGCCTACCTTGGTGGAGTTAATAGCGAATCGAGTGCGGATGGTCGAGTAGGGCCGTGCGATTCCAAGCATGGTCGTGACCACTCGAACAACGGCGCCGACGAATCGGCGAACTACGTGTTCGTGACTCCGCCTTCTAGCCGCCGCGCCGCAAGTGTTGGTGACTCCGCCATCACCGGGCGCCGAGTACATGTTGGTGCCCCGCCATCGCGGCGCGGCACGAGCTCAAGCACCGTCGGTAGGGAGAATACACGGCGACCACCGCGCCATCAAGCAGCCCTTCCGTCTCTTGCACGCCGTCGCCGTATGCGGTGCGTCGATTAGCCGATCTCGACGCCATCACGGTAAACAAATTGCTTTAATTACCGCCTTTCATGCCATCTATATATTACTCTTGTGGCATCTCGCTCGACGACGCCGTACATGTTTTCCGCAGACGGATGTTCCTTGCACTCTCTTATGCTACGTGAACAACGAGTGAGGATGTTGCCAAGGTACCATCGTTCAACCCTTGCAGCGCCGTTCCACTCAAAGCCGATGCGGAAGCGTGCCGGGGTTAAAATTAGTCGGGTGCTAAGGGGCTGCGACGACGGAACCTCCCATTCAACCCCCGTGAGGCGGATGAAGAAGAGTCGTACGTCCTCGAAGTTGCTTGCTTGTTCATGCTATGGCCAAAGAGCATGATCCGTTTGGGGACGGCGGGGCCATCACGCCCAGACAACAAGACCGCTGTCGTGCCGGCGACAAGCGGTGGCAAAACCCTACCGCCCTCGCCGTCACCTCCACGCGGTGGGTCGGATGATCATGTTGATGATATGCACATGGCGCAGATCCGGCCGAGGACTTCAAGACGGAATGATCACTTCTTCAGCACTCGGTTTGGCGAAGAAGACCTGGTGGCCCCACAGAAAGCCACTATCACCAAGCGTCTGCTTGGTTCTCGAGACGCCTCGCTTGCGCCTTCTGAGCCAGTGATACAACCAACCGCCCTTTATTCTAAGCCTGACACACTACATAGGGCGGCGGTGCTCGGTGCCTGCCCGCTCTCCAAAAGGAAAAAGGCAGAAAAGAAAATCTAGCAGCTCGAGCCAGGTGGCGTCAACAACTTCGAATCCGATCAGGTTTGGGACGGGCCACCAAGACCGAGGGTATTATGTGGAGGATTCATGTGGCGGGTGAGCCCATGCTACCTAAGAATTTGCGGAAGCTCGCCGATTCGCTGCGAGTGTGCATGACGGCGTCTTGACGATAGAGACGCCTTCTATCGGAGAAAGATCCCTCGCACCCGGTATTCGTGGTTAAAGTGCCACGGCTTGGGCTTCGTCGACACTTCCCATGGATCTGTTCTTCCCGGTTCGAGGACATCTTCAATATGTTCCACCTATACCCTGCACTATACCATGGTCCGCTCTTTTCTCTCACTGGCCACGCAGATCATTAGAGAGAACACACCGGCATCGCTATAGTGGACCCCTACTACATGCGGCTGCTTGGGTTCCCCATGAACGACGTATCGTGGCCTCGTGCCTAAAAAGAATCCTCGTGGCGAACAAGACAAAGGAATACATTCTCGTGCCTTACTTTCCGAGTAAGTCGTTATTCATCGCCACCGCCGATTGGCTTTATTAGATCATCATCATTCTTTTTCAACACATTCCATTTGAATTTTTGGCGCAGAGATGAACACCGACGCTCATCTCCTTATCGCCAAGCATTCCCACGCCACGTATTTCGACTCGGGAGTCTAGAAAAGAAGAAAAACTACGACAAGATCAAGGAAGTTCGATGATGCTCTCACGGCTTTGCCTCGACGGAAGGCACCGGCGTGCGTAAGAAGGTCAAGTTCGGCAGCACGTCTTCAACCACGTGAGTTCCCTGCGTGAAGCGGTAGGAAAACGATGAAGAAAGCCTACCACGCACCCATCACATGAGGCGTTCCTACTTGACCAGCAGAATTCTGTTGCGGATCATCTCAAGCGTGGGCGAAGCAAAGGCCAAGATCAATGATTCGGATATTAGACAAGAGATGTATCGCATCCAGCAGTTTGGGGCAATCATCTTCGTGATGTCATGACTTCGGGGGGGATCTTCTACGGAGGAAATATCCCGAATAACCGTGACATAGAAGATCGCCTAGAGATGCAGGGTGACTATAGGAAGTTCATGACGAGGCAGGGCGTCCTCCCGTTCCCTAAGCCGAGCCAGAAGGCTTGATGTTGTTGGCCTAGTTGTAGTTGCAAACTATAGATGACCTTTGTGTGTGTGTGGACGACAAGTGTACTTATCTTATTAGGTTTATGAATCACCGCTTACTTATTTTGCTTATTATTATTATATATCAATCAATGCTTGGTTTTTTTGCTTACTCTTTGGTTTTTTTGCTTACTCTTTGGTTTTTTTGCTTACTCTTTGGTTTTTTTGCTTACTCTTTGGTTCTCGGACGACAAGTGTGAGTTATTTTTGTCTTTTTCGAGAATATGCCGATGATTGAAATGTCGTGGCACAATATATATGTGAATGTGCTATGACGGGATTGTCAGCCTTGTGATATGCACAAGTGAAATTGTGCATCCTACTTGGTGAATTCCGTCATAAGCAATTCCTGTGTCCAACGACCTAGCTAGTTATATATGAGGCATGCTTTTCGAGTTATTTTGTCTTTTTCGAGAATATGCCGATGATTGAAATGTCGTGGCACAATATATGTGAATGTGCTATGACGGGATTGTGAGCCTTGTGATATGCACAAGTTCGTGAATTGTGCATCCTACTTGGCTCACAGTCCGTCATAAGCAATTCTGTGTCCAACGACCTAGCTAGCTAGTTATATATGAGGCATGCTTTTCGAGTTATTTTGTCTTTTCGAGAATATGCCGATGATTGAAATGTCGTGGCACAATATATATGAATGTGCTATGGGGATTGTGAGCCTTGTGATATGCACAAGTCCGTGAATTGCATCCTACTTGGCTCACGGTCCGTCATAAGCAATTCGTGTCCAACGACCTAGCTAGCTAGTTATATATGAGGCATGCTTTTCAAGTTATTTTGTCTTTTTAGAATATGCCGATGATTGAAATGTCGTGGCACAATATATATATGAATGTGCTATGGCGGGATTGTTAGCCTTGTGATATGCACAAGTCCGGGTGTGCATCCTACTTGGCTAACATTCCGTCATAAGCAATTCGTGTCCAACGACCTAGCTAGTTATATATGAGGCATGCTTTTGAGTTATTTTTGTCTTTTGAGAATATGCCGATGATTGAAATGTCGTGGCACAATATATATGTGAATGTGCTATGACGGGATTGTGAGCCTTGTGATATGCACAAGTCCGGAATTGTGCATCCTACTTGGCTCACGGTCCGTCATAAGCAATTCCGTGTCCAACGACCTAGCTAGCTAGTTATATATGAGGCATGCTTTTGAGTTATTTTTGTCTTTTCGAGAATATGCCGATGATTGAAATGTCGTGGCACAATATATATGTGAATGTGCTATGACGGGATTTTTAGCCTTGTGATATGCACAAGTCCGGGGTGTGCATCCTACTTGGCTAGAAGTCCGTCATAAGCAATCTGTGTCCAACGACCTAGCTAGTTATATATGAGGCATGCTTTTCGAGTTATTTTTGTCTTTTTAGAATATGCCGATGATTGAAATGTCGTGGCACAATATATATGTGAATGTGCTATGACGGGATTGTTAGCCTTGTGATATGCACAAGTCCGGAATTGTGCATCCTACTTGGCTAACGGTCCCGTCATAAGCAAGCAATTCGTGTCCAACGACCTAGCTAGTTATATATGAGGCATGCTTTTTGAGTTTGCTCTTTTGATTTAAGAGTACTTTCTATAAGTGTATCTTCATGCGACTTTAATTATACATGTTTTTCAATCACCGTTAGTTATTATTGTCAACTTGTAGATGGCGTGTGCGTGTACAAGGGGCGGGTTCGAGTCTCGATGATTGGGAAGACTGGGAGACAGTGCACCGTTTCAGTGCAATAGCTACAAAGGGTACAACACTATGGCGAGGCGGAAGATAGATACACGCGCTATCTAGCGGTAGTTAGGACAAGGAACCGGATGAAGACCTACACCTTCGTCGTGGCGGTGATCATGCTTATCTTCTTTGGGTATTTATCCGCGTTTGTGTATAGCTAGCTAGTTTAGATGTCTAGGCGAGCTTAGAGCTCTAACTTGTTCGATCGACACATGTATTCGCATGTCACCAACTACTACTTTGTAACATGATCAAAACAATGTAACTTGGACTATGTATTCATGTATGAGACTTATCTATATGTATTTGTTTCAATCTTGTTTTTCATATCGGTATTTATATATATAATTGTATATCTTGTATCTGTGTGTGTATATCTTTGTAATATTGTATATAATCTGTATTGCATATAATCTGGCATGGAAATTAAAAAAAAAAAATACATCATGGCGCACATGTTTTACATACGTGGCGCACTACCCTAAAGCGCACCATGGATGTTTAGTGGCGCCGGGTAGTGCGCCACGAAGATAAAAGGGTAGCGCACCATGCCAAACTTCATGGCGCTGGCTGGTGCGCTCGCCTATCTCTCTACAACCGTGGCGCACTGGGCAAAGCCGCCACGGTGAGATAGCCGTGGCAAGGCGCAGTGGCGCCTCTTGGTGCGCCACGGATGGGCCTTTCAGGTGCGCCACAAACGACCATTTTCCTAGTAGTGTAAGAACTTAGTTTATACAGCCTGCAGGGGTTAGTACACTTTACCCATGTGACTTGGCCAGCCCAGCTCGTACCACCACTCTCATATTGGGTGATGACAGGGAGAAGTCCAAGAAGGAACCGTTCGGAAAGTAGCTCCCCAATCCCGACGCGCACCGGTCCAACCTACACTATCTACATCTCTGGATACGCGGGTTCGAGTTACCACAACCCTCGAGTTCATAGCCCATTTCATTATTGGCACATGGTTGCACACGAAAGCTTCCAAACAAAGAAACCAATCATTTCTCAGTGTCCTGGGTGACTTTCCACAATGATACCACCAAAAATTACCAATCCCATCACACCTAGGAGATTCATTGATTAAGTTGTTTTAGTTTTCGCAAACCAACACATTTAGAAACAACTTTAGTGATGTAACTGAAGGGAATATGCCCTGAGAGGCAATAATAAATTGTTTATTATGTGTATTCCAAGTATATGATAGATGTTTATTTTGCATGCTATAATTGTATTAATACGGAAACGTTAATACATGTGTGTTTAATAAACAAACAGAAAGTTCCTAGTTAAGCCTCTCTCATAAACTAGCTCGTTGATTAACAAGATGATCAAGGTTTCCTGATCATGGACATTGGATGTTGTTAATAACGGGATCACAACATTAGTGTAATGATGTGATGAACATTCATCCGAAGTATAGCATTACGATCAAAGTCATTGAGTTTATATTGCTATAACAACTTACGGTGATCCTAATCCTTAGACCATGAGATCATGTCAATCACTAACACGGAAGAGTTTCTTGATAACATCAAAGCGTCACACCGTAATAAGGTGATTATAAAGATGGGTTCAGAACTAATAAAGTGTTATGTTGAGGCTCATGGATCGAGTGGAATTTTTCATCCCGATGACGGATAGATATACTCTGGGCCCTCTCGGTGATATCACATTGATTAGCTTGCAAGCAAGTGATTTGATCACTAGAATGTTATATCACGGAACGAGAAAGAGTGCATGTCGATGCGAGATCAAACTAGGTATGGAGATACCAGATCGAATCTCGGACATGTAATATATCGTGAAACAAAGGGATTAAGATACTAGCGTAAAAGGTTCGACGATCACAAGAAAGTCATCGTTGAATGTGTGGGAGTCGAGATGGGTCTCGGATCCCGCTCGATTATTGATCGAGAGGGTCTCGATCATGTCCGCATTATTCACGAACGTAGGGTGACACACTTAAGAGACACCGACATCCAATTGGAGCAAAAGTTTCATGCGAAAGAATAAACAAGCGCAGGAATTTATTTCACTAGATACCGAAAGCAGGTTTTGGTGAAATTGCATAAAGTGGTTATGCATGTGAAATAGAATTCTAGCAAGGGTTATTGTGAATGTTTGTCATTAAAGTAATTGACAAAATTCTGAATAAAATAAAAGAGTTTTATTTAATGAGAGATTGCATTAAATTTGGTGGAAATTTAATGGGATTTTGAGTGGACTTTTGAGTGGAGGAATTTGGAGGAGTTTTGTGAGTGGAGTGTCCACCCACATGAAGAGGGAGGGCAAGGGCAGCCCCATCGCGGCCACCCCTTGGGGTCCCCCTCCTCCTATAAAAGGAGCCCTCCTCTCACTTCTCACTCACACCTCCTCGTGAAGGATCTCTCTCCCTCTAGAATTTATCCCCATGGTCTCGGACTAGCGAGATACATGTTCCCGGTGGCTATTCGGCAAGAAAGAGTTGTGCTTCCTGCATCGCTGGGCGAGGAGGCGGAGGTTGCTCGGTGCCTCGAGCGTGTGTCGAGCACGGATGCGCTTCGATTTGCGGCGCTAGGACTTCCTCTCGATCTTGAGATCGGCAAGAGATCGTCTACATCAACCACGAGTTTGGACTCGTTAAACTTTGTCGGTCTTCAAGGGTATGTTCTCTACGGATATACATCCACCCGTTGTTTGTATCTAGTATAAATAGATCTTGGTATATAGTTCACATCGTAGGAAAATTTTTGTTTTCTATGCTGCGAACCCTTCAGTGGTATCAGAGCCGGATCTATGCGTAGATACTTTACACGGGTAGTACACATATCGATGTGGGCGATGATGATCATGTTGTTGCTCCTTTCTTGTGATTTTGGATATTGGTGGCATAGTGGGATGAAGCGGCCGGACAAACTTTACATGTCCTCGCACATGAGACCTGTTCACGCTTGACATGCAACTAGTTTGCATAAGTAGCGGGTGTCTCTCCTACTATAGTCAATATCTATTTTGCAAGCGAGTTGTCAACAATTTGATTATCCTCGTTGTGGTTCATGTTCGTAGGTAAGAATGGTTCTATCTCGAAAGCCCTCGACACGTAAAACTTGCAATGGATAAATTAGGCGTCTAGTTTAGATTGTTCTTTGGGCTAGTGTTATGATATGGTAGTGTTGTAAGTAGAAGTATGAGATGATACTCTTACAACACACATAGCGTAAAATCCATAGGCGTGGATTTACACATATAGGTATGATAGTGATCATACCACGATGCACATGATAGAGATCATCTGCGGGAACCATATAATTTCACTAATAAACATATGATGTTTGATTGCATCTTATATTGCTTATTTAGCGCTTTGTTAAGCATAATAAGATGATCCCTCATTTAAATATCAAGATAAGAATGTGTTCTTCCTTTAGTATGCACCGATTATGTTTTCGTCGCTCCAAGACATCACGTGATGATCGGGTGTTCTTGGATCCACGACCATACTTGGTGTAAAAACAGTTACGCATAAAATACTAAGGTTCTAACTTGGCGAGCCTAGCATGTAGACATGGCCTCGGAACACGCACCCGAAAGGTTAAGCATGAGTCATATAGTTGATATGATGCCCATTTGATGCTCGCCTTTGAAGCTATACCGACTCACGTGATGATCGGACTTGGTGTAGTGGATTTGGTTCATGTAATCACCAAAAGGACACGAGGGATGTCGCTTTTGAGTGGGAGTTCATTCGTAATATAGATTAGTTGAACTCAATCTATCATACACTTAGTCTAAACTTTATAAATTCTGTTGTCGATGGCACCACCTTTTAATTTCAATGCGTTCATGGAGAAAGAGAAACTAGCAACGAGCGGTAGCAACTTTCTTGAATGGGCCATGAATTTGAGGATTCTCCTCTCTGCTGCACAAAGCAATATGTGCTAGAAGCGCCGTTAGGCTCCCCACCTTTGATGATGCCCGACGAGGAGAAGAATGTCTATCGACTCGTCGGGAGGACCACAACTTAGTTCATTGCGGCATATTGTATGGGCTAGAGCGGAACTTGAAAGCGTTTGGCGGCAATGCATTTGATACAATGGGTGAGTTGAAAATGATTTTCGACACACATCTTTGTGAGAGCTACAATGATTCGAAAAGTTCTTTAGCATGATGGAAGAGAACAGCTCAGTTAGTGAGCATGTACTCAAGATGTCGATTACGCCGATAAGCTTGTGTCCTTGGGAACGATTCCCATTGACTTAGGCATCCATCGTGTTCAGGTCTCTACCACCTAGCTATAAGAGCTTCGTGATGAACTATAATATGCAAGGCATGAAGAAGTCTCTCCCCGAGCTTCACAATGCTTAAAAGCTGCGAAGTGGAGATCAAAAGGAACATCAAGTGTTGATGATCAATAGGAACACTGGTTTCAAGAAAGACAAGAAGGAAAGCGGAAGGAAGTAAGGCGAAGCACTTTGCGCGCTGAAAAGAAACCCGAGTTGGACCCAAGTCGATACCGAAAGTGCTATTATTGTAAGGGAAGCCCATCGAAGCAAGCGCCCCAAGTATCTGGCATAAGAAGGCCAAGGCAAACAAAGGTATATATGATATACATGTTATTGATGTGTACTTGACTAGTGCTCGCGATAGCACCGGGTATTTGATACCGGTTCGGTTGCTAATATTTGTAACTTCGAATCGGAGGTCATGAACAGGCGACCGCTAGCAAGGGTGAGGTCAAGATGCGTGTCGGCAATGGATCAAGTGTTGATGTGATCGCCGTTTAACGCTACCTCTCCACTTACCGTCGGATTAGTCATAAACTTAAATAAATGTTATCTGGTGCCTGACCGAGCATGAACATTGTATCCGGATCATGTTTGATGCAAAGTGGTTATTCATTTAAGTCTCGAGAACAATGGTTGTTCCATTTATATGAATGAAATCTTTTATGGTCATGCAGCGATGATGAATGGTTTATTTCATTAGATCTCGATGATAATGTTACACATATTCATAATGTTGATGCTAAAAGGATTAAACTTGATGATGATATATCCGCATATATGTGGCAATCGCCGTCTAGGTCATATTGGCATTAAACGCATGAAGAAGCTCCATTCGGATGGACTTTTGGAATCACTTGATTATGAATCATTTGATACATGTGAGCCATGCCTTATGGGCAAGATGACTAGAACGCCGCTTTTCCGGTTCAATGGAACAGGCGTGATTTATTGGAAATCATACATTCGATGTATGTGGTCCAATGAGTGTGTCGGCCGAGGTGGATATCGTTATTTTGTTACTTTCACGGATGATTTGAGTAGATATGGTTATATCTACTTGATGAAACACAAGTCCGAAACCTTTGAAAAGTTCAAGGAATTTCGAATGAAGTTGAAAATCATCGTAATAGAAAGATCAAATTTCTACTTGCGACCGTGGAGGTGAGTATCTAAGTTACGAGTTTAGCACTCACATGAAAGAGTGTGGAATTGTTTCACAACTCACACTGCCGAACACCACAAATGAAATGGTGTGTCGGAACGTAATCGCATTTTATTAGATATGGTTCGATCTATGATGTCTCGACGGACTTGCCGTTGTCATTTTGGGGTTATGCACTAGAAACTGCATTCACTTTAAATCGGGCACCATCTAAATCCGTTGAAACGACACCGTATGAATTGTGGTTTGAAACAAACCTAAGCCATCATTCTTAAAGTTTGGGGTTGCGATGTTTATGTGAAGAAACTTCAACCGGATAAACTCGAACCCAAAGCGGAAAAATGCGTCTTCATAGGATACCCTAAAGAAACTATTGGGTATTCCTTCTATCACGATCCGAGGGCAAGGTTTTTGTTGCCAGAATGGATCCTTTCTAGAGAAAGAGTTTCTTGCGAAAGGTGTGAGTAGTCGGAAGGTAGAACTCAAGAGGTTGTGGAACCTTCTCTTCAAAGTATGGCGAGTAGCGCAGGAAGTTGTTCCGAGTTGGCTCCACCTGAAGAGGGAACTAATGATAATGATCATGAAACTCAGAAGAGAATACTACCAACCTCGCAGGTCAAACAGACGCTGCAGCTCCGACAGACGGAAATCCTGTCATAAATTTCATGGTTGATGAAAATAATGACCCTGCGACGTATGAAGAAGCGATGATGAGCCCGGATTCCAACAAATGGTTAGAAGCCATGAAATCCGAGATGGAATCCATGTATGAAAATCAAGTTTGGAACTTGGTTGAATTACTCACCACCGAAAGGCCGTGGAGAACAAATGGATTTTCAAAAGGAAAATCGATTGATGGTAATGTGACCATCTATAAAGCTCGACTTGTCGCAAAGGGTTTCGACAAATTCAAGGAGTTGACTATGAGACTTTCTCTCCGTAGCGATGCTAAAGTCGATTAGGATTATGTTAGCAATTGCTGCATATTTCGATTATGAAATATGGCGATGGATGTCAAAACCGCTTTCTCAATGGTAATATTGAAGAAGAGTTGTATATGATACAACCAAAGGGTTTTGTCGATCCTAAGGATGCTAACAAGGTGTGCAAGCTTCAACGATCCATCTATGGATTGAAGCAAGCATCACGGTTGGAATCTCCGCTTTGATGAGGTGATCAAAGAGTTTGGATTTGTCCAAACTTATGGAGAAGCTTGTATTTACAAGAAAGTGAGTGGAGCAATGTGGCATTTCGATATTATATGTGGATGACATATTATTGATCGGAATGATATAGAACTTTAAACAAAGTGTTAAAAGTTATCTAAACAAAGAAATTTTCAATGAAGGACCTAGGTGAAGAGTCTTACATATTAGGCATAAAGATCTATAGAGATAGATCTAGGCGCCTAATAGGGCTATCGCAGTACATACCTTGATAAGATTTTAAAGAAGTTTAAAATGGACGAAGTAAGAAGGGTTCTTACCTATGTTGCAAGGCAAGACATTGAGTAAGACTCAAAGTCCGGCTTGACGGAAGAAAGAGAGATAATGGACAAAGTCCCTATGCTTCACCATAGTCTCTATAATGTACGCCATGCTATGTACAAGACCGGATGTGGCACACGCTATTAGTTTGACTAGTAGGTACCAATCGGATCCAGGTTCAGAACACTGGATAGCGGTCAAGAATATCCTTAAGTACTTAAGAAGAACTAAGGATATTTTTCTTGTATACGGAGGTGAAGAAGAGCTCGTCGCTAAGTGTTATATCGACGCTAGCTTTGACAATGATCCGGATGACTCTAAGTCTCAATCCGGATACGTATTTCTCATGAATGGCGGAGCGGTTAGTTGGAGGAGCTCCAAACAACCTGTGGTAGCAGGATCAACAACGGAGGACGAATATGTTGCTGCTTCAGAAGCGGCTCGAAGCGCGATTTGGATGAAGGAGTTCATATCCGAACTAGGAGTTGTGGCAAAGCGTTGGACCCAATGGTGATCTATTGTGACAACAATGGTGCCATTGCCAATGCCAAAGAGCCAAGATCTCACAAGCATTCCAAGCATATTAAGCGGTTTCACTCCATCCGCATGAACATGTCAAGGATGGAGATATAAAGATTTGTAAAGTACATACGGATCTCAATGTAGCGATCGCTTGACTAAAACTCTCCCTAGAGCAAAACATGATCAACACCGAACTCAATGGGTGTTAGATATATCACTATGTAACTAGATTATTGTCTCTAGTGCAAGTGGGAGATCAAGGAATATGCCCCGAGAGGCAATAATAAATTGTTTATTATGTGTATTCCAAGTATATGATAGATGTTTATTTTGCATGATATAATTGTATTAATACGGAAACGTTAATACATGTGTGTTTAATAAACAAATGAAAGTTCCTAGTTAAGCCTCTCTCATAAACTAGCTCGTTGATTAACAAGATGATCAAGGTTTCGATCATGGACATTGGATGTTGTTAATAACGGGATCACAACATTAGTGTAATGATGTGATGAACATTCATCCAAGTATAGCATTACGATCAAAGTCATTGAGTTTATATTGCTATAACAACTTACGAAGTGATCCTAATCCTTAGACCATGAGATCATGTCAATCACTAACACCGGAAGAGTTTCTTGATAACATCAAACGTCACACCGTAGAAGGGTGATTATAAAGATGGGTTCGAACTAATAAAGTGTTATGTTGAGGCTCATTGATCGAGAGTGGAATTTTTTCATCCCGATGACGGATAGATATACTCTGGGCCCTCTCGGTGATATCACATTGATTAGCTTGCAAGCAAGTGATTTGATCACTAGAATGTTATATCACAGGAACGAGAAAAGAGTGCATGTCGATCGAGATCAAACTAGGTATGGAGATACCAATGATCGAATCTCGGACATGTAATATATCATGAAACAAAGGGATTAAGATACTAGCGTAAAAGGTTCCGACGATCACAAGAAAGTCATCGTTGAATGTGTGGAGTCGATGGGTCTCCAGATCCCGCTTCGATTATTGATCCGAGAGGGTCTCGATCATGTCCGCATTATTCACGAACCGTAGGGTGACACACTTAAGAGACACCGACATCCAATTGGAGCAAAAGTTTCATGCCGAAAGAATAAACAAGCGCAGAATTTATTTCACTAGATCTGAAACAAAGTTTTCGTGAAATTGCATAAAGTGGTTATGCATGTGAAATAGAATTCTAGCAAGGTTATTTGTGAATGTTTGTCATTAAAGTAATTGACAAAATTCTGAATAAAATAAAAGAGTTTTATTTAATGAGAGATTGCATTAAATTTGGTGGAAATTTAATGGGATTTTGAGTGGACTTTGAGTGGAGGGAATTTGGAGGAGTTTTGTGAGTGGAGTGTCCACCCACATGAAGAGGGAGGGCAAGGGGCAGCCCCATGCGCCCGGCCACCCCTTGGGGTTCCCTCCTCCTATAAAAGGAGCCCTCCTCTCACTTCTCACTCACACCTCCTCGTGAAGGATCTCTCCCCTCTAGAATTTATCCCCATGGTCTCGGACTAGCGAGATACATGTTCCCGTGGCTATTCGGCAAGAAAGAGTTGTGCTTCCGCTGCATCGCTGGAGCGAGGAGGCGGAGGTTGCTCGGTGCCTCGAACGTGTGCGAGCACGGATGCTGGCTGATTTGGCGCTTAGGACTTCCTCTCGATCTTGAGATCGGCAAGAGATCGTCTACATCAACCACGAGTTTGGACTCGTTAAACTTTGTCGGTCTTCAAGGGTATGTTCTCTACGGATATACATCCGCCCGTTGTTTGTATCTAGTATAAATAGATCTTGGTATATAGTTCACATCGTAGGAAAATTTTTGTTTTCTATGCTGCGAACCCTTCAGTAACCCAGCCCTCGTTCATCATAGCATGGCTAAGCACATCTACCAACGGTGGCTCATAAACAAGGAATGCTAGGGAATAATATGGGACATAGCATAGCATATACACATCAATTCCTACATATGCAATTCTACAAAAACATCTATAATGCATAGGAAAACAATAGAACATTTATGACCAAGATAGCACCACTTGCCTTTGTTGTAGATGTAGTCGATTAGATAATCCTCACAATTCTCATAGATATAATGGTTGCTCTCGTCATAACCACAATACTTGCAATCATAGTAGTTGCAATCACACACGTTGCACTCCTCGCAATCTATCGATCAAACAATTGCATACAACATAAACAATAGCACACAGAGATCAAACAAATACAACAAATGCATGCATGATAATTTAATAAGTCACAATGGTTGTACTTTAGTTCTGAACATAGTTAGATTACATGATGCATGTGGAAAGTCATTTAATGGACTAAAACTTTTATTACTAAAGTTGTATCGATTTAATATGGTGTATACCACTTTAATTGAACTAAATATGTTTATGTCGTATTAAATTGTGAACTAGATGCTACTGGATAGAGTTAATGCAATTTAGAGACATGGCAATTTGAATCGCCTAAAAAGGAGTTATAGATATTTTCATATGATTAAAACACTATTTCAATGGGTTTAAATATTTCTATATGAATTTCTGTTTAAACAGTACCAAATAATTTGTCATGCAATTTCTTCGTATAGATATTGTCAATACAAAACCTTAGCACTTGGATTCACCCTAATCGGAGTTATAGATCTTTTTGTATGATTTAAATAGTGTTTAATGGGTTTTAAATGATTCATATAGTTTCTGTAGTCTAAAAATCAAACTAAAATTATATCTGTAATCTCCAAGGAATTGTGATTTCAGGGACATATTATTTGTAATTTTCTGAAGAGTATTTATTTTCTTATGAATTTATTACTCTAAATAGGCCATTAAACCATTTAAATCTTCACGGCAAAACCTTACAGTAAAATGCTGAACTAATTTCATATTGATAATATACATGGAACCAGCTTTCCATCGGTATATCATTTATATTTTTGTGACAAGTAATTAATTTACTATGAATTTAATGATTTATAAAGCCATTAAAAAATAATTAAATTGCTACGGGTTATATAATCGGAAAAGGCTAGATCCAACCAGATATTATTAATGTAAATTACAGTAGCTTCAATTTGATATATTGTTCATATTTTTCGGAGTTACAGATAATTTCTTATGAATTTATTAACCTAAAATACCATTAAAACTAATTAAATTACTTTAGTAACCACGTACAGTAAAAGTTGGATCTATTCTGATAAGATGATTCTACGTAAAATTATCTTCAATTTAATATATTATACGCAATTTTTGGACATGGTATGAATTTCTAATGAATTTTACAAGTTAGATCTATAATATGCAATTTTAAATTCGAAATGAATATTTCAGAGAATATTCCGCTGACTGGACAGGTTGACTTTGCATGCTGACTGGGACTAGATGTTGACCTGACGTTGACGTGGCGTTGATGAGGAAGCTGACCGGGATGACGACATGGCACGCACCGGTTTGATTGGATCTCGACCGTCTGGATAGGATCCGGTGGCTAGAAGAAGAGATTGACCCGATTTTGGCTCAGAATAGACAAGAAACAGATCTGTGTTAGAGAGACAAATCCGTAGGTCAAATTGAAAAACTTAGAACATGAAAGTTGTGGGGAATCATTATTCCTACCTTCTCACCAAAGGAATTTGGATTTGAAGAAACGAGCGCGGGTACATCTTAGATTTACACCGTAAGATCTGAAATATTGCGATATGAAATTCTTCGGTTGTGGTGGATGAAAATAGGTGAGTTTTGTCGGGATTGAAAGATTTCGATGATTCCTACAACTTTCGTTTTTTGACCGAAGGCAAACGACGAAGTCTAGATGGGTTAAAAAGCGAAATACGATTCGGGCATGTGTAAATTCGGGATTTCGAGAAGGGAAACTCGTACAGCTATGGTTCCACGAGATTATATGGAGGTTTGGGATGGTGTAGAGATAGACCTTGGAGTAGGGAACAAGTAGAAACAAACGGAAGTCGATTCGAAGTTGTAGATAAAAAGTTATAGTAGTTTGAACAGAGATAGGTTTAACAAAACAGATTTTGCACGCTTTTTAAAGCAACCAAGCGATCGATCGTGTACGCGTGGCCTGGCCAGCTGGCTCGGTCCGGGTGGACCGGCCCGTTAGAAAAAAATTACTTTTTTTTTCTATTTACTTGTTTTCCTCATATGTTTTGCATACGAACTCCAAATGACATGATTCTTGTTTCTAAATTTTTCTAAAATCGAATAGATCATTATAGTATCAAATTTGTAATCTTTTTACTAGTTTGGAAGTAGTGAATTTATAAATCCTTTTATATTCTATTTTATTTATATCTTTATTTGTTTGTATTTATTCCATAACTTTTTCATAATAGCTCCAAATGAGCTCAATTTTGTTTCTAAAATTTTGTAGTATTAATTGGATCTCTTTAGGCTATAATTATCAATAATTTATGTGTTAGCGGTTTTATAAATCCAATTTAATTTCCTTTAGGAACATTTGGGCAAATCAACTATAGGATTTAGGTACCAGGATTTGGATTCAGTTTGTGAGATCTTTGCATGGATGTAATGAAATGCTTATGAATGCTTCATGATTTTCATTTTTAAATCTTGCACACCAATTCTACAATCCATAATCAATCCATGCCCTTTTGCCTATATGGCTACTTAGGTCTTAACAAAAGAATATAAGATTTTGAATTCATCGTTGAGAGGATTTTCTATTCAAAAAGTTTCTTCTCTTTGAGAATTTTCAACATAGTCAAACAATCAATCAAACTTATTTATTTATTTCACATTCCAAAATTAGGAGAATTTTGGGATGTGACAGGAACAAGCCAAGGGGATGCCAAACCTGATGACGAATTACTCCTTTGGTGGTGGTGGTGTCTATTGTCATCATAAAGCTTCCAGGGCAAAGGGTCCCCATCCAAAAAGGATGTCCTAGTCTCCGCAATCCTGAAACTAGCAGCAGAGCTTATGCGATCAAATCTAGCCTCATACTCATAGTTTTGATTTTGTATGTAGTAGAGTTGTGCTTGTAATTGATTGGTGGTCTGACGGAGTGAGAAGATTTCTTCTCGGAGCTCAGCCACCTCTTCCTCGTGCTTGGCGATGAGTTCTGAACTTATCTTGTGGATAACATCCACTTCACGTTCCGCCATCTTCTTATACCTGAAGACCTCCTGCTCCAACGTTTCCATCCTGTCTTCCAGACTTCCTTCTCCCTTGGGGCCTTCAACTTCTTTCATCTGTACCTTCCCATATTTGAGAATTAGCTCCTTGGGATGGATCTTCAACTCATACATGTATGGGTTGAGGACATCCGCAGAGGAATCCTCCATGGGTGATCCATAGGAAGACATTGTAGCTCCAAAACTGAGAAATTTGCCTGACAGAAATAGATTGAAACAAAAACACGATGAGAAATCGATGCAAGAACCTTGGGAAATCCGGGGGGTTATATATTATGAAGTTTCAATGCATAAGGAAGGTTTTGACACGGAAACGAGGCGGAGACGGAGTTCGGGGGCGGCACACCCCCTCCAGGCGCGGCTAGGCTGGGCCCACGCCCAGGGTGGGTCTGTCCACCCCGGACTCTGTTTCCTCTTTCAGATCCGTCTCGTCGTCTTCCTTATGTACTAAAAACATAAAAAATATAAAAAGATTGGAGTTTCACGAACCTTCTATTTTCACCACTTTTACCTATTCAAAGACGAACTTTGCAGACTCTGGTGTTTGTCTTCTGATAAATTCTTCTGGATTCACCATTCGAATAACATCCACATCTTCATTATAAGAATCTCTAGAAATACAGTGTTTTAATCTTTGTCCATTAACCACCTGTGTTGTGTCATCCTTCGGAGAAGAGATTTTGATGGCACCTAAGCGGTATACTTCCTTGATAACAAAAGGTCCTTCCCATTTTGAGAGTAGTTTTCCTGCAAAAAATCTGAGACGAGATCTATACAAAAGAACTTTCTCACCAACATGTAATTCCCTTTTAAGAATTCTCCTATCATGCCATCTTTTTAATTTTTCCTTAAAGAGCCTAGCATTTTCATAAGCTTCACCTCTCCACTCATCTAGATTACTTAAGTCAAGCAGTCTTTTCTCATCAGCAAGTTTAAAATCTGTATTCAACTCTTTCACTGCCCAATAAGCTTTGTTTTCTAATTCTAAAGGCAAGTGACAAGATTTCCCATAGACCATTTTATAAGGAGACATCCCCATAGGATTTTTATAAGCAGTTCTATAAGCCCACAAAGCGTCATTCAACTTTTTAGCCCAATTTTTTCTAGATCTATTGACAGTCTTATGCAAGATAGATTTAATTTCCCTATTGGAAAGTTCTACTTGCCCACTAGTTTGGGGGTGATAAGCTGAAGCAATTTTGTGGTTTACATCATACTTAGCGAGAGTTTTTCTAAAAACCCCATGAATAAAATGAGAGCCTCCATCAGTCATGAGATATCTAGGCACACCAAACCTAGGAAAAATGACATATTTAAGCATTTTCAAAGAGGTCTTACCATCAGCACTGTTTGTAGGTATGGCTTCCACCCACTTTGTAACATAGTCAACAGCAACAAGAATATGAGTGTACCCCTTTGAAGGAGGAAAAGGCCCCAAAATGTCAAATCCCCAACAATCAAAAGGTTCAATAACAAGAGAATAATTCATAGGCATTTCATTGCGTCTAGAGATGTTACCTACTCGTTGGCATTCATCACATGATAATACAAACTTCCTTGCATCTTTAAGAAGGGTAGGCCAATAAAATCCAGATTGTAAAACCTTTTGTGCAGTCCTATCCCCAGCATGATGTCCTCCATAAGCACTGCCATGACATTTTCTCAATATCTCTTGCTGTTCAAATTCTGGAACACGTCTTCGCATAATACCATCTACTCCTTCATAAAAGAATTTCCTTCTTTTTTGAGCTTTAAAGGTTGAAGGCAAATACTTGGAAACAATAAAGTTAGCATAATCAGCATACCAAGGACTCTCATGCGGACTTACCCTTATTACAGCTATCTGCTCATTTGGAAAACTATCATTAACAGGCAATGGGTCAAAAGAAATGTTCTCCAAATGAGATAAATTATCAGCAACAGGATTATCAGCACCTTTCCTATCCACAATATGCAAATCAAACTCTTGCAAAAGCAACACCCACCTAATAAGCCTACGCTTAGCGTCCTTCTTTGGCATAAGGTACTTAATAGCAGCATGATTAGTATGAATAGTAACCTTAGAATCAACAATATAAGGTCTAAACTTATCACATGCGAAGATTACAGCTAAAAACTCCTTTTCCGTAGTAGCATAATTCTTTTGAGCAGCATGCAGAGTCTTGCTAGCATAATGAATGACATTTAACTTCTTGTCAACACGTTGTCCAAGGACAACACCCATAGCAAAGTCACTAGCATCACACATAATTTCAAAAGGTAAATTCCAATCAGGTGGTTGGACAATAGGAGCAGTTGTCAAAGCTTTCTTCAAAGTTTCAAAAGCTTCCTTACAATCATCATCAAAAACAAAAGGTACATCTTTTTGAAGAAGATTAGTAAGGGGCTTTGAAATCTTAGAGAAATCTTTAATAAACCTCCTATAGAAACCAGCATGACCAAGGATACTACGAATACCTTTGATATCTCTAGGACAAGGCATTTTCTCAATTGCCTCAATTTTGGCTCTGTCAACTTTAATGCCTCTTTCAAAGATCTTATGTCCAAGAACAATTCCTTCATTAACCATGAAATGACATTTCTCCCAATTAAGAACAAGATTGGTTTCTTCACATATCTGCAAAACTTTATCAAGGTTGTGTAAACAGTTATCAAAAGAAGTTCCATAGACGAAAAAATCGTCCATGAAAACCTCCACAATTTCCTCATAAAAACCATGAAAGATAGCAGACATATATCTCTGAAAGGTAGTAAGAGCATTGCATAAACCAAAAGGCATACGCCTTTAAGCATAAGTACCATAAGGACAAGTGAAAGTAGTTTTCTCTTGGTCCTGTGCTTTCACAACAATTTGATAAAACCCAGAATAACCATCAAGAAAGCAAAAGTGAGTCTTTTTGGACAACCTCTCAAGCATTTGATCAATAAAGGGAAAAGGATAATGATCTTTCTTAGTAAATTTATTAATCTTTTTAAAATCAATGCACATTCTATACCCAACCACTACTCTTTGGGGTATAAGCTCATTATCCTCATTAGGCACAACAGTTATTCCCCCTTTCTTGGGAACACAATGAACAGGGCTAACCCATTTACTATCAGCAATAGGATAAATAATACCAGCATCAAGGAGTTTTAATACCTCATTTCTTACCACATCCTTCATCTTAGGATTTAGACGACGTTGGTGCTCAACAACTGGTTTTGCATCAGGTTCTATATTAATAGCATGCTGACATATAGTAGGATAAATCCCCTTTAAATCATCAAGAGTATAGCCCATAGCTCCTCGGTGTTTCTTCAATATCTCCAATAACCTTTCTTCTTCCTTTCCTGAAAGTGTAGAACTGATAATAACATCATATATTTTATTATCATCAAGATAAGCATATTTAAGATCATTAGGTAAAGGTTTTAATTCGAAAACAGGATCCCCTTTAGGTGGTAGTGTGGTACCCAAGTCTTCCACATGTAGATTATGCTTAAGTAACTCAGGCTGACGAAGAAAGCCTCGCCAATCTCATTTCTTTCCTTCATGAAGGCATCACTTTCATGATCTTTCATAAATTGTTGCAATGCATTGTTAGGCATAAGAGAAATAGCAGAAAGTTGTTCAACCTTAAAATCCTCATCAGGCAGTTCATTTTCATAAGGAGTTTTGGCAAATTTGAAAAAATTAAACTCGTAAGAGTCTCCAGCAAACTTATTCAAAACTTTTTCCTTCCTACAATCTATGATAGCCCCACAAGTATTCAGTAAGGGTCTACCAAAGATAATAGGATAAGTTTTACTAGCTTCTTTACCAAGTACTAGAAAATTAGCAGGATATTTAATCTTACCACAAAGGACCTCCACATCTCTTACTATGCCAATGGGGCAAACTTTCTCTCTATTAGCAAGGTGAATAACCACATCAATGTCATCAAGCTCACAAGGGCCAATATCGTGCATAATTTCCCTGTAAATCTCATAAGGAATAGCACTAGAACTAGCACCAATATCACATAAACCATAATAGCTATGATTACCAATTATAATAGAAAGCATAGGGACACTAGCTTTTCTAACTTTCTTAGGATGAGAAACAATATTAGTAGCGTCTTCACAGAAAACAATATGCTCATCCTCTATATTTTTAGTAACAAGATCCTTCACAATAGCTACCACAGGCTCAATATCAATAAGCTCATCAGACCCTACAGTTTTCTTTGCGATTTTGCTAACCACAATAGCCATAATGGAATGCTCCCTTACCTTGGAAGGAAAAGGAGTTTTATCAACATAAGGTTCAGGCAAAATAGGATCAACAGTACAAACCTCTACATTGGTAGGAACATGGGTAACAATGTCTTTATAAGGAGCATGGTACGTGTCCCACTCTTTCTTGTGAATTTCAATATAAGAGGCAAAAGCCTTAAAACATTTTGCAAAAACTTGAGGATTAAGACCAAATTCATTGCTAATATCACGGAAGTCATCAGTTCCCATAAAAGATTTAATGCATTCATAATCATAGTTTATACCTGACTTTCTTCCTTTATCATTCTCCCAAGCCTCAGTGTTATCTTGAATACGGTCCAAGAGATCCCATTTAGCTTCTTCCTTCATACGTGTGAATAATCCAGCACAAGAAGCATCTAGTAAATTTTTATCATAAAGAGAAAGTCTAGCATAAAAGTTATTGAGAATAATATTGTTAGGGAATCCATGAATAGGACATTTAAGCATTAGTAACTTCAATCTCCCCCAAGCTTGAGCTGTACTCTCTCCATCAAGAGGCCAAAAGTTATATATAAAATTTCTATCCTTATGAATCTCACTGGGAGGATAAAATTTCGAGTAAAAGAGAGATGCCATCTCCTTCCATTCCATGGATTGTCCATTCTTCAGCAGCTTATACCATTCTTCAGCTCTCCCTTTCAAGGATATGAAGAGTAACTTCTTCTTCACCTATTCAGTTGTGATACCTGCACACTTAAACAACCCGCATAATTCATGGATAAAAAGCAAGTGATCACCGGGATGGATAGTTCCATCCCCAAAATAATAATTATCCATAACACAGTCAACAATACTTTTTTTTTGGAAAATAGCATATATTAATATCACAAGGACACCAATTACACCCAGCCTCTGCAACAACGCATGCCCTAGCGGCTCTACGGATGCACACAACTCAGAAAAAAGAAAGAGAAATTACAAAAAAGAAAAGTCCCGCTGCATAGGACTAATCCTCAAAGAAACGACAGTGACACCATCAGAACAACACCAGTAGTCTTCCACTCCAATAACAACGCCTTCAAGAAGGAAACAGTGCTCAAGCGCCGTCGTTGCCCGACCAAAGGCCATAGGTTTTCACCCTGGAGAAAGTCCTTACTCACAAAACAATGCCTTCAACAAGATCATTGCCAGGCACAACCAGCTAAGGCCAGACCTTGGATTTTCACCCTGCAAGATAAGACTGGAAACTCCCCTGTTTTGTCTTCCCGCACCAACAGTCGCTGCAATGAGTCTCAGATCACGCAGCCAGATCTCCGTCACCACAAGAACAAAAATCACCATCGCTATCCTCAAATTTCCACTTTCCTGACATTCTCCTCATCTAACATCACCCTGGCTCAAAGCATGGAACTTGGTGGGAACAAACAACAGAGCTTCGCACCGCTCCCGCTGAAACCAATCGGCCAGAAAAACAAGGTGCGCGCGACCGAATACCTTCCGATCCAGCAATCTCCAGGCATGATACGCCCATGGGAGTTCGCCGACGGATCCTTCCAGAACCCGCCTCTCCAGACCAGATCAAGGAGGACAGACATCAAGTAGATCTTCGTCAACAATACTTGTAGGTATCTTAAAAGGATCTATCTCAACAGGTGGTGGTTCATCTACTACCCTAGCAGTGGTAGTAGTTTTCCCAAACAGAAAACCAAGTGAGTTATCCATATTGGAAACAAAGTAACAAGTAGTAACAAAAGCAATACTCACGGTAAAAGTTTCCTTTACCAGTTCCACTCTTCAATAGCGTTTCACTCCCCGGCAATGGAGCCAGAAAATAGTCTTGATGACCCACAAGTATAGGAGGTGTATCGTAGTACTTTTGATAAATAGGAGTGTAGATCCCAACGAGGAGCAGAAGGTGCTGAATCCAGACATTACTTTTGAAACGCCTTCTTTTCCATCAGCATCCAGACTCTGGCAGTCCATCCTCCAGGAATCATCCAACATGCATAAACAGATAAAAAGCCATAAGTAATACCTTATAATAAGACATATATCAATGAATAGAGGTAAATTATGATATAGAAAGGTGATGCAAATTGGGTGTATCATTAACCTCGGTTGATTGGCCAAATAGACACAATCCGGGTATCCCGGCTCATCGGCTGATCTATCAATGGTCGGCTTTGAGGAGTATTCTTCCTAGTTGTTTCATGTTCCGCTATAAGGTCGTACACATGTTTAGTACTTTGGGTAACAATATGATGGGTAGCGTCTAATTGCATAAGAGAAAATATGTCGTTACTTATAAAAGATTAATCATTGTAGATTTTCAAAGATGGTAACTTGAACTCTCAAAGTGTTGCGATGACGTCTAGCCGATTTTCCTTGAAAGTGGCTTAGTAGGCCTTCAGATCCATATCTTCTTGCTTCTCTTGCAACATCACACGTTCTTTCCGTCTATTTTT
This sequence comes from Avena longiglumis, assembly GCA_030063025.1. Classification (NCBI taxonomy): domain Eukaryota; kingdom Viridiplantae; phylum Streptophyta; class Magnoliopsida; order Poales; family Poaceae; genus Avena; species Avena longiglumis. The sequence goes on from CP125973.1 coordinate 565,744,831, forward strand.
CTGAATATTCTCAAAAGTTTAGGGATGTTCGCCTATAGTTCATCAAAGGTGGGTTGTATGATGTTCTCAAGAGTAAAAGGTTTGGCCATCCTAACGGACGTGATAATCCGATTTACAGAAGATGCTCCCTCCATAGTCACCAAAATGTGTGTGCGTAGGCGATTCTGAATACGTTAGGTTGTGCCCAACGCCGAGAGAGATGATCCGTAATTGACGTCAAAGGAGGCTAGCTAGAAGCGCGATATGTAAGACAGTCTAGCTGACACTTTTAAGACATGAGCCCACTTCCTCGGGAGACACCCTTTCAGAGGTTCCGGCGATTATGGGCTAAGCTAAAATGATTTAACCGTTGTTAATTAACTCGGTTGTCAGTTCTACCAACAAAATCGGTGCAAATTCGTCGAAGAAATGAAAGCAACAAAACAAGGGTTGAGAGAGAGTTAAAAGTTAGATACACTCGTGATTGTCGATTATTCGCTTACTTTCAATTGGCCCAGAAACTTTCAATATATAAGTTGCAGCTACTCTTTTCGTACAAGTCATGGATTTTATTTTACACGTCTAGAATCATTAGAGTACATGTGACAAAATCTGTATCTTGGGTCATTACAGTCCTATCTCGTCTGCTCGTAATTCGGCCCAAAATAGGTGAGTGCGTATGTCTAGCTAATATAGTGTGTGTAACAATATCACAATCTTGCTGATCTTAAATAGTACAGAAATATTATTTCCTAAATAAGAGAAAAACGATTGCATGTAATTCCTTGTGGGGCGGCGACTGGCAGGGTGGTACGTGCAGAAGTGGCATGCATGCTGGTATGTTCGTGGCGCGATGAACCTGGGACGAGGAGTAGTAGAGGTATACGTGTCAACTCCTCGCAGCCAACAGATCGATCTCTGATTTTCAGCTCCCCTGGAAAGTGCAAAACAAAATTTCCGTCTATACTACTAGTACTAGTACTCCCTCCATCTCCCGTCTCTGTTTATAAGACTTACGTGTATTTCTAGGTTGACAAATTAACCAACTTGAGGTACATAAGATTAAAAACTATATTATTAAAAATTTCAAATATTATACTTTCTAATGATATAATTTTTATATTATATAATTTATATTATATAGCTCATGCGGACGACCTATGTATACGCGTAAGTCTTATAAACTGGGATACATGTAGTACTAGTTTTACCGCTGTGCAGCTTCTTCCTCCTGTGACTCCATCCCACTTCCATCGGAGCTCCCGAGGAGTGCAGCCATGGCGATCGATGAGCCCACCAAAGCAAGTTCCAACACTGATCTCCCATGCGCAGTACGCATACTTCTACTACTTATACTACTACTTCTCTTGATATCTCCGTGTACCTTTCCGGATTAATTAATGAGACAGCGATGTGATACGATTCCCTGAGATGGCCTAGGTTTTACAGTAGTTTATGTTCTGTAGATTATCTCGCTCTGTTTGGTCGATTTCTGGAACGACGTGATTCTAGCGTCAGCTTGTTTTGAAGAAAACCAGAAGAAGAAAAAAAAACAGAGGTTTCTTATTTTGTTTGAAGAAAACAGAAGGTTCTTGACAAGAAAAAACAAATCCCCATTTGATGTTTTCTCTGTTGATGTCCTATCTTCAACTATGATTATCGGATCGGTTGACTCTCTTTCCCTGACAAGCCGCAGAGTAGGCTTCAGTAATACCATTTCCTTTATTCGACCAGTGACTGGACGACTACTTATATTGCTGTAATGCTAGTATTTCCTTTAGTCGATTGATTGGTCGATCTTTGATCGCATAACAGTTACTTACTGCAAGAGTAGATACGATTAAGAGATTTAGTAAAATACATATTGGTCGATTACTCTGCATAACGATTACTCTGCTTTTCTTGGTTGCTTGATTCTTCAGAGAAGGACGCCAGCGGATAATAATTCAGAGTCTGCCAAGACCAAGATGGGGCAGAAGATGGCATCCGTGCATCAGAGGCTCTCTTTGCTTCACAGCAGCAGCAGCAGACACGTTGATAACGACGACGACTTCGAGCCGACGGTGAGAACCTGATCTCGCATTGCTGCATTTCAGGCACTTTTGCTTTGTAAAGCTTCAGAGTATCAAATGCATGTTGTTGCATGGTGACTGCAGGATGAGGATCTCGCTATTGTTGTTGGTCAGAAGACTATGGAAATCGACAACGGCGATTATCGATACTGCAAATTTGATTATGTTCCTTTGAGAGTAAGTATTATACTATTGCTTTAGTTCTCTTGTATATGCCGTAATTAGAACACAAATGGGTTCACCGTCTCTTTAAACGAAATAAATTATATCTGTACGTTGTCCGTAATTGCCTGTCATTGTCTTGTTTTCCATCCCTATACTAATTTTCGTAAATCATGAGCATACAACTTATTGACCGAACCTCATTATGGCAGGTCATAAGGCCAGAGATCGTCGAGAATGGGCAAGAAAAGCGTCAATCCTTTCGTTATAAACATGGAGCAGCGAAAACTAGCACGGGCCTCACTAAAACTTATAAAGTAATATAGACACCCTAATTCTGTCTTTGTATTTATGCGTGTGTCATTCACATGCCTTATCAGGGAAATTAGAACAGATAAACAGAGCTGCCAGTTTCAGTTATGAACTCATCATGCTTCATATGGCAGGATAGTGTTAGAGTACCTTTTCTTGCGTCTTTTGGCTTCCATTTTATGTTCTCTATTTCTTATTGGCACCTTTATTTAGAGATTATTTGTTCTCATGTAAGCAGTGAAGCTTCTTAGTTTTTTCTTCTAATACAAAGATACACATTTTGATGTGTGTTCATGAAAAATGTGAACTCATTGTGCTTCATAGATTTTGACCTGTCAAAAAAATAAAAATTCACGTTATTACTTATCTTCAGACGCATGTATATAAGGCGGTAATAATGTGTTTCTCTTCTTTGGCTGGTTCTTTATTTTCAGAGGAAAAGAGGGATACCAGCAGGTTCCAAGTATGCCAAGAGCAAATTGGAGCAGAAACCGGCATTCTTTCACAGCAGCCGCAGTAGCAGTAGCGACAGTAGGAGTGACATGGATGATGATTTTGACCCGAGTGATGAGAATGCCAACTTTGAGACGACAGTAAGGCCTTACACGAAACAATTTAAAAGTGCTTCGGTTAAGACATTTTTGTGATTCAAAACTTTATTATGTCACACTTTGCACTGTGGATGGCTGAGATAAAATTTCTTATCGGAGAAATAGACTAACTATGAACAAGTTGATCTGCTTTGATTGATAATGTTACAGAGGACGAGAAGGGAGCTAGCAGGTTCCAAATCTTCCAAGAGCAAGACACCGCCGTTGGTTGATAGCAGCAGCAACAGTAGTGAGGGCAAGAACGACAAGGATGCTGATTTTCAGCCTGAGGTAAGTAGGACTCATTTCAAATGGATCCATTTAAGACACGTTTGTTGTTCAAATATTGAAAGATCACTTGTTCATACATGGAAAAAGTGTTTTGTAAAAAATATACAGGGGGTACATCGGCTGTCTCTAAATAGATCAATATGTGTACTAGAATCTGCAAATTGGATGGCTGAGTTAAAATTTATAATTGGAGCAATAGACTAACTATTGTAACAAGTTGTGACTCCACAGGTATCTGGTGATGATGGCCAGAAGAAATATGCACGGTACTTCAGCTTTTGTTGTTTTTGTAGTGGTAGAATGCGTAGAAATCCTTCAAGTATGTCTGACTTATACACCCGAGACTTCATACAAATTGTAGTGTTAAGGACTTCTATGGAACTGCTTGGGACAGAGCTGTGAAGGTAAATGCGAAATTGCCGGCAGAAGGTCCAAGTTTCGTGAAGCTTATGCTGAAATCGCATGTTGTTAGGGTATTTTGGCTGGTAAGTCTATGTTTACTAGTGTTCTCATGATTGTATAATGCTGATGAATCCGTATTTGTTTTTCTTATGAAAAACATTCAGTTTGTGTTTTCTATTTGAAAACTAGATTAAAGGCAGTTGACTTCTACATAAGACAAAAACATAAAAGTTAGAGAATGTATAGATATGTGTCACAAATTAATTAAGTTCCTTTTTTCTCCCAGAGTCTCCCGGTTAGCTTTTGCAGAAATCATCTTCCAGAGCATGATGTTACAATTGAGTTAGAAGATGAGGATGGGCACAGCTATGATACAAATTACCTAGCTAAGAAGACGGGACTCAGCGGTGGGTGGAATAGATTTTCGGTACAGCATGATCTTAAAGTTGGCGATGCCGTGGTCTTTCAACTTGTGAGACCAACAAGATTTAAGGCGAGTGCTTCATAAATTTTTGGCCCACTGCTCCATCCTTGTTCATGATATATACCGTCTGCACATTCATGCATAATATTTGTGCTGATATCATAAACGATTAAGTATGTTTCAGGTGTACATTCTAAGAGAGGATAAGTTCAGTACAACTGATGGTGCACTCAGTCTCCTGAGTTTGGACACCTCCAAGGAAAACAGTATATCCGGTGAGTAAAAAAGTTTTATATTGTTCAGTTTTGAACTTGCTATGTTATTGTAAAGGGAAACAGGTTTTGGAATTTGAATCTGCAGAGTTATTTGTTTTATTCCACAATGCAGAAAAATATAGTTCTGCTGAAGATATTACTAAAGTGAGCTGCAAAGCATCGAACGATGACAGCGGCAACCTAGACAGTGAAGAAACAGCAGATGATTGTATCAGAGACAGTGAAGAAACAGCAGATGATTGTATCAGAGACAGTGAAGAAACAGCAGATGATTGTATCAGATCTCCAGATCCAGACAATAATTTCGGAGCCGTGACAAACCTTAGAAACTTCAAGATCATTATCAATGGCTCGGTCATCGACCGCAAACTATTCCCCAATCGCCTGCGCACGGCATACTAAAAGCTCTGCTGCGCCAGGAAGGCGTTCCTCCACAGGCATCTTCTTAAGCAAATAAACCCCATGCTCGCCGTGGGGGTGATCGTGGAGACTGTCAACATCGCAGAGGGCATCCGAGCCTCTCCTACCTCTTTCTCTTCCCTCGAGGACTTTGCGACATGGAAGAAGACCCTGGAGTCCTTGGAGCTCCTAGGCATGGACGTAAGCTTCCTGCGCAAGCGTGTTGACGACCTCTTTGCCCTCCTCACTTCTCAGTCACTGTCGAGAGACCTCCTCCAGGTGGCTGTGGAGGGTTGTAAGGGGTACAAAAAGGTGAAGCTAGAGCGGGACGGTGTCGCGAACAAGATGAGAGCCCTCGAGTCGAAGATGTCAAGCCTCAAGGCTTCCCTAACGGGGATGGACGTGAAGATGAATGAGATGATGGAAACGAACATGAAGAAGATGAAGGAACAGGCAATGCGGCAGCTGGCAACCGTGCCATGGTGATCGACAACATATTGTGTACACTTTCAGTAACTAGCTCTACCTTGCTCAGACTTGCCCTATCTATCTAGTTCTAGTTATCTATCTTGGGTAGGTAGATTAAGCAACGTACCAGGATGCTGTTTTTTGTTCACATCAATGGTACGAGATGGGATGAATAGATGTAGCGTTGTTTCAAGTTCTATTATGAGTATGCTCTCTCTTTCTTTCTACAACTACTGATTTTTTTGGTTTGGCTATTGAGAATGTCCTGATAGTGTTTCACTTTTGGTGCTAGTTTAAGCAAACTTCAAGTGGTTTCTAAAATAAATTGTATCAATTTCAATTGGCAAACATAATTCTCAATCGAGCCCAATCTGTCTCCTTGACAGATGAAGATGATCAGTTAATCTGGCAGTATGAGTCTAAAGGGATTTACTCTTCTAGTTCTATGTATACTTTGGTAAATTTTAGAGGTTTAATCCCAGTTTATCTGCCTGCTGTTTGGAAACTTAAGATCCCACCTAGAATTCAGGTTTTTTCTGACTTTTCTCTCAGAATAAGATTCTCACCAGAGACAACCTGGGCTAGAGGTATCCCTAAACCTTTGGAGTACGGGAGTGTACTCTCCTAAAGAAATAGAATCTGTTGAACATCTGTTTTTTGAATGTGTAGTTTTCAGGATGATCTGGGCTAAAGTTTAGGACATTTTTGGAATTCTAATTGTTAATTTTGAATCCATTGTTCTGAGATGGCTAGCTAATAAAAAACATTTACATTTCAATGTAGTTTCTGTTGCAGCATCTGGAATAATAGAAATAATCTAGTCTTTAACCATACCCCTGGATTAACTTGAAACAGGTGTGGCGCTTGGTTCTATCTTATCTGGGGAAGTGGAAGGTCCCATTCAAAGAGCTGGAAGAAGGGATAATCATTCTGTTCATGGAACGGATGACAAACAGGCTGAAGAACCCACTGTAGCTCACGACAAACTGATTTGCAATGGGTTTGAGTGGATCTCTACTTGGAAAACCACGGCATCGTCGAGCTACGGGGGACGTGCTACTCTGGCGTTACTGGAGGCACACCCTGAGTCTTCTGATTGGGTTCATGTGGTGATATGAGTTAGAGAAGTAGTCTGTTGTCAAGCCTGTTTCCCTACCTCTTCAACTTGGATGTAATGGTTTCTGAAAAATCTATCACTAGTTGCCTTTTTTGAGTAGTATGGTTTCCCCTTTTGGGTTGCCTGGTTAGCTTTTTTGTTTAGCTGTAGTTTGGAATTTAGTTTCCCTCTCCCGGAGCTTTTCGCTCCTTAGTTTTTCCTATATTTCTGAACCTGAAACTTGGGCATGGAACCAAGATGAATCCCTGTTGATCTAATAAAAAATTCTCAATCGATTGATTGCTCTAAATGAGAGAACCTTTTGCTGTTCATGGAACATGTGGAGAAGAGGTAAATTAAAATCAGAAATTCTAAACAATTAACTAAAGGAACAAATCTTACAGCAATTATAATTTCTTTCACCTAATCTGACAAGTTTTCAGGTACACTTGTTGTTGACTTAATTATGGGGATAAATTGGTTAATGGAAAGGGATGTGTTAGGAATAACCAACTTGTATTATCTGGGGCCAAAGGCCACAATATATAGTACATGTACAGGTGCAAATATGCAGGAAGCCCCCTAAAATATGGAAAACTACAATATACCAATATATACATCTAACACCACCCCCACCCCCACCCCCCCCTCAAACTCATGGTGGATCCACAACACTGAGTTTGGAGAGTAAGAAATCATGCTACGCTCTAGTCTGTGCCTTTGTAAAGAAGTCCTCCAACTGTAACTCTGAGAAACATTCTGAAGCTTAATAACCTGAGCCTGCACCTGAGCACGTGTATAAAAAGCATCAACACCAATATGTTTGGTAAGCTCATGCTTTACTAGATCACGTGCAATATTGATAGCACCTATACTGTCAGATAAAACTGGAGTGGGTGTCGTAACAGAGAGCCCAAAATCCACAAACAACCACCGTAACCAAGTCACCTCAGCAGTCAACAATGCCATGGCTCGCAACTCAGCGTCAACACTCGAACGGGAAACCGCTGTCTGTTTCTTTGTCTTCCAAGCAATGAGCGAACCACCAAGAAACACACATGAAGCGAAGGAACGACGATCCAGAAGATCACTCGCCTAATGTAGCATCCGAGTAGCAAGCCGGAGGAGCTGAACGAGGAAAGACAAGGCGACGAGTGATCGTGCCACGAAGATAGCGAAGAACACGAAGGAGATGACTATAGTGAACTGTGGTAGGAGCTGAGACAAACTGACTCAGAATATGAACATGATAAGATATGTCAGGACGAGTGACATCAAGATAAACAAGACTCCCAACAAGATGGCGATAACGCGTCGGGTCAGGAAGAGGATCACCATCAGTAGGACGGAGCTTAACATTAAGCTCCATAGGAGTCTCAACAGTGCGCTCATCCCCAAGAGCAGCACGTGCAAGAAGATCCTGAATATACTTTTCCTGAGAGATAGAAAAGCCATCAGAAGTGGAGGAGACTTCAATCCCAAAAAAGTAGCAGAGAGGACCAAGATCAGTCATAAGAAACTGATCATGAAGACGAGCCTTAACAAAGACAATATACAAAGGATCATCACCAGTAATGATCATATCATCAACATAGAGAAGGCGAAGAGTGCGTCCACGAGGAGAAGTGTGAACAAACAACGTTAGATCATGAGCACTGGGAGAGAAACCAGCAGCAGTCACCACAGAAGCAAAGCGCTCAAACCAGGCATGAGGGGCATGTTTCAGGCCATAAAGAGAACGCCGAAGACGACAAACCATCCCGTCGGGAACAAAATACCCATGAGGAGGCTGCATGTAAACCTCCTCACTCAATGCACCATTGAGGAAAGCGTTCTGAACATCAAGCTGAGACACAGATCAGTGTCGAACATAAGCAACAGCAAGAAGAGTGCACACAGTGGTCATATGAGCCACAGGGGAAAAAGTCTCATCATAGTCACGGTCGTGCTCCTACTGAAAGCCACGAGCCACAAGATGCGCTTTATAGCGCTCAAGAGATCCATCCGAGCGGGTCTTAATTTTATAGACCCACTTGCACATGATGGGACGAACACCGGGAGGGGAGAGACAAGATCCCAGGTGCCAGTGCGCTCAAGCGCAGCAATCTCCTCAGCCATGGCAAGCTGCCATTCGGGATGACGCTCAGCATCCCGATAAGAAGTCGGCTCGAGGGCAACAGAGAGACCGCACTTACTAGGAGAGTAACGATCAGGTGGACAACGAAGACGAGTCACCGGAAGAGGAGAGGGAATCTCGACAGAAGAAGAAGACATGTCGGAAGAAGAAGAAGGGACATCAGGAGGAGGATCCGGAACATGAGAGCGACGAGAATAATGGAAGGGAAAAGGAGACAACGGTGAGGTGGGTGGATGATCAGGAGAAGAAGGATGAGAACTAGGTGGAGAGGAAGACAACGGGGTCGAAGGTGATACATCAGCAATAATAGGTCCCGGAGGAGGATCAATAGGAACAGAGGGAGGTGTGTCAGGAAAAAGTAGAAAGGAGATATCCTCCATAGGATAGGTCAAGGAGGTGGGGCGAGGATAGAAAGGACGCGTCTCATCAAACGTGACATCACGAGAAATGCGCATCCGACGACCAACGGGGTCCCAACACCGATAGCCCTTATGCTCATCACTGTATCCAAGAACGACACACTCAACAGACTGAGCGATCAGTTTGGTGCGTTCATGAGGGGCAAGAAGAACATAACAAAGCGCGAACAAGCGAGCGACCGAGTAATCGGAGGATGACCGGAGGCGCTCTAGAGGAATACCACCCTGCAGAGCAGTAGTGGGTTGAATATTGATGAGATAGGTGGCAGTGGAAACAGCCTCAGCCTAAAAGTGAGGCGTAAGAGAAGCGGCAATCATCAACGCACGAGTCGTCTCAAGAAGGTGACGATGCTTGCGCTCAGCCACACCATTCTGAGCATGAGCACCAGGACAAGAAAAATGAGCAAGAGTACTATCCTCAGCAAGAAAAGCGCGCAGTGAATGAGAGATATACTCGCCAGCAGAATCTGCACGAAACACACGAACAGGAGTGGAGAACTGGGTACGAACCATGGCAGCAAATTTCTTATAGATAGACAAGACCTCACTACGAGAATACATGAAATATATCCAAGTGTGACGAGAAAAAACATCTATAAAGAGAACATATTAGCGATGACCCCCTTTCGAGGGGAAGGGAGCTGGACCCCAAACATCAGAGTGAACAAGATCAAAAGGACGCTCGGACACAGACTCACTGTGAGGATATGGTAGCTGAATATGCTTACCAACCGACAGCCCTGACAATCCAAAGAAGCGTTTCCGGAGACAGACCCCAGAACACCACGATGAACTAAATAGGAGAGTCGAGAACCACATAATGTCCAAGACGATGATGCCACTGCTGAAAAGAGCTAGTAGCGACGGCTACAGATGCCGAGGAACTGGCGATGGTGGCATCAGAAGGAAGACGGAGCCAGTAAAGCTCCCAGAGGCCATCATGGCAGCGGGGGCCAGCACCAAGCATAGTGCCGTGTGACGATCCTGAACAGAACAAGAATCAAAGTCGAGAGTGATGCTACAACGAGAGTCGACGATCTGACTACCAGAAAAGAGTTACATGTTAAGTTGAGGAACATGCGCAACAGAAGGAACATGAAACGAGGAAGTACTAAGAATGCCTCGACTAATGACTAGGAGGGGGTACCATCGGCAGTAAGAACACGAATAGGAGGGTCGACAGGTCGAACAAAATGCAACAAGGAAGAATCAGGAGTCATATGAAAAGAAGCTCTAGTATCAAGAAGCCATGGGGATGTACCTAGAGAATGAGGAGGTGGTCTCTCAATGCCAGAAAACTCAGTCGCAGAACCAGCAGAACCTGTCGGTGCAGAGTCCCAAGCATCAAGCAGGCATCGAAGCTGCGCTATCTCATGCGCAGAAGGCTGTTGGAGAGGTCGAGGTACAATCAGTGCCGACGAGCCGTCACCCACACAGAGGCCGCCAAAGGTGGCGATGGAGAGCAACACGCCGATGAAGACGGAGTCGACGAAAGACGGTCACAACCGCCTGAAGAAGCCGCAAGAGTCGATGTCGAGCGGCGAGCCGAAATAGACGGGGTCGGCGAAGCACGACCATAACCACGTGAAGAGGCCGTGAAAATCGATGTAGAGCGGCGCGCCGACAATGACAAAGTCGGCGAAAGGCGGCCAGAACCGCGTGAAGAAGCTGCGAGAGCCGACGTAGAGCAGCACGTCGACAAAGATGGAGTCGGCGAAAGACGGCCACAACTGCGTGAAGGAGCCGCGCGAGTTGATGTAAAGCGGCAATGCCTACAAAGAAGGCGTCGACGAACAAGGACCAAGTATCGAAGGAAGGTCCAAATGCCGAACGTAGGCTATGGAAGAATCATCCACAACAAACAATGGAGCTGACATTTTTTTTTACAAAGCAATCTGGATCAGAAAAATATGGAACCAAATAGACCCAAAGAAAAACCAGAGCACTGGTCGGATGTAAACATGAGGTAGCACTAGCTGTTCAGATTACTCTTGCTTCCTCGGAATTTGATCTGTGCATGGCAATCGATCTGGTAGCACACGGTGATTCACGCACAGCTCGATACAGTGGCAGATCGGAAAACGACCAGATCGAAAAAGACCAAACAAGGTTGCAGGCGGAACCCAATCTAAGTAGATACCAGATGGGCTGAGAATGACAAGATTGGCCGGTTGGGGGCGTAGCCGCCGCCAGCGACCCTCTGATGTCGGTTGGGGGCGTAGCCGCCGTGTCGCCATTGCTGCCCCCGTGGATGCTTCGCCGTGGCCTGAGGTAGACGACGAAGACGTGCAGGAAGAGGAAATTGGCGGTCCAGAGGAGGACATGCGTGGGGCCCGTGCGGAACAGGTGTTCGATAAGGACAAGCCGCAAAGAAAACTGCCTCTGGCCACCGTTTCAGCTTTTGACCAGGAAAGGGAAAAGTGTGGGCCGCGTCGCATGCTTTTTTCTTTGACCGAGTCCGACTCCTTGCTTGGGGATTCAAACTATGTGGAAAAAGAGTGGGCGGCTCAACCGCAGCTGACATGCATGCATGATGAAGAGGCAGATGAAAAGCTGCGTGCAACTGTGGACCGTGGCAAGGACGTGCCCACGTCCTTTGCTTCTTGCCAGGTGGGGCCTCTGATATCCCCATGCGATCAGTTTGTGTATCTGTGGACAAGGAGGAAGGTGCAGTCGTGTCAAAAGACTCTTTTTCGGTGCGATTGATTCCTGTGGACCGCGGGGACTCATTTCAAATCGGTTCGGACTGCAAGCTGCACTCACCTGGCCTAATCTCCCCGTCAGATGACGTCTGCTGGACAGTGACCTCTGATCAGCTGGATTCCCCAAGATCAGTGCTGGACCTGATGGACGTTTTCTCAGTCAACCTGTCTTCTGTGGACGTGGATTCAGACCAGCGGGAGGGTCCCGAGGTCATGGTCGCTAGCACTACACCTGTGGGGACTCGTGGCCCTGCTACCTTTCGTGGAGCCTGCAAGCAGGCCGTCAACACCGTCCTGAGCAGGCCGGTAGCCAAGCGCTGCCGCAATAAGAGGAAGTACTCAGGGCCGGTGAGAAGGAGTGGGCGCATTCTTGGACGCTTTGCCCCAAGCACCCCGATCCGGCAGCAGCAGCGCACCCTCATCACCAGGCTGGGGATTGCTAGGGAGGGAGAGGTGATTGGCGACGAGGCTCTGGACGCCTACCTGGAGCTGTTCGCGAGGCCCCTACGCTAGAAACACATTGACGTGGTACTTCGCCTGTTTGGATGGATGCCTGATGCCCTGCCCCTGTTCGACGATGCACCCGTGGAGTGCCTAGTTTGAGTAGTGACTGCCCAACCTCGATCCTTCTCCCTTTTTTCCTCTCCTTTGTAATAATGGATGATCCTAACTTCTCTATTGGGATTTGGAATGCTCGTGGTTTAAACTCCCCGGCTCGTTGCTTAGCTGTTTCGCAAATTCTGTCCCCAGCTCGAGCCGTTGTGGTGTGCTTGCAAGAGACCAAGATGGCGGTAATCTCTGACCGCGTGGTGAGGGAATGCCTTGGCCCCTCTTACAACAATTTCTTCTTCTTGCCGACAATAGGGACCCGCGGTGGAATCCTTCTTGCATGGCAGTTGTTATCGCCATATTTTGGCCAAAGGAGGAGATGGGCCGTAATCAAGATGGGCTTGGAAGATACATATATGCAACGTGTTGTTGAATCGGCCTTGTGCGTGGATTTGGGCTAAATTGCCCGTGTATCTGTATATTGTAGTAGGTTTCGTTTCGGTTTAAGTAAGAGATAGAGTTGTAGAGTTATTCCAAAGATAGAAAGTCCCCGGACTATAAATATGTACCTAAGGTTATTGAGAAAAGGAGGACAATCACGTTCACAACAAACACAATCTCGGCGCATCGCCACCCCTTGTTTCTAGGGTTTCTTTCGGGTAAGTGTCATGTTGCCTTGCGATCTAGGCAGTATCTGCTTATGCGTTATTTAGTGTTATACTCATCAAGCCTTGTTGATGGCGAGTAATACTATTATCATAGATTTGTTTAGGTTAGCATCGGTACTTTTCGCTATGATTGTTTAGTTATGCTACCTCTAGTTACCTCCCTACCTTTGCACCTTTTCCCAGGTGTAAGGGTAGTGTCTTGCTTGATCTTTATTCAGTTGATTTGATCTGTTATAGTTATGCCTTGTTTTCCAAGGTTTAGTTTGATATCCACGTAGTCAGGCCTTGCAAACGGGTTGAACGATCCAGTAGTACGTGAGGATATGGTTTGCCAATTCGAGAGGAGTTGTTCCGGGAATTGACTTTACGTCGGTTGTTAGGCCTTCTCTAGGGTTAGTTTTCCATTATCTTTTATATCTACCAGGCTCAATTACGTGTAGGACGTTCCAATTACATGGTGAAAACGTTAAGCTGTCGTAGATCGATTTAACTTGTATTGATGAGCAAAACCCCATGTTATCATAGATCTAATGCAGAACCATGGGACAATCGGCTCCAGGAGCCGATTCACGAGAAACAGGAGCCGGTCACGGCTCAATTTTACGATACTTGTTTACCATGCAGAAACTGATCGAAGCAATCCATCACCTTCTGACCAGGTATAGGTCGTGTGGCACGCCTGAACCAAGCCGGGGCGTGTCGAGTTTTGCGGGCCGTTGCCCGAGGGACCGAGGCCACCAGTGATTCCTGGAGCCTCCGGCTCTTCGTGTTGCTCGTCGCTGCTCGGTGGGTTTTGACAGGCAACACATTACGCACGCCGGTGGGACTTTCAACAAGATGCATCAACATCCGACGCCGAGATGGGGGATGACCGGTCACGCGTCTGACGATCTGCGAGGAGCACAAGGCGGTATGATGATATCAAAGCTCTCTTTGAAGCCGATCTCATCGGCTCTTTTGAAGACCCGTAAGCATGGCATCGGTGGAAAGGGTTCTCACCAAGGTGCTCTTGATGAGGTGGATCTGCGTTTCCTTGAGGAGCGCACTGAGCTCTATGACAGAAGTCAACTACATGGTGGCTCATTCTCTTCACCGCCATTCCGAGAGCACAGTAACGCTTTCGGCGCGCATGTTCGCATAGTCCAGGAGATCATGAAACATCAGTACTCTCCGTCGGGGCCTGAAGGGAATATGCCCGAGAGGCAATAATAAAGTGGTTATTATCGTATTCCTTATTTATGATAAATGTTTATTTTGCATGCTATAATTGTATTAATACGGAAACGTTAATACATGTGTGTTTAATAAACAAATAGAAAGTTCCTAGTTATGCCTCTCTTATAAACTAGCTCGTTAATTAACAAGATGATCAAGGTTTCCTGATCATGGACATTGGATGTTGTTAATAACGGGGTCACAACATTAGTGTAATGGTGTGATGAACATTCATCCAGTATAGCATTACGATCAAAGTCATTGAGTTTATATTGCTATAACAACTTACGGTGATCCTAATCCTTAGACCATGAGATCATGTCAATCACTAACACCGAAGAGTTTCTTGATAACATCAAACGTCACACCGTAACAGGTGATTATAAAGATGGATTTAGAACTACTAAAGTGTTATGTTGAGGCCCATGGATCGAGTGGAATTTGTTCATCCGATGACGGATAGATATGCTCTGGGCCCTCTCGGTGATATCACATTGATTAGCTTGCAAGCAAGTGATTTGATCACTAGAATGTTATATCACGGAACGAGAAAAGAGTGCATGTCGATACGAGATCAAACTAGGTATGGAGATACCGATGATCGAATCTCGGACATGTAATATATCGCGAAACAAAGGATTAAGATACTAGCGTAAAGGTTCCGCGATCACAAGAAAGTCATCGTTGAATGTGTGGGAGTCGTATGGGTCTCCGGATCCGCTTCGATTATTGATCGAGAGGGTCTCGATCATGTCCGCATTATTCATGAACCGTAGGGTGACACACTTAAGAGACACCGACATCCATTTGGAGCAAAAGTTTCATGCCGAAAAAGAAAGGAAAGCGCAGGAATTTATTTCACTAGACAAAAGCTGTTTGGTTGAAATTGCTGAAACCGGTTGCATGTGAAATAGAATACTAGCAAGGGTTTTATGTGAATGTTTGTTAATTAAAGTAATTAACAAAATTCTGAATAAATAAATAAATAAAGAGTTTTATTTAAATGAGAGCTTGCATTAAATTTGGTGGAAATTTAATGCATGTGAATTTTTGAGTGGAGGCTTTTTAATGGGAGTGGAGGCTTTTCATTTTGAGTGGGAGCTCCACCCACATGAATGTGTAAGAGGTGGGGGCAGCCCCATGGCTGGGCGCCATGCCCCTTGGGTGCCCCCCCGCTTCCCTATAAAATGCCCCCTCTCCTCCTCTCACACCACACCTCCTCGTGAAGGATCTCTCTCCCCCTCTAGAATTTATCCCCCATGGTCTCGGACTAGCGAGATACATGTTCCCGGTGGCTATTCGGCAAGAAAGAGTTGTGCTTCCGCTGCATCGCTGGAGCGAGGAGGCGGAGGTTGCTCGGTGCCTCGAACGTGTGTGCGAGCACGTATGCGCTGCTGTTTTGCGGCGCTAGGACTTCCTCTCGATCTTGAGATCGGCAAGAGATCGTCTACATCAACCACGAGTTTGGACTCGTTAAGCTTTGTCGGTCTTCAAGGGTATGTTCTCTACAGATATACATCCACCTGTTGTTTGTATCTAGTAGATAGATCTTGGTACATAGTTGTTCCCATCGTAGGAAAATTTTGTTTTCTATCTGCGAACCCTACAATTGGTATCGAGCCGGATCTATGCGTAGATACTTTGCAGGTAGTACACATATGAGTATGTGGGATGATGATCATTTTATTGCTTCTTAGTTGTACTTTGGATATTGGTGGCATAGTGGGATGAAGCGGCGGACAAACTTTACATGTCCTCACATGAGACCTGTTCACGCTTGACATGCAACTAGTTTTGCATAAGTGGCTAGCGGGTGTCATCTCTCCTACTATAGTCAATATCTAATTTGCAACGAGTTGTCAACAATTTGGTTATCCTCGTTGTGGTTCATGTTCGTAGGTAAGAACGGTTCTATCTTGAAAGCCCTAAGCCACGTAAAATTTGCAATGGATAAATTAGGCGTCTAGTTTAGATTGTTCTTTGGGCTAGTGTTATGATATGGTGATGTTGTAAGTAGAAGTATAAGATGATACTCTTACAACACACATAACGTGTAATCTCCATAGACCTTGGACTTACACATAAAGGTATGATAGTGATCATACCACGATGCACATGATAGAGATCATGCGAGAACCATATCATTCCACTAATAAACATGTGATGTTTGATAGCATCTTATATTGCTTGTTTGGCGTTTTATTAGCATAATAAGATGATCCTCATTTAGATATCAAGATAAAATGTGTTCTTCCTTAAGTATGCACCGACAATGTTTCGTCGCTTCAAGACATCACGTGATGATCGGGTGTACTTGAATCCGAGCATATCTCGGTGTAAGACAGTTACACCTTGAATACTAAGGTTCTTACTTGGCGAGCCTAGCATGTATGACATGGCCTCGAACACGGACCGAAAGGTTAAGCATGAGTCATATGTTTTGATATGATGACCATATGGATGCTCGCCTTTGAAGCTACGCCGACTCACGTGATGATCGGACTTGGTGTAGTGGATTTGGTTCATGTAATCACCAAAAGATACGAGGGATGTCGTTTTGAGTGGGAGTTCATTTCTAATTTGGATTAGTAGAACTCAATTTATCATAAATTAAATCAAAGTGAATTTGCATAATTTGTTGTAGTCATTGGCATTCGCTCACCACCTTATGCATAGTTGTAATTGAGATAATAGAACTATAGAATTGGATATATACTTTCTAACTGGTATCGTATTGTGTTGAGTGTCAATCTAAAGTTTAAAGTCCTATTGCAAACTTTCAGCAAAATTCTATTTACTCCGTGAAATTTAATAATTGGTATTAAATCGAGAGTAACAATTCCAGTGTTAGTATCTTAAGTATCATGTTTGCCTCCATGATTCTTGATTTAAACATCAAGTTTATCTAGGAGCTGAAAGAATTGTTTCAGAAACCATCATGTGTAGCAGATATAACGATATCTGAAACAGTGTTTTGGTTGAAATATGATAGAGTATAATATATGTTCTCATATTGGATGAGAATTTGAGAAGGTTGGAGATGCTAGACATCCTAATCATCCAAAAGGGTTTTGTAAAGTAATGTTATACTCACGATTCGCCTTTATAAGCTAAAGTAGCTTGATCATGAAAGTCGTCATGATAAGGGTGAATAGAATATGTATGTAAAATGTTTACTACACTAAAAGATTACTAAAGAATGGATTTTGAAAGAATACCGATCATTTGATGATGGTGATCTACTTCAAAGTGCAAGTCCAAAGGTATTATTATTTGAATATACACGCTTTGGACTAGGTGTCATGTATATGGCGCCACTTTTGATGTTGATAAATTATTTTAAAAGGAAAAGGAAATGCTGAAAGAGAATCTATAAAATATATTTGGCAGAAAAGAAAAGATTGGAAATATCCAATTTAGGTATATATATGATATACATGTTATGGTTGTATTCTTTGCTTGTTAAACAATGTGGTTCTTGGGTATTGGATACCGAATCGGTTGGTATGAAATTTCATACGGAACGACGCAATTCATGAACCACAATAACCTAAGTAACTAGCAAGAGAATATGTGATGATGTTCATCGAAAACAAACAAACCGTTGTTTGTATTTCTCGTTGACATCAAAACTTGACTTCAAGATTTGTTTTAATAATTGTTATTTGAATCAGGTATTATAAGAACACAGGTTGTTCAAATAATTACCGTATTCCATATAAGATGGATGATTTACAAATCTAGTTGAAGAAATCACATCCATAAATCCTAATGCTAAAATGTTGCAAGACAAATGATTGAAAGATCACTTATGAAGTGACATCATTTGTTTAAATTATATTGGAAAGAAAACATGAAGAATCTCCATATTCATGGATTTTGGAGTCTTTGATTTGATCAAGTGGCGCTTGTGAGACTTTCCTCGGGATAATTAAAACTTCGTTCAAAGGCCAAAGAAGAACGAGCGACTAAAATATTGGAATTTATACATATCGATGTATGTAGTCCATTATGTGCGTAAATGGCGATGGGTTTCAACTTCATATGCTTTCTCCGGAATTTTGAGTGAATATTCACTTAATGAGAAAGAAGTATGAAATATTTGAAAACGTTTTCAAAGACTTTCAAGATGAAGTGGAAAATCATTGTAACAAGAAAAATAAATGAATTATGATTTGATCGTAAAGGGATTTATTTGAGTTACAAGTGTAACAAGAAAATAAATGAATTATGATTTTATCATAAAGGGATTTATTTGAGTTGCAAGTTTAGCAAAACACCTAGATTTACATCTCCCAAAACACCATAGGAGTATGGAGTGTTTGAGATTTGTAATGAAACCTTGTTTGACATGGTTGGATCAAAGGTGTTATTTATAAAACTGCCATTATGTTTTAAAAGATTAAAGCTTTAGAGACTACCGCTTTTACCTTTGAAAAGAGCTCCATCTAGATCCGTTGAAATGACACCATGGAAGTTATGGTTTGGGGTAAAACCCAAGTTGTCCTTTCTTAAATTTTGGTATGCTAAACATAAGTAAGATGTTTACAACCAAAGTCGGATGAGCATGTCTTTGTAGGTTATTTCGAATAACAATTGGTTATTCCTCCTTAACACCGAGGACAAAAGGGTTTGTCGCTTGAAATGTGAAGTTTCTTGAAGAAGGAATTTTTCATAAAAGTTAAGTGGGAGGACAATAGAACTTTGATAAGGTTAACGAACCTTAGCTAAATGTCTTTGAGTTACTTGAATGGGAAATCGTTCGAGGCTGCCATAATGCTCATAGCTTATGTGCCTCAAAGGTTGTGGTCACGGAGATCTAAAGTTCCTATTGAACCAAGAAGGTCGGTTAAGCAATCAAATGCTAAGATTTGAGAGTAAATCATTATTGTTTGACAATGATGAACCGAATACATACAAAGAAGCGATGATGGGCCTGACTCAAGTCAAATGGCTTGAAGCCATAAAATCCGTGATAGTTCCATATACGAGAAATCAAGTTTTGAACTTGGAAGACCCTCGGAAGGTGTAAAAACCTATCGATCGTATTTGGATCTATAAAGAAAGACATGGATGTCTCACATCTATGAAATATTCGACATGTTGTAAAGTATTTTATGACAATGTTCAAAGAGTTGACTATGACAAGATTTGATCTTTCATAGCGATATTTAGTCTGAAGCGGATTAAAGTAGCAACCACTACATATAATTTGGTATATGGTAGATGAATAAACAAAACAAAGTTCTTCTAATAGAATGGTTACCTAGGGCGTGTACATGACACGGTCCAAAGGGTTTGTTAAATTCAAAGGATGCTAAAGGGCATGCAAACTTCAATGGTTGAAGTAAGCATCGGAGTTGGAATCTTCACCATGATGAAAAGGAGTTTTCATCGAGACGATGAAGATGCTTGCATTTGCAAGAAATTAAGTGGGAAGCTGAGACATATTTCTAATACATTATGTGAAGGACATCTTGTTGATTAGAAATGATGTATCTTTTATTGACAAAGGTTAAGAATTTCATTTCGATGAAGACTTAGGCAAAACCGAATATTTAGCGTGAATGTCTATAGTGGATGGTCAACGCCAATATGGTTGTGCCAAACGTACATATATGAGATATTGAAGGAGTTCAATATAGAATCAACAAGAAGCAGTTCTTGTTGCATGGAAAGGAATTGAATCAAGATTCAAGTGTATCGACACTTGATAAGTGAAACAAGATTCAAGTGCTTTGACACTTGATGAGTGCAATCACGAGAATGTTTTGATCAATCATACCATGATATGTACACATCCAGATATGTCCTATGCTCTAAGTGTTATGAGCATATACCGAATGAATCATAAAATGATCATTGGACGATAGTGAGGATATTCTTATGATCTTTTGGAAGAACTAAGAATATATTTGTGTAGAGGTGACAAACAATTACAAATAGTTCATTGTAAAGCGTTACATTGATACTAGTTTTGTCACAAGATACAAATTAAGTTTATCTCAATTTAAACTATGGGTGGCACAATGTAATGGAAAGGAGATTCCATGATGGATTTGGAAGAGTTCCAAAGTTAAGACATTGTGACGAATACTACAACAAAAGGCTAAGTATATATCCGGTATAGTAGCGAAAGGAGGAATTTGTGTCAAGTAGTTTGTTATCAAACTAAGGTGTGGTTCATAGCGGGCTAACACTAAAGATATATTGTATGACAATAGTATCGACGTGTTTTAACCCCAAGGAACTAAAGGTCTCACCGAAGACCAAATTTATACAATGCCATCTCATTGGAGAATGAGTGATGCGTGAAGACGCAAAGACATGCAAATACACACGGACTGAAAGCGTCGGATCCGTAGATTATGTCAACCACTTGCAATTGCGTATTTGGAACACCGTAAAGCCATAGGTGTTCAATACACAAAGTTTTCAAACTAGATTATTGTCTCTAGTGCAAGTGGGAGACTGAAGGAATATGCCAGAGGCAATAATAAAGTGGTTATTATCGTATTCCTTATTTATGATAAATGTTTATTTTGCATGCTATAATTGTATTAATACGGAACGTTAATACATGTGTGTTTAATAAACAAATAGAAAGTTCCTAGTTATGCCTCTCTTATAAACTAGCTCGTTAATTAACAAGATGATCAAGGTTTCGATCATGGACATTGGATGTTGTTAATAACGGGTCACAACATTAGTGTAATGGTGTGATGAACATTCATCCGAAGTATAGCATTACGATCAAAGTCATTGAGTTTATATTGCTATAACAACTTACGAAGTGATCCTAATCCTTAGACCATGAGATCATGTCAATCACTAACACGAGAAGAGTTTCTTGATAACATCAAACGTCACACCCGTAATGGGGTGATTATAAAGATGGATTCGAACTACTAAAGTGTTATGTTGAGGCCCATGGATCGAGAGTGGAATTTGTTCATCCCGATGACGGATAGATATGCTCTGGGCCCTCTCGGTGATATCACATTGATTAGCTTGCAAGCAAGTGATTTGATCACTAGAATGTTATATCACGGAACGAGAAAAGAGTGCATGTCGATGTGAGATCAAACTAGGTATGGATATACCGATGATCGAATCTCGGACATGTAATATATCATGAAACAAAGGGATTGAGATACTAGCATAAAAGGTTCCGACGATCACAAGAAAGTCATCGCTGAATGTGTGGGAGTCAGTGTGGGTCTCCAGATCCCGCTTCTGATTATTGATCTAAGAGGGGTCTCGATCATGTCCGCATTATTCGCGAACCGTAGGGTGACACACTTAAGAGACACCGACATCCAATTGGAGCAAAAGTTTCATGCCGAAAAGAAAAGGAAAGCAGGAATTTATTTCACTAGAACAAAAGCTGTTTGGTTGAAATTGCTGAAACTGGTTCTGCATGTGAAATTGAATACTAGCAAGGGGTTTTATGTGAATGTTTGTTAATTAAAGTAATTAAAAAAATTCTGAATAAATAAATAAAAGAGTTTTATTTAAATGAGCTTGCATTAAATTTGGTGGAAATTTAATGCATGTGAGTGGATTTTTGAGTGGAGGCTCTTTTATGGGAGTTGAGGCTTTTCATTTTGAGTGGAGCTCCACCCACATGAATGTGGAAGAGGTGGGGGCCCCCATGGCTGGGCTCCATGCCCCTTGGTGCCCCTCTCCCCTATAAAGGCCCCCTCTCCTCCTCTCACACCACACCTCCTCGTGAAGGATCTCTCTCCCCTAGAATTTATTCCCCATGGTCTCGGACTAGCGAGATACATGTTCCCGTGGCTTTCGGCAAGAAAGAGTTGTGCTTCCGCTGCATCACTGGAGGCGAGGCGGAGGTTGCTCGGTGCCTCGAACGTGTGTGCGAGCACGGATCGGCTGTTTTTTTGCGCTAGGACTTCCTCTCGATCTTGAGATCGGCAAGAGATCGTCTACATCAACCACGAGTTTGGACTCGTTAAGCTTTGTCGGTCTTCAAGGGTATGTTCTCTACGGATATACATCCGCCCGTTGTTTGTATCTAGTAGATAGATCTTGGTACATAGTTGTTCCCATCGTAGGAAAATTTTTGTTTTCTATGCTGCGAACCCTACAGGGCCTACTCTAGGGACTCACCAGGGGGAAAGACCGCTCCAGACCAGGCCACAGCTGCCATTCACACTTGCAGCTCCGGAGCCACCAGGGGCAGCGGCGTACGTCGTCTACAAGGTCGGAGGTGACCCAGGCGATTGCCAGTTCCTGTTTGAACCACCTAAAGAAATCCCTCATGGATATGTGTGCACCTACGTGCCGGACTGCAATAACCTGACGCGCACGAACCAGATTTCAACCGCAGGGATTTCTGCGGCAAGAGTTCCTGGAGCAGGGGCTTCGGGAGCAGGTATTTCTAGAGCAGGGGTGTCTGGGATGGACGCTGACAAACAGGCGTGGCTAGCCAAGTATGCCACCGGAACGAGTCATGAGAATTCAGCCCCTGCAGCTCAAACAGTGGAACAAATCCGTACCATCTTGAGAGACCAGTTAAACCGTGCGTCAAGAGAAGGAAAATCGGCTATTGCAAGCCGTACCCCAACGAGTTTGATCTGATTCCGCTGCCGCCCAAGTATCGGCTCCCTGAGTTCTCAAGGTTTAGCGGATCAGAAGGGTCGAGCTCGATCGAGCACGTGAGCCGATACCTGGCACAGTTAGGCATGACTTCAGCATCAGATCGATTCGCGTAAGGTTCTTTGCGCAATCTCACAGACCAGCTTTTGGGTGGTACACCTCGCCGCTCGATTCGATCCAGACTGGAAGCAACCGGAAGAGCGGTTCCACATTCGATTATCATTCGGTTACCGAGGCTGGCATTGCACAACGCAGTGCAAAAGCGGGAGAGACGGTAGCGAGTACATCCAAAGCGTTCAGACTGTCAAGAACCGATGTTATTCGCTTGTTTAATCGAGAAAGAAGCCGTCGAGCTGGCGGTGTTGGGTCTCTCGGACCTATCAAGGATCGCTTTCCAAGTAGAGTACAACTCATTGGACATGGCCCGAAGCTGACCATGTATGAACAAGCGCCACCAGGTTGTACCAAGACAAGTTCAAACGTCCGATAGGCCTGGTCGATCTGAAGAAGAGGATCCTACACAAGACCAGGAGGTGGCCGTGGTGAATGGGCTCGGGGGCAGATCCTGTATCCAAATGGGTAAAGCGGCAGGGCCTGCAAAGGGTTCGACGATGTGAGCAAAGCTGAGCAGATATTCGATTTACTCAAGGAAAAGCATTTAAGTTACCGAAGGCCATAAAATCCCTCGACTCAAGAGATGAACGGAGACCATACCGCAAGTGGCATCACTCGTTCACCCACACCACCAATGACCGCAAGAGCTACGTCGCCAGATCCAAACGGCGATAGAACAGGGCCGTCTAATCCGGGCAATTCATGAAAGTAGACACAAACCCTCCCGGCGTCAACATGGTAGAACATGCCACTCCACAAGGCGTCAGTTAGATTTCTCGTTCGATGTCAACATGGCAGGGCCTGTGTACCACCATGGCACATATAAGGAGGAAGGCGGTCGCTCTCGGGACAAAGAAAGAGAGGAGGCCGGTCCACGTGACCGCCCCTTGATGCGATGATGCGGTATTTAACTGAGGAGCAGGTGAGAAGCGTGCAATATCAGAAGCCACACTCCACGCATCTCCTTAACAAGTATGAGCGTCAGTATGACCGACGTCGCCGGCGCGATAGAGATGGTGAAGGATATGAGCACCTCGCTAGGGGAACGTCAAAAAGAAAGAAGGCGTAGACAAACATTGGGATTGTCCTTTCTTCAAGTATTGCTGGGATGCGGAATGAGCCGATTGCCTACAATCGATAACTGCCGGAATGTGGACAGAAGAAGGAGGACACGGGCGATTTCGGTGTTCAAGCGTCTAGGGCCTCTCCACCTCGAGCCGACACAGGGAGTCCGCTCGAGCAAAAGATCTCGAGGATCCAATGGATGACAAAGAAGAAGACAGATATCACCGTCCAAGGTGGTGTCCTGATGGACTCAGACACACCCAAAAGCGTAGAGTTCAGCGGCTGCGTAACTTGGAGGAAGCCGAAGCGCAGTACCTCCACGCTTTAAGGAAAGCACGGCCCGATCTGGCCGTTAAAATTCGGCAGACCTTGGAAACGGAAGATCGCCCGAAAAGGAAAGAGTGGCGCCCCAAACCGGTAAAAGCCGATGCGAAGACATCGGCTGGCACAAACATGGTGTTCATACTTCCGTCAGAGTTTTGCGCTCCAAGAACCAACGAGCTACCAGTGGCACAGTTTGACTGCGGCCCACGGCCGGTTATCTTTGAAAAGCCACGTGAGAAGGGCTACAAACATCTGAAAGCCCTGTACCTGCGAGGTTACATCAATGGGCAACTGTCGGCAAGATGTTGGTTGACACCGAGGCGGTCAATATAATGCCATACTCCATGCTACGGCGTTTGGGACGCTCCCGCAGATCGATCAAAACCAACGTCACGTTAAGCGACTTCAACGGCCAAACTTGAAACGCAAGGCGTCAACGTGGATCGGCGTGGGCAGAAAAACCATCCTCGTCATTCTTCGTCGTGGACAGCAAAAGCACCTCTGCTGTCTTGCTAGGAGAGATTGGATTCACGCTAAAGCTGCATTCCATCCACGATGCATTACCCTGTCTGATGGGATGGAGATGAAGTGGAGGTCATTCATGCGAGATGATTCGATCGAGATCTCCATAGCTGAACATCCGGGAAGCGAAGACCAAGAGCCGATCTCTGGAATCAGTCTAGACGGCTATGAGCGCATTGAAGCTACAAAAAACGGGGTAAGGCTGGTCTTATCCACTGGCCTGACAGAGTAGCAAAGTCCACGATCGTACGTGGTATGGCCGATCCCTGCGATCGGCCACAAAAAATAAAAAGCAGTAATCTTACGACAAGCGGGTCATGCAGCCGTAGTAGGGAGATTCCCTGCCATTGTAAAGCACAAATAAGTTGTAAACCTTCCTTGACTAATGCAATCGAAAAGGGGGCCGATTCCGGCAATCGGTCCAAATTATCTTTGTCATCCTCACCAACTGTTTGCCCCGTGTTTGGCATCGATTTAGCAGGTGACGGGAAGCTAGGGTATGGGTTTACATCCGCTGATGAACTAGAGGAGATCGACATCGGTCCTGGGGATAAGCCACGACCAACATTTATCAGCAAGAAGTTAGATCCGAATCTGCGGGGTCCGATGATAGCTCTGTTGAAAGAATATCCAGACTGCTTCGCCTGGGACTATACAGAGATGCCCGGGTTAGACAGGAGCATCATTGAGCATCGACTCCTGCTTAAAAAAGGATTTCGGCCATTCCAGCAGCGAGCACGACAGATGAAGGCCGAAATTTTGGAAGAAGTCAAGAAAGAGGTCGAGAAAATGTTGACAGCCAAGTTAATCAGGCCATGCAGGTATGCTGAGTGGATTTCTAGTATCGTACCTGTAGAGAAAAAGGATGGCCGCTGGCGTGTTGCCATATATTTTCGGGACCTCAATAGAGCTACTACAAAGGATGAGTATCCGATGCCGGTAGCAGAGACGTTAATCAACGCAGCGGCTGGTCATAAGATCTTGAGCTTCATGGATGGCAATGCCGGTTACAACCAAATTTTTATGGCTCCGGAAGATATACACAAGACTGCATTCAGAGTCCCAGGTTCGGTGGGGTTGTTTGAGTATGTAGTCATGACGTTTGGACTGAAGAATGCCGACGCCACATACCAAAGAGCCATGAATTACATTTTCCATGATCTGATCGGCAAGCTGGTTGAAATTTATATCGATGACGTGGTGGTCAAATCTGCTTCAGTACAAGGACACTTGGACGATCTGCAAAAAGTCCTGGACCGAACAAGGAAATTGCCTCTGGATGAATCAAAGAAGTGTGCCTTGTGTGATGGCGGTCAGTTCACGGGTTTCTTGGTCCTGAGCGGAATTGAGATCGGCCGAAAAGTCGAGGGAGCGGTCACGAACTATGAAGCCACCTACCACGAAGAAAGAACTGCGATCTCTCATCGGCAAGATCAACCGTCGGAAGATTCATCTCAATCATCGGGAAGAATAGAGCCGTTCATGGGACCGGTGAAAATTAAATCGATGAGGAGTTCCTGGGGCGAGAACAACAACGAGCCTTGACGAGATTAAAGAATATCTAACGAAGCCGCCGGTGTTAGTTCCGCCCACCGGATAGGCCGTTCTACATTTACTTGTCGATGGTGACCGTCCATCGCCTCGGTGGTGGTGCAAGTTTATGATGGTCCGAGCGAGTTGTATTTTACATCAGCGAAGGATCTTTGGATGCAGAGACAAGGTATCCGAGATCGATAAGTTGTGCCTCTGCTGTTTTCACCTGCACAAAGCGCCACATCTTGCTCTCGCCGAGAATATCATTATCTGCAAGTCGATGTCATAAAACATATCTTTGTCGGCTCCTATGTTGAAAGGCCGATGGGCAAATGGATGTTTGCATTATCGAATTTGACATCCGGTATCAACCCGCGAAAGCGGTTAAAGTCGGCGTTGGCCGACCTTATTACCGCCAAAGAATCAAGACCGATATAGCTGCGTTGTCTATCTGACGTGGGCTATGTTTTCGATGGATCGGTTTGTGACGATGGTTGCGGCATCGGCATTCTACTCGTGTCGCCCGGGGCAACATTTTCCTTCTCCATCAGGTTATCTACCCTCGCACCAACAACGTCGCCGAGTATGAGGCGATCATGAGGAATGGAGTTGCTCATCGGCCGGAGCGAGCGGTGGAAATTTTGGAGACTCCAAGTTGGTGATTTCCCAACTCACGGAGGAATACAAGTGTGAGAGCGAGTCGCTCTTCCCATTATGGCTGCAATGCCGTGAGCTGATGGCACAGTTCGGTACATAAACTTCACTGGATCCCGATCGCAGAATACCGAGGCGAATGATCTCGCACAAATGGCTTCAGCTACAAGGGCGTGGCAGGGAGCTGATGTTCAGTCAGTTCACGGAGGCTAACTTGATGGAGAGCCGATATCTTCAATTACTTGAAGGATTCGCCTGGGGGCACCTAAACGGATAAGGTACAAGGCCATGAAGTATGTGATTATTGGGGCGACATGTTTCTGGGACTGGAGGGTTACTGCTCAAATGTCCGGGGCCAACCGAGGCCAATCGGCTCCTACGAGGTACATGAAGGCGCTGTGGAACTCACCAATCGGCTCACAAGATGAAATGGTTGATCGGCGATCGGGTTTTATTGGCCCACCATGCTTGAGGACTGTTTCAAGTACTACAAAGGGTGTCAAGCATGTCGAAATTTGGGAAAATTCAGATGGTACCAGCGTCGAATGAACCCCATCATCAAGCCTTGGCCATTCCGAGGTTGGGGCATGGATATGATTGGCAAGATCAATCCTCCGTCAAGCAAAGGCCACATGTGGATTTTGGCCATTGATTATTTCACTAAATGGGTGGAAGCTGTCCCTATGAAGTCAGTGAACTCAAAGGATGTTATCAATTTTGTGAAAGAACATGTCATTCATAGATTCGGGATTCCCCAAACTATCACGACCGATGGAGGTTCGGTCTTCATTTCTCACGAGTTTAGAAAGTTCTGTGAGGACACAGGGATTAAGCTGATTCGATCATCTCCATACTATGCTCAAGCAAATGGGCAAGCTGAAGCGTCCAACCAGAGCCTTATCAAGCTGATCAAGAGGAAAGTCGACGAGCACCCTAGGCGTTGGCACGAGGTTTTGTCAGAGGCTTTATGGGCTTATCGCATGTCATGCCATGGAGCGATAAAAACCTCGCCATACCATCTAGTCTATGGACAAGAAGCCGTATTGCCCTGGGAGATTACGGCTGGATCGAGACGTGTCACTTTTCAGAACGATCTAACAACTGAAGAATATGCGGCTTTAATGAGTGACAGTGTTGAGGATTTAACTGAGCTTAGGCTGTGGTAGACCGGGAAAATGAAAGAGAACAAGGCCAAGGTAGCTCGTGCATATAATAAGAAGGTGAGACCAAAGGAGTTCCACGTTGGCGATCTGGTATGGGAAGTTGTATTGCCATTGGGGACTAAGGATGCAGCATATGGTAAATGGTCTCCAAATTGGCACGGGCCATACAGGGTTGATCAAGTTTTAAGAGGGAACGCGTACATGCTTGAGGAGCTGGACGGCGTGAAATTCCGATGGTATCAACGGTCAACATCTCAAGAAATATTTCCCAAGCATGTGGGATGATGGCGATGAAATGTGGGGCGATACATGAAATCGGCCAAATAAAAACAAAATATATAGCCGATGCGATCATCGACTCTAGAGGTTCAAACTGTTAAGCAGTGCGGTTTACATGAACGAGCTACTGAAGGAATGTCTCGAAGGCGTGGAGGGCGTCAGCACGGACACGATCCACCTCGGCGATCTCGGCTTCGTCATCTTCGTCCTTGCCCGTCACTAACTGCTTGTTCAGGGCACGTATTTCTGCCAGATCGGTCTTCAGTTGAGCTTTGAGGCCTT
This sequence comes from Avena longiglumis, assembly GCA_030063025.1. Classification (NCBI taxonomy): domain Eukaryota; kingdom Viridiplantae; phylum Streptophyta; class Magnoliopsida; order Poales; family Poaceae; genus Avena; species Avena longiglumis. The sequence goes on from CP125973.1 coordinate 565,773,546, forward strand.
CGCCCGTCTTGGGAGCGGGCGATGGATGCTTCCTTGTCGCGAATGAGCTGTTTAGTCGCCCGGACCTGCTCTTCAAGATCTTCCAACTCCCTTTTTAAGGATGCGAGATCGGCGATCTTGTGAGAGGTGTCGGTTTGGCATCGAGACGCCTTTTCTCGTTGAGCTGCGACATCCATGCGCAATATTGGCCTTCGCGGAAGTTGGGCGCAGATTGATCCTTTCACGAGCTAACTTCACCCTTGACCCATAGAAAGACAGTTACAACTGGCCAAAGCTTCACCTGCAATGCTCCGGGAGTTGGTCTTGATTTTGGCAAGAACGCTTCACTTCCTCGTAACCTCGATCAACTCCTCGATCGGGGAGGACAACAAGGCTTTAAGGCGCTGGAATTGAGGTAGAACAGCCTGCTCGTGGTTCATCGTTGACAGAGGAGTTGGTTCGATGGATTCGTCGAACGTCGAGAAGCTGAAATATCACAACCCTCGGCCCGAAAGGCGTCGATGTCGTCAACATGTAAGGAAGAGCCGAAAGAAGCTAACATACCTCTCCTAAGATCGAGGGGATGGCAGATGACGAGACAATAGGCCTGTGTGTGGTTGCTGGGGGCTTGGCCAAAGTGGTAGCCGTTTCATCTGCACCTTCGGGGATTGCTAGATCCGGCTTGGCTAAAGGCATCGGCACGGCCCCGGCCTTCCCACTAGAAGCGTCGGTCGTCTGCATGAAAGGTGCTTAGCCGATGCAAATGGTGATGAATCGGCAGATGAAGAAACAAATGGTAAGAGCATGAAGGGTGATGACTTTCGAAACCTCTTGGCTCGACGGAGAAGTTTCGATCCTTGCGAGCCGCTTAGGCTCACAGTGGCCCGCCTCGGTGATGCTCGAGGCGGAGGTTCAGAACCGGCCTTTTCACTGGAGCCGATGGTGGCAAATCCGGCTGGTTTGTTGTGGTGGTCCTCTCAGTCTGGAGCTCGATTCTCCTCGATTGGGTGGTGTGTCCTCGTTGGAGGTGTCTTGACGGAAGCACGCAGAGAAGGAGAGCTAGTAAGCACGAGCGTGTCTCGAAAGAATGAAAGAGATCAACCAAGGCATGGATCGGCGTACATGTGAACTTTCCGGAGAGGGGCTCCGCCTCAAAGTCTTCTTGGCAGCTACCTTCTTCACCACCGTTCTTGTTTTAGTTGGAACTCGAGGCGGTGACCTTGAAGTTACTTGGTTCTTGGAAGCCGATTGTGGTGATATCGGCTGGTTACGCATCGACCTTTTTCAAAGGTGGCGAGTTTTTGCGAAAAGGACCACTTTGAGTTGGTGGGAAGAATTCAAGGGGAGCCATCACCGTGTGTAGGTTCGGGACCATCTTGTTCTTTGCAAGAAGACAGAGCGGGTTATTAGAAGAATCATTTGTGAGATGCCTCAAGAAATTTTACAAGTAATGGTACCTGTTCTCGGGGATATCATATTGACATCGAGCTGTTTTCAGCAGTCCCGAGCTCTCCTGAAGGCATGAGTCTTCCACATCGACCACCAGTTTTCAAAGCCATTGGTTGATGAAGCGAAGGTGAGGTCGTTAGGAATTGGGATGGTCAGAGCATCGAAGAAGGAATAACACCTTTGACTGGGAGAGGATCGGGCAGGTCGGCTCTGCTCTCTGTAAGGTGGTGGAGAAAGAAATGGGGAGGTACTTGTCCAAGGCCAAATTGCCGAGCCACTACGACCGGCTGGTAGAATTCATACCCAGGCTTGATTATTCTGTTGGATGTACTCATGCCAACTGGAAGGAAACAGGGACGGATCACAGTGGAAAAGAGATGCCGAGTGCTGGTGTCATCAGCAAAGTTGTCTAGCCTGAAGGAGATTGGATTTTCAAAATGTTCCGATTCTTCCATGTAAGGAAAGAAGATAGGATTGTCCAGGCCTTGAAAGAAAGTGCTGAACCATTTGGATGCTTCCTGAGGGATCGATTTACTACACCGGCATCTATACAAAGCTTGGCCGTAGCTGGTGCATCGGATCTTCCCTTTGACATCTGGAAAGGTGCAACTCACCAAAAGGGGAAGTTTGGGACGTGGTTTTGAAAATACAGGTGAGCCCATAGCTGAATGAACCACCAAGGACCTCTGTTTTGCTATGCGAGAACAGTTTTGGACATCAACTGGAGATCGATAGACCTCTCCAAGGAACAGGTTTAGATGCCAAGTTGAGTGCCTTTGGCAAGCTCGTAGGCTAAGGAGATAATTCTTGGTTGGAGCAAGGAAGGGCCACAGAATATGAAATGTTCCAGCCGAAGTTGAGAAAGGTTGTGTGTTCTTTCTCGTGAGGCCTTTAGTTTTCATATGGCGTTGGAGGTAGGCACCCAGTTAAATGCGATCTGTTTTGGAAGACAAATAGGGGACCTTGGTCAGCTTAAAAGCGGAGGTGGGTGATGTAACATCCGGACCAGTAATCATCACCACGTCTAATGAGTTGGTGTCATGGGGCCATGACCGAACATAAAGCAGTTCAGAGCATCGGACCAGAAATAGCCGATGGTTTTAGAAGATTTTCGTGTTTTTCAAGGGAGACAATGACAAATGCAAGGCATCGGCTATTCCCGTGGTTTCCCATTGGGATTGGTAAGCTCTAGCTACCCTGCTGAACCAAGAGACCCAATGTTCAGGGGGATTAGGCCAGGCTCGCAAGCAGTCGGCCCAAGAGTTCAAATCTAGGTCTTGGCTTACGAAGGGGATTCTGTTTGCTTCGCAAGAGATGAGATGGGCAGGACTAGATTATGTACGGGGGCCAAAACAGAGAGAATTTGGGAGAGAAGGATGCGGCAGCAGAATGTCTGAAACCTAAAAAATTTTAATGGTGGAATAAAGCATTAATTCAGGTGTTTGCCATTAATTCTAGCATCGTGTTCAGACTGCGAGGAGTAGGCGTACCTTCAGACCAGAGACCGCTGGGTTGGTGTTGGACGATTCCGCCATCTAGTTTGCCGCGGAGATGGATCTATGCAGTTGGGGATCGAGGGTTCTTGTCGTGTGAGCTCGATCTGGTCGGTGAGCAATTGGAGATCTGGTCGCCCTTTTTGAAGAGGGTCGCAGTTACCGTTTGAAACTGGAAAGTGGCCGCTCAGATTTGTCTAAGTATGCGACCAAATTTGACCTTGTCAACGTTTTTGGGAAAGCCGATGTTTTACCATCGGCTCTTTGGGCTTTGACTTGGTTGACTGTATGAGCGTAGCATGGTGAAAGCCGATACATTACTGTCGGCTTCTGGAACATCGACCTATTTTGAATATCGGCAAAATTGAGTTGGAAAAGCAATCTTCGAGTTGAAAAAAGCAATCTTTGTTCATTCAAAAGACGATTGTTTACAATGGAGCTGATTGCTTACAAAAGGAAATCTACTACTAGTACTACTACTACTAGTTCCTAATCTAGAGGTCGTGTCGCCACTGTCTTCGCGTCGTCTTGTTCGCTGTCATCGGTAGCTGCCTTGCGTCGTCTTATTCCTTTGAAGATGCCAGCGGGGCCTCCTCCTCGCCTCGTCCTCGTCTTCGGTGTCCTCGCTGGACCCGGCGAAGCGCTTCACCGGGTACTGCCGGAGGAGGTGTCCTCCTCCTTCCTCCTCCTCATCGGAGGATTCGGCGCCATCCAGACCCAGGCGTCGTCGGTGCTCTCCTCCAGTTCCCGTCGACAAGGGCTGCAGGCCCTCCTCGCCGTCGGTCGAGGACTCGTCGCTCCTCCGACCAGCGGCGGTTCAATCCTCTCGTCCCACCATTGTGGGGCGAGCCTCATCTGCCGCCATTGGCGGGTGCTCGGCGTCGGCTCTCGGCCGCTCATCGTGTTGGAAGACCGGGAGGAAAGGCGGATGATTTGGAGGAAGAAGAGGCCATGGCGGAGGAAGAGGGTTTTTCGGTGGAGGAAGAGGGTTTTTGGCTCTGGAGGAAGATGGGGCTGCAAACCGCTCGATGAATTTAAATAAGGGGAATAGTGGGAGATGGTTCAATGCCATAGCGGTTTCCCGAGTGGTGCCAAAATTGTCAAATCATGCATCATGGAGAAGTTGAGAAGACAGGGCATCATGATGAGGGGTAGCGTGGCGATTCTCGCTCGCAGCGTAACCCGATATAAAAAAACATCAACAGAGTGGTTTTGGAATTATTATTGCCAAAACCAGGGGGGCATGTGTTATCGCCATATTTTGGCCAAAGGAGGAGATGGGCCGTAATCAAGATGGGCTTGGAAGATACATATATGCAACGTGTTGTTGAATCGGCCTTGTGCGTGGATTTGGGCTAAATTGCCCGTGTATCTGTATATTGTAGTAGGTTCCGTTTCGGTTTAAGTAAGAGATAGAGTTGTAGAGTTATTCCAAAGATAGAAAGTCTCCGGACTATAAATATGTACCTAAGGTTATTGAGAAAAGGAGGACAATCACGTTCACAACAAACACAATCTCGGCGCATCGCCACCCCTTGTTTCTAGGGTTTCTTTCGGGTAAGTGTCATGCTGCCTAGATCGCATCTTGCGATCTAGGCAGTATCTGCTTATGCGTTATTTGGTGTTACTCGTACTGAAGCCTTGTTGATGGCGAGTAATACTATTGTCATAGATTTGTTTAGGTTAGCATCGGTACTTTTCGCTATGATTGTTTAGTTATGCTACCTCTAGTTACCTCGCTACCTTTGCACCTTTTCCCGGGTGTAAGGGTAGTGTCTTGCTTGATCTTTATTCAGTTGATTTGATCTGTTATAGTTATGCCTTGTTTTCCAAGGTTTAGTTTGATATCCACGTAGTCAGGCCTTGCAAACGGGTTAAACGATCCAGTAGTACGTGAGGATATGGTTTGCCAATTCGAGAGGAGTTGTTCCGGGAATTGACTTTATGTCGGTTGTTAGGCCTTCTCTAGGGTTAGTTTTCCATTATCTTTTGTATCTACCAGGCTCAATTACGTGTAGGACGTTCCAATTACGTGGTGAAAACGTTAAGCTGTCGTAGATCGATTTAACTTGTATTGATGAAGCAAAACCCCATGTTATCATAGATCTAATGCAGAACCATGGGACAATCGGCTCCAGGAGCCGATTCACGAAAACTCAGGAGCGGTCACGGCTCGAATTTTACGTATACTTGTTTACCATGCAGAAACCGATCGAAGCAATCCATCACCTTCCGACCGGTATAGGTCGGTGGCACGCCTGAACCAAGACAGGACGTGTGCGAGTTTGCGGGCCGTTGACCGAGGGACCAGGCGATTCAGGAGCCTCCCGGCTCTTCGTGTTGCTCGTCGCTGCTCGCCGGTGGGTTTTGACAGGCAACAGCAGTCTAGTCTGATCTCCGTCACCCACCCCCACTACATTGAAAACGCGATCACTGCTCGCATTTCAACGGGTGTGGATCACAGCTGGTGGTTTACCGGAGTGTATGGGCCCCAAAGCGACGTGGAAAAATGTACCTCCAAGAGCTACAAGACATCAGGGACCTGCACGCCGGTTCGTGGATCATTGCTGGTGATTTCAACCTCATCCTCAATCCGGAGGATAAGAACCAAGGGACCATACATCACCGCATGATGGCCAGGTTCAGGCGGACACTTGCAACTCTAGAGCTCAAGGAGTTCTACCTCAACGGCCGCAGATTCACCTGGAAAAATGAACGGGAATGACCCACTTTGGAGAGACTCGATCGGGTCTTCGTGACAGTGGACTGGGAGGCACGCTACCCTGACGCCTTCCTCTCGGCTTTGTCTTCAGGCCCGTCAGACCACTGCCCCTTATTGTTGTTCCTTGCCCCGGACCTCCAACGGGGACGTTGTTTCTAGTTTCAGTCCTTCTGGCCCAAAGCCGATGGCTTCATGGCAGTGGTACAGGAAGCGTGGACCTCGCAGCAGTGGGAGCCGAACCCTTTCAAGAGACTTGATGCGAAATTGCGAGTCGTGGCTAAAAGTATTTCTTGCTAGAGCTCCAAATTCATCGGGAATATTAAGATGCAGATCCTCCTAGCCACAAAGCTGATACTCCGCTTTGACGTTGCCATGGAGAGTAGGCAGGTGTCGACTCAGGAGCGTGGACTGCGGTGCCTTCTCAAGAAGAAGCTCCTAGGACTAGCTTCCCTTGAGAGGACGCTGGCACGACAGAGATCGAGGATTCTCTGGCTACGAGAGGGAGATGCATGCACTCGCTTCTTTCACACGCATGCCAGCCATCGGAGGCGTAAGAACTTCATTAATCACCTCATGGTGGACAATGTGCGAATCTCGGACCACACGGAAAAGGCAGAGGCCATGGACACTTTCTTCGAGAACCTGCTCGGTGTGGCAGGAGATAGGCCATTCACTCTGGACTTGGACTTCTTAGGGGGTACAATCGGCTGACCTCCAACACATCGACGGCGCTTTCACAGAGGAGGAAGTTTTGGCAGCCATCCGAGGCATGCCGTTGGACAAGTGCCCTGGGCTTGATGGCTTCTCTGCCTGCTTCTACGTATCTTGCTGGAGCATCATCAAGGAGGATGTTATGGACGCTTTCCACTCATTCTCTAGGCTATACAGCCATGGATTTCGGTGAACAGTGCTTTGGTTACACTTCTACCCAAGAAGCCGGGCGCCGAAGAAATACGGGACTTCCGACCGATCAGTCTGATTCACGGAATTGGTAAGTGGGTGGAAAAGATGATCGCCAACCGTGTTGCCCCGATCCTCCCACATCTGGTAGGGGTGCATCAAAGCGCTTTTGTGCGTGGACGGTGTTTGCACGACAACTTCATGATGGTGCAGGGGACAGCCCGCTAGCTACACACCAGCAAGACGCCAGTAGTGCTACTCAAGCTGGACATTACCAAAGCCTTTGACACCGTGGACAAGGCGTTCCTATTGGAAGTGTTGAGGAAGCTGGGTTTTGGAGAGCGCCTCCTCACATGCATTTGCGCACTGCTCTCCACGGCCTCCACACGCGTCCTGATGAATGGGTGCCCAGGGGCGAAGGTGGCCAACAGGCGTGGTCTCCGACAAGGAGACCCGCTCTCCCCACAACTTTTCATCCTGATCATGGAGGTTTTTCACCTAATGGTCGTAACAGCGGAGGAACAGGGACTACTCACTCGGCTTGTAGCCACAGGCCTCCAACATCGCACATCGATTTACACGGACGACGTAGTCACCTTCCTGAGACCGTCAGCGGTGGATTTTCAGGTGATCTCCGGGATCATTGAGGACTTTGGGGAGGCTTCTGGTCTTCGTACCAATTTCGACAAATGCTCAGCCAACCTTATTAGTTGCTCGGCAGAGGACAAAAACCTAGTGGAGCAGGAGCTACACTTCCCCATCAGGCAATTCCCCCTTCGCTATCTTGGGTTACCGCTCTCCCTGCGGAAGCCGTCGACAGCGCAACTCCAAGTGATGGTGGATCAGGTGGCCGCCAAATTGCCATCGTGGAAAGCCTCCATGCTCAATAGAGGAGGGCGGCTCGAACTTGTCAAAAAAACTTTATCCGCCATGCCTATTTTTGCCATGATGTTCCTCGATATTCCCATAGAGACCATCACCGCCATCGAGAAGATCATTCGCGGTTTCCTCTGGAAGGGGAGGAAGAACGTGCACGGCGAGCATTGCCTGGTGGCTTGGGACAGGGTGTGCATGCCCAAAGAGTTGGGGGGCTTGGCATCCCCAACCTGCGCCTCATGAACATGGCACTGAGGGCCAGATGGTTGTGGTTAAAGCGCGTGGAGGTGTATAGGCCATGGCATGGCCTCGGCATCCGGGTCCCGGAGCCCTCGAGACGTTCTTTGAAGCGGCGACTACCTCAGTAATTGGGGATGGGCGACTACTTTCTTCTGGACGGATAAGTGGCTCCCATGCGGGCGGCTCTGTGACGTGGCACCAAACCTCTTCGATGCGGTCTCACAAGTGCAATCTCACGTGCCGTGTTCACGAAGGCCTTGCAGGAGGCTGGCTGCATGATGTCACTCCGGATCTTAGCGCAACAGCCATCAGGGAGCTCCTTGAGATGGCGGATCGTATCGACGCAATCACCCTGACAGAGGGTACGCAGGATATCCTCAAGTGGAACTAGGACCCAAGCAATTGCTACACGGCCCGATCCTGCTACCAGGCCCTTTTTGCCAGGCGGACTTCTATGGAAGGGGCTCTTTAGATCTGGCAATCCCGAGCCCCTGCTAGCTGCAAGGTGACCCTTTGGTTAGCCGTAAGGAACACATGCTGGACAACTGATCGGCTCCGCCGGCGTGGCCTTCAACATCCGGTGGCCTACCCCTTCTGTGACCAGTGTGGAGAGACCATAGATCATCTTTACATGGGTTGTGTCCTGGCCTGCGTGGTTTGGGCAGCCTGCCTGGGCTGGTGGAACAAGAGACACTGGATGCCGGAACATGATTCCAAGTTTGTTGCTTGGCTCCAAGATAAACAGGGCGGCAAGGGCCGCGAGCGCGACCTCTGGACAGGGACCGCTTTGGTTTGCTGGACTCTATGGCGCCACCGGAATGGTGTGGTTTTTGAAGGGGCCACTCCTTCCCCTGGAGAGGTCATTCGCAATATCACTGCGGAGGCAGACCTCTGGAGGACTGCACGTCTTTTCCGCGACTGTCTAGGGCAGGTAGATAGGTGGAGATGCCGTGAATAGTTGTTTACGATGTGTGTGTGCCGTCTTTGGGATGGCGTGGATTTGCACCCTTGGCGTATGTGCCACGGTGCGTTGTAAAACTTGGCCTCTTGGCCCTCCTTCTATGAAAACGATACGTCTCCCAGAACGTATTCTTAAAAAAAGATAGGCAGGCACACGCGCCGAAAAAAAAGTAGCGGAAAGACAGACGCGAAGACGTCGGAGAAGTCGATCGACGGGAGATGACCGAAGAAATCGACCGAAAACGGACGAGTTGCGCGTCCGAAAAAAAACCTAAACCTGGAGCTCTGATACCATGTTAAGAATAAGCAAACTTGTATTATCTAGGGCCAAAGGGCACAATATATAGTACAGGTACATGTTCAAATATGCAGGAAGCCCCCTAATATATGGGGAAACTACAATATACAAATATATACATCTAACAGGATGCAATTGCACGATAACAATGTGGAACAAATTTACGATAGAAAATTAAGAATACAAACTCTCCGGGCATAATCTATGCCAACTTAAACAATCACTTGGCTAATTGAAACGAAAAGATCACTTGGTCGTTGTTTGACAAGAAAATTGCAAAAAACTACGATAATTGAAGCTAGGGCTTCAAAAAACTACGACAATTCAGGTTTACTGAAAAAAACTACCAACTTTGTGCCTAATTGTTGCAAAAAACTACCAGTTCGCTGTAAGACTCGTTTAACACCAGTTGATCATCTTTCTAACAGGTTTGGCCCACCTGGATACTGACGTGGCATGCGATAAACACTCCAGGGAACAAATGTATAAGTTGTAATATATTCTGGGTCTTTTTGTAAAACTTTGAGTGCCCCACATGTCAGTGCACTCTCTACTCTTTTCTCTCCCTGTCAAGTGGACTCACCCTTCATACCTAATCTACAACCACCCATCTGAGCAAGATCGCACGCAGGGAGGGGAGGGGCTCGCCGCTATGGGTCTTCGCTGACGCCGCGCGCTTGCCGCCCTCGCCGACTCCACGTGCACGTCGGCCCCGTGGAGCTTGCCCGCCTCGCGCCCTCGCCGACGCCATGCCCGCGCTGGCCGCCCTCGTCGGACCTGCTGCAGCTCGCCGGCTCCGCGTGCGTGTCGGCCCCGTGGAGGCTGCCCGCCTCGCGCCCTCGTCATCCTGTAGCAGCTCATCAGCGTCCCGCGCCCTCGCCAGCCAGCCCTTAGCAGATCGCCGATGTCGCGCCCTCGTTGGCCACCGAGCTCGCCGCCCCGCGCCCTCACCGGCCACGCGCTTAGACGCCCGCCCCGCACTCGTCGGCCCGCACATGCCAGCCACGCAGCAGCTCGCCGGCCGTCCATGGTAGGAAGGACGATCGGTAGGAGGGCTCGGCCGTCTCGCGCTCGTTGGCGCCCGCACGTTCGGTATGCTGCGTGGGCGGTGGCGTCGACGGTGGAGTAGCAGCTATGCCTAGAGGCGAAGGAGCTCAGAGGGAGTGGCGGCGGATGGAGGGCGGACAGCGGTGGCCGGCGGCGGGAGCGGCTGGCGGTGCGGGCGGCTCGCGGCGTGGTGTGGCGCTTAGCCGGTGAGCATAACAGCGAGCACGCGGCGAGCTGCTGCCAGCTTTCTCACGCTGGGCGGCGAGTACGGGCGTCGCTGGCCGGGCGAGCACGCTTGGCCGACAAGGTGCGGGCGGAATCACGCGCGGGGTGGTGAGCGCGGCGGCCGGCGAGCTACCGGCCGCAGCTGCTCACGCGCTGGGTCGGCGAGCCACGGCGCTCAGTTAGAAAAAAATATTTTTAGGAAAAAAGAAAGGATAAAAAGGAAGAAAATAATATGTAAAGTAGTGGCTTTAAGTTTGGAATTATAATGTTCGGGAGGACTATTTGGCAAAATGCACAGGACACGTCGTCTTGACAGTTGGACCAGCATGTCAGAATGATGATAAACTTGTGTTAAACGAGTCTTACAGCGAACCGGTAGTTTTTTGCAATAATTAAGTACGGAGTTGGTAGTTTTTTGCAGTAAACCTGAATTGTTCGTAGTTTTTTGAAGCCCTGCCCTAATTATCGTAGTTTTTTGTAATTTTCTCTTGTTTGACAAAATATTCTGTTGAGCGTAGCAGCTAAGCGGACGCCGCCTTGCGCCATCCTTAGGTCCACGACCGGCAGCCTGCTACCGAAATAGTCATCTGCAGCCAACACAAACAGTAATTATTTAGTTAATTATGTGCATACCAATATTTTGATAGAGGGAATAATTTCAAACAGACATCAGTTGCACCAAGCATTTGTAATCCAATAATCCGTCAGGACTGATGTCCGTCCATCCAAATCCTAATTGTAAACTACATTGACGCGAGTAACAAAATATGTAATATATCATGCTCAGACATGTTACCCGATAGAGTCGAATCTTTCGTCACGTTCTTGTACGCCCAGTCACATGCTGCAGTGATGCCCTCGGACGCATATCTTCGCGGTGGAAAGTGGTTGATCAAATCATTAATTGCCATACAATGGAATAATAGTTGGTAATATCATGATAAAAATCTTTAATGATTGTTGCAAATCATAAAGCAAATATTCCCACCCCTGAACATTTAAATCCAATAAACCATGAACATTTTTGTTTGTTGGTTTGCTTGTGAGAACTGGAATGGAGAACATACATGTCAGGGGTGGAAAGAGTGCGGCAAGAAACAGTCGCGAAATTGACCTGGCGGACGTCTCCCATGAAGTGTGAGAGGAACAGCAGTGCCTCCGTCAGGTTGTCTGCAGTGTTGGACAACCAGTTTATCATCAGTAATTCAGCATGACTGACTAACTATGGAACACTGAATCCCAAATTGTTCTCAAGTTTGTACCTGAACCTCACCTCGTCGGCCCACGAGCACAGGCTGCTCAGGTCGCCGCCGGCCTCCGACGGCAGCAGGTCGCTCATCACCGCCTTGGCCGCCGCGTCGCCCAGCCGGGCCTGCCTGCAGGAGACACATCATGCTGAACGTATCCTATGAAACCAGTCAAATGGTGTACCAGTTGCACCGATCCCTCATGGACCATTGGATGTGGGCTGGTGGTGCACATTTGGATGAAGCTAGAGCTAGAAAACTCGCCCCAGTGTCGTTTCTCTCCCTCTCTCAGGTATGTATGTGAAGGTTCGCTTCATGTACTCCACGAGATTGGTTGGTACTCTCTCTGATGCTGAAGGCAACGAATGGCAGACGAGGAGGCGCACAAGAAGTTTCTCCGACCGAGGGCTTGACCGCCGGCGGGGGCGGCCGTGAGCATCCAGTCATCGTGGGGAGAGATGAATTAATTCCTTGTGTTTGCACATAAATGTGCCAGCAGTCCAACTAGTACAGGAATCATGTCCGTTTACTCACCATCCGACGGCTCAAATACAACCGGTGCAGCTGGTACACCAGTTGGCTGGTTTCATAGGATACGTTCTCACACATCATGATCCGCTTAATCAGATAGCCTTTTTTTTCACCGAATTTATTCAGAAACCAACGCGGGAGGAGGGATAAACGAGCATGGATATGCAAGTGTACCTACCTGCGCGATCTGGCAGACTATGACGTGGCCGTCGACTCTCCAGCCGTGCGACGGCGTGGCGAGCACCGCGAGCACGGCAGCGGCGAGGAGGAGCAGGAGCATCGTGGTCTCGTGACGCTCCATCCTACTGTTTCGTCGGGCAGGCACGCTGAGAGTGACTGAGTGACAGGAGAGATATGGATCTCTGTCACCGCCGACGCCTTGTACGTACGTACCCCCACGCCACCATGTTTTCATCCTTTGGGAGACGGATGTTCACATCATCTTCATTTTTTTTTGAACGAGAAGGGACCGAAAGGTCCCTGGCATTAATAAATCAAAATTCATACAATACTGCGAAAAGGACCTGAAAAAAAACAAATAACAACCATGTCCTTCCAATTTATACAAGGGACCCTAGAAAGATTCTTCAAAAGCCATCGAGTCCTTGTACAAACTCCGACCTCCCCGGCGATGCTATTGCCACCATCGCCAGCCGCGTCCTCGCCATTGACAGGCAAGGAAGAAGGGCCTCCCGCCGGAGGTTGAAGATGGGGGCAACGGAAACTGGCCAGCGAAACCATAGAAGCCGGCAAAACACCCGAGCCACCCGAGCTGCAAACTGGAGGGGGGGTCGATGGATTCTTCAGAGCTCCAGCAGCAGCGGAGGTCGTCGCAGCAGCAGAAGAAAACGAGGTCGCTAGTGCCAACTCACGCGAGGCGGAGCCACCATCCAAGACTATCAGCCGCAGTGTGAAACCACCCCTCTTCCTCGCCTCCTTGGCCGGCCAAGAGGGAGAAGGACATACCAGAGCCAACAGATGGATGACGGCGACGCGGGGATTTATTTGGAAGGAGGCAGACAGCCAGAGGAAAATTCGCCGCCCTCCACCTCGGACGCCCAAATAAATCCTCCACCGATCTACGCTCGGCGCGCCACGCGAGCAGAAGACCTCCAATCCCCTCTGCAACCCGCATCACTCCCTCCTCCCTCACCCCTCCCCTCGCCACCACGGCCGGCCGGAACGGGGGAGAAGAGAGGAAGAAGGATGCATAGCAGAGAGGAAAGACACACCATGGCACTTATTGCGGAGATCCCGGTCATGGCCAAGCTCGCCGTCTCCTCCAACCATCGGAGCAAGACAACGCCGCAGGCAACCTCCCGGATGCTTGTCCCGCCAAGCACCGACGCCTACTCAAACTACGGCATATAGCCACTACCTAAACTCACGCCGATGCATCCGCCATCTCTCTCACCGTAGCCGGCAAGAGAGGCTTCGGTTTGGCTCGGGGCCCTTCTAGTGCTTTCTAGGAACTGTAGCAGGGAGAGGTGGGGGGATGAGGGAAAGACCAGTTTTTTCACATCATATTCATGTTCCGTGGTTTCAGCGAACACAATGTGCATGCTTCGGCGAGCTTGTCGTCTGACGTTATACATGATAGTATGCCCGTTGAGCTTGAGAATGGGTCACACATGTTGCATAGCTAGCTGGGAACAAATTGCATGCTTTTGATTGACGGATTTGCTACTTCTCTATCGTCTGAGAACTTGTTTTAATGTTGAATAGGTCAACATGTTACCCCAAATCCAAAACTTGGTATCAGAGCCCTTAGCTCTCCCTCGCCAAAAAACCTAAAAGCCGCCGCCACATCCCGATCTTGTGAACCCGCAGCCATGACCTCCTCCGCCCTCCAAGTCTCCGAAACCTCGGGAGCCACCATCTCCGCTACCATCATCACCTCTATCGCGGTTCGTATTGATCACAGCAACTTCGTGTTGTGGCATGCGCTCACCCTCCCCAACTTCGTCGGTGCAAGTCTTCACGGCTACCTCGACGGGCCAGTGAAGGCGCCACCGAAGACCGTCACTGTGGGCACCGATGATGCGCTCAGGAGGTGATTAACCCTAACTACCAGCGTCGGTGGACGGTGGATCTTAGGTTCCTCGACCTTCTCCTCTCTTCCATGAACAAAGAGATCGCCAACTAGATGATCGGCTGCAAGATGGTAGCCGTGGTGTAGACGACTGTTCACGCCATATTCCGCACACAAAATCAGGCATGTGTTCATACCACAGTTCACCTATGTGCATCAAAAACTTATGCTAAGCAAGACTCCGATTTTGATGATCTTGGCGTAGTTATGCTAAAACGATCATAACTCAAGCATCCAGACTCCGATTTTGATGATCTTGGCGTAGTTCAAAGATTGTGACAACCTTTACGAGATCATGCAGAAAACCATCATAGTCTAGCAAGGAAGGATAGAACCATCATAGTGCGGGAACGACAAGGCAAGTGTGGGAAACGCTCCTGCCTCACGCGGAAAGACTAGACGCCAACGCGACAACCTGCCTGCCATGGCAGATGCTAGGGAATGTCTAGGGAAGATGAACCCCAAAAAAGATAAACTTGGCCTCCCGTTGGGCGCACGCATGGATAGGGGAGTACAACGCGCTCTCGCTGCCACACAAACTGGCGGGTTCGGTGTCCTAAATGCGGTGGCCTTTTGGGATTTGTGATGGCCTGTCCACATCAAATATTACACCTTAAATTTGACCTTTTAATTAGTTGTCCATTCATGAGAAAAATTGCCGCCACATCCCGATCTTGTGAACCCGCAGCCATGACCTCCTCCGCTCTCCAAGTCTCCGACACCTTGGGAGCCATCATCTCCGAGTCAGCAGCCACCATCTCCGCTACCATCATCACCTCTACCGCGGTTCGTATTGATCACAGCAACTTCGTGTTGTACCGTGCGCTCACCCTCCCCAACTTCGTCGGCGAAAAGCTTCCAGGCTACCTCGACGGGCTAGTGACGGCACCACTGAAGACCGTCAATGTTGGCACCGATGATGCGGCTCAGGAGGTGACTAACCCCAAATAGCAGCGTCGGTAGATGGTGGATCATAGTGAAAGAACATTTCTTAATCCTTAGTGTTTGTTGTGTTAGATAACAATACCAAGGATCGTTTAATGTGTGTTGAAGTGTTGCAGCTCTATTTGAGAATACAGGGAAATGAACTCTGCCTTTGGGGGCGGATAATCCGGCCCCACCAGAGGCGGATAATCCGCCGCCCCTCCCTTTTCCCCGTGCAAGCCCGGAAGGCGGAGTTTTGGCGGATTTTCGGCCACGGATAATCCGCCACTCGGGCGAATAATCCGCCCACTCATCGCCAAGGCGCAAGACCCGAGAGGGGCGGAGTTTCACGGACTTTCCCAAGATGGCGGATAATCCGCCCGAGAGGCGGATTATCCGCCCCCAAGATCTTCACCAAGCTTCACCAAGGCGCAAGCCCGGAGAAGGCGGAGTTTCCTCGAGAATCCGCCCTTGGGCGGAGTTTTCAGGCGGATAATCCGCCCCAAGTGGCGGATAATCCGCCTCAAAGTTGTCTGTGCCAGATCGGGAGGGTATTTAAGCCAGCCTTCCCCCTCCTGCCAGAACTCTTGATTCATCACGAAATATACCAGATCAGATCTGAAAGCTCCATCCAAGAGTGCTCCACCTAGATCTACCCAAAGGCCCCATCCCTTTGGGAATCGAAGGAGGAGGACTCGATCTTCATCATCAGCAATCAAGCGCTTCATCTCCTCTCCATTCATTTGGAGAACCTCTGATCTAGTATTTCTTGCAAATATCTAGATCCTTGTTTTTGTTTATATTGATAAACCTTGTTCTTGTGGCAGCTTGTTGTCATCTCGGGAGCCCCCAATTCGGTTGTGTGTGTGTGTGCCCCGATAGTGTTGTAAAAGGCACCGGTTCCCTCCTCGAAGGGATCCAATAGTGGAGAAGGTGGATCAGGCCTCTCGTGGCGAGATCCATCGGAGAATAGGGTGAGGCCTATTGTGGCGTGGTGGTCTTAGAACCGCCCACCCCTCCAACGCAGATGTATTTCCCTTAACAAGGAAGGAACTGCGGTAAAACAAATCTCTGTGTCTCCACGTGCTCCACTATGGTTTCCTCACTCCTCTTTTACGTGCTTAGTAGTTAGGGTTACATATAGGGAAATTCTCGTAGTTGCATATCTAGAGAATTTACTTTGTGTCAAGCCTAAAATTGAAAAAGTATTAAAAATTGGTTAGCAAATATTCACCCCCCCCCCCTCTAGGTGCCCATACGATCCATTTCAATTGGTATCAGAGCCTCGACTCTTATTTTGGGCTTAACCGCCTAAGAGAAGTATGGGTTCCAAGGTAGATGGGAGTGATGCTCCGGATGTAGTCACCATGAACGATCTCAAGATGTTGGAAACAACCTTGGTGAGTTCAATGGAGGCTAAGATGGAAGAGATGCGTCAATTGATAATGCGTCTCTCCACATCCGCAGCATCACCTCCATCTAACTCGGAGGATACCACTGCGCAATCCAAGGAAACGGGTATCCAAAGATAACGAAGTGGTTGGTGATGATACTAGCAAGAGCTCTTCCTCGAAAAAGGATAGCGGTAAGGATGGATACAATGAGGTTTCTCATGTGTATTCCCCTGATCCGCCTATCCCTCACCCACATATACATAATAGGGGTGATCCACCCAAACTTTCAGCATCTACTTTCTCTCAATGGCAATTTTTGATGAAATCTCATGTGTGCACTTCCTCCATAGAGTTGTGGAAGATCATCGAAAATGGTATTCATGTTGGAAACCCCAACAATCTCACAAGAAGATAAGTGGTCGATAGCCAACTCAAAGCTACAGCTCTACACATGATACAGCTTGGTGTGGGTGACAAAGACATGCCACACATTCAGCATCTTAGCACAGCTAAAGAAGCTTGGGATGCCCTCACCGAGCTCTTCATCGGAAATGAAAGTATGAGAAGGAATAGATATGATGCCTTGAGCAATGAAGCTGAAGGATTTTATATGATGGATGGAGAAGACCACGAGGACATGTATAGGAGGCTCAAGGCAATAGCCACAACCTTCAGAAACCACGGTGCAGCTCATGTTGATGATGCTTGGATCAAGCGCAAGTATGTCAGTGCTCTTATGCCATTTGAGCCCACAGATTTGAAAATTCTCCAAGGTAGGCATAACTATCACCTCATGTCATCCAATGAGGTAATGCAAGAAATGACCGCCTTCAAAGTGGCTGCCAAGAATGCCGAAGATGCTCGTGCTCGAGCTATGGGGATGCAAAGGGGGTCAACATGGCCTTGAAGACTAGTGTGATTGATCATGATGAATATGCGGTAGAAGGTCTGGACTGTCCCGAAGATATAAAAGGATCCGGACAATACTTGGCTCTTTATGCAAGAAACTTTTGGAAAGATCCAGAGGCTAAAGCTGAACTATATCAAAAGAGTGGAGCCTATGGAAGAAAAGAAAATGGTCCCAAGTGAGAACATGCTTTAATTGTGGTGGTTGCCTTCAGTAGAGTGTCCATATCAAAGTAGAGAGGATAATGGAGGAAGACTCATTTTCAAGGACAAATCAAAAGCTCCACGTAAGAAACAGTTTGTAAAGAAGAATGCTCCTTTCAAGAAGCAACCAAAGATTGTTCTAGTGGCTCAAGAAGAATATTCATCGGGGAGTGAAGATGAGGACAAGGACTATAGCTCTCAAGAGGTGGCTGCTATAGCCACCACATCTACATCAACATCTCTCTTCGACTCTCTAAACGAAAACATCATCAACAATAATGCTACTTGCCTCATGGCACGAAGCTCTGAGGTAACTTCTTCTAACTCTTATTTTCCCAAGACTATGATAGACATGGATGATCCTACTAGTCTTAAGGTTAAAGAAGAGATTATTGCTTTGGATTATTTCTACACTAACCTGCAAGGTGAGCACAAAGTTCGTTTTGAAGCTCTCATGGATCAGCTGGCCCAAAACGAAGCACTCCTCGAAGAAAAGGGCAGAATTGAAAGGAAGGATGCAATGGAAATTGCATCCCTAAAAAATGCTCTTGAAGAAGAAGAAGAAGCTCGGGTTGTAGGGGTTCGTAGCATGGAAAACAAAAAATTTCTATCGCATACAAACAAACAAGCCAAGATCTATCTACTAGATTGTAGCAATGAGTCGATGGAATAACTTACCCTCGAAGATTCCAAAGCGGTTAACGAGCAGATTCGTGGGTGATGTAGTCGTACTTCCGATCTCAAGATCGTGTAGACGATCCTTCCCAAGGCTGCGTTCGGCGCTTCAATCGGTCACACGTTACTCGGACGAAGACCTTCCTCTCCTTGTTCCAAGTGACGGAGGTTGTAGCACTCTCCTCGCGATTCGTGACAACTGTGGCGTGGTACCTAAGTAGAGGGAGATCCAGGCTTCGCCTTAAGCCGGGCGAGTATGGTGGAGTATGAGAGAGCTATTAGTGGTCTAGAGATTAGACACACCAATTAGAAGGCTCTAAACCGCAGGCTAGAGCAATTAGAAGCTCTAAACCAAAACGGCTCTAAACCGGAGATTAGAGGATAGATACTTGTGTGTCTAGAGGAGGAGGCCCCCTCCTTTTATAGGTGGAGGGGCGCCAAGGGAGGAGTCCCCAAGTCGGCCTTGGTTGGCCACGGCTTGAGAGGACTCCTCCCCCAAGTCGGTTCCAACCACCTCTTGCTTGTTTCCCAGTTCCTGTTTCCCACAGTTTCTGTTTTCCAGTTTCTGTTTTAGCCGTTTGACTTTCAAACTGGCGCTTGACTTTCAGTTTTGGAACAGCAAGAACACTTAGTACATGATGCAATCATTCAATATGTAATGACACATTCATGTACCCTCCCGAGTGCCGGACAATCCGAACCTTCTAGAACATTCCGATGAAAACACGGAATCATTCCCGAACTCAAACGGGACTTTCCTTATATGAATCTTATTCTCCGGACCATTCCGGATCACCTCGTGATATCCGGATCCCATTCGAGACTCGAACAACATTCGGTCTCTTTCTCATAATACCATAACTACTCAAACAACGTCGAATCCTTAAGTGTGTCTCCCTACGGTTCGTGAATTATGCGGACATGATCGAGACACTTCTCCTAACAATAACCAATAGAGGAATCTGGAAATTCATATGGCTCCACATATTTCTCGATTACTTTGCGATCGAATGAACCACTTACATACGATACCAATTTCCCTTTGTCTCACGATAGTTTACTTATCCGAGGTTATGATCGGTATATCTCGCATACCTAGTTCAACCTCGTTACCGATAAGTACTATTTTCTTGTTCCCGTGATATGTGATCCCTTGTGAACCAGTCACATTCTTGCAAGCTAATTGGATGACATTCCACCGAGAGGGCCCAGAGTATATCTATCCGTCATATGGATGGACAAATACCACTCTTGATCCATGTGTTTCAACCAATACTTTCCGAACACTCAATGCCACCTTTATAGCCACCCAGTTACGGTGTGGTGTTTGATGACATCAAAGCATCCATCCGGTAAAGGTGATATGCATGATCTCATGGTCGAAGGAATTAGGTTACTATGTATCAGAAAGCATATAGCAATTGAACTATTGAAATGACTTGATCTTTATGCTACGCTTATCTATAGGAGTATGTCCATCACATCATTCTCCTAATGATATGATCCTGTTAATAACATCTCTATGTTCATGATCGAAACCATGATCATATATTAACCAACAAGCTAG
Source organism: Avena longiglumis (assembly GCA_030063025.1). Lineage (NCBI taxonomy): Eukaryota > Viridiplantae > Streptophyta > Magnoliopsida > Poales > Poaceae > Avena > Avena longiglumis. The sequence continues at coordinate 565,793,275 of CP125973.1, forward strand.
TTTAACAAGAGGCTTTACTAGGGACTCTTATTTTAGTTTACAAATCACACAAGTATTAATGTTTCCGGTTAATACAATTATAGCATGGTATGTAAACATTTATCATAAGTGTGAAGATATGATAATAACCACTTTATTATTGCCTCTTGGGCATATCTCCAACAGTCTCCCACTTGCACTAGAGTCAATAATCTAGTTTCAAACCTTTGTGTATATAACACCTATGGCTTTCCGGTGTTGTATGTACACGATTACTAGTGGTCAACTGATCTCCGGATCTGACACTTCCAGGTCCGTGTGTAATTGCATGTCTTTGCGTCTCTACGCATCACTCATTCTTTAATGAGATGGCTTTGTATAAATTTGGTCTTTCGGTGTGACCTTTAGCTCTTTGGGGTTAAAACATGTTGATAATATTGTCGCACAATATATCTTCATAGTATTATCCCACTGTGAACTACACTTAGTTTGATAACAAACTACTTGACACAAATGCCCTCTTTTGCTGCTAAAATAGCAGTCATATACTTAGCCTTTTGTTGTAGTATCTGTCACAATGTCTTAACTTTGGAACTCATCCAAATCCATTATGGAACTCACTTTCCATTATATTGTGCCACCTTTAGTTTAGATTGAGATAAACTTAATTTGTACTTTGTGACAAAGCTAGTATCAATGTAGTACTTTTACAATGAACTAACCATCTATTTGTCACTTCTACAAATATTATACTCTTAGTTCTTCCAAAAGATCATAAGAATATCCTTACTATTGTCCAATGATCATCTTACGAATCATTCTGGTATATGCTCACAATATTTAGAGCATAGGACATATCTGGATTTGTACATATCACAGTATGATTGATATAAATACTCTTTGTGATTTCATACATCAAGTATCAATCTATACTTGATTATTTGTTTCACTTTACCAAATGTCAATACACTTTAATATATCATCAACATTGAACTCTTTCAATCCTTTCTGTGCGACAAGAACCTTTCTTGTAGTTTCTATATTGAACTCATTCAATATCTCGTCTATGTATACCGCACAACCATATTAGCGTCTATTGATGCCAAATATTTGGGTCTTGCCTAAGTCTTTCATCGGGATGAAATTCTTAATATGTGTTAATAAAAGATACATTATTTCCAATCAACAATATGTCTTCCACATAATGTATTAGAAACATGTCTTAGCTCCCACTTAATTTCTTGCAAATGCAAGCATCTTCATTGTCTCTAATGAACTTTTAAACTCCTTTAACAGTTTCATCATAGTGAAGATTCCAACTCATGATGCTCACTTCAACCATTGAAGTTTGCATATGCTTTTAGCATCCTTTGAATTAACAAAACCCTATGGACCGTGTTATGCACATGTCCTAGGTAACGATTCTATTAGAAGAACTTGTTTTGTTTATTCAACTACCATATAACAAATTATATGTAGTGGTTGCTACATTAATCCGTCTAGACTAAATATCACTATGAAAGATCAAATCTTGTCATAGTCAACCTTTGAACATTTTGTGAACTCTTTCCCAACATGTCGACTATTTCATAGATGTAAAACATCCATGTCTATTTCTTTATAGATCCAAACACAAACTGAGGTCTTACACCTTTCTCGAGGGTCCTTCAAGTTCAAAACTTGATTTCTCGTGTATGGAACTATCACGGATTTTATGGCTTCAAGCCATTTGACCAGTCGAGGCCCATCATCGCTTCTTTGCATGTAGTCGGTTCATTATTCTCAAATAATGATTCAACCCTCAAATCTTGGTATTTGATTGTTTACCCGATCTACTTGTTTCAATAGGAACTTAGATCTCCGTGACCACAACCTATGAGGCACGTGAGCCATGAGCATTGTTGCTGCCTCCGGAACACTTTTCGGCGCTGCGCAACTCTGCACATATAGCTAAGGTTCTTTTAACCTTATCAAAGTTCTATTGTCCTCCCACTTTACTTTTCACGAAAAATTCCTTCCAAAAGAAATTTGACGTTCTAAGCGACAAACACTTTTGTCTCTGGTGTTATGGAGGAATACTTAACAGTTATTCGAAATAACATACAAAGACAGGTTCATCCGACTTTGGTTGCAAACATCTTTCTTATGCAAAGCATACCAATGTTTAAGAAAGGACAACTTGGGTTTTATCCCAAACCATAACTTTATATGGTGTCATTTCAACGGATTATGATGGAGCTCTTTTCAGTGGAAAAACGGTAATCTCTAAAGCTTTAATCTTTAAAATATAATGGCAGTTTTATGAATTATACCTTTGATCTTACCATGTCAAACAAGGTTTAATTACATATCTCGAACGCTCCATACTCTTATGGTGTTTCGGGAAATGCAAATCCACGGAACGATTCCTTAAATCTTAGGTATTATGCTAAACTTGTAATCAAATATCTTCCTTTATGATCCTATCATAAACTATTTATATTCTTGTTACAATGATTTTTCACTTCATCTTGAAAATCTTTGAACTTTTCAAATATTTCACACTTCATCCTTATTAAGTAAATATTCATATATTCACTCAAATTTTCGGAGAAATCATATGAAGTTGAAATCCATCGCTCTTGACTACACATAATGGATTTCGTACAACAATATGTACAAGTTCCAACAAGCTAGTCATTCGTTCCCTTTTGGCCTATGAACGAAGTTTTAATTATATCTAGGAAAGTTTCTCAAGCGTCATTTGATCAAAATCAAATAGACTCCAAAATTCCATCCATATGGATTTTCTTCATGTTTTCTTTCCAATATAATTTAAACGGCGATGTCACTTCCTAAGTGATCTTTTAATCAATTTGTCTTTCGACATTTTTAGCACTAGTTTTATGGATGTGATTTCTCCAACGAGATTTGTGAATCATCCATCTTTTATGGATTACGGAAATTATTTGAACAACCCTTTTGTTCTCATAATACCTGATAAAACAAATCCTGAAGGCAAGCTTTGATGTTTAACGAGCAACACAATAACCCTTTATTTGTTCTCGATAAACATCATCACATATTCTTTTGCCAGTTACTTAGGCCATTGTAGTTCATGAATTGTGTTGTTTCGTATGATTCATACCAACAAATTCAGTATCAAATACTTAGAAACCACATTGTTTAATAAGCAAAGAATATAGCCATAACCCGTATATCATCTATATACTCAAGCTGAACAATTCTAGTCTTTTCTTTTCTGCCATATACTTATGAGATTTTCTTTCAATATTTCCTTTTCTGTTTGAAAGAATCTATCAACATAAATAGTGGAGTCATACATATGACATATAGTCCAAAACGTGTATAGTTAAATACCAATGTCTTTGGACTTGCACTTTGAAGTAGATCACCATCATCAAATGTTTGGTGTTCTTTCAAATCCCTTTCTTTAGTAATCTCTTGGTGTAGTAAATATTTTACCTACATCAAATATTCACCCTTATCATGGAATTATCCATGATCAAGCTACTATTAGCTTGTAACGGTGAATCGTGAGTATAATGTTGCTCTCCCAAAAACTTTTGGAGGTTTAGGACAACTAGTGTCTCCAACCTTTTGCAAATTCTCATCAAATATGAGAACATGACTTTAGCCATATTATACTCTATCATGTTGCAACCAAAACTTCGTTTCAGATATCACAATATCTTCCACAAATCATGGTTTCTGAAACAACTCTTTCAGATCCTTAGATAACCTTGATATTAGGAGAATCCTTTGAATATCAAGAATCATGGAGACAAACATGATACTTATATACTAACACTTGGAATTGTTACTCTTGATTTAATACTAATTATTAAACTTCATGGAGTAACCGAACTTACTGAAAGTTTGCAATAGGACTTTTAAACTTTAGATTAACACTTCAAAACAATACGATACCAGTTCGTAAAGTAACTAACCAGAATTCTATAGTTCTATCATCTCAATTATAACTAAGCGCAAGGTGGTAAACGGATGCCAATGACTACAACAACTATGCAAATTCACTTTGATTTAGTTTATGATAAATTGAGTTCTAATTAATAATTAAATTAATCTAGGTGAACTCCCACTCAAAACAATATCCCTCACATTGTTTTAGTGATCACACGAACCAAATCCACCACATCAAAACTGATCATCACGAGAGTTGATATAGCTTCAATGGCGAACAATCAACATGTTCATCATATCTACTATATGACTCATGCTCTACCTTTCGGTAATCCGTGTTCGAGGCCATGTCCGTACATGCTAGGCTCGTCACAAGATCAAACCTTAGTTTCGCATGAGCAAATCTGGCTTGCTCACGTTGTATACACTTGTAGAATCTAACACACCCGATCATCACGTGGTGCTTGAAACAACAAGCTTTAGCAATGCTAACTAAGGGTGAACACTTTATGACTTGAAATTCATGTGCATGAGGGATCATCTTATAATGCTACCGTCGTCTACTAAGCAATACAAGATGCATAAAGGATTAACATCACATGCAATTCATAATACGTGATATGATATGGCCTTTCTTCTTTGTGCTTCCGATCTCCATCTTCAAGCACGAACATGATCTCCATCATCACCGACATTGCATCAAGGTCAATGATGCTTCTCCATGATTGTCGTCCACCGGCTTCAACTATTACAACTACTTTGAATAGACACGCGGGTCTTAACATAAATTAAAGATAACCATATGGCTCCTGCCGGTTGCCAACTTACAATAAGGAACATTGCATACATCAAATATAATCACAATCATGGCCATATCACATCACTGCACACCCCTGCAAAACAAAGTTAGACGCCTCTACTTTCTTTGCATTTTTACGTGGTTTGGGGCTTTCAATAAGTGTCGTTCTAACTTGCGAACATGAACCACAACATTGATACTAGTATTGTTAATCACCCGTTGTAAATTGGATCTTAACTATGCTAGGAGAAAACAGCACCATAAAGCCACTTATGCAATACAAGTTGCATGTCAAGCGTGGAGCAAGTCTCATGAACGATGTCATGTAAGTTTAGCCCGGGCCGCTTCATCCCAACATACCGCAAGATGCAAAGTACACAAGAAGCAATCGACAATAAAAGCATCAATGCCCACAATGACCATTGTGTTCTACTCGTCTGTGAGATCTACATATAGACACGGCTCGATACCCTTTGTAGGGGTTCGTAGCATGGAAAACAAAAATTTTCTATCGCATACAAACAAACAAGCCAAGATCTATCTACTAGATTGTAGCAACGAGTCGATGGAATAACTTACCCTCGAAGATTCCAAAGCGGTTAACGAGAGCAGATTCTCGTGGGTGATGTAGTCGTACACTTCCGATCTCAAGATCGCGTAGACGATCCTTCCGGCGCTGCGTTCCGGCAGCGCTTCCGCAGTCGGTCACACGTTCGGTACTCGACGAAGACCTTCCTCTCCCTTGTTCCAGCAGGCAGCGGAGGTTGTAGCACTCTCCTCGCGATTCCGGCAACGGCGTGGTACCGGAAGTAGAGGGGAGATCCCTGAGGCTTCGCCTTAAGCGGGCAGTATGGTGGAGTATGAGAGAGAGCTATTATTGGTCTAGAGATTAGACACACCAATTAGAAGGCTCTAAACCGCAGGCTAGAGCAATTAGAAGCTCTAAACCAAAACGGCTCTAAACCGGAGATTAGAGGATAGATACTTGTGTGTCTAGAGGAGGAGGCCCTGCCCCTCCTCTTATAGGTGGGAGGGCGGCCAAGGGAGGAGTCCCTCCCAAGTCGGCCTTGGTTGGCCTTTGTCTTGGAGGACTCCTCCCCAAGTCGTTTCCAACCACCTCTTGCTTGTGTCCCATAGTTTCCTGTTTCCCACAATTTCCTGTTTCCACAGCTTCTGTTTAGCCGTTTGACTTTCAAACGGCATTTTGACTTTTCAGTTTTGGAACAGCAAGAACACTTAGTACATGATGCAATCATTCAATATGTAATGACACATTCATGTACCCTCCCCCGAGTGCTTGGGACAATCCAGAACCTTCTAGAACATTCGATGAAAACAGGAATCATTCCCGAACTCAAACGGGACTTTCCTTATATGAATCTTATTCTCCGGACCATTCCGGATCACCTCGTGATATCCGGATCCCATCCGAGACTCGAACAACATTCGTCTCTTTCTCATAATACCATAACTACTCAAACAACGTCAATCCTTAAGTGTGTCTCCCTACGGTTCGTGAATTATGCGGACATGATCGAGACACTTCTCCTAAAAATAACCAATAGAGGAATATGGAAATTCATATGGCTCCCACATATTTCTCATTACTTGCGATCGAATGAACCACTTACATACGATACCAATTTCCCTTTGTCTCACGATAGTTTACTTATCCGAGGTTATGATCGTCGGTATCTCGCATACCTAGTTCAACCTCGTTACCGATAAGTACTCTTTTCTTGTTCGTGATATGTGATCCCTTGAGCCAGTCACATGCTTGCAAGCTAATTGGATGACATTCCACCGAGAGGGCCCAGAGTATATCTATCCGTCATATGGATGGACAAATCCCACTCTTGATCCATGTGTTTCAACCAATACTTTCCGAACACTCAATGCCACCTTTATAGCCACCCAGTTACGGTGTGGTGTTTGATGACATCAAAGCATCCATCCGGTAAAGGTGATATGCATGATCTCATGGTCGAAGGAATTAGGTTACTATGTATCAGAAAGCATATAGCAATTGAACTATTGAAATGACTTGATCTTTATGCTATGCTTATCTATAGGTGTATGTCCATCACATCATTCTCCTAATGATATGATCCTGTTGTTAATAACATCTCTATGTTCATGATCAGGAAACCATGATCATATATTAACCAACAATCTAGTTTAACAAGAGGCTTTACTAGGGACTCTTATTTTAGTTTACAAATCACACAAGTATTAATGTTTCCGGTTAATACAATTATAGCATGGTATGTAAACATTTATCATAAGTGTGAAGATATGATAATAACCACTTTATTATTGCCTCTTGGGCATATCTCCAACACGGGTCTCTCTTGAAGAGAGGCTCGAGTCTATGGAAGAGTCACATGAAGAAATTGTGACTAAACTTGTTAAGGAACGTGACAATTCTGTCACCAAAGAAAAGAAGTTAAAGAAGGAAAGGATTGACTTTGGGGCTGCTCATGATAGACTCTCCGAGGAATTGGAGAAACTTGACAATGCTCACGAGGCATTGAAAAACGAGTTCTCTATTCTCAATGAGTCACATGATCAGCTTCAAAGTCGATTTGCCAAATATGATACTCCTAGCTCGTCCAACTCAACATATAGTAACAAGAAAAATGCTAGTGTGGAAAAAGAAGTGATCAAGGACATCACTACAAAGGACAAAGGTGTGCTTGATGAAGTCCTTGGCAAGCAAAGGTCAAATCATGGTAAAGAGGGACTTGGGTATGTCACCAAGTCCAAGAAGAAGAAAACCAAGAAGAACAAGACCAAGAATGTGCAATTAAAGACAAGCCTTCTTGAGAAGATTGTCACAAAAGACAAGACTAATAATATTGGTTTTTGGGGTCTCACAATCCGAATTATGAACTCTTTTGTGATGACTATGGCGATGTTTATGCTTATTATGTTGGTCCTTTTGAGGAATATATTGCTTGGTCTATTTGGGTCCCAAAGACCCTTGTTACTAACATGAAAGGACCCATTTAAAAATGGGTACCTAAAACCAAGAAGTAATTTTCTTGCAGGGCTATGCTTCCTGGTGGTCGAAATGGGTCTTTGGATAGTGGCTGCACTAGTCATATGACCGGAAGCAAGGAGATCATCACGAAGATGCGTCCAAATCATGATAATATCACAGTCTCCTATGGTGATAAGTCTAAATCTCAGGTATTGGGTCTTGGCAAGGTTGTGGTTGCCCACGATATCTCTCTCGTGGACGTCATGCTTGTTGAGACCCTTGGTTACAACCTTCTTTCTGTTCGTGCCCTTGGCAAGATGGGTTTTGCTATTTTTATCGATGATGATTTGGTGGTACTCTTGTGGAGCAAGTCTCTAAAGGTCGCTTTCGTTGGATATGTCGAAAATGACCTGTATGTGGTGGACTTCTCCGGGAAAACCACTTCGGGTCCGATGTGTCTATTCGGAAAGGCCGACGTGGGCTGGCTATGGCATCGCCGTTTAGCCCATGTCAACATGAGAACTTTGCACAGTCTCCAAAAGGGTGGCCACATCCTTGGACTAAAAGACAATGTCTCTTTTGCCAAAGATCGTGTTTGCAGGGCTCGTGTTGAAGGAAAAATGCATGACTCTCCCCACAAGAGGAAGACTATTGTGTCATCAAAGAGGATCTTGGAATTACTTCATGTGGATTTATTTGGTCCTCCTTCTCATGCAAGTCTTGGTGGGAAGAAATATTGCTTGGTCATTGTCGATGATTACTCAAGATATACATGGGTATATTTCTTCAAGCTGAAAAGTGAGACTCAACAAACTGCCATCGACTTTGCCAATGAAGTTCAACGTCAACAAAATGTTCCCATCTTGGCAATTAGAAGTGACAATGGCTCAGAATTCAAGAACTACACTTTGAACGAGTTTCTTAGCGAAGAGGGGATTAGACACCAATATTCCGCTGCGTACACCCCTCAACAAAATGGTGTAGCCGAGAGGAAGAACCGGACTTTGATGGATATGGCAAGATCTATGCTAGCTGAATTCAAGTCTCCTTATAATTTTTGGGCTGAAGCCATATCCACTGCTTGTCACTCATCAAACCGGCTCTACCTTCGGAAGATCTTGGACAAGACCCCATATGAAATACTTACGGTAACAAGCCCAACATCTCATACTTGTGGTATTCGGGTAAGTGTTTCTTTCTTATTAAAGGTGTCCGTTTGTCAAAATTTGAGTCCAAGGCTTTAGAAGGTATTTTTGTTGGTTACGGTGCCGAATCCCACACTTATAGAGTCTACAACAAGCTCACTGGGATTATTGTAGAATCTTGTAGTGTGGAGTTCGATGAAAATAATGGCTCCTTTGTAGGGCAAGTTGATGTTTGTGATGCAGATGTTGAAATACCCCAAGATGCCATAAGAAGAATGTGCGTGGGATTTTTCCGCCCCATTGAGGAACCCCTTGTGGCGGATCGGGAAGGACAATGCTCCACACATGTGGAGCCCTCATCTACACAAGATCAACAAGCTCCTATTGTTGGAGAAAAACCTGCATCAACACCGCAATCTGTTGAAGATCAACTGTCCTCTGGACAAGTTGGTAGTCCCAGGCCGGACTGTCCGCCTCCTCCAAGGGGCGGACAATCTGCCCCTGGAACTCCAACTCATTCCAGAGGATCCGAAGGAGAAGTCAGCAACTCTGAAGCTCCCAGGCCGGATTCTCTGGCCCCCGAGGGCGGATTATCCAGCCCTGGGTCTCCAACTCTCATCAGGCATTCTCAAGAAGATGGCTCGGGTTCTTCACCTCCCAGGCCGTATAGTCCGGCCCCTCCTAGGGGCGGATTATCCGGGCCTGAAGAAAATGTTCAGCAACAATCTTCTGGCAGAAACGATGACCAAGATCAAGGGCAAGGCAGTAATCAAGACAAGGATACAAATATTGAATCAACTCCCTCTAGAAACAATGAGGACATTGAGGCTCGTCGCAAGGCTCGTGCTGATCGGAATCTTGAACTAAGAGGTCACACTCTTGACACGGTTGTTGGTGATCTACGACGAAGGGTATCCACTAGAAGAGAACTGACAAGCTTCTGTGATCATCGATCTCACATTTCCATGGTTGAACCGAAGAAGGTTTTTGATGCTCTTGAAGATCCCAATTGGGTTGTTGCAATGCATGAAGAATTAAATAACTTCGAAGCAACAAAGTTTCGAAGCTCGTAGAAAAGCCAGAGGATTGCCGCAATGTTATCGGCACCAAGTGGATCTTCAAGAACAAACAGGATGAAAATGGCATTGTTGTGAGGAATAAAGCTCGACTCGTGGCTCAAGGATTCTCTCAAGTGGAGGGAATTGATTTTGGCGAAACTTACGCTCATGTGGCTCGTCTTGAGTCCATCCGTATCCTTCTTGCATATGCAGCCCATCATAATTTTAAATTATAAAAAATGGATGTTAAGAGCGCTTTCCTTAATGGTCCTCTACATGAGTTAGTTTACGTCAAGCAGCCCCCGGGGTTTGAGGACCCCAAATTTCCGAACCATGTCTACAAACTCGATAAGGCGCTCTATGGCCTTAAACAAGCCCCACATGCGTGGTATGAGCACCTTAAAGAGATTTTGCTAGACCGTGGATTCAAAGTTGGGCAAATCGATCCCACTCTTTTTACTAAGAAGGTTAATGGGGAGCTTTTTGTATGCCAACTTTATGTAGATGAAATCATTTTTGGCTCTACTAACCAAGCTTTTAACGATGAATTTTCGAAGCTTATGACTGACAGGTTTGAGATGTCCATGATGGGTGAGCTCAGGTTCTTTCTTGGATTTGAGATCAAACAACTTAGAGAGGGAACCTTTATTAATCAAGCTAAGTACATCCAAGACATGATCAAAAGGTTCAAGATAACGTATCTCAATGGCGTTGCTACCCCAATGCAAACCAAGTGTCATCTTGAGCTCAATCCCAAGGGTAAAGATGTGGATCAAAAGGTATACCGATCCATGATCCGATCTCTCCTTTACCTTTGCGCATCTAGGCCCGATATCGTGTTGAGTGTAGGAGTGTGTGCACGGTACCAAGCCGCTCCTAAAGAAAGCCACTTAGTGGCGGTCAAGCGAATCTTCCGACATTTGGTTCATTCCCCAAAATTTTGGGTTATGGTATCCCAAGGGTTCAAGTTTCTCTCTATGTGGCTACACTGATTCAGATTGGGCTGGTGACAAAGATGATAGGAAATCAACCTCTGGTGCATGTCAATTCTTGGGCAGGTCTCTAGTGTGTTGGTCATCAAAGAAACAGAATTGTATTTCACTCTCAACCGCCGAAGCTGAATATGTTGCTGCTGCAAGTGCTTGTACACAATTGTTATGGATGAGGCAAAATTTAAAGGAATATGGTGTTAATTGTGACAAAGTGCCTCTATTATGCGACAATGAAAGTGCTATCAAAATTGTGTACAATTCCGTGCAGCATACAAGAACAAAACATATAGAGATTCGCGACCACTTTATTCGGGATCATGTTGCTCGTGGAGATATTGCTCTATCCTTTGTAAGCACGAAGAACCAACTTTCTGATATTTTCACGAAGCCTCTTGATGAAGCAAGATTCTGTTATTTGAGGAATGAGATAAATATCATAGATTCAAGGAGCTTGGCTTGACTACCCTTGCACACTCACTTGCGCTTATTCATGTATTTGGTTTAGATGCGGGCATAGACATAGGGGGAGTGTGGTCCTAATTGATTGGGCCAACCCTCCCCCCCATAATGCCGAAAGCAAGTAAAATCATTTCCCTTGATATCATTTTGTGATATGTGGGTCATCGATGAGCATTGGTTTTGAACTCAAGATACATCTTCGCGGTGTCATGCCATGTGCTCCAACATGGTGGCTTCGGCCACCGCCCTCTTCCTTGAGAAGAGTTGTTTTTTTCATGGGTCTCGTTGGATTTTCTTGCATATCTCATGTTCTTATGGAAAGCACACTCAAATTTGGCTTTTGTTTGATTTGATTTTGCAAATTTGGGGGTGTAATACCATCTCAGTTTGATGCTCTCAACCCAAGCCTTTCCGTTACCCCTTGAACCATCTATTCTTGCACACAAGTCCTCCAAAACACCATCGAGAGGTTTGCTAGGTTGCTCTGGCCTGATTCTGTATTTTCCAGAATTTCTGGGGGGGGGGGGATTATCCGCCCTAAGTGGGGGGCGGATTATCCGCCCCGGGAGAAATCGGCCCTATATAGGCTGGGTCGGGGAGGGCAGGCTCAAACAGAGCAGCCAGACCTCCCCTACCTGCACCTTTGGCCGAGCATCCGCCTCTCCCGGAGTCGATTCGACCACCGGATTCTCCGGGCTCTCCCCGGATCTTCTTCACCTCGTCTCCGGGTATCTTCTTCTCCGCGATTTTCCTCCAATGAGTGAGGGTAACTCCCTCATCTCTCTCCTTTTGTATGGGATGTATTTTATTTGGTGGAAATCTCGTTGTAGAAGGTTCTTGGTGTTGTTCCTTACATGCTAGAATCAGTAGACTTGCAACCCTAGTACCCGATCTGTTTTGCCATGGTAGATCTGAGACGATCCAGAAATTTTTTGCGGGGGGCGGATTATCCGCCCCTGCCAGGGCCGGATAATCCGGCCTGGAGACTTAAATTCTGGTCTGTTTGGTTATGTTTCTGCTAATGCACATCATTGGTTATGGGGTTGCCTTGCTACTCTTTCTCCGTGTTTTCTTTCTCCTGGACTTGTGTGTATGCTCATCTCCATGCTACCTCTCTCAATGCTATTCACAAGTGGTTCCAAGCCGACCAAGACCTTCGCCCGTCGTCCCCGGCCCCGTTATCTCAAGCCTACTACAGAAGGGAAGTTTATTGACGAAACAGAGGTCAGCAGGGCAGCAAGAGAGGTTGCAAGGATGGCAGAGGCAAGTAAGAAATCTAAGCGGACCACTTCTCGCAAGGGCAAACAGTCTCGGCCCAATTACAAGTCTATGGACAGCATTCAGTATGCCACCATCCGCCAGACAGACTACTATGATGAAGCTGACAGTGATGGCCAACCCGAGGACACTATGTTTTGGAATGCTCACTTTCGGGCTATCCATGATGATGTCTATGCTACTCACAAGATTCGTCCCATGCGTCCCATTAACTTGACTGAGGCTCAATCCAAGGCTCGGCTCCTTGAGGCATTGGATGTGACCAACAAGATGGGGCTTCACCACCTCATGACCATTCAATGCAACTATGACTCTTCTGTGGTGCGCCAGTTTTTCTCCACACTTGTGATCTGCGGTGATGAGCGCCGCACTATGAAGTGGATGACCGGGACTACAATGCTTCAGTCAAACTTTCGCACTTTTGGGCAGGTTCTTGGTATGCTTTCCATGGTCGTGACACTCCCGCTGGTCACCGCATCATTACTCCATTGAAGCCATCCAAGGACACTGTGTTGGCTCCCTGCCTTTCTCCTGATGGTATTGCTGGTACTTTCGCTGGTCTCTCTCCCTTGTATGTCTCCCTTGTTGGCATGTTTAGGGACTGCATCGCTCCTAGTGGTGGCAACAATGACAAGATCTGTGGCCACCTTGTTCCTCTCCTTGCGTTTGCTCACGAGTGTGCCACCAACACTGGATCAGCCACAGGTTACAAACTGGATGTCATGGACTATATTTTTCATGAGATGACGGATGCTGTGATCAACAGGCTCTCTATTCCCTATGCTCCGTTCATTATGATGCTTTTCAAGCATATGTTACCCCATGAAGAGTTTGGCACCGCTTTGGATGGTGTTCATAAGCCCAAGAAAATCTACAACAAGGCTCATAAGACTCATCACCCTTCCACTGCCCCGGAGTCCTTCTGTTGGAATTATGCCCTAGAGGCAATAATACAGATGTTATTATTATAATTCTTGTTCATGATAATGTTTATATTCCATGCTAGAATTGTATTAAGCGGAAACTTTAATACTTGTGTGGTTTGTGAACAACACCGTGTCCCTAGTAAGCCTCTATGGACTAGCTCATTGATTAATGATGGTTAAGGTTTCCTAACCATGGACATGAGTTGTCGATTAATAATGAGATCATATCATTGGGAGAATGATATGGTGGACAGACCCAAACTAAGCGAAGCAATTAGATCGTGTCATCGTGTTCGTCTTTGCGAAGCTTTTATTATGTCAAATATTTTATTCCTTAGACCATGAGATAATACAACTCCCTGGTATCGGAAGAAAGCTTTGAGGTCATCAAACGTCATCCTATGAGAGGGTGATCATAAAGGTGTCTCTCAGGTGATCGGAAAGTATCTGTTGGGTTGTATGTATCGAGATGGGATTTGTCCTCCTCCTCGGAGAGATATACTTCGCCCACTCGGTAATCGATATCAACGCCGCTTGCAAGCATGTGGTTAAGGAGTTAATCACAAAGTGATATCGGATTACGGATCGAGTAAAGTACTTGCTGTGAACGAGATTGAACTAGGTATGACGACCGACGATCGAATCTCGCAAGTAAAATATCGCGAGACGAAGGGAATATATAATGGGATTGTTTGAATCTCGACATCGTGGTTCATCCGATATGATCATCGATGAATGTGGGAGTCAATATGGGTGCCTGCACTCGCTGTTGATTATTGATAGAAGATCATGTCGCATATTCTCGAACCGCAGGTCACACACTTAACGTGTCTTGACGCTAGGATAGATTGGATAATTGGTTTATGAATTTTTGTTCGGAGTCTCGGATGGGATCCGGGACATCACGAGAGGTTCCGGAATGGTCCGGAGAATAAGATTCATATAAGGCAGTGCAGTTTTTGGAGTTCGGAATTGTTCCGGGTTAATCGGTATTGTATCGGAAGCTTCTAGAACCTTCTGGAAGGGGACCAACGTGTCCCCACCTTCCGGGAGGGGGCATGGGCCTATGAGGGAGTGTCCTGGCCTCATTGGGCCAGGGGCACAAGGTCCCATAGGGCCCAGCCGATCCTAGAGAGTTTAAATCGTTTAAACTAGAGATGGGGTTTCTAGAAGAGGGGAGAGTCCATGCCCCCCACTCCTTATCCTTTGGGCTTGGGGGAGGGCTAGGCTGCCCCTCTATATAAAGAGGGGTGGGCGCACCAACCCCACACACTCTCCTCCAAACCCTAGCCGCCTTGCTAGCTTTCCCTCTCTCCTCCCATTTTTGTAGGAGCCTGCTACAGAAATTCTCCACCATATACACCACGCCGTCGTGTTGTAGATCCAATCTATCTCTCCACCATACTTGCTGGTCCGAGGAAGGAGGAGACGTCGAGGTGCTGCACGTGTGCATCTCACGGAGGCACCGCCACTTGTGGTGCTAGATCGGATCGGATCGCGAGGAGGAGAAGCGAGTACGACTACATCACCCACGTTCGACGAGCGTTCACATGTGCGAATCTTCAAGGGTATGAAGATCTAATCCAATCTCTCTCGTTGATTGCATCTCCTAGATTAGATCTTGGCTTTCCCTCTGTTCGCATCCGTAGAAAATTTTGATTTACTATGCCGCGAAACCCTTCACCTTCATGCGTGATGCTCGGGCCAGTGGTCGTCGTTCCACGGTGTCCCCAATGGCACGCGAGGTTAAGCAGCTTACCTGGTTCCAGCGGAACATTCTTTGCATGGGCATTGACATTCACAAGGGCCAATATGAGGCATACCGCAGGGATCATGAGAGGGATCACACGCAGCAGCTTATTCTCCACCATGTCTCAGGTGCCACTGTCCATCCACCTCCTCCCACTGCTCCGGAACCGTATTCTCAGTGGAACACCTCAGGGATCAACTATGGCGAGCTCGAGAGTTGCCTCTTCCCTCCTCCACCGAGGGCACCCACTCCTCCAGCTGATGACGATGATGATGACTATGATGAAGAGGAAGGTGACGGGGATGAATACGACGAGGATGAGGCGCAGTGATCTTCAGGGGCGTTAGCTTCACTCTTCTTCCTTTTTGGCGTTTCGATGCCAAAGGGGGAGAAGTAGTTCTATTAGGGCTCGTGGATTTGCAAGGGTCAGGCACAAGCTTTTCGATTTTAGTCATTTTTATTTGCTTGCTTGTGCCTCTTTTCTAGCGTGAACTCATTTGCTATTTGTGTGTGCTTATGTAAGACTGTGTCGTACTCCACTGTGTTTGGTACTATGTTGGGTATCCATGGAATTCTGGATTTATCTATTATGGACCCCATGGAATTCTGGAATTATGGAACATATTTGATGGCATATGGATTCATGGGATTATCTATGTATGCTTTAGCTATTCTCATCCCGGTGGTATGACCTTGTCCCTCAATCCACTTTTGTTCCAATTATCTTTGCCATGGAAGTTGTGCTCTCTCTAGTGTGTGTAGTTGTATTCAAATGAAAAATTTTAAATATGCACACATCTAGGGGGAGCTCCTTTCATCTTAAGGTGGCGATAGCCGGTTTCATTGCAAATCCTAGTATTGTCATCTAACACCAAAAAGGGGGAGATTGAAAGAACATTTCTTAATCCCTAGTGTTTTGTGTGTTAGATAACAATACCAAGGATCATTTAATGTGTGTTGAAGTGTTGCAGCTCTATTTGATAATAAAGGGAAAAGAACTCTGCCTTTGGGGGCGGATAATCCGGCCCCACCAGGGGCGGATAATCCGCCCCTCCCTTTGCCCAAGCAGGCGCAAGACCCAGAAGGGGGGTGGAGTTTTGGCCGGATTTTCTGGCCCCACCGGATAATCCGCCCCCTGCTCATCGCTAAGGCGCAAGCCCCAGAGAGGGGGCGGAGTTTCTGCCGGACTTTCCGGCATGGCCGGATAATCCGCCCCAGGAGGGGGCCGGATTATCCGCCCCCCAAGATCTTCACCAAGCTTCACCAAGGCGCAAGCCCCAGAGAGGGGGCGGAGTTTCCTCCGGGGAATCCGCCCTTGGGCGGAGTTTTCCCAGGGGGCGGATAATCCGTCCCAAGTGGGGGGCGGATAATCCGCCCCCAAAGTTGTGCAACGGCCAGATCTGGGGAGGGGGTATTTAAGCCAGCCTTCCCCCTCCTGCCAGAACTCTTGATTCATCACGAAAAAGACCAGATCAGATCTGAAAGCTCCATCCAAGAGTGCTCCACCTAGATCCACCCAAAGGCCCCATCCCTTTGGGAATCGAAGGAGGAGGACTCGATCTTCATCATCAGCAATCAAGCGCTTCATCTCCTCTCCATTCATTTGGAGAACCTCCGATCTAGTATTTCTTGCAAATATCTAGATCCTTGTTTTTGTTTATATTGATAAACCTTGTTCTTGTGGCAGCTTGTTGTCATCTCGGGAGCCCCCAATTCGGTTGTGGGTGTGTGCCCCGATAGTGTTGTAAAAGGCACCGGTTCCCGCCTCGAAGGGATCCAATAGTGGAGAAGGTGGATCAGGCCTCTCGTGGCGAGATCCATCGGAGAATAGGGTGAGGCCTATTGTGGCGTGGTGGTCTTAGAACCGCCCACCCCTCCAACGCAGATGTACTTTCTTTAACAAGGAAGGAACTGCGGTAAAAAAAATCCCTGTGTCTCCGCGTGCTCCACTACGGTTTCCTCACTCCTCTTTTACGTGCTTAGTAGTTAGGGTTACATATAGGAAAATTCTCGTAGTTGCATATCTAGAGAATTTACTTTGTGTCAAGCCTAAAATTGAAAAAGTATTAAAAATTGGTTAGCACCTATTCACGCCCCTCTAGGTGCCCATACGATCCATTTCACATAGGTTTCTCGACCTTCTCCTCTCTTCCATGAACAAAGAGATCGCCAGCTAGATGATCGGCTACAAGACGGTAGTCGTGGTGTAGACGACTGTTCACGCCATAATCCGCACACAAAATCAGGCCTGTGTTCATACCACAGTTCACCTATGTGCATCAAAAACTTATGCTAAGCAAGACAAGCAACTATATGATAACAAGATATATGACATCAAGTATGAAGGCTATCATAAAGTAAAGTGCACAAGTAAATAGCTCGGGTATAGAAATAGTTGAGACACGTAGAGACGATAATGTATTATTGAGTTCCTACCGTCAAGTGAGTACATCTTGTTTGAGGGGTGTGGGTGACACCCAACGCCAAGAGAGGCCGCACCCTATTCTCTGGCAAACCTCGCCACGAAAGGCCTGGTTTTTACAATTCCTATTGTTTCTACCTTAAAGAGCTTACAATCCCTCTAAATCCCTCTCATATTTCTTCAATCTTTTTGAGGGACTTTTATAAGAGGGGAGATATGGAATGCAAGCAACTAGCCCAAGGGGGAGAAGGGGGAAATATGACTGTTGGCGACTTCTCAGGCTGGATAATCTGCCCTTTCCCTAGTTATTTTGGGTCACCCGACTAAGGAATTTTTCGCGATGTGGTGCGCGTCACTCATTACTGGGGACGGATATTTCGGTGGATAATCCACCCCCTGAAAACTAGCAGAAATAGCAAAACTAAAACGATCATAACTCAAGCATCCAAACTCCGATTTTGATGATCTTGGCGTAGTTCAAAGATTGTAACAACCTTTACGAGATCATGCAGAAAATTATCATAGTCTAGCAAGGAAGGATAGGACCATCATAGTGCGGGAACGGCAAGGCAAGTGCGGGAAACGGTCCTGCCGCACGCGGAAAGACTAGACGCCAACGCGACAACCTGCCTGTCATGGCAGATGCTAGGGAATGTCTAGGGAAGATGAACCCCAAAAAAGATAAACTTGGCCTCCGGTTGGGCGCACGCATGGATAGGGGAGTACAACGCGCTCTCGCTGCCACACAAACGGGCTGGTTCGGTGTCCTAAATGCGGTGTCCTTTTGGGATTTGGGATGGCATGTCCACGTCAAATATTACACCTTAAATTTGACCTTTTACTTAGTTGTCCATTCATGAGAAAAAATACCCTATTTAAATTTACTTGCCTCTCACTAATTATCACACAAAGTCACATCTTGCCGTAATTAAAAAAAATCTCAGATTCTATCATGAAGCAATGTCAGGTACACGTTGTTGCTGACTCAACGGCTTATGGGGATAAATTGGTTAATGGAAAGGGATGCATTTTGCACAATAAAAATATCATGAAGCCATTTTATTATGAAGGGTAAAAATTTAAGAATACAAACTCGCCGTGCATAATCTGTGCCAACTTAACCAATCACTTGGCTTAATTCGAACAAAAAGATCACTTGGTCGTTGTCTGATCAAATATTCTGTTGAGCGTAGCGGCTAACCGGACGCCGCCTTGCGCCAGCCTCAGATTCACGATCGGGAGCCTGCTATCGAAATAGTCATCTGCAGGCAACACAAACAGTAATTATATTTCTCTGAAAAAACAGTAATTATATTACTAGTTAAATATAGATAATCAAATTTGTATATCAAAAGCCTAATAATAGATTACATACATGCGAAATCGAATACTAGAATATATGTTGTGCTTTTATATATACCTGACAGAGTCGAATCTTCAGTCACGTTCTTGTACGCCCAGTCGCAAGCCGCAGCGATGCCCTCGGTCGCATATCTTTGAAGTGGGAAGTGATTGATCAAATCATTAATGCTATACAATGGAATAATAATTCGTAGAATCGTAAGGAAATCTCTACTACTTATTGTTGCAGATATTCCTGGATACGAATAAAACCCAATAAGTACTGATCATTTTTTGTTTTTTGGTTAATTTGGTTTTTTTTGGGTGAGAATAAGCATGTAGTAGAACATACATGTCAGGGCAGGCCGTGAGGTTCTTGCCGCACTCTTCCCACCCCTCCACTTTCCCTGACCACTCTCCCTGCACTTGCCAATTGACCAGTGTAAGTTACCGTATCAAATGGAGTAGTATATTAACAAAGCTGATCCACCTGATGAGGCTTGATGAGCCAGAGATATGTAAATCATCACTATATAAGATGAAAAAAATCTTCGAAACAGCTTCGCAATTCGCACCGTTATGTTCTTGGTGAGCGTGTCGACGAACTCGGCGGTGCCTTGGTCGTAGTAGTCCTTTTCCGCCGTCTCGATGATGTTCACGTCCCAGACCTGACGACGCATAATAACGATGATCAGATTGTAAAACTTTGAGCATTTTCTTATCAGAATCATACATGAAATGGGTCTGAATCTGAGGCTTAATTACATGGTGGAGCTCGGTCTTCCGCCTGTACCAGTGGACGTCGATGGTGTTGCCTCCTCTGTCAGAGCTGAACCCCACGTGCAGAGGCTACAAATTGCAAAATCACAGACATTAGGCAACAGAAATGCTGGAAAAACTGAAACAACTCGATTCTGATGTGTACCTGGTGGACGTCTCCTATGAAGTGTGAGAGGAACAGGAGCGCCTCCGTCAGGTTGTCTGCAGTATTGGACAGGGCATCTTATCATGAGTAATCCAGCATGACTGACAAACTATGCAACACTGGATCTCCAATTGTCAGGAAGTTTGTAGGATGGAATTGGACATTACATTGACCGGAGGAAGACGACGACGGCGATGACGACGACGGCGCGTAGGTGAGGAGCTGGGAGGTGTAGTTGTTGATGGCGCCGGCGACGCAGCGGCCCTTGACGCCCTCCTCGTCCTTGCAGTCCCCTGACACCCCAAAAGAGCCCTTCAGATCCACATGAGTTCGATTGAAGTTTCAGTGGGGAGTGCAGAGTGTGTGGTCTCACTGTCGTAGTCGTAGGTGCAGAGGTCGTCGGGGGTGTCGATGAAGTGCAGCGGCTCCGACCAGTGGTACCTGAACCTGACCCTGTCGGCCCACGAGCACAGGCTGCTCAGGTTGCCTTCGGCGTCCGACGGCAGCAGGTCGTCCACCGCCTTCGCCGCCGCGTCGCTCAGCCGGCCCTGCAGTGCAGGAGACATATCATCATCCATCCGCAAGATTCAGAGATCAACGGGGAAGATAGGACGGAGGAGGAACATATGAGCGGGGCGCGACGGCAAGCGTACGTACCTGCGCGATCTGGCAGATCATGAGGTGGCCGTGGACTCCCCAGGCGTGCGACGGCGAGGGGAGCCCCGCGAGCACGGCGGCGGCGAGGAGGAGGAGCAGGACCGCCGTGGTGGCACTGGGACGCTCCATCGTGCTAGCTGTATCGTCGGGCAGGTGCCTACACTGAGAACGAGAGATGGATCTCTGCCGCGCGAGCTATATAAGCAGGAGAGAA
Organism: Avena longiglumis; assembly: GCA_030063025.1. NCBI lineage: Eukaryota > Viridiplantae > Streptophyta > Magnoliopsida > Poales > Poaceae > Avena > Avena longiglumis. The sequence goes on from CP125973.1 coordinate 565,814,127, forward strand.
ACTGGAAACGGTGATGCCGCGTTTAAGGAAAGGAGGAATGTGTGGGGAGCGACAGACAGCGTACGCCGTAAAGCGTGCCATATCTTGGGAAATTAATGGTGGCCATGTACGTACGCGCGCCGACGCCACCATGATTTTCTTCCTTTGGAGCCGGATGTTCACATCGCGCTGAAAAAATTTTGCAGGCAGATCACGTTCATACCGAGTATCTGACTCCTCCCTCCGTTTCAAAGAATAAGACTTGCGCATTTTAAAATAAAAATTGACTAATAAATAGCAAAAATAAATTTAATTATATTATGTAAAATTAGTATCGCTGGATTCGTATTATAACACACTTTCCAACTATGCTGATTTTATACCAACATTCTATTTTTATATATTTAAAATAAATCTTGGTAAAAAAACACTCAAAACGAGGACGCTTTATTTCTTAAGACAGAGGTAGTATTAAAGTTCATGAGCTGCACCAATCCCATATTCGTGTAAAATCCTAACATGAACAGTGAATTTCAAACTTGCGAGTGTTTTACAAATCTAAAAGAAATACGGTAAACATGAAAATTAATCTTTAAAGTATATAAACTACATGCCGAAGTGGCGGAAGAAGGCGGTGTAGTCGTTGTCGCTCCACGGCTCGTACTTTTTTTATATAAGAAGTATATATTAATATCGCAAAGATACCAACTACACCTAGAATCTATAACAATATAGTGCCCTAATGGCAATATAGATACACACAACTAAACAAAAAAAGAAGTACAAAAAAGAAAAGGTCATGCTAAAGTGATCTACTCTTTGTTGCAGCAGACCAAACACCACCAAGATAACATCAGAAATCCAATTTCTCTAAAAGCGACACGTCCAAAAAGGAAATAGTGCACAAGCAACGTCATCGCCCTGATCATGGATCATAGGTTTTCACCCAAGAGAAATTCCATGATCACAAAACAATGCCCCTAACAAGGTCATTGCCAGGCACAACCAATTAAGGCCAAGACCATGGGCTTTCACCCACGATGAACCTCTTGTGCTAGGATCCCTCTTCGACCCGACGAGACGCAGGCTGACGCACGGAGACGATGGCACCTGCCAGTCATGGAGGACAAGCCCAACGCAGCCGAAAAATAGTCGCAACTTCTCCTCGTACTCGTCCTTGATAAGGCGAGAGGGTAGGAGAGCCACGACCTAGGCATCATCGGTGTGGAGGATGAGGACCTCGACGAGGAAGACAATGACTCCATCCTCCTTATTGTCCGGGGGAGCTGCCACAACCATGACTTGGAGGGAAGGAGGGTACCGAAACCCCGAGTGGTTTCCCGCGGCAATTAGGGCTGGAATTAGAGCCGAGCCCTAAACTCGGCTCAACTCGCTAAAGCTCGTTCAACTATCGAGTTAGCTCGACTCGGCTCGTTTACAAAACAAGCTCATATTTGAAACTTGGCTCGACTCGGTAAACTCACGAATAGCTCGCGAGTATCTCATTTAGCTTATTATAAGTTAGGATTAGGAGCACATATAAGCAAAACTAGCAATTATCCTACTAATTTAGAATTAAAACAATGATAGTACTTCCATAATAACACAAAGGAAGTTTAATGAAAAATATAGTAGCTCGACACCATTACAGGTTCAAGAAACATTTATAGTATAGCAATTATCTATGAAAAAATTTAAACTTTGTATTTAAACGAGTTTAATGAGCTAAATGAGTAGCTCGCGAGTAGCTCATTTAACTTGGGTGAACAAACAAGCTCAAATTTAAAAGTTGGCTCGACTCATTAGACACCAAGTTCAATCCGAGTCGAGCCGAGTCATGAGTTACTCATTTAGCTCGCAAGTTTCGAGTTATAATTCTATCCCTAGCGGCGATGTAGTCCAGCACCACCGTGAGGGTGCGTCCCGGTGCACCCCACTAGAGTTTGCGGCCAGTCACTTTCTTGTTTGCCGGCTGCTAGCCATCACCCTCGTACCGGGCGAGCTCACTCTTTCGGCAGTCATGGAAGAATTGGTTCCACGCGATGTTGTTGTCGAGGGCCCAGTTGGGATCCCCCATTGTAAAAACTATTTGCACCCAAAAATATCCATGATTCAATCCTAGCATATCGACTGTACTATTCAACTATATCATAGAAATATTATAATGAAACTTTTCTATATATTTTTCCTCTAGTTAGACATCTCATATCAATACCCTAGATCTATTCATGTCAAAAAATCTGAATATGGTTGCAATATATATTTTGTAGATGATATATTTGGAGAAGGAAATATTGGAAATTAAAAATGGTAGAAATTTACACCACTTGGAAATCACATAGTAGTGACTCGGATAAACGCTACGAAGTGGCATGTATGTGGCACCCCGCTAACATGGTGCCACTGCTAAGTGTTACCGGCGGGTGGTGTACTTGAATCACACTACTAGTAACAGAAATATTAACAAGTGTTACCAACGGCATTCAGACCGACGTGCCATGGATCTCAAATGCGTTTGTTCATCTTGATGGGCTTGTCTTGGGTTGTGCTACACTGATTAATGCGTGGAGAGGAGCGTTCGTAAAGGATGTCTAGGTGAGTAGGAAAGATTTTAAACCTCGTTAACAAATATCGGCGTCATGTTGATTGATTGTTCTACTAAGATCGATTATGTGCCTATGACGATAAGGAGAAAGCACTATGAAAGCTACATTTTGAATTTCTAATGTAGTAGTGAAATTCAATTAAGGGCGGGTACATCAGATATTTTCAGGAAGTTTGGAGTAACACTAAGTATTTTCACTTAATCGCAAATGGAATATATATGAAGAAAAAGATCTTTCAATTAAAACAAGACGAAGGAACTATAGTAGAAGAAAAACTGAAGGTCTATATTTCTCAATACTATATAAAAAATATTTGGCCCGATAAGAATAGATTCTCTACGATGGAGGAATGAACCGATGACATAACTTAGTCCACAGAAGAAAATGTCCGTCTAACAGCCAAGTTTTCTGATAAGGAGGTTTTTGAAGGTATCTCTCATAAGGAACATAACAAAGCACCTGGGCCTAACGGTTTTCCTACGGATTTTTACCAGCAATTTTGGGAAGTTATCAAACATTATTTGATGACAGTGTTTCTGTAACTTCAAACAACAGAGTTACCTCTTCTTAAATTGAACCACTTCTTACCTTCTCATGTTTTTTTCAAATCATGCATGTAGGCCAAGATGTGCCATGATGTTCCATTTTTTGCATTTTCTATAATTTTGTATTTCAAATCATGTAGAAACAAGCCCCGAGTCTTCTAGCTTGCATGCTGGATTGAGTCCTCCATGCCTGTTATATATTAAGCATGATACTGTTGATGACAACAACTCCATGTGTACCAACTCGTTGGGACTCCAAGTGCAGAGTGTTGTAGAAAATGTCTTTTTTCCGCAAGGGTGACTCGAGGGTTTATATTAAACTCTCGGGAAATTGGCGAAGAGTATATTTTGCTTCTCCTCTTCAAGCAATCTACAAAACAAAGTTTTTTCCTTGTGTCCCCAACTCCACCGTGTGGTTGTCAAGAACAAGGTTTTGTATTAGTAATATAAAATAAACTTATAAATAAATACAGTAAAAGAATTTATAACTAGGCAAGCAAAGTAAATGCAATGATATGATAGTTGTTTTTGTGTTTTGTTTGTTTTTGCAAGTAAATAAAGTATTTTCGTATTTTGGAAATATTATATTGAAGAAAATATATATGATAGTAGTGGTGTTGAATGTTGTTTCTTATGATAAAAGTTGGACCGAGGTTCATGGGTTAACTTGTCAACTCTCTTTTTAAGTTGCAGTGAACATAAAACAATTCATCATCAATATAATATTGGTGGAACTTAAATATGTGTTTGATAAACATTCATATGGGAATCACGTCCTAAAATAGAGATGATACAACACATCTCTATTATACTCCTCTAGAAAGGGAAAACTCTAAACAATCTAGAATTAATAATTAACGGAGCATAGCCTTAAGTACTTTGACATGATTTTTGAATAACAAATATGTTGCCTTGACCAAACAAGATTATCAAGATTTCACAATATAATTATAGCACAATAATTCACTTAATCCCCAGTGAGGTAAAAAAATAAAGGTAAAAACTATATAGTAGATCCTGAATTCGTTGTCACTATTCAATCACTATCACCATGTTACTCTATATAATACACACTTCCCCCACACATATTTTTGCATAAAAGTTGGATCAAAATAAGTAATTAAGAACTGGTTACATTATATGTATCTATCAATACATCTTACGCATAAATAGGTTCAAATCTCATATATCAAATCACAGAATAAAGATCCACCACATAGGAACTACATATATGACCATAATCATGTTGGTAGCTCATATGGTACTAGATCTTGAAGAACAAGAGAGAAATATATCAAACTACTTCCACAAACCCATAGTCTTGAGGTGGACTACTCCCTCTTCTCATCATGATGATGATGTTGGAGAAGGTAGAGATCAACGGAGGCTGCTCCGGCGGAGTTTCCCCTCCAATCTTTCTTGGTTTTATCTCTGTTTTGGTGTTTTTGTGTTTCTGCGACACTCTCCCCAAGGATACCCCGGAGGACCTTTTATATAGGATTTGTGTTGGGGAGATAACCCCGGATAGGGTAAAGACGGGGAAAGACAAAAGGATGTTCCCCGTCTAGTTTCCGAGTTATAGCCTGAGTCGGCCGAATCATGTAGAGTTCGGCCGAGATAGGAAAGGGCAAGACCCTTGTAGTGAAGACAAGGCCTTACCCGGCCGAGATACTTCGTAACTCGGCTGGGTCAGCCCAAGTAATCTCCATACAGATAAAGGACAAGCCGAACTACGGGAGGCAGGGCCGAATGATACGAAGCTTGCAGGAGAAGGAGAAGCCTGAAGTCAAACCCTAGCCGCAGGGTAGGGGGAATCTGAGCCAGGCCAAGCACTACGGACAAAGACACAGAGCGACAGAGAAGCAGAAGGAGGTCACGGAGGTGACAGTCCTGAAGCCCGAGGCGCGCAGGAGGGGCCCTCTGGAACCTTGCCGTCATTAGAGGAGCGACAGGGAAAGGGGGGCGCCGAACTACTATATTGGGACAAGCATATTCCTCGAATATGCTTGCCACATCAGCCCTAAAGGAACCCAAGGCACTCCTTTATAAGGAGGGGCTTGGGCCCTGAGGAAGGGATCGACTCATTTTTAGCACCGTTAGGCTGGTAAAGTTCTTCTCTTCTCCCTGTATACAGCTCAAGGAGAACTTGTAGCCCAAGGAAGAGGAAATAAAGATCTTGGCCTTAGTCTTTTGTGTGTAGAATCAACTACATCTTCCCTCCCCGGATCCCACTAGCATCCATTGGCCCCAACTTTAGCCTACCTATGGCATCTGTCGTGCCACCACCACGACAGTTGGCGCCATCAGGGGCCAAAGTGCTAGCTGGAGTTATGATCCGGACGGGAAACTTCATCAACACTGGCGAGCGCGTCGTTTCTGGCTTGTTCAGGAGATTTGATCTCTGTGACTACGTCAGCGACAATGCGGGCAGCTTCAGGGGAAAAACTCCCCCGCGCAACGGTGTCTTCATCAGCCTGGGCGAGCACAGAGTCTACGTCGGCGTCGACATCTCGGCGTTTATCCTCACCAAGTTGTTGATCTGGAGAGCCACCTTAGCGCCGCGAACCGTCCATGCGGGCGCCCCGTAGACAGCGTCGAGGTGATGGTCGCCAGGCGAGTGCAAGGGAGTAGCGGCTCGGATCGACGAGACCGCCACGCAGGCGTCAGGCGCGCCCAGGCAGACAGCTCCGCAACCCAGTGAGGTAATCCCACCGGTGACCAACCAGACCGAGGTGCAGGACACTACCCCAAAGGCGCCAAGAGTAAGAGGGCCACCTCTGGAAAGGCTAGAGAACATTCTTCAGGCTACCATAGAAAACTTAACAACACCTGTAGCGCCGATACTTGATCCGGCGAATGCTCAGGCAGAGTTAGAAGAAACCAGGCAAAAGGTGCTGGTAGAGGCCAAAAAGGTGTCGGCCTTATGGAGTCCTTAAACAGACCTCGAGAATATGCCAAAGCCAATAAGCTTGACGTCGCACCGAGCAGTGGACGAGTTAAGATTGAGAGGGAAAAACCTCATAGATGATATCAACAAGGAGCATGATGCTCATAAGGCAGAATCAGTTGATTTGGGCCTGCCGAGGTACAGTACCCCGGCAAAGAACCTAAGAGCGGCAAATGCCGCAGCCTTAGAGTTAGAGGGGTTGACCGGCGAAGCCCGGCAGAAACAGCAAGAAAGAGTGAATGAGCTGGTGCGCATCGCAAACCAGCAAAACGAAGAGATGCTCAGGGCAGACCCGGCAAGGCCGGGGGCATCGCGGATGGTTCACTCGGCAGGTGCAGCACCTGCCTTGTCCGTGGCAGCAGCATCTTCACCCGGAAATAATGCACGAAGGGACAAAGCAGTAACTTCAGGAAAGAGAAACAAGCAAATTGTTCCGTATGATCCGGCAGTAGCCGGGAAGGCAAACGAGAATAGAGGCAATGGAAGCCGGGGTAACAGTGGTGAGAGGAACCCCGGCCGTATTGAGAAAGACGGCGGAAGCCGAGGCAATGGAGACCTCGGCAGGAGAGAACTCGGAAGAGGCAATCATGAGAACAATACCCCGGCCGAAGTAAGAAGAGAACCACCGCTCAATCCGCAACAAAGACATGAAACCCGGCAGGAAAGAGAAGCGAGGCCAGCTCGCCACAATCAAGTGAATGAAAGGTACAATGATGGTTATTCCGAGATGGAATATGCGATCCATGGTGGAAATAACCATTACGGATTGCAAGACAGAGTTCTATACAGAGATTTGCCATCGAATGATGCAAGAGTAAAGCTGGACCGGCTATACCGGTCCGAGTTGTTGGAGGAACAGGGTCCGCCAGGTCCGACATGCTTTGGACCACGGATCATGGGCGAACCACCTGTGCCGAACTTTCAGCTAGCAAGAGGGACGAAGACATATAATGGGAGTACCAAACCTCAAGACTGGTTGATTGACTATGCCACTGCTGTGAAAATAGCGGGTGGGAACTTACGATGGGCAGTACGGTATGTCCCACAAATGTTGGAAGGACCAGCTAGGGTATGGCTGAATAATCTACCAGCGGGCAGTATCAACTGTTGGTTGGATTTTGAAGAAATGTTCGTCAGCAACTTTACCAGCACATACAAGAGGCCAAACAGACCGCAACAATTAGCCATGTGCAAGCAGAGGCCAAATGAAACAGATAGAGAGTTTTTAACTCGATGGTGTAACCTGAGAAACTCATGTGAAGGAGTTATAGAGTCGCAATCAATAGCCTGGTTCGCTCAAGGATGCCGTTATGGCAGCGTGTTAACGCAAAAGAGATATGCCGACCACATTGGCAGAAACTATCAGAATAGCGGATTCCTACGCATTAGGAGATCCAACGCAACCAGAATTAATGTCGGCAGATCATCGGGGGCAACAAGACCATTATGTAAGAGATTTGGCCGGGTCACCCCGACACAGCGACTTCAGAGGAAGAAGAAGAGAAGAAAGGCCGGATTATATCTATAATCCGGCCCAAGTGGCAGCAGTAGCACAGGATCCGCCGAGTCACGGACCGACTCAACGACAGAAAAATGGTCCTCAGCAGTGGACACCAAGGAATGAAGGAAAAAGACAGTATACCCCAGAACAAAAGAAACAGTGGCAAGAGAGGCCGAAGTACACGTTCGAATCTATGTTAGATCAGCCGTGCAAATTCCACACGTCAAACCCATCTAGGCCAGCCAACCATACGACCCGCCAATGTGCATGGATGAAAAATGCAATGGGAAACCCCGTAGGTATTCAGGCAGCGCCCCATCAAATACGGCAACAGCATCAACCACAGTTGACTGGAGCAAATGCACAGCAACTGATGTTACCACCTCCTCCCCCGAGGTACGATAACCCGGATCGGAGAGATGCGGTACATCAAGTGATGAACCAAGTCCAGGATGGAAGGACAGATCCAGCGAATGCTGGACGCAATGATTACAGAGAACATCATCAGTCTTATTGCGTGTTCACAACGGAACAGCAGGACAAGCAGAGTGTGCAACGCCGGCATATGGAAGTAAATGCAGTTATGTCGGCAGTACCAAGATTTGTGCCTTGGTCAGATCAGGAGGTAACTTGGAGCATAAAGGATCACCCCAAGATAATGCCGAATCCCGGGTCATATGCACTCGTGTTGGATCCGACATTTGTTGGACCAAGCATCAATGTGAAATTCTCAAAAGTACTCATTGACAATGGAAGCAGTATCAACATCATGTACAAATATACCATGCACAAACTCGGAATATCGCAGAACATGCTGCAATCCACGAGGACCACTTTCCATGGGATAGTGCCAGGACTTTCATGTGAACCCATTGGTAAGGTCCGAGTGGATGTGTTATTCGGTACAAGAGATAACTACAGAGCAGAAAACTTGGAGTTTGAGGTAGTGGATCTAGAGAGTTGTTATCATGCTTTACTCGGACGGCCCGTGTTGGCCAAATTCATGGGAAGCTGTCATGTAAGTTATCTGAAAATGAAGCTACCCGGACCACAAGGAGTGATAACAGTAGCAGGTGATTACAAGAAGTCAATGGAGCGTGCTTCAGCCGGGTCAAATCTGGCCGAATCATTGGTTATAGCAAGAGAAAAAAGAAGGATTCAGGAGGTAGCAGCCCGCTCAAGACAACTGAATATGCCACTAGCCAATCCACATGGAAGTGTCTCCTTTCGACTAAAGAAACAAAGAAGTTCAGATAGATGAGCAATTCCCGAGCGCATCGTTACAATTGGTGCGCCTAGATGCTAAATAGGAAAGCGAGCTCACCAACTTCCTCCGTGAGAATCGGGATATCTTTGCATGGTCAACTCGGGATCTGCAAGGTGTTAGAGGAGTTGGTGAGCACTCTCTGAATGTAAGGCCGGAGAAAGGCCGGTGAAGCAACCTCTCGCCTCTTACGAAGACAGAGAAAATAATAGGGGATGAAATAGCTCGGCTCCTCGCCGGGTTCATCATGGAGGTGTTATATCTTGATTGGTTGTCAAAGCCGGTTCTATTAGAAAAGAAGAAAGATGATCCGAATGTAGCCATTGTATGGCGAATGTGTATCGATTACACGAACCTGAACAAGGCGTGTCCAAAAGATCCTTTTCCATTACCTAGAATAGACCAAGTCATTGATTCGACCGTTGGTTGTGAGTTATTATCATTTGTAGACGCGTATTCTGGTTTCCACCAGATACCGTTAAATCTGGCCGATCAAATAAAGACTGCATTTATTACCCCTTACGGGGCCTATTGCTATCACACCATGCCATTCGGCCTGCGAAAAGCAGGAGCAATGTATCAGAGATGCATGCAAAAATGTCTACACGACCAGATAGGAAAAAATGTACAAGTATATGTAGATTACGTGGTCATCAAAACTAAGGAAAGCAAAACGCTACTGGATGATATACGGCAAACTTTCGCGAACCTAAGAAGGTTCCGAATGAAGATCAATCCGGAAAAATGCACATTTGGTGTGCCGGCAGGGAAATTACCCGGCTTCCTTGTATCTAGCCTAGGTATAGAGGCCAACCCAACAAAGATAAAAGCAGTAGAAAGAATGGAGTTGCCAAAGTGTCTAAATGATGTACAAAAGTTCACGGGATGTCTAGCCTCGCTCAGCCGATTATGTGTAATGGGGAAAAGGCACTACCACTCTATCAATTAATGAAGAAATCGGATAAGTTCATTTGGACTCCACAAGGCATAATGCATTTCATGAGTTGAAAAGATGTTGGTCACACCCATTTTAGCTTCCCCATTATCAAAAGAGACAATGTTACTCTATATAGCGGCTACCAACAGTAGTAGTAAGTCTTTGAGTAAATCGTAGAATGACTCGAAGATGATAAGTCGGTTCAAAAGGCGGTGTATTATTTGAGCGGTGTTATCCGCTTCAAAATGAATTACCACATTATCGAAGATGTCTTATGGAGTGTATATGTCGGCAAAAGCTAAAACATTACTTGAAGAACATCCCATCAAAGTGATCGTGAAGCACCCATAGCCGACATATTGAGCAACAAAGATGCAAGTGGCGAATAGCAAAATGGGCAATCGAATTGTCACCATCGCTCCACAATTCGATAGAAGAGATGCAATCAAGTCTCGAGTGCCCGACTTCTTAGATTGGGCCGAAGTGCAGTATGAGCCACCATTGCCAGACCCAAATTATTGGACAATGCATTTCGATGGTTCCAAACTAAGAAATGGTTTGGGGGCAGGAATAGTGTTAACATCACCCAAAAGAGATCAGCTGAAGTCTGTGCTACAAATACATTTTTCCGCATCAAACAACGTAGCCGAATATGAAGCATTGGTCCATGGATTGAAAGTAGCAAAAGAGATTGGCATACGCCGAATTCTATGCTATGGGGATTTGGATTTAGTAGTACAGCAAGTCTCAGGCAATTGGGATGCATTGGATGATAATATGGCATTGTATAGATTTCATGTGCAAAAGATCAGTGGATACTTTGAAGGGTGTGAATTTCACCACATACCTCGGGCAGAAAATGATGTCGCGGACACGTTGTCAAAACTAGGATCAAGCAGGCAGTTAATCCCACCGGGTATTGCCCTGGAACACCTCAGAAAACCATCAATAACCCCATCACCAGAATCCGGGTCTATCTTTATTCCGACAAATTCGGCAGAAGATAGTGTGCCGATGGAAGGAGACCAGCAATATAACTCGGGATTCCCCAAGAGAAGGAAAGCAGAGGCATGCATAATCAGGGAAAAGGCCGAGGTAGCCATGTCGGCGGAAAACATGGAAATAGACCGTGAGATCGCACCAGGAAAAGTCACACCGGTATGGGCGCAACCCATATTCTTTTTCCTTAAAGATGCGACGCTACCGAATAATGAAGTATTAGCAAGACAGACTGTAAGGAGAGCAAAAGCTTATACAATCATAAACAATGAGCTATACAAAAGAAGCGTCACAAATGTATTGCAAAGGTGTGTGAGTTCGGCAGAAGGCCAGGAGATCCTCCTAGAAATACATCAAGGAGAGTGTGGACACCATGCCTCATCTCGTGCCTTGGTAGCCAAAGCATTCAGGCATGGGTTTTATTGGCCAACAACGTTGAAAGAAGCCAAAGAGCTGGTTGAAAAATGCAATGGCTGTCAGAGATATGCAACTAAGATACACATGCCATCGTCCGAGTTAAAAACGATACCCATTACTTGGCCGTTTTCTGTGTGGTGCCTAGATATGGTAGGACCGTTTAAGAAGGCCCGAGGGGGGATGACCCACATATTGGTCATGGTAGACAAGTTCACAAAATGGATTGAAGTAAAGCCAATAAAGAAATGTGACGGGCTCACAGCAATGAAATTCCTCAAAGATATTATCTTAAGATATGGGTACCCGCACAGTGTTATTACAGATAACGGCACAAACTTTGCAGAAGGAGCTTTCGCTATATTCTGCCAAGAGAAACACATAAGATTAGATGTCGCGTCTGTTGCTCATCCAGCATCTAATGGGCAAGTGGAAAGAGCTAATGGTCTAGTGTTGTCCGGAATAAAACCCCGACTTGTCGAACCATTGCAAAGGTCGGCAGGGTGTTGGATCGAGGAATTACCAGCAGTATTATGGAGCCTCGGGACTACTCCAAATAGATCAACAGGTTACACTCCATTCTTTTTGGTATACGGGGCAAAGGCCGTGCTTCCAGCTGACATACTGCATGACTCGCCAAGAGCTACTCAATATACAACTTCAGAGATAAATGAAGTGGCTCGGCAAGATACTGTTGACCTGCTAGAAGAAGCCAGAGAGCTAGCACTATCACGATCAGCTATTTATCAGCAGAACTTGCAACGAAATCACAACAAGAAGGTGAATCCAAGGGTATTCAAAGAAGGAGATTTAGTCCTCAGACTAGTGCAACGCACGGCCGGCATGCACAATCTGTCACCTCCATGGGAAGGACCATTCATCATGAGCAAAGCACTGCATAATGATGCCTATTACCTAATCGACGCTCAATCCCCTGGAAGGAATAAGGCAGACAAAGCCAGCGAAGAAACGAAGCGGCCATGTAATGTAGCTTTACTTCGTCCATTTTACTCATAGCATACTATCTCAAGATCAAGAACCAATGATGTATTAAACCTCGGCATCCAGAGCAGTGACTCGGGGACTGCCATATGTTATTTCAATTCATCTTATGTATTGAACCTCGGCATCGGAGGCGGTGACTCGGGGCGCCATATGTTATTTCAATTTCATCTTATGTATTGAACCTCGGCATCGAGCGGTGACTCGGGGCGCCATATGTTATTTCAATTTCATCTTATGTATTGAACCTCGACATCCAGAGAAGTGACTCGGGGACTGCCATATGTTATTTCAATTTCATCTTATGTATTGAACCTCGGCATCTAGAGCAGTGACTCGGGGACTGCCATATGTTATTTCAATTTCATCTTATGTATTGAACCTCGGCATCCAGAGCAGTGACTCGGGGACTGCTATATGTTATTTAAATTTCATCTTATGTATTGAACCTCGGCATCCAGAGCAGTGACTCGGGGACTGCCATATGTTATTTCAATTTCATCTTATGTATTGAACCTCGGCATCCAGAGCAGTGACTCGGGGACTGCCATATGTTATTTCAATTTCATCTTATGTATTGAACCTCGGCATCCAGAGCAGTGACTCGGGGACTGCCATATGTTATTTCAAATTCATCTTAGGTATTGAACCTCGGCATCCGGAGCACTGACTCGGGGGCTGCCATATATTGTTCCCAAGTAATAGTCAACCTTGGGTACAAGGAAGGTATCACACTTCGATACTCAGAATAAGAACAGCTCAACCTCGTATGATATTCGAGGCTCACACCCAGACTAATTGGTTAAACCACGAGAATACAAAGACAAAGATACATCCTAAAATCAGGAAATCACAGATCATCAAAGCAAGAATTCGAACGAAAACCCACTTAAACAAAGTTATAACAACTACAAACATATATGTCGGAGCAGAACTCGACAAAAGAAATTCAGGTCATACAGAAGACAGAAAAATGTTCCACGTACATCGTACGCCCGGCATACCAGGGACAAGAAATATCTTAAAGATTTTCAGCTGGAGAGGCAGCAGTTGGGTCAGGGGCTGGATGCTCCGAGATAGGCGGAGCCTCGGCTGAGGTTGCCTCGCCTTCCAGACCAGGCGACTTGACGAAGCTTGAGGCTCTTGAGGAACATCAGTTCTTGTGATTGAATGCCCAGTACCTTGGGAGGAGGATCGCGCGTCACCGTTGTCATCCGAGCTCAAATTGGAGTCACCGGAAGAAGCCGAATCATCTTCACCTTCACCTTGTTCAGCCGAATTATTGTCTGATGCATCCTCGACTACGACCTCATCGTCCGAAGTTGGGAAGGCTCGGACCTTCATTCCGTGTATGCACGCGGCATACTCAACGAAATGAGCGCGAGCTTGACGAAGAGCAACAAAAGTGGGGTCCTCAACCCAACGAGAACATGTGCGCAAATTTCTCAGGATATCAAGAGAAATGTCTTCATACCATGACATGATAACAGTAAGGGCCATATCAGCTCGCCAAATTTCCGTGATTCTCTCCAGAGACTCAGTTGCTTCTCAGATGCCATCAATCTTTTCACCAGCAATTCGACCTCGTTGATATCAGGAGTCCCAGAGGTATTCGGCCAGAGAACATGGTAGGCTCGGATAGCTGCCTGCACCAGGTCCCTACCCATAATCTTCATCGGACCAACTGCAGCACCAACAGCGACCAGTAAATCCTCCATCGAGTACTCCGAGTCAACGTCAACAGGGATACCTCGGCGCGCACGAGCTGCAATAACCGCTTTAGAACTCACAGGCTTGGCTTCTGGAAAATGACCTGCGCAAAACACAAATGCGTCAGGAGGCAGCAGCGACAAAGAGAAAAAATAATCCGGCCATGCTAAGAAACTTACAATGAATATAACTCATCATTATCTGAAGGTCTTTAGCCGAGATGCTCTTACTCTTTTCAAAACGAGCGATCTCCTCGCTTATTCCATGAGTTTTCAGTTCGGCAGCCTCGAGGAGTTCTTTATTCTTCTGTAGCTCCAGAGCTAGCCGATTCTTCTCCTCGGAGAATTCCTGGTCGACCTTTTCTAGTTCGAATTTCTGAGAAAGCTTAAGGGCCTCCACCTCGGTGCGCAGGCGAGCTATTTCATCATCCTTTTCTTTCAGCTGCGCCGAATGAGTAGCGCTTTGTTCTAAAAAATGCAACATCACGTCAGGCATGGGCGTGCAATCTTGGTGAGATGCTGCAAAGGTTTGTAACTCGGCTTTACCAAAGCCAAAAGAGATAAAAGAAGCTTAGCTCACATTTTAAAAAGCACAAGGTGTAAAGTAAAAGGGAAACTAACCTTCCACGCTCTTGACTTTCTTCGCAAGACGAATGTTGAGATTATTGATATTACCTGTTCACCAAAAAAGTGAGCCGACGTCTCGCATACAAAACAATAAGAATGTCGAAAATGACGAAAAGAATTATCGACTTACCAGTCTTTTTCGCCACAGGCAGAACTTTCTCATATTTTTCTTCCAATTTCGGTGCAAAAAAAGCAATCTTTGAAATTCGGCAGTCCGCCGGTCATGAGCAACCTGAACAATGGAGCAAACGATTATTGGATATTCGAAGCTAAAATAGATCCGAGGTAAGTGAAACTTAACCCAGATCTAGGTGGCTGGATATTCGGAGCTAAACCAGATCCGAGTTAAGCGAAACTTAACCCGGATCTAGGTGGCTGAATATTTGAAGCTAAAACAGATCCGAGGTAAGTGGAACTTAACCCGGATCTAGGTGGCTGGATATTCGGAGCTAAAACAGATCCGAGGTAAGTGAACCTTAACCCGGATCTAGGTGGCTGGATATTCGAAGCTAAACCAGATCCGAGTTAAGCGAAACTTAACCCAGATCTAGGTGGCTGGATATTCGAAGCCAAAATATGTCCGAGTCAAGCAAAACTCTAACCCGGATCCAAGTGGCTGGATATTCCAAGATCAACTAAAAAAAGTCCAGCAAGATTTAAGGCAGATCCAGGCGAATATAGACCCGAACCCTAAAGTTAAAATTAAATTATGTAGAGCATTATTAAACTTCCAAGCAAATAACAAATTATTTCCCTGCAAGTTTCGGGGACTAGAGTGTATAGTAGCATACGAGGAACTAATCGGAACTCCGCAAAACAGCAGTTACCTCGTTCATCTTGTTGGTATCAAGGATGATCTTGGCATCTTGATCCAAGCGGCCGCCAATGTCGGAAAGCTGAAATGGCTGATTAATGGGATTACCCTCAAACTGATCGGCAGCATTCCAATTATTGGCATATTCCACCAGCGAGCCGAGGCTATTCCCACTAGCCGTCCGAGTTAGAACCTTACCCCGGACCTGCTGCGTAACCACCACGGCCGCAGGGTTTTATGAAGAGCAAGCTGGGTACCGGCGGCCGGAGTAACGAAAGTTTTGGTGAAGCGCTTTTTAAAGACATCGGCGATACTCGGCTGAGAGGAGCCAACAAGACCTTTTTGGGAAGTGGAGGCCTTGGCGGCGATAACTTTAGAGGCGTCAGCAGGAGCTGATACCTCGGCAATGGGAACAATGTCTTTAGGATCCGGAAAGATCACGGTCGCAGAAGGCACCGAGACATTCACGTCCTCGGCCAGGGCGGGAGCTGCTATAGAAACTGCTGGTGTAGAATGAGGCTTGATAGAGACGCTCGGATTCACAGAGGAGACAACGGGTTCCACGGAAATCTCGGAAGTCTGAGTGGAATCAACGTCAACAGGAGCAGTCTCAGGTACATCATGGTGAGGGGGCGATTGATTCGGAACTGGAGGAGATGCTGCACGAGCAGGACTCGGAACCCTGGTATCTTCGGCAGGCGGAGGAGACGGCTGTCGAGTCGAAGGCTAGTCATGCTAGGACCGCCGAGCTTAACGGAAAGTGGAGCACTGTGGAAATAAAAAAGAGAAAACGTCAACAGGTTAAAAAACAGAAAGAGAGAAACAAGAAATACAAACAAAAGGGAACTTACCCTGCAACTCCAGGCATGATCTTGCGCCGGGGAGGATTCGGCGCGGATTTCTTCGTTCGTTTCTTGGGAGCCGCCTCTGAGGCATCAGTAGAAGCCCCGCGTTTCCCCAAGGTAACAGGAGGCCGGGAAGCAATAGGCTCGGCGTCGTGAACCTGACCGGTCGGATTAGCTGGGAAAGTAGAAGCCGGAAATGCATAAGAAATAGGCATTGCGGCAACTAACTCGAGAACTTGGACCTCATCCGAATCACCTTCCTCCTCGTGGGCCGAGGTCTTGCCTCGAGCGCAAGCCGGAGCAGGATCCGACTTAGGGACGAACTCTTCCGAGTCCGGCTCACCAGTGTCTGGGGTACTCCGGTCCGCAGGCCACGGAAGCAACAAAACTTCGGCATCCTCACTCTTCTGCTCTGCGAACCTCTGCAAGACAAGAAAAAGGAAAAATTAGTGAAAACCTTTACGAAAGCAGTTAGATGGCAGAGCGTTGTTAGCTAAGCTTACTTCGGGAGGAGGACGCTCGCGCGTAAACGGTTTCAACCCCCAAGCCCAGTCCTCAGCCATCTCCATCTTGAAGATGGCTCGGACTCGCTTAAAAATGAGATAGTTGTCCAGCTCCACAGTCGAAACTCGGTTGGGATCGAGAGGACCGCTCATGTAGCAGAGTTTGTGCGTCCGTTTCTGGAATGGGTAGATTCGGCTACTGATAAAAGTAGCCATCAAATCCTTGCCGCATAACCCGGTGCGGATCAGTTCTTTAAGCCGAATCTCAAAAGCTTCGGCTAAGGCGTGACTCTTCCTCGGATTGTAAGTCCAATTCACCTTGGAGGGCGGGCCGATGGAGAATGTGGGGAGCCGGATCTTGTCCTCCTCTCTCGTTCTTGACGTAACGAAGGATTTGTGCCACTTGCGACTCTAACCCGTGACACGAGGAAATACGGACTTCCTCCGAGGTGTAATGGACGCTGCTCCACATTGAGTAAGCGATTTCGGAAGGGTGAAGAGACTTGTCGTCGGGGACTACGTTGGAGCGAATCTGAAAGAACTTCACCAGACATGCAGACGGCCATAGGTCAAGTATCCTCCGAGGCGTAGATAAAAGTAAAGAGAAGCGATGGCATTTGCGGGAAGATGATGCGGTCAAGGTCAAGTAGTCGAGAAACTCTCTAGCAAAGTCGCTAAGAGGAAGACCAAAGCCGCGCGAGAAATGCGACATAAAAACTACATACTCGCCCTCCCTAAGATCCGGAGAGGACTCGCTGCCGGGTAGGCGACAGGAGACCTCGGCGGGAATCCTCCGAGTTCGGATAATCCACTCGATCTCACGGCGTGTAACGGAGGAGCCCTGCCAAGAGCCTCGCTCGGGCCCAGAGCCAGCATCCTCATCTTCTACCAGGGCACCACTAAAGGAGCTAGACATGGGTTCGCCGGAAAGTTCGACGGAGGAATAACTAGCGGCGGAGGAAAGTTTAGAGCTACAAGGCCCCGTCGTGATTTTGCACAGAAACGGCGGCGGAGGAGCAAAGGAACCGCTGCACAGTACCAAATCGAAGCAGAAAGATCTAGGGAGAAGCCTAAGCTACGCGGCCGGAAAGAACTCACCGACGACGACGACGAAGATAGTAAACGCGGACGAGGCAGACGGAGCAACGCGGTGGAGTCCTCGTCGTCGGAGGTTCTGATGAACACGCGACGGCGGAGCAATGAGCCAAGCGAAACGAAAGGAAGAAGAAGGGCGCGGGCGAACGAAAAGGGGAAAGTGAATCCTCCAACGCAGCGCCCCTCTTTATAACCTAGCCACGAGCAAGGTAGTGGGATCGTGCGTGTGGCGGTTGGCCGCGTAGATCGTGTGCGCAGCACGACCGCACGTCGTTGAGCGGAACCACACCAAGGGCCACACGGTGGAAGGAAGATCACGATCCCCAACGGAAACGGCGCACGAGGCGTCGCAGCGCCGGCGCGACAGGCACAGTAGTAACTGTAGCCTGTCAGTAAATACTGTAGAGGAACAAAAAACTAGAGAAACAATGATGGGGATGACACGTAGGACAAGGCGTATGCGAGAAGATACAAGGATACCTCAGACGAGAAATAGAAAATAACTCGGAAACAATACGGAACGTGTCGTATGAAACTGGTAAGACCCGGCCGAGGTATCGGCGGGGCCATACCAGCTTCGGGGACTAATGTTGGGGAGATAACCCCGGATAGGGTAAAGACGGGAAAAGACGAAAGGATGTTCCCCGTCTAGTTTCTGAGTTACAGCCTGAGTCGGCCGAATCATGTAGAGTTCGGCCGAGATAGGAAAGGGCAAGACCCTTGTAGTGAAGACAAGGCCTTACTCGGCCGAGATACTTCGTAACTCGGCTGGGTCAGCCCAAGTAATCTCCATACAGATAAAGGACAAGCCGAACTATGGGAGGCAGGGCCGAATGATACGAAGCTTGCACGAGAAGGAGAAGCCTGAAGTCAAACCCTAGCCGCAGGGTAGGGGGAATCTGAGCCAGGCCAAGCACTACGGACAAAGACACAGAGCGACAGAGAAGCAGAAGGAGGTCACGGAGGTGACAGTCCTGAAGCCCGAGGCGCGCAGGAGGGGCCCTCTGGAACCTTGCCGTCATTAGAGGAGCGACAGGGAAAGGGGGGCGCCGAACTACTATATTGGGACAAGCATATTCCTCGAATATGCTTGCCACATCAGCCCTAAAGGAACCCAAGGCACTCCTTTATAAGGAGAGGCTTGGGCCCTGAGGAAGGCATCGACTCATTCTTAGCACCGTTAGGCTGGTAAAGTTCTTCTCTTCTCCCTGTATACAGCTCGAGGAGCACTTGTAGCCCAAGGAAGAGGAAATAAAGATCTTGGCCTTAGTCTTTTGTGTGTAGAATCAACTACATCTTCCCTCCCCAGATCCCACTAGCATCCATTGGCCCCAACTTTAGCCTACCTATGGCATCTGCCGTGCCACCACCACGACAATTTGTTTAGGTAAAATCAAGTCCGTGGGAGAAAGATTGAAGTGTCGGACGCCTGGGGGCCAAAAGAGGTATGGTGGTGCGTGCCTAGGGTTGGCCGCGCCACCTACCTTCTTTGGGGCCTCCAGGCCCCTCTCGTGATGTCCAAGCACTCCAGATCACCACTCTTTGTGAAATATTGACTTTCCTAGAAATTTTTCTTTATTTGACTTTGTTTAGGTCTCTTAAAGATAAAAATACACAAAACATGGCTTTCCTGTCCTGAAGAGTTATAACCAAAATAAAGGGGCTCATTGGTAAATTCCCAAAAACCAAAATAAAACATGAATATTAAATTATATATATCGCAAATATGTGGGAGTATGTATCAATAAACTAAATTCATGTATGCATTTTATATGCATTAACTGTATACCCATGGTGCGTCGTGTCGTTGTGGGCAATTGGATATGTCTCGATGGACATGTAGTGCCACACCGGCGCCACGCTTGCTCGTTGCCAAATTAATGGAAACGCTAACTTTGGATGTTCTATTTCTAAAAAGAAGGCATATAATTTTATTTATAAATCAAACAATGTAGAGTTTGATCAACCTTATACAAAAAAATAAACAAATATAATATTATTTAGATACTATGAAAATATATTCCATGATGTATTTAATGATATTGATTTGGCATTATAAATATTATTAGATTTTATATAAATTTGGTCAAAATTTAGTTTGACTTTGGACAAAATTCATATGTCTTAGTTTTAGGAATGGAGGGAGTACTACACGATAGTACACTACAAACATTTATAGAGATATTTCTTAGACTTGAAAATTCTATGGCCCGCAACCAAGATATTTGAATGTAATAAAACAGATACGACACATCACAATACATAATGGTCACAAAGTAGTCCATGCGAAAATGTGATTCTTCCCACCTTCATTTGCTTTGGTTAGACATGGAGGAACATTTTGTTTAGCTAATCAATTTTTACATTGTAGCAAATAAACTTTCCAAAACTAACAAAATATTCATAATGTACACGTTTAATTTCATATGAATGCCATATTCATATAGCATTGCTAATACAAGACAATATACATGGTTATTTTATACTAATTAATTCTAAAAGGACAAAATTGGATGTTAAAGGTGTACTCAAGGAAAAATACATATATCTAGCCAAAAAATGAGAAATTAGGAAGCAAAAGTGCTTAGTATAAATACATGGCGACTACTTACTTTTACTCGTTACTATTTCAACAAATCTTTTCCGATTTGGGAGATCATACACATAATCATCAAGGAGGATCCATGTTTTCACATGTAGAAACTTTTTGCGCTCGAGAAACCATGGCTCGTTCCTAGCGTGTCGACTATGATATTCAACTATATCACCAAAATATTGTTACGAAACTTTTGTAGATACTTTTTCTTTGTTAGTTAGGTATCTCATATCAAGATCACGGATCTATTAGTGTCAAAAAATACGAAGATGGTTGCAATATATATTTTGTAGATGATATATTTGGGGAAGGAAATATTAGAAATTAAAACACTAGAAATTTACACTAGTTGGAAATTACATAGTAATGGCTTGGCTAGATGCTACAGGTGGCATTTATGTGGCACTCCAGTAACATTGGCGCCACTGCTAAGTGTTACCAGTGGCATACTTGGCTCACACCACTAGTAGCAGAAATATTAGTAAGTGTTACCAACGGCATCCTAACCGACGTGGTATGGAGATCTAACGCACTTGTTGGCCTGGACGGGCTTGTCGTATGTTGTGCTACAATTGATTAGTATGTGGGGAGTAGAAAATATTTGGAACCTTGTTAACAAATATCGGTGTCGTGTTGTGATTGATTGTTCTCCTAAGATCGATTATGTGCCACCGGCGATAACAAGAAAGCACTATGAAAGCTAGAATCTGAATTTCTAATGTTGCAGCCAAATTCAATTGAGTGCGGGTACATTAGATGTTTATATCTTTCTTTGGCAAACTGTATTTGGTATATTTTTGCAAGCAATCTTTTTACTCATTGAAAATGACAAAGGATGCTCCTAGTCTTGGAACCATAGCATGTAGGTGTAGAACAATGATTTCCATGTAAACCTACCAATTTCATTGGATTTAGCTATATTTTTTCAACATGGTCCAACATACTAGCATTAGAGATTTAGAGTTTACATCAATTAAATGACAATCTAGGAAGAGGTGAAATAGAGCATAGCACTACAGCATAACTTGTAAACTTTGATAATCACATATTGATTATTGACTAAGGGGTACAAGGTTTATATATATTACAAGCCAAGTCGTATCAAAACCAACTAAACCAAAACCTAACTTGTATTACAAGATGTAGTCTAACATCCCCTACAGTATCAACGGTGAGTTCAACACCGTTGAGACTGAAAAGGATATCAGTAAACGGTGTTGTCGCAAGCCCCTTGCTGAAGATATCAGCAAATCGAGTAGTAGTCCATACATGAACTCAAACTTGTCCAAGTGCAATCTTTTTCTCGAACGAAGTAAATATAAATTTCAATGTGCTTGGTCCGTCGATGTTGCACTGGATTGCCAGACATATAAACCGCTGAAATGTTGTTGCAACAAACGAAAGTAGCATGTTGAATGGGTCGATGCAGGTTTAATAATAGTTGGTGCAGCCAAATAGTTTCAACAACAACATGTGCCACATCGCGATACTCAGCCTTATCATACGAACGAGAAACCATGAAATCAAATTATTACCTATAAACCACAATATCTTGATGTGGACCAACGAGTGTCCAGGCAACCAACCTAGTATGCATCAAAATATGTTGTCAAGGAGGTAGGAGAAGATAAACTGGTATGAAGATCATGATCAAGTGCACCTTTGAGGTAGAGAAAACTATGTTTGACATGATTATAGTGAGGAAGAAAAGAATCATGCATATATAAATAAGCTTGTTGGACAACATAGGAAATTTCAGGATGGTTAATAGTCATATATTGGAGTGCACCGGTGAAACTGCGATATAGAGTAGCGTCATAAAATTGTTCACTCGCAGAGGGGAGTTTGGAGTTAGCATCAACATGAGTGCGAGAAGCTTGACAATCAATCATACCAGCCCTTGATAAGAGATCTAGAATATATTGCCATTGGGAGAGAAATAGGACGTGATAGTCATAAGTAACAACAATGCCCAAAAAATGATGAAGCATTCCAAGATCAGCCATAGAGAATTCAATACGAAGTTGAGAAATAATGTGATCAAGAAAAGTAAGAGAAGAATGCGTAAAAACAATATCGTTAACATAAAGAAGTAAATAGGAACATGAGAATCCGTGTGATGGACATAGAGAGATGAATCAAAACAGGAAGGAGTGAACCCAATTGTTTGAATGAAGGAAGACAATCATTAAAACCTTGCGCAATCTGTAGGAGGCAGACGAGTAGCAAGAGGAAAATGTGCTCAACGAATGTAATATGAAGAGACACATGCACACGACTAGAGAGTAAGTCGAGACAACCGTAACCTTTGTGCTCGTCGGTGTAGCCAAGAAAAATGCAAGGAAACGAGTAGCAAAAATAAACATATGCTCAACGAAAGTAATGTGACGAGACACATGCACATGACCAGAGAACAAGTCGAGATAACGATAACCTTTGTACTCGTCGGAGTAGCTAAGGAAATCGCAAGGAATCGAGCATGGTGCAAGTTTGTTAGGAGAAGTGGCGTAGGCATTGGGAAACCAAATGCAACCAAAGACACGAAGTTTAGTATAGTTAGGATGACAGTGAAAGAGAGTGATATGGAACCTCTTTTTGGATTGGCTTTGGAGGGGCGGATATTAAGTCTGTGACTGTACGTGTACGGAGTGCTTCGGGCGAAAAAATTGGTGGCATGGATAATTGAAATAAGAGAGTGCGAATGATATCGTTTAGTGTGCGAAGAAAGCGTTCGGCTTTGCCATTTTATGGAGAAAGTATATGGGCAATAAAAACGTAAGAGAATGCTTGGTGAAGGAAGAAATTTCAATTTTAAAAATTATCAAATTCTCGGCCATCGTCACATTGGATGAATTGACCAGGGAGAAGGAAGTGAGTGGCAACATATTGTTGAAAATTGAGGAAAAATTGTGTGCACAACAGCTCGTAAAGAAAACATCAAGACGAAGTGAGTAAAACCATCCATATGATATGATAATATATTAGTATCCTGAGAAACTTCTCGAATGGTGACATCCATAAGTCTCAATGTAACAACTCAAAGGAAAAAGTACCCAGATAGCTAGTCAATATATAAAAAAGGAGGAGGATTTTGGGTATAGTATAGGCCGTAAAGGAATCACACATCCAGTACTCGCACTTGAATGAACATAGCCCCAGAGCACACTGATAATCAAGCTGGTGACATTATTGCAGGTAACTGTTCTTGATCCCGCCCGTTGGTGGCCTGGTGCAACAACTGAGGAGGATTTCCCTGCAGACCACATCGAGTACTACTGTCATGCTGAGGAATGACAGTGCTATGTGGCCATGAAAATTCCAGCGCTATATGGATTGCAACGAATACCAGCACGGCGCCGATCAGCATGAGAACATACATTGAGGTCTTCCACCCCCTGCTGGATCCGGCTGCATATGCTCCTATGAGAGCGAGCAAATCCAGGAAAATGGTGGTGTTCATCACCTTGAGAGACCATTCCTTGTTGTTTCTGTTAGCACAGCCCCTGCCGCCGAGTACTTTCCGACGACACCGACGAGGAAATTTCGACGAGACGACACGCACGTATCCGATAACTTCCGCCGAGATGCACGTGCTGCTAGCCGATCGATTCTTTTGATCCAACTAGTACACTCACGCACGCACACGCAAAACAACTTTGATCGCCAAAGGCTCTTGTCGAGCCTTGCTTTTTCTCTATTGCTTCTCAACTCACACGGTGGTGTTTACAAGCCAGGATACACGCATATATATATGCCAAGACTAGACAACCGACTTGGTAGCTAAACCTAGTCTAATACATATACGTATAGTACCTGGACACCTACACCTACTCGGACTGCAATTTCAATACGTGTAGGACACGTGATTATCTAACAATCACCCCCTAATCACGATGTGCTTCTTTACATCGACCTGGATCCCAAATGCGCCAGCTGCTCCTCGCGGGCGTCATCCTTAGCATTGCTTTCGCCATCCCCTTCCTTGGCACCCATGTCACCGACATTGCTTTCGCCGGCTTCTCCATGGTTTCACATCGACCCTTCTCGTCCGCGTCCTTCTTTTCTGCGTTCTCCTTGTCGATATTGTCCATAAATGTGCCTTCAGTCTTCACTGGTTCCTTGATGAACAAACATTGATTCTCGTACTCCATCTTCACCAGATAATTTACCGTCCAAAATTCTTTCTTCGGATAGTAGTCCACCACGTCTCCCATGCGTGCTTGCGTCGGTCGTAGTCGTCTCATCTCCAGTGCAGTCGGAGGCTCTGCGACATACTCTTCTGCGTCCGACAACGCGCTTGTTTCTTCGGTTTCTGAACCTTGTGTTCCTCCACGTAGAGCTCCTAGAGTCAACGACTCTACATGCAGCGTATCCTGCATGCCTACTTCTGAGCCAATTTCTTGACTCGCCACCATATCACATGGCCCTTGCACTTCTGGACACTCCTTTGCCCCAAGCTCTTCACGTGGATCATCACCTCCTGTATTAGCGGATGATGAGCTAAACACAACACCTTCTAGCTTTGTTATTTCTGACCACGGACTAGCATTTTCTCCGGACACTTTTCCTTCTGGGAGTATCCCTAGTGCTTCTGGCCTGGTGTCCACGCCTAGAGCATCCCCTAGACTTTCAATCTCTTCTGGGTCTGAATTTGCTGACAAAGATAAGCTTGGTTGATCCATATTTTCTTCATACTCAAGATCCCACGTGATGTGAAAAGATGAATATTCCGGTTCCTTGGAGCCCCAATTCCATGATTTCTCTTCCTCAAAGACTACGTCCGTGAAAACCACCTTATTGGTATAGGGTTGCACAAACGGTATCCTTCGAGCCTTCATAGCCTGTCATGATCATTGGAGTACTGATTCACCTTATCGCCACACATCCAAAAGTACGAATATGATCAACCGAGGGCTTCCGTCCGCATTCATGTTTCATACGAGTCATACCAACTCCACTCTCGATTGGTTCCATGTTCAGCAAATACACAGCCGTATTGACTGCCTCACCCCAGAAGTTTCCTGGCAAACCTTTACTCTTCATCATCCTCCGTGCCATGGTCAACACGGTTTGATGCAGCTCGCCTTCCTGATCAATGTGTAGAGCTCTTATCTTCGCCTCCACCTTAAACTCTCCGGCTTCCTTTATCTTCTCGAATGCTTGTTGTGCTTGATACTTACTTTTCAGCAACACAATCCACATGTATTTACTATGATCATCCACCGCAAGCATGAAGAACTTATTGCCGGACGGAGTTGCAGGCGAAATTTCAACGCATAGACCACCATGATCAGATTCTGAAGCTTCACTCGCCTCAAACATGGCTTCACGTAGAAACCGGACACTCCGTTGCTCGTGATCCACACACGGTAGATCGTGATCCACTTGCGCCACAATCTCCGTACCCGGTGATGGAGGATCCTCCTCATCCTTCAGCTCAGTTACTTCGAGCATCAGCATCATCGGTCCATCATCATCTCCTTCCGGGCGATGAGCCCTCCTTCGACGATTTCTTGCAATCCTTCTTGAAGTGACCGAGCTCGCCGCACTTATGACATCTTACCTTCTTGATGTCAAACTTTCTCCGCGGCGGAGCCTCATCCTCGTCCTCCCCTGCGATATGCTTTTTCGCTGGGCGAGAATCTTCTCTATCACTTCTGCTGCCAGATGCTTTATCGCCTTCTTTCCTTGGCGAACAACGCCGAGCCATAAGCATGAGATGCTCATCCACTTTCGCCGCCATAGGTGATCTTCATCCGCCGTCGTGCGCCTTGAACCGTCCAACTAGATCATCCATCGTGAGAGTCTTGAGATCAACGCATTGCTCGATCGCCGAGACAACGGGTGAGTAACGCGGGCGCTACGCCGGAGGAAACGCCTCACAATAGAGATCTCATCCAGCTTCGCCAAGTCCGCGAATCCCATTGACCAGTAGCGACCCTTGAAGCAAAAGCGTCTAGCGTCTCATCTTCTTCCATCTCCAGATTCTCGCTTCTTCCGCAAGGTTTGCGAGGTCGCCATGGACGCGTCGTGCTCAAGATTTAACGCCTGAGCGTATCCCACACCTCCTTTGCAGATTTCTTCGAGATCGGTGTTGCATCGATCCGTTGGCACCACCGAAGCGATGGCCGTGAGTGCTAGTCGGTCTAGGTGGTACTTCAACGCCTTCTTGAACTCGTCGCCGCCGATCGACAGCCTCCCAGTCCGGGCGCTTCTAACGCCCACTCCATCTGGACCGCCTGCATCGTAATTGTCGCGGCTGTACCGCGGATACTGCATCGACACCGGCGCACCCGCAGACGCACCAGAATACTCGCCCACCTCCTTCGCCATGACCTCCCGTTACTAGGAGATACTCCACGAGGCTCTGATACCAATTGTTAGCACAGCCCCTGCCGCCGAGTACTTTCCGACGACACCGACGAGGAAATTCCGACGAGACGACACGCACGTATCCGATAACTTCCGCCGAGATGCACGTGCTGCTAGCCGATCGATTCTTTTGATCCAACTAGTACACTCACGCACGCACACGCAAAACAACTTTGATCGCCAAAGGCTCTTGTCGAGCCTTGCTTTTTCTCTATTGCTTCTCAACTCACACGGTGGTGTTTACAAGCCAGGATACACGCATATATATATGCCAAGACTAGACAACCGACTTGGTAGCTAAACCTAGTCTAATACATATACGTATAGTACCTGGACACCTACACCTACTCGGACTGCAATTTCAATACGTGTAGGACACGTGATTATCTAACAGTTTCTCCACTGCGGCAGGAGCAGGACGATGACAACAATGGACGCCACGAAGGAGGTGGAGTTGCTGTAGAAGAAAGCAAGGTAGCGGGGCCTTGCATTGTCATGCATGATCGGGTCGCCGCGCTGTGATGCCACTGTCGCTCTGCCAAGCTCCTCCCGGCGGGCTGAGACCGGCCTGGTAGGTGACGCTCGCCACAAGGATTCCTAGAAGCATCAGGTATTTGTGCTTGGCGTGCTTCTTCTTCCCTGCTCGGTCTCGGTCGTCGTCGTTCTCTGGCTTGGATCGGCTGTCCGCGTTGCCAGTTCTGTGGCCACTGTAGAGGACCAGTCCAGCTATGACCAGGAGGACCATAGCCCCCATCACGAAGACGTAGATGGATGTTTTCAAATGCTGCGTGCTTCCGGCAGCATAGGCCCCCATGAGAGTGACCATGCCGGCCGCCGTGCAAATGGCGAGCGCATAGCTTCTTATGGCCGGCCTGTACAGATGCGGGTTGACGAGCAGGATGATGAGGGCCATGGACAGCATGAAGCTCACCGAGTTGCAGTAGAAGAAGGCCTGGTAGCGGCGGGGGGAGTTGTAAAAGAGAACAGGGTCACCTGCATGGTGACCGGTGGATAAATCGTCCTGGAGCCGGAAGCCGCCCGGAGGGGTCAACCCGGCTTGGTAAGTGATGGTGGCGGCAAAGACCGCGAAGAGGACCAGCCGCTTGCGCCTCCTCTCGACGGACTCGATTTCCCGGTCGGTAATGGTGTCCGCGTGGTTCAGCGTGACGAAGACGACATGGATCAAGACGTACACGAGCACAGCGCACTAGTGGAAACGAGGGCTTTTGTTGATCCCGAAAATGGGCTTTAACACCGGTTCTTCTACGAACCGGTGTTAAAGGGGGGGCCATACCAGCGTGGCCTCTGCGGCATTAAAGGAGCCCCCCCTTTAACACCGGTTCGTGCCACGAACCGGTGTTAAAGGTCCCTCCACCAGTGGCCCGCGCACCCCCCCCCTTTGAAAGAACATGTTGGGCCCCCATGTGTGGTTTTGGTAATTAATGACAATCTTTATGGACTAATGTGTGTATTAAGTTGTACTTGTAGGAATTGTCCGTTGGCATTGCTTGGAGCATGTGTTGACTTCAAGATAGATGAAATGAGAAGAAGATGTGTTGTGCAAGCTCAAAATGCGCCATCTATAGAAGATCTCATGTTTGATGCTTGCCATCCTCGGTGATCATGGATCGATGATGATGAATCAAGAAAGGTGTCCATCTTGAGAAGGACAAGATCGTATACATCGATCTCAAGTGGATTGCTCAAGGCAAAGGTATAATATTGATAGGTTTTACCTTTTGCCGGTCTCATGTTTGTTGGGAGACCGGGTTTAGGATAGATAACCGTACTATCAAGAAGGGCTCTCGAATGAGTAACTCGGTCACATCGTTCGGAGAGAGATCAAACCTTTTCATACTTGCATCATCATATTTGGTTGTTATTTGGTCTTATCCATGTGAGGATATAGAGCTTGTGGTAATCTCCATAACAAGCTCTAGTCCATCAAAAACGGATTTCCCTTTTATATCTTATTTCGTTTTGATCTTGGAGGTTTTACCGGTTTGTATTTTAGAGATAGGTAAAACCTTCCATTATTTGGTTCTTACTCATGTGAGGATTTAGAGCTTGTGTTAATCTCCATGACAAGCTCTCGTTCATCGAAAACGGATTTCATATGCATTTTCTATTACGTTTTTGATGTTGAAGGTTTTATCGGTTCATCTTTTTGATAGAGGTTAAACCTTTCGTCATTTGGATCTATCCTCCCTTGTTGGACTATAATGTTTCTTTGCATTATCTTTTAGAGCTTGTTGTCCTCTTCGAAACGATCCCAAGATCATCAAAATCGGAGTCCGGATGCAAAAGTTATGGCTGTTTTCGTTCAGGGATGACCGGTAGTACACCCGGGTCCTAGAGTACCGGAGGTCCGGTAGTACCGCTTCGTAGTACCGGTCGGTACTGAAAAAGGTGCTTTTGGCGACCTGGGATCCCCAGGGATTGTCCGGTAGTACCGGGATTGTCCGGTAGTACCGGGAATGTCCGGTAGTACCGGGATTCGCGCTTTTTTGGCTTCAACGGTTGGATTTTCGGGGAACCTATTTAAGGTGCCTTCTTCCCCAATGGTTCCCTAACCATTCTTGCAAGTTTTCCCCTCCATTGTTGACCTTCTTGAGCTTGCTTTCTCTCAATCCCTCCGATGATTCTTGCATATTCTTGAGGGATTTGAAAGAGGAGATCTAGATCTACAATCCCACCAATCAAACTCTCCTCTAAGTGAGGGGAACATATTGGGATCTAGATCTTGGAGTCTTTTGTGGATTTCCTCCATTGTTCTTCCTCTCTTATTCCCCCATAAGCTTTTGTAGCTTTGGTGGAATTTGGGAGAGAGGGATTTGAGCACCTTTGTGGTGTTCTTGCCATTTGCATTTGGTGCATCGGTTTGAGTTCTCTTTGGAGGATTTGATTTGAGTTACTCATTGGAGCTTGTCCCTCTTGGGTTCTTGGAACCCTAGACGGTTTGTGGCCTTGGTGGCATTGTGGCCTTGGTGGCATTTGTTGGGAGCCTCCAATTAAGTTGTGGAGTTGTGCCCCAACCTTGTGAGAGGTTCCGGTTGCCACCGACAAGTGCACCGATAGTGGAAGCGTGGATCGATCCCATTAGGGTGAGATTCACCGGAGAATAAGGGAGGCCTTTTATGGCGTTGGTGGTTTGATACCACCCCCTCTCCAAACGAGACGTACTCCATGTTGGGAGGAACTCGGTAAAATTTCGGTGTCCCCGCGTGCCTCGGTTATCTCTATACCCGAGCTCTTTACTTATGCACTTTACATTGTGATAGCCTTCGTGCTTGAAGTAATATATATCTTGCTATCACTTTGTTGTTTGTATTGCTTAGCATAAGTTGTTGGTGCACATAGGTAAACCTTAGTTGTTTCTAGGTTGTGCTTTACAAAGTAAACACTAGTTTAATTCCGCCTTTGTTGAGCCACTCTAGGAAAAGTTTTAATCGCCTATTCACCCCCCCTCTAGGCGACATCCGTATCCTTTCAATTGGTATCAGAGCCTGGTCTCTCATTTTGGGCTTCACCGCCTTGAGAGTAAAGATGTCGGCTAGAGGATTAGTGCACAATGACATGCTCACATTTGATGGCACAAATTATGATTTATGGAAAAACCGCATGCTCATTCATTTTAGGGACATGGACCCAAATTTGGAGCGTATTGTAGATATAGGTTTTTCTCCTCCTATGGATTTCAAAAATCTATCTTGTGAGGATGAGAAAAACTTATATCTCGATGCTCAAGCTTCTAATGTGCTTGTTAATGCTTTGAGTTATGTAGTTACCTCTTCAATCATTCCTTTTTGGAGTGCTCATGAGTTATGGACAAAACTTCAAGATAAATATGTTGTGTCCAACATTATTGAGGATGATTGTGTTGCTTCCACTTCCGGTCGAGATGAGTTCTCATCGTCTACCACTTCACCAACATGTGATTTTTCACAAGGTAATGATATGGTGAGTGGTGATAGAAAATGCAATATGGATAGTGTGTTCACTATCTGTAATCCCACATATCTATCTAGTTGCAATGATCTATCTTTGGACCTTAACACTTCTAGCACTCAAAATTCCTCACATGCTTGTGTTAATAGTCCTTGCATATCATGTAGAAATGACTTGAACAAATCTCATGATGATATGCTCATGTTGTCTTGTTGCCATGATAAAAATGCTTCTATTTCCTCTAGTGCTTGTGTTGCTAACCATGCAGAGGAAAATGAAGATTCTATGGGCCAAGACAAGGTCTTGAAGAGAACTTCAAGTGCAATCTCATCATCACCTTCCTCCGGTTCTCACATGTGCCTTATGGCTAAGGGAACAAAGGTAACCTCTTTGAATCCCATTGTATCTCATGATGATGATGATGAGGTTGAGAATGATAATGATGATTATAGAGGTAAGTATGATATTACCTCTATTAAGAAAATGGGAGAGGTTGTCTATAGTGCTCTCTCCAAAAATAAACTTGCTTCCTCCAACCTTCTTGAAATCTTGAATTATGCTATAGAAGGCAATGATCTTATTGAGGAGCAAGAAAACATAATTGATGAAAAGTTTGCACTTGAGCGTGAACATGCTAACGAACTTGCTCAAGTAAAGGACTCCCTCGAAAAAGAACAACCCCCCAAAGAATCTCTTGAGGAGACTTTTACTCTAGAATTATCTAGAGTAAAGGAATACCATGATAGAGAACTTGCGGTGGCTAATTCCTTCAAGATTAAAAATGATGAACTTGAAGTTGCTTATGCTAAACTTGTTGAGGATTTTGAGCACCTCAAAAATGGCTCTAGGGTCATAAAGGGTGAGCTCATCAAACTCACAGAGTCACATGAGCAACTTAAAGCCTCATATTCAAAAGAGCTTGACAAGTTTCCCTCACCTCTTGCTAATAGTAATGATGCTTGTGCTACTAACTCTATTTCTTGTGAAGCATCTATTTTGAAGGAGAATGTTGAGCTAAAGGCTCAACTTGCTTTGCTAACTAGCAACTATGGTAAATTAGAAGAAAGCCATGTTAAGCTCTCAAGCTCGCATGAGGATCTCCTAGTCTCCCATGGTAGGCTAAAGTTGGCTCATGAGGCCATCATGTCAAAGGTAACATCTAGTGGGCCTCATGTGGACATTAGCACTATATCTACTCCAAATGTTATATTGCCATGTGCTAGTCCTTGTAATTCATCCTCTCACAACCATGCTATATATCGTGATGAATTACATTCCATGCCTTGCTTCTCTAACAATGTAGCATCTACTTCCTCTAGTACTTGTATTGAAACTAACCATGTAGAGGAAATCAAAGAGCTCAAGGCTCAAGTCACTTCTTTGAAGAATGACTTGAAAAAGGGTCAACAAGGGAAGGCCGCACTCAACAAAATCTTGAGTGTGCAAAAATCCCCCAATGACAAGAGTGGGCTTGGATTCAACTCCAATGTCAAGAACAAGTCCACTATCAAGTTGAAGCACAAGGACAACAAGAAGAATGGCCAAGATCAAGTCCAGAATCCGGCCAACATTGTTTGCTTCAAGTGCAAGGAAGAAGGGCACCATGTTAGATCTTGCCCATTGAAGAAAAAGCCTCTTAGTGTGAAGCAACAAGGGAAGCGGCCTCAAGCTCCACCTCAAGTCATTAATGGGCCTCTTCCTAAGAGGACTACTCGAGCTCTTCCTCGAGTTGTGGCTTCTCCTAAGAAGAAAGATGGCAAGAGTAGAACTTGCTACATATGCCGTGAGAAGGGGCACATTTCTTCCGCATGCACTATTGGTAAATCCTCATCCCATCCTATCTTGATTGATGATTCTTATTCACTTTGTAAGGATGAGGTTGGCAATGTGTTTGCCAAATTTGTTGGTGCCCAACGTGGTGTCAAGAAAAGAACCATTTGGGTTGCCAAGCCTATTGTGACTAACCTCTTAGGACCCAACTTGGTTGGGGACCAACAAGCCAAAACTTGATCAATAGGTATTTTTTGGAGGGCATTGGAGTCTTGGCTACATTATGAAGAATTGAGGATCTTCATCAATTATTATTGTCAAGCCAAGCCATTTTGATTATCTTGATTATATTATATTTACAATGTTCCTCCTTGCGGTAACATATGCTAAACTCTTTACATTGAAAGTTACTCGCCCCTTTGTGCATGTGTTGGTTTTGTATCTTCCATGTTTTTGTACATGTTGTGCTATCCACTTAATTATCTTGAAATCAAGATTATTTGTGTATGATTAGGTGGCACACCATGTATGTGTGTTTCTTGTGTTTGAGCCTTGCTTGGTTATATTTGGTATCCTATTTGGCTCTTGTGAGAGATTAATGGATTATCCTATTTTGGGGAGTGTTATGCTTGGGCATGCCACAATCCTAAAATGTGTGTACATGAGGATTACCACCTAGTATTTATATTGGATTCTTGTCTAGTCTCTATGTGGTATAATTCTCATGAGAAATTTAAGTTTTATAATGTCCATTAATTATCTCTATTTGTATCCTTTTGCCTCGTGTTTTTTTTTATGGTAGTATCACATTATGGGGGAGTCTTATGCTTAGTGCATATTACAATCCTAGAAAATGTGAATATTCGAGGTTATGTCACTTAGAATTGATATTGATAATTATCTAGCGCCTATGTGACACATTGGCTCATACAAGTTCCTATTTGCATGAATGGCTTTATTGATCTTATTTTGGATCTTGTATATGAGAGTGTTTCTTGGTATGCGTTTCCTCATATTTAGATATATATATATCCTCATGGAAACCATTTGCTTCAAGTTACTCTATTCACTAGTGATTGTGTGACTTGGGGAAGCTACCAAGAATCTTGTTCGAAGTATCATGCTCAATTTCTTATATTTAGTTATATGCTTCTTGTTGTGACTATGATCTTGGATATCCATGCAAGCTACCTTGGGAAAATTATTCTATTTCTTGTCCTTGGACAATGAGTACCCAACTTATGGTAGAATTTATTGATCATATTTACTTTGGCCCTTGCTTAATTTTATCCTATATTTGGCCAAGAAAATGTTTTGTGTTGTCTCCCAAGCCTTCCTTGCTTCTTGTGGATCTTCTTATTTTATTGATATCCTCTTGTGTTTTACTTATTATAGGTACTAGTGATGATCCCATTTGTGTGCATTTTGCATTTAAAAGGAAAATCCTACAAAATGCACTATCCATGGGGGAGCTATCCTATATTATTTAGAACACTCATATTTATGCTTCTTTGTTTTGATCCATATCGTGTTTTATGTGCTTGGAACCTCAATCGTTTCATTTTGGTACTTGTGCCATCATGTGAAGTTTGGGGAGTTTGGTTTCTTGTTGGAACCTTGCTCTTTTTGGGAGTTGGTTTTGTCTCATTCCTTGTTTCTTGATTTGACCATTTTAGAATGAGATAAATCCTTGAGCATTTTTATTTCTATCTATCTTTTGCTCCTTGGATTATGCCTAGTTCATTTGTTGAACTTGTCATCTTTCATGTGTTGAATTGGTTCTTTGATACAATTTGGACACCGCTTGTCTTGTCACACTCTTGTGTGTGCCATCTCGGTTTACTTGGTGTTTTGTTCAAATTGTATCTCCTTTTTGGTTCTTGAAAGCTTCATGCATGCATATTTACTATATGATTATATTATGGCATGCTTGCTTTCTTTGATCCGATATATATGGGAAACTCCACCAATTCCCATCGGCTAAGTTGTGCATGAAATTCAATTTCATATCAATGTGCACATAATTATGTGGAGTCTCCTATGTATTGTAGTTTCTCTAACTACTTTGGACCCAATGAGTTTGGGGACCATGTTGTACTTAATTGTGTTTTAGGTACATTGGAGATATATTGGATGCTTGTCCTTCGATTTTGAAGAAGTGGTGCATACATGAAAAGTTGAGTCAAGCTATAGGATGATCAATGAATTCATATCATCTACATCCTACCAATTATATCTCGGTAACAAGTATCTCTTGATCATGCATATTTATATTGCTTCCAACCTTTTGTAGGTTGCATCTTGGCATGGTTTCTTTGATTGAGTATTTATTGTTGCATCTCTAGCCATGCTATTAAGAGGACTCTCTATTGTATATGTGTATAAGTTGAGATGAGTGCATACAATTGGGACTATACAAAATCATGCATATGATCCTCCAATCCCAAATATGTCAATCTAGCAATTTTGTTGTCTATCATTTCCTCAACTTCTCTCATGTGCAATAGTGAGATTTTGCTAGTCCATTTTCTCTTATGATACTTGTTGCCTTTCTTCATATATTTCAACTTTCAACTTTTCCCTTGGTGATAGTTGTAATATATGTAGTGTGTTTGTGTTTGAAGTCCATTATGTACAATAAGATATATGTGAGCCTTTGGCCATGCTTTAAAAATCTTATTGATATATGTTATGACTTCATTTTTTCCTTTCATGTGCTTTCTTGTATAATCTTCTTGATGTGTGCATTTTTCTTCTTTGGAATATGTCTTTGTGATATTTTCCACTTAGATACATATACACATATGAGAAGATAATTTTAGTTGATTTTTAATCCTTGGAGACCACCTTCCTATTCCTTTTGATTCTTCGGTGGCTTCCAAATTTATTTTCCTATGAGTTCTTGTTCCTCTTGTTTGCATCTTCGGACACTCATATTTGTTCTTTCATGTCTTGTATTGTTAAATGAATTTGGATGAGTGAGGAGTCCATGACTATGCACCTCGTTCCCAAATGCAATTACCATAATTGGTGCATTCTCTTTGGGGAGCTCATCTAATTCATTTAATAATACTCATTTGCATTCTTTCACATTTGTTGTGTTTTAAATGCTTATGGGGGAGCAAGGAT
The DNA here is from genome assembly GCA_030063025.1 of Avena longiglumis. NCBI lineage: Eukaryota > Viridiplantae > Streptophyta > Magnoliopsida > Poales > Poaceae > Avena > Avena longiglumis. Next base: position 565,849,729 of record CP125973.1, read on the forward strand.
TCCATATTTGTGCATTATGTATTCCAATACATTTATTTTGAATTGTGCACAAACCTTGGGGAGCTTCTCTATTTGTTATTTAAAACACTCTTTTGCTCATATCATAATATCTTGTTGTTTCCATTTGGACTCATTTGTTGTTTTCAAATTGGTTTGTCGGACCTTGTAGTTGCTTGCATCATTTGACTTTATTTTTGCAATCTTCGGGTCCTCGATATAGTTCTACTCCCTCCCAAGTATTCATCATTGGATATGTGCGAAGACACACCTTTGGAGGAATTATTACTATATTTGCCTTCTAGAACTTGTCACCCATTTCGGCAATTGATGCCAATGGGGGAGAAGTTTTAGAGGGTTTAAGGGAAGTTGGTTTATGCATTGAGTTTGTTCTTGTGCATTTGCTTCTCATGCTCTTGCATATTTGTTGTTGCCTAGCATGTGGTATATAGAGGAAACTCCACCAAAGATAATGATTGGCAATATATGCAATGAAATTCAAGTTCATCACACATGCATAGATTGTGGGGGAGTTTGCTCTATATATGATGGTACCAATATCACATACTTTTGTAGTATTTGATATTGGTATTACCATTTTATTCATTAAAATTCCTTATATAAACCCTCTTAAGGGGATTGTCATCAATTACCAAAATGGGGGAGATTGAAAGAACATGTTGGGCCCCCATGTGTGGTTTTGGTAATTAATGACAATCTTTATGGACTAATGTGTATTAAGTTGTACTTGTAGGAATTGTCCGTTGGCATTGCTTGGAGCATGTGTTGACTTCAAGATAGATGAAATGAGAAGAAGATGTGTTGTGCAAGCTCAAAATCGCCATCTATAGAAGATCTCATGTTTGATGCTTGCCATCCGGTGATCATGGATCGATGATGATGAATCAAGAATCAAGAAAGGTGTCCATCTTGAGAAGGACAAGATCGTATACATCGATCTCAAGTGGATTGCTCAAGGCAAAGGTATAATATTGATAGGTTTTACCTTTTGACGGTCTCATGTTTGTAGGGAGACCGGGTTTAGGATAGATAACCGTACTATCAAGAGGGGCTCTCGAATGAGTAACTCGGTCACATCGTTCGGAGAGAGATCAAACCTTTTCATACTTGCATCATCATATTTGGTTGTTATTTGGTCTTATCCATGTGAGGATATAGAGCTTGTGGTAATCTCCATAACAAGCTCTAGTCCATCAAAACGGATTTCCTTTTATATCTTATTTCGTTTTGATCTTGGAGGTTTTACCGGTTTGTATTTTAGAGATAGGTAAAACCTTCCATTATTTGGTTCTTACTCATGTGAGGATTTAGAGCTTGTGTTAATCTCCATGACAAGCTCTCGTTCATCGAAAACGGATTTCATATGCATTTTCTATTACGTTTTTGATGTTGAAGGTTTTATCGGTTCATCTTTTGATAGAGGTTAAACCTTTCGTCATTTGGATCTATCCTCCTTGTTGGACTATAATGTTTCTTTGCATTATCTTTTAGAGCTTGTTGTCCTCTTGAAACGATCCCAAGATCATCAAAATCGAGTCCGGATGCAAAAGTTATGGCTGTTGCTCGTGGATGACGGTAGTACGGACCAGGTCCGGTAGTACGGAGGTCCGGTAGTACCGTCCGGTACTGAAAAAGGTGCTTTTGGCGACCTGGGATCCCCAGGATTGTCCGTAGTACGGGATTGTCCGGTAGTACCGGGAATGTCCGGTAGTACCGGGATTCGCGCTTTTTTGGCTTCAACGGTTGGATTTTCGGGGAACCTATTTAAGGTGCCTTCTTCCCCAATGGTTCCCTAACCATTCTTGCAAGTTTTCCCCTCCATTGTTGACCTTCTTGAGCTTGCTTTCTCTCAATCCCTCCGATGATTCTTGCATATTCTTGAGGGATTTGAAAGAGGAGATCTAGATCTACAATCCCACCAATCAAACTCTCCTCTAAGTGAGGGGAACATATTGGGATCTAGATCTTGGAGTCTTTTGTGGATTTCCTCCATTGTTCTTCCTCTCTTATTCCCCCATAAGCTTTTGTAGCTTTGGTGGAATTTGGGAGAGAGGGATTTGAGCACCTTTGTGGTGTTCTTGCCATTTGCATTTGGTGCATCGGTTTGAGTTCTCTTTGGAGGATTTGATTTGAGTTACTCATTGGAGCTTGTCCCTCTTGGGTTCTTGGAACCCTAGACGGTTTGTGGCCTTGGTGGCATTGTGGCCTTGGTGGCATTTGTTGGGAGCCTCCAATTAAGTTGTGGAGTTGTGCCCCAACCTTGTGAGAGGTTCCTGCCACCGACAAGTGCACCGATAGTGGAAGCGTGGATCGATCCCATTAGGGTGAGATTCACCGGAGAATAAGGGAGGCCTTTTATGGCGTTGGTGGTTTGATACCACCCCCTCTCCAAACGAGACGTACTCCATGTTGGGAGGAACTCAAAATTTCGGTGTCCCATGCCTCGGTTATCTCTATACCCGAGCTCTTTACTTATGCACTTTACATTGTGATAGCCTTCGTGCTTGAAGTAATATATATCTTGCTATCACTTTGTTGTTTGTATTGCTTAGCATAAGTTGTTGGTGCACATAGGTAAACCTTAGTTGTTTCTAGGTTGTGCTTTACAAAGTAAACACTAGTTTAATTCCGCCTTTGTTGAGCCACTCTAGGAAAAGTTTTAATCGCCTATTCACCCCCCCCTCTAGGCGACATCCGTATCCTTTCACCCTTTAACACCGGTTCGTGGCACGAACCGGTGTTAAAGGGGTGGGGGCTATATAAGACACCACCCCAGCCCACACACACCCCACTCTTCCATTCTTTCACATTTTGGAGCCTAGCAAGAGGGGGTGAAGAGTGGTGGTTTGTGTTTTTTTCTTATGCACTAGAGGTGTTCGTGAAATGCCCGAGAGCTCAAAATAAGCTTTCTTGTTGCTCTTTCCGTCTCGGTCGAGGTCGGCAACTATAGTTTCATGTGTCATTGATGTACTATATATATAAATGGTCATCTCCCTATTATTTTTTGATATATACTACATATTAATGCAGATGAATCAGCAATGGATGTACGGTGACCGCCGCACTTCCGAGTACATTACGGGCCTCCAAAATTTCATCGTTGTGGCTAATGCAAACTGTGGTCACAATGGTTTTATGTGATGTCCGTGTTCACCTGTCGAACAAGAAAGACTACTCAAATACCAGAACCATTCACGCCCACCGCTTGATCTGGTTTCATGCCCACTATAATTGTTGGACCAAGCACGGAGAAAAAGGGGTTGTGATGGAAGACAACGAAGAAGAAGAGGATTATGAAAACTATCATAATATGTATCCTGAATATGATGATAATGCAACGGAGGTAGATAATGAAGATCAAGAGGGAGAGATGGGCCCGCCGATGACGATCTTGGTCGGGCCATTCTTGATGCAAAGGAAGAATGTGAAACTGAAAAGGAGAAGGAGAAATTTGGAGCGGATGTTAAAGGATCACAAAACATTGTTGTATCCAACTTGCGAAGATGGCCACAAAATCTAGGTGCCACCTTGGATTTGCTGCAATGGAAGGCGAGAATGAATTGTGTGACCGACAAGATTTTCAAAGTTGTTGGTAAAAATGAAGAATCTTCTTCCAAGAAATAATGAGTTGCCTGACGGTACATACCAAACAAAGAAGGTTGTGCGCCTCTAGGATTAGGCGCGGAAGATACATGCCTGCATTAATGATCGCATCCTCTACCGCGGTGAGAAGTACGAGAATTTGGATGCATGCCCGGTATGCCTTGCCGCGGTATAAGATCGACGAGACGATCTGGCGATGTTGAGGGCGAGGCCCCTAGGAAGAAGGTTCCGCCAAGGTTATGTGGTATGCTCCTATAATACCACGGTTAAACGTCTCTTCGAAATAAAGAGCATGCCAAGTTGTTGCGATGGCACATGGAAGACCGAAGAAAGACGATGTTGAGACACCGCTGATGGGTCACGGTGGAGAAAAGTCGGCGAGAGTACCCGACTGCACGTGGCGCAAGGAACTTAAGGTTTGGTCTAAGTACGGCATGAATCCTTTTGGTGAGCAGAGCTGCGATCCAGCACCTGGCTGTGACCCTATGTATCTATAACCTTCCTCCTTGGTTGTGTATGAAGAGGAAGTTCATTATGATGCCAATGCTCATCCAAGGCCCGAGGCAACCCGAACGACATTGATGTGTACCTAAGGCCATTAGTTGAAGAACTTTTACAGTGTGGGCCAAACCAGGTGTATGTGGGATGAGAACAAAGGGAGCCATTTGACCCTCGAGCATTGCTTTTCGTAACCATCAATGATTGGCTGCTCTTAGTAACATTTCAGGGCACAAACAAGGGATACAATGCATGCACACCTTGTTTAGATGATGAAAGTGTATATTTGGATAAATGTAAGAAGGTTGTGTACCTAGGGTATCGCCGATTTCTTAGAACTCGCATCCGAAGAAAGAAAGGCAAGCATTTCAAACGTCTGGCGAACCCCGGAGGAAGCCTCGTCTGCATCGGTGAGGAGGTATTTGGTATGGTCAAGGACCTAGAAGTAATCTTTGGAAAAGGTCTGGCGATCTATCTGTTCCGAATAGCGATGTCGGACACGCCCATGTGGAAGAAGCAATCTATATTTTGGGACCTACCCTATTGGAAAGTCTTAGAGGTCCGCTTCAATCGACGTGATGCACGTGACGAAGAATGTTTGCGTGAACCGCTAGGCTTTCTAGGAGTGTATGGGAAGACAAAAGATACACCGGAAGCACGACAGACCAGCAACGTCTGAAGGCCTGAAGAGCCTATGCATCCCGAGAACGAGAAGGGTAAACGATGCCACTTAACTCCTGCCATTCACGCTCTTACCAAAGAGAAGGAAATCTTTTTGAATGTCTCGAGCGTGATCAAGGTCCGTCGCTTCTCGTCGAATATAAAGGGAATAATAAATATGGCGGAGAAAAAATTCCAAAACCTGAAGTTTCATGACGCCACGTGATTATGACACAATTGCTTCCGATTGCATTGAGGGGCTTCTACCGAAAATGTTCGAGTACCCATTGTGAAGCTATGTGCATTCCTCAATGCAATATCTCGGAAGGTAATCGATCCGAAAGCCTACCAGGTTACAAGCAGATGTGGCCCAATGTCTTGTCGACTTTGAGTTGGTGTTCCCACCATCCTTCTTCAATATTATGACGCATCTCTGGTTCACCTAGTAGAAGAGATTGCCATTCTCGGTCCTGTATTTCTACACAATATGTTCCCTTTGAGAGGTACATGGGAGTCTTAAAGAAATATGTTCATAACCGTGCTAGGCGGAAGGAAGCATCTCCAAGGGCTATGTAATGAGGAGGTCATTGAGTTACGTGTTGATTTTATTCTGACCTTAAGGCGATTGGTGTTCGAGAATCACGACATGAGGGAGATCGTGGAAAAGGCACCCTAGGATGTAAAGCAATGATATGTAGGGACAGCATTCTCTCAATCAAGCACACTACGGTTTTACAAAGATCTATCTTGGTTGCCGTATATCAATGAACACAAGAATTTAATATGCCTCAAACACCGGGCAGTCGATGAATGGATTATAAGTGAACACATGGCGAGTTTTGGCGGCTGCAAAGACTTCTCACGAATAACACCACTTGTGGGGATCATTTGTACTTGTTGGCGGGGACACCGTCTTCGATCGTATGTACTTTCCAAGGGTACGAGATAAATGGGAATACATTTTACCCGATAGGCCAAGATAAAAAGAACACCAACCAAAACAGTGGTGTCCGCTTTGATGCAGCAGAAGACAATGGGCAAAAGACCACGTATTATGGGTTCATAGAGGATATATGGGAACTTGACTATGGACCTAATTTAAGGTCCCTTGTTTCGATGCAAATGGGTCAAGCTAACAGGAGGAGGGTTGAGGTAGACAAGAAAACGGAATGACAACGGTGGATCTCAACAATCTTATGAAGAACTTAGATGAACTATTCGTCCTAGCCAATGATGTGGCTCAGTTTTCTATGTGAAGGACATGTCCTCCGGACCAAAAAAAAGAAAAAATATGCAAACGAATACATCATATGATGAGCCAAAGCCACATAGTTCTTTCGGGAAAAGAAACATCGTGGGAATCGAGGACAAGATGGACATGTCAAGATTATAATAAGTTTGATGAAATTCCGCCCTTCACGGAAAACTGACCCAAGCATTCCGTTAAGTAAAGAAGATGCTCCATGGTTACGACTGAAGCGATCATAAGGAAGGGCATATGCCAAGAAGTTCATGCTCATATTATGTAACTCTAGTTCATGTTTTTAATACATGTCTTGAGTGTTAGTCATGTTTTGTGGATGGACCGGGAGTATGAGAAGAAGTTGTCCCGATTCGTACTTACCATTAAGATCTGATCTCCAAACGCGCGCGGTCACATATTAGGGAGTGCCTCTATGACCAGTTTCTTGGAGATGCCGGAGGACTAGGCTCCGTCGGCATCTCCCTGAAACTGGCCGTAGTGGTGTCCCTGCTCTCGAAAACCATCTTGCAGCTTGTAACTTCTCTAACTAGATCAATACACCTAGGAGCTAACTAATTTCACATATTAGAGTGCCTCTATGACCAGTTTCTCGGAGATCTTGCCGAGGACTGGGCTCACGGCATCTCCCGAACTGCCGTAGTGGTGTCCCTGCCTCAAACTGGCTGGAGGACTGGACTCACAAGGATGCCTATTTATAGTACAAGCAGCTCGACATAGTGTTGACACTTACAAAATAATGTCGACACTCACCCCTATTATTAGTCCCGGTTGGTGTCTCCAACCCGGTTGGTGACACCATCCGGGACAAGGTACACGCCGCACGACATAATGTCGACATGCACTCACCTCTATTATTAGTGCTGACTCGTGTTTTGTCCCGGTTGGTGTCTCCAACCGGGACTAAAGGTTCATCTTTAGTCCCGGTTGGTGTCTCCAACCGGGACTAAATTCATCTTTAGTCGGTTGGTGTCTCCAACCGACTAAAGGTTCATCCGCCATTTTTTCCCGCCATTTTCTTCCCGCCATTTTTCTTCCGCCATTCTTCCCGCCATTTTTCTTCCCGCCATTCTTCCTCCAGTTCTTCCCGCTAGTTCACTATATATATATGTAGGGGTTGGCCTCCATTGTCATTGCACATCTCTAGACTCATATCTGCAACCTCATCACTCTTTCCCATGGCTTCCACCGTAGCACTAACCCTGAGGCGAGGCGCTTTGCCTCGAACTACCCCCGCCGGGCCACTCTTGTGTCCCGTCGGCTGGATCTTGGCGTCGGAGGTGTGCCGGTTCCTCTGTCCCTCTAGGTGTGGCGCCACGGGCCATCACGAACCACTACTACTTGAGCTCACGCCGAGCAGCGAGGAATCCCGGATGGCATCCCGACTATTTCTCTACTTGGGAAGCCTTCTTCGGATCGGCATGAGAGGGCGCCGCCAGCACGAGGAGGACGCCCACCTCCTCCTAACTTCAACGAGGCCGCCGTCGGCTATGGTGGCGCGGTCGGACTCTCCAGAGCGTCATGGCCTATGACATGGACGCCGACTCTAACCCCTGCTCGCTACCCTCAAGTCCAGCCCACGCTACCCTCAAGTCCAGCCCACGTACTCTCCGGAGGTTCAATTACAGTGACCTGACGACAATGATGACGGCGGCGGGCGAAATGACGACTACAGTGGCGAGTATTACAGTGTAGGCGTGGAGCATGACTAAATCACTCCAACATTCGAAACAAGTTCGCCGATTGTTACTTAATCTGGCCATGTATCTTAATTTTCAGTTCTTTTATGTATCTTAATTTTCAGTTCAGTTTTCGATTGTTACTTAATCTGCCATGTATCTTAATTTTCAGTTCTTTTATATATCTTAAAAAGCCCTTTAATGCATGAAATAAGTGTTTATTTATTTTAAAAAATTTCATGTAAAGTAAATATAAAAATCATTTACATGAATGGATAGATATTATTTTTCTGAAAATTATGATATATTATTCATATTTTTCTGAGTTGAAATGAAAAAGATATGAATTTTCTAAATTCATATCATATTTTTTGAATTAAAAAAGCCCCTTTAATGCATGAAATAAGTGTTTATTTATTTTAAAAAATTTCATGTAAAGTAAATATAAAATGATTTACATGAATGGATAGATATTATTTTTCTGAAAATTATGATATATTATTCATATTTTTCTGAGTTGAAATGAAAAAGATATGAATTTTCTAAATTTCATATCATATTTTTGAATTAAAAGCCCTTTAATGCATGAATAAATGCCCCTTTAACACCGGTTCCAGACAGAACCGTGTTAAAGGGGGGACATTATTCGTTTCCCAAGATTTCTTTAACACGGTTCCAAACACGAACCGGTGTTAAAGAAATGCGCTGAACACCCTCTTTAACACCGGTTCGTGGCGAACCGGTGTTAAAGGTAATAAATGCTCTGTTGAACCCCCTTTAACACGGTTCCAGCCACGAACCGTGTTAAAGGGGGTGTATTATTCACCTTCCTCCCTTCCTTTCTTCCCCACCGAGCGGATCGATCGATAGAAGCGCCGCCCGACCCGCCCGCTGCCGCGCCAGAGCCCGACCGCCGTCTCGCCGCCCGACCGTCTACGCCGCCGAGCTCGAGGTTCGCCGCCCCGACCTCTCTTCCCGCATCCTTCCTCCTCTAACACCTCCTTCCGCCACCGGCCGGCCTCCCCGGCAAGAAGTTGCCGCCCGCACCTCGCCGGCCAGCTGCCGCCTCGCCGCCCGGCCATCACGTTCGGCCTCCATCCGCCACCACTTCCCTCTGAGTAGACCGCGAACGTGAGGGCAGCGAGCGCGACGGCCGACGAGGTGCGGCGCGGCACGGCGAGCTCGGGTTGCGGCGAGGGCGCGGCGTGGCCGGGCGAGGGCGCTGAGCGGGCGAAGCTGGCGCGGGCGCAGCGCGGCGTGGCGGCGCGAAGCTCGGCGAGGGCGCTGGCGAGCCCCTCCTCCTGCGTGAGCTTGCTCAGATGGATGGTCGTAGGTTAGGGATGACGGGTGGGGTCCAGTTGACGAGGGCGCAAGGTTGGCGTGGCGAGGCCGTGGTCGGGCTCGGGCTTGGCGTCGGGGAAGTGCGGAGGCGGCGCCGACGGCCCCGGTGGCGGCCAGGCGTCGCAGAAGGAGGTGTGGGGAGGGCCCCGGCGGCGGAGGTTGGGGCGCTGAGGACGAGCGGCCGGAGGGCGAGGCAAGGGCGCGGCGCTCGGCCCAGCGAGCTCATCGAGTGGCGACGGGAGAGGTAGACAGAAGCAGAGGCGAGGCGGACGGCCAGAGCGGAGGGAGGCCGCGGGCTCGCCGGCACGGGGCAACTATAGGGAGCTGGCGGGGTGGGTCGACGGCCTGGCGGAGGGGGTGGATGCAGGGGAGTTCGATGGGGAGGGTGCGGGTGACGCTCGGAGGTGGGAACCGGCGAAGAGGGAGATCTGGCGAGCTTGTTGAGCAGGGACAAACCCTGTGAACATTGTCGTTGTATCTTGTGATTGCTATATTAATATAGCGGGCGCAAGCCTATTTCGAGGAGCTAGCCCTGACCATCTCGCTCTCTTCCCGTGCAGGAGGCGTCTACGCCGCTTGAGCTCGAGGGCCACGCCAACGCCGACGCCGCCCGACAAGCCCGCCGCTAGCACCGCCGCCCGACGAGACCGCCGCATCCGTCCGACGAGCACCGCCGCCCGACGAGACCAACGTCACCCCACCGGTGAGCGCCACGTGTCTGCCACGTGTGTGATTGCTGACTCATCCTGATTAAAACTTGTTTGCTCGATAAATTGTACTATAAGATGCGAAAATTGCACAAGTGGTACCTTCATTTCTGCAAGACGAGAAAAGAAGAATGGATCACGGCGCATATAAGAGATGAGATTTTCTTGTGCGGAGACGACGCGATCGACTTCAACATTCAAGACTTGCATTTTCTATTCAATCAGAAGGAACTCGACAAATCTGCCATCAGCCTTTATTGTGTGTAAGTACTATTTCTGTAATTTTTATCTCAACTCATTCACTTCATTAATTGCATGTATATATATATGCTCACCATATATGTATATACTATTATGCAGGAAAAAGGTTATGGAATGCATGAAAGAAGGCCCTTTTGACATTGGGTTCGTTGACCCAAATAGAGTTCATGAAGAAGTGGTAAGAGACAAACCCGGGCAAACAGAAGATTACTTGCTAAAGTCTTTACTGAGACAACAAACCAAAAGGGAAATACTATTGCCTTACAACTTCGCGTGAGTACTGTTACCCTCTCTCTTGTACACATTCTGTTTAGGCTTACTCGATGTTAAGTGTAACTGATGATGAGTTATGCGTATGAGGTTCCACTTTATTCTGCTAGTCATTCAACCCGACTCAGAAAAGTCCTTGTCATGGACTCGTTTAAAAGAAAAAGAGCTATGGGCAGACTTTAGAGAGATGCTCCAGAGGTAATTTCAATCATATTATCGCACTAGATCGGCAACTTTCGTGACAATAAGTAATTAATTACTCCTTTATCCATTTTCTTTGTCGGACAGGGTTTGAAAATGTTCACGGGCAGGGCCGTGGGTGAATGGTCGAAGAACTAAAATTTGTAGACCAAAATGTAAGTAATACTAGCTAGCTTCCAATTCCATTATATCATGCTTTATTGATTATTATTTTGATTGAACTCTCTATTCTCGTAAAGTGCGGGCATCAGGAACACGGCAATAACTTATGTGGGTACTATGTTTGCGAATTCATTCAATAACGATATGTATGACAGGCAAGCCGCACTAGAACAACTTAGAGTAAGTAAACAAAGTCCACAACATTATTTTATTACCATCAATTGTGTTGAGTTTTATTCTTATATATATATTGACAGCCCATTCTTCATATATATTCAGATCAAACGGATGCGGACCAACTCCTACCATTTGAACGCATACGAGCCATTCAAGAGGAATTGGCGGGGTTCATACTTGATGAGGTCGTCACGCCCTGGAGAACTCTAGATATCCACCAAAATGAACGATGACGATGTATGTGCCGATGGCGATGTATGTGCCGATGACGATGTTTGTGTATAATAATAGTTGCTTAATTATTCATGTACTGTATGTACGATGATTTATAAGTATACCGCTCGATCGATTTCGCTCCCCCGGCGGAAAACGCCTAAATCTCTCGCCACAGAACACCTTTAACACCGGTTCCAGACGAACCGGTGTTAAAGAGAGGCTGGCAGCCCCACGCGGCGCCACCTTTAATACCGGTTCAGATAGAACCGGTTAAAACCCCTTAACACCAAACCCTCAACAGCGGTTGGGGAACCGCTGTTAGAGGGCCCTCCCAACCGAAGTTAAAGGGGGGGCTCTGCACTAGTGGCGCCCGCCAGGGCCATGGCGTAGATGGAGGTGCTTACGTCCCGGCAGCTCCCGGCGGCGTAAGCGCCCATGAGGCCGAAGAGGTCCAGTATCATGGCTGCTTCCAGCACGCGGGTCTGGAGCAGAAGCTTGTTCTGGACGAGGATGATGGCGACCAAGGACGCCACGAAGGCGACGGAGTTGCAGTAGAAGAAGGCCTTGAACCGCCTGGCGTTGGTCGTCAGCAGGATCGGGTCGCCGGCCATGTGGGCGTCCCCATTATTGTCTGGCCAAACGCCGCCTGGTGGGTTCAGCCCCGCCTGGTAAGTGATGGTCGCCGCGAGAGTGGCGAGCAACAGAACCAGGGAGCTGGCCTTGTCCACTGTCTTCCTAGAAATTGCAGATCGAGGAACAGAGGTCAGTCGATAAAATGGGAATGTGGTGCAGAAGAAGGTAAGTGCTGCTGCGAGCTACAGCCTACGTACCTGGAATTATTATTACTTCCCTGCCCCTGCCGTCGGCGAGCTCTCGCTATTCCTTCTCGCAACATTCCTGACACCCGGCCATGGAAATCTTCGATTTTGGTCCAGAAGCATGGTGTCTGCCTTACGGTTTCGATCCATCCTTGAACAAGTGCAAACTGGAGGAGTATGATGAATGCCAGCACACAGCACCAACCAGGCTGAATACGTAGACGGTGGTGTCGATCTCCCTGCAGCTGCCGGCGGTGTACGCGACGGTGATGCAGCCGTAGGCCCCCTTCACGTGTTGCTCCCTGTCCAGAAGCGCCACGATGATGAGCAGCGACGCGACGAACGCCGTGGTGTTGCAGCACAGGAACACCGTCAGGCGCGCGCCGTGCCTCTCCTTGAGGATCGCCTGGCCGGGGCGGTGGTGGCCGCCGCTCCCGGCGTCCCAGAAGCCGCCCGGCGTGCTCATCCCGGCCGCGTATGTGACGCTCACCGCGAATGTCGCCAGCAGCATCAGGACCTTCCGGAGCCGTTTATCATCTCTCGAGCAGTAGTAGGACTTTGCTGGCCCAAACGAGGCCCGCGCCATCTGGACGACGAGGTACACCAAGGCGACGCCCGCCAACGCCAAGGAGTAGCTGCTGGTCACCGTGTCCCGGCAGGTGCCGGCAGCGTAGGCCCCCATGATGCTCACCAGGTCCAGCACCATGACGGCATGCAGCAGCTTCACGTTCGCCATGCGGTTCCTCCTCTCGTGCAGGAGGGCGAGGAAGAGGACGAGGACGGTGACCACCAAGGAGGACGCGAAGGCGGTGGCGTTGCTGTAGTAGAACACCAGGTACCGGCGGTAGCTCGTGGCCCGGAGGATGGAGTCCCCGGCGAGGAGGCCCGCGCCGGCGTCCGTCTCCTGCCACACGCCCCCCGGCGGGCTGAACGCCGCCGCGTACGTCACCGTGGCCACCAGCGTCGCCAGCAGCAGGATGTACTTGCTCAGCTCCAGCATCAGCTCGTCGCTCTTGATCTCCTCCTGGACGGTGGCTTGGGGCAGGCTATTCCCGTTCGCTGCCGGACTGGCCGTCGCAGGTGCCGGCTGCTGAGCATCCAACGCCTTGAGCTCCACCGCCTCCGCGTCCGTGGCGATCTCATCATTCTGCCCGTTGTCGCGTGCTGGGGACTCCATTTGTGTACCAAACAGATATGATGCCTATGAACTCTCCAAGATCTCTGCAATATATAGAACGCGGAGATTCTACACGGGCGTGGACGTTCCTCTGGACGTTCCTGGTTTATCCAACAGCGGAGTACAACATATTACATCCACAACCTTGTATTTGTACATCTCTTCTCCCCTATGGAATGGAAGTGGACACATACACCTTATCTCCTCCCGACTGCTGTCTTCATCTCGTCTCTCTCTCCTTCTCCCTTGCACACACGGCACCATGAATCTGGGCAGTTTGTCTCTCTCCTACCGATCTCGTTGGTTACGGCCTTTGCCCAGTAGCCACCAGCCCACCACGCACAGAACCCCTGCTCCTCGCCGGGGAGGACGACGACGGGGCGGACAGCAGCTTCATGCTGCTCGGCTGCGGTCGGAAGTTAGACGGGACCGCATCGCCTTCCGTCCATGAACTTGTTCCCTTTTCTTCTTTGTGATAGCTCCAGATCTGTTTTTCTTAATTTTTTTGTGCTCGGTCCAGATCCGTTTTCTTTTGATGGTTGATGTACAATTCATGGCAAAGAGAACAGATTTGTTTTCTGCATGGTTTGATTTGGATTTTCACAGAAAACCATGTGGTGAATTTAATGATCCTAATCTGAATACTCCTATCTAAAAATTTCTTGGTAAGAACTACACACCAAATGTGACATTATTCCTAGTAGTACATACTAGTACTATCAGATTAGTCAAAACAAAATTAGTCACATCCTATTCTGTTGTACAAACAAAACGGAAGGGACGTTGTGTAAAATGGCTAACAAATTAAATTATGTACTAATTGATTTATTAAATCTGGACTGATGTTATAGTTCATGCGGCAAGGCAGTACAAATTGACAACCAGCACACGGATCTCACTGTAAATCGTCCATAGATTAGAGGTGTTTTTAGCTGAACAGAATAATATACAAGAGGGGTTCTTTGCAAATTGCATCATCAGCTGCTCAAAGCTTGTCCCATAAATGGACGTTCAGGATAAGCCCGGGACCCCAACATATATGTAGAGTGGGATTTTCGGAAGGACGACGCTACACGTCCCCCAGACGATACGTGTGATCCATCGTCCTGGTCCGGAGCCGTCCGATCGGCCAGATCGTAGCCGTCTAATCATCCAGCCCCTTATAACCCCGCAGATGCTTCAGAAGCAAAAAAAACCATTTGATTGCAGCAAAACTCTATCCAGACCCAGCCCGCAGATCCCGCGGCTTTTCTCGCTTCTACAGCGCCTGGCAGCGCCATGGCGCCAAAACCGGCGGCACCATTGCTCACCGCCCAACCATCAAGTACCCCACTGTTTATCCTCACCGCCAATCCACCGCCAATCGCCTCGAGCAATTCATCGAACCCTACGACGGCGCCATGGATCGATTCGCGAGTCATGCCGAAACTTCGATTGCAAGGCGATTCTTGTGGTACAACAATCCCGGTGTGTTCTTTGATCAAGACCCCGAGACTGATCTACCAGCTCCTTCATCGGTAAGTAAATTTTGAAGCTAGGGTTTGAAGTCAATGGCAGCAACAATTTTTGCCTCAACTTGCTACAGAAGCTAGCTTCAGTAGAAAAGCTGGTAGTAAATCAGATAGGTTTGATCTCATCCAAACAAGTTGCTTCGGTAGCAAAGCTGTTTAGAACACACACTAGAACAATCAATTAGCTTCATTAGCAAAGTAGTTAGCAAAAAAACTTGCTACAACAGCTAGCTTCAGTAGCAAAAATCCATGTATCAAAGCTGTTAGCAAAAAAAACAGTATAGAAACTAGTATTTACTATATTGTTGCATTATTTAGTTGATTTGCTAGAAAATTAGTATTGCTACATGTACCAATTATGGTAGCAATAGATTATGGGAACAATTATGCTGCGTTCATTTGGTAGCAAAAATATATGTTGATTTTGTAAAATTTTGCTATCTTGTGATTTTCCAACTCTGAATCTTATTCTGAAATGCAGGGATTTGTAGCTGATAGTATGCTTGGAGGTTTTGACCTGAACCAGCCTCCGGAAGCTTATGCTGCAGACATTGGAGAAAGCAATGATGAAGGACAACAAAGGACATAATTTCAACCTGGGCCTGAAAGTGTAGCAAGTGATAATGCTTCAATTGCTGCTGAAAATCCCGAGGAAGAGATTTGCTCTCAGCCAGTAGTTCCTTATGTTGGTATGACATTTGATGACCTTGTCGTGGCGCAGCAAGTGTATAATGACTATGCTTTCAAACTTGGCTTCGGAATACACATAGGAAATACAAAATACAACATGGCAAGGGAGCGACAAAGGACACTATTACGGCGGGGGTTTTGAGTGCGTGCACGGAAGCCTATTGACAAAACAACATTGCAAGGCCTGGCGGTCTTCTTGCTAACGGATAAGATGCTACAATCGACATGAGCAACACTTCTGCACAGAAACCTCGCAGCAAGCAAGCAGGTTTGAAGAAGGATGTCACTGACTCAAGGCAAAGAAACAGATTGTTGCGGCTTGGTTGTTGAAAGTACCGACTTGATACGACTAGAGGGTGGGTGAATAGGCGTCTACCCAATTTTAATTTGTTTCTCACTTTTACGCTCAAAGAGAAACGAAGTTATCTAGAGATGCAACTAAGTGGACAACCTAAATGCAAGAAAACAAACACCAACAACAAAAACAGTAAATGGCAAGGAGAAAAGGAAGGGAACGAGTAACCGGCGAGGGGACACGGAGATGTAATTCCTGTAGTTCACTCCCAAGGAGATACATCTATGTTGGAGAGGTGTCGGGGCCACACAAGGTCACCCGAGCGCCACAAAGGCCTCACCTTCTTCTCCGGTTAGCTCCCCCACAAAGGAGGCCTCACAATCCACTAACCGGTGACCTTGAAGGCGCCAACCGAAACCTTTACACCAAGGTTGAGGGGGAGGCTCCACAACTCAATTGGAGGCCCTCAACGACACCTCGAAGCTTTACAACACACGCCTCAGCTCCGAGGATGCCCTACACCGTCTAGGGTTCCAAGAAACCCAAGAGCAACAAGATCCACAGAGGATGGGTGGGGGAAATCAATTCTTCTTTGGTGGAAGTGTAGATCTAGGTCACCCCCCTCACCTCTCAAAAGATCAAGTCATTTGAGTGGCTAGAGAGAGAGATCTAGTGAGGTGAAGCTCAAGCATTAATGGAGGAGAGAGAAAAATTCGAGAGAGAGTGGGAGGAAGAAGAAGGGTGCCTTAAATAGGCCCCCCACTGAATCACATAGCCTCACACCTCACCGGAAGTTCCGTGAGGGGCCGAAGTTCCACCACTGGCTCCAACGGTCATCGGACCGTTGATGCCCGCTCGAGCCAACCGGAAGTTCCGGTCAAAACGGACCGGAAGTTCCGGTGAACTTCCGAGCAAGTTCCGACCAAGTTCCGGCAAATAGCACGCTTCAAAACAGAAGGTTACTGAGCCTCCACCGTAACTTGGGGCGGAACTTTTGGGTCATGGCGAAGTCGACGAAGTTCGGCTTCGGAAGTTCCGCTCAAGAACTTTTGGCAGGACAAGTTCCGATGCAAGTTCTGGCCAAGTTCCGGCAAATAGCACACTTCAAAACACAAGGTTACTGAGCCGCCACCGGAACTTGGGGCGGAAATAGCGTCGGAACAAACTGTAGAACAACCCGCAGAAAAGTTTGAGCGGAACTTCCGGCCTATGACCGGAAGTTCCGGTGAGACACAAAAGGCCCCAACAGAACAGGAACACGCTCTCTCTCTCACGGGATAATGGGACAGCTGTGGCGGTGCATATAGGTTTGTGCAAGAACAAGTGATTTCCCACAGCCTTCCAAAATGGACCCCCTCTTAATAGTACGGTAACCTAAAAACAACAACTGGAAAGAAACTAGGAGAATACTAAAAGGCTACCGTCTTCAAAAGATCACAAGAGAGCATCCAACACAATAGAAGGAGACATCAACAACGTTTCCCCTGAAACTCAAGAGCACAATTAAAAACACGGTTGGGATTGTCATTTTAACACCAAAAACATCATGTGAAGATATATTACTTTCAATCTCCCCTTTTTTGGTGTTAGATGACAATCCCACAAATTTGCATAGAAACAAAGCAACCTTTGCAATGGACGGGGCAAGCTCCCCCTGTATGTGTGCAAGGTAGAGAGAATACCTCTAAGGACAGGACTAGCACACATACACGGAGGCTCCCCCTAACAATTGCAAAGATAGCACAAGTGCAAGGTATAAAAAGGGATAGAGATCATACCAGAACCAACTAAATGTGGTGGAGACAAACGGAGTTATAATAACAATAAGAGCAATGAGGCTCCACCACCATAGCAACAGCTCATAAGATGACAACAAGATACCACACTCACGGCATTGTATAAGATACCACAAAGATACCACATAGTCTCAAACATAACATACCACATGGTCCACAAGCACACATAAGTTCACGGACATAAAACCACAAGCACACAAATAAACTAGAGAGTTCGCGAGTAAGAAAAGATCAAAGGCAAGAAACGTGCTCGACTCAACCCATGCAAATCCTGTAGACAACCTAATAGACATCTTTCTCCCCTTTGGCATCGAGACACCAAAAGGAAGAAGAGATCAATCTACTCGTCCCAGCACGAGAAGGGAGGAGGAGAAGACTCAAGCGGACGGTGACCTCCTCCTCGGACTCATCTTGGACGATTGCGGTTGTTGCGAATCCAATCCTCCTTGGGAGCGATGTGAGCTAGAGACCGGTGAGCAAGGAATGTTGAGGGCTGCCATGATGGCCTTCCGCTGAATATTGTGCTGATCAACATAAGCGATACTCATGGTCCTGCGAAAGCGAAAGTTTTCTTCACTTTCCCAAGCAGTTTCTTTGCCCAAGAGGGCTGCCTCTGGAGAGAAGGACCACCAGCACTAGAGCCACCAGGAGCAGAGGAGAGACCACTAGCAACATCTTGAGCCTTCTTGAGAGCAGCTTCTTTTTCTTCCTGAGTACGAGGTTTCTGGTGCTTACTCACCCGGAACTTTTTCTCTTCATGAATGGTGATGTTGTCTTGAGGGAAGGGGTTGCCAGTCTTCTCGAGCCACTTGTGATTGATGAGAGTCTGAATGTAGGGAGCATAGATGCAGGAGCGCTTTTCAATGAGAGCCGCCCACATCTCTGAGTAGATGAAGTGCATAACATCCATTGACCTGTCAGTGTCTCGGCGAAGATAAGTCTGATGCATAAGGTCAACCTGATATCCATGAAACTGATCAAAGTTGCCAGCCTTGGGAGAGATGGTGTTCAAGTACACCCTGCCCATGATGTCAAAAACTGGCAGCAGATGATTCACATACCCAACAGTTCCCCATCCTTCAACGTAGAGAGGCTCAAGGACCTCAGGATCAGCAGCTACAGGACCATGAACACGCCAACCACTTGCCCCGCGGCCAGGCTGAATGGTATAGCCAAGAAGCTCAACAAACTCAGCCCAAGTAGCGGTAAGAAACACGTCCCTGGTCATCCACTTCATCACACCTTCAGTAGAGGACTACATGTGAAGAAAGCAGTGGAGTAGGCGAGCAATAGCAGTCACATCAAAGTTACAGCGGATTGCTCCATGAGGGGAATCAGCCCAAACTTCTGGCAGATATCAAGAGCCTCTCCAAAGTAGACTTGCTTCTCTTCCATGTGAGGCACATTGATGTACTTCTGAGGAGCAACCACGAACTTCTTCTTTGATGCATAAATTTCTTCATAAATCTATTCCTGACGGCAGGTGTGAAAATGAGGGTCCAAGCAAAGACGATCACGAGGCACGAGGTAGGGATCCGTAGCCCTGAATGCAGAGTAAGCCTTCTGAGACCACTTGGAAATCTTGGCTTTGGTCATGTCTAGCCCAGCGGCAGTGGCCTTCTGAGCAAGAGCAGACCTCTTCCCTGCGGCACGAAGCGGCAAGCAGCAGAGAAGTCTGAGCGGTCGGACACACAACCTCAGCATCTTCCTCATCAATCTCAGGAGGAATGTCAGCGGATGGTCGGCGGGCACGCTTGCCTTGGCGAGTATCTCCTTCCCCGGAGTCCATGGAGGGAGATCGAGGTGGGGAAGGATCCCCAGACGGTCTGCGGAGGAGGTTGGAGATGAAGGGCGGGCGCCTTTGGAGAGGTCTGGCGTGGCGCTCCAAATAGAAGATGGGTCTTGGGGGAAAAAGGAAGAAGATCCTGTTTTCCCCTAGGGCCCACCATATATAGGACAGGGAGCACCACCGGAAGTTCCGATCAGGGACCGGAAGTTCCGGTGGACCGGAAGTTCCGCTGACGCCAGGAAGACCATCTCAGGATAGGACAACAAGGAAGAACTTGTGCAGGGAATAGAGAGGGCTTGAGGTAAGGAAAGTCTTAGGATAGATAGCTCAAACTGTGAAGAACCAAAATCAACAAAAAACAAGAAAAACAAAAAAGGTCAAAGACACAAATAAAAACGAGTCAGTGGCCGAAGCCACCTTATATAAGAGTAAATGGCTTGACACCGCGAAGATATATCTTGGGTTCATTACCAACACTCATCATGAAGCTCAAATGGTCTCCTTTAGAGACTATAGAGTATGAAAACTTTAATGTGCGCATAATAGGGATAGTGTTTGTTCATAAGAGGAACTACACTCCCCCTAAATCCATGCCTACATCCAAACAAGATACACATTGAGACGCGGGTAGGTGTGAAAGGTGCTCAAGCAACATTGCTCGAATCAATGATATTTAGCTCATGCCTTAACTCTCGGAACCTTGCTTCATCAAGAGGCTTCGTGAAAAGATCCGCAAGATTTGCCTTGGTGGGAACATACTCCAAAGAAATGTCTCTTCTAGCAACATGGTCCCGAATGAAATGATGACGAATCTCAATGTGCTTGGTCCGGTTGTGTTGCACGGGATTGTGAGCAATAGGAATGGCACTCTCATTGTCGCAAAGAAGAGGCACCTTGTCAAAAGATAGTCCAAGATCCTTCAAAGTTTGCTTCATCCATAGCAATTGAGCACAGCAGCTTGGCGAGATGTACTAAACGGCTTGGATGAACATAGGCACACAGTTTTGCTTCTTCGAGGACCAACAAACCAAAGATCTTCCGAGAAACTGACAAGCTCCGGAGGTTGTGTGGCATCCCGCAAAAACCACTACTAGAAAATCGCGTTGAATTTGTGCATGGCATCGTCATCATCGTGCATTGTTTGCCAAAAACTATTTTCGAAAACCCCGTTTTGTTTTCCAAACGCCCCATCTTTATTCAAACGCCAAACCCCGGATCTCCGGATTATTTTTGTTTTGTTGCTATCGGGTTTCAAACGGCCCAATTCAATTAAATAGAATATTTAATTATTTTTGCGGGGCAGTCGAACGGGCCGATTGACCCGAACGACCACCCCTGTTTGTTTTAAAACGGCCCAACCTGGCCGCCCTTCTAATCCTATTCTACCCAAAACTCTACCCACCCCCTCCTTCCACATCACCCGGACCAATGCCCTGCTGCCACATCACCTTGCCTCCCCCCCCTAACCAACCAGATCTTGACACTTGTCCTCTCCCTCTCTCCTCTTCCCTCTTTCTCCCACCAGACTCACCATCCCACCTGCACCCACGGCTCCTGCCCTCTCCACAGGCCTGCCGCCTGCCCACGCAGCCTCTCCCACCACCCCACCAGCTCACAACCCTCCCGACTGGCCCCATGGACCCAAGGCGGGCCAAACTCCCACGCGAGGCCGACACGAACCACGCGCGGCCCCGACCCCACCTGGCGCACCCACCTCCCACCTTCTCCCCTTCTTCTTCCCTGGCGCCTCCCTCGCGTGCTGGCCTTAACCCGCCTCCTCCGGCGGCCATGGCGCCGCCCTCTCGAGCTCGCCTCCGCGCCATGAGCTCTACCGCCTCCGCCGCCCCAGCGACGCCCAAGCTTCGCCTCGCGTCCTCCCCCTCGCCCGTGCCGCTCGCCTCGCCCTCTTCTCCGGCCCAGTCCCCTCGTGCGCGTCCCGGCCTCGCCGCCTCCGGGCCCGCTGCGCCCGGCCTCCTTGGCCCGTCGTCTCTGCGCCCGTCCGCTCGATCGCCGCCCGCATCCGCAGCTCCCGCGGCCAGCCTCCTCGCCCGCGCGAGAGCCCGACCATCCTCGCCGCCAGGGACCGCCGCGACCGGCGCAGCAGCCCCTCTCCCGCCAGCGCCTCGCCGCCTACAACCTCTCTCCCGCCCGCCCGGCGACTGCTCCCGTCGCCGGCGCGCCCGGCGTCTCGCGCTCGCCCCGCCACCTGCGTCCCAGCGCGTCGGCTTCGCTGCTCCGGCGAGCTCCTCCGCCATCCACGCCCCGCCGCGACGCCCGCCCGGCCGCCCGCCGACCCTGCGAGCTCGCGGACCCTGCGCTCCGGCGGAGGCCCGCCGCGGCGTCGCCTCCTCGCCGGCGCAGGACACCACGAGCCGCTCCCCGCCACCGCGACGACCCTTCCACGCCTGGCCCGCCACCGTGGGCCTGTGGGCCCGCTGCATGTGTGCTCGTGTATGCGTGTGCTCGTGTATGCGTGTGCTCGTGTATGCGTGTGCTCGTGTATGTGTGTGCTCGTGTAGGTGTCATGGTAAACGCGTGTGAATCCTATGACCGTTCCGAGGCAACGAGGAGCTGCAGCGACCTTGGCGCGAACCCTCGACAAGATCTTCATCACGGAAACCCCGCGCCATGATCTCCCTCGCGGAATCCGAAGACCGTGCGATTCCTCGACACCTCGATCGCCAAGATCGCGAGACCCTAGACAAGCTCTCGAGGGGCGACAAGTACTCGACAAGGACCGAAGGCGAACCCGAAGGCGATAGGCGACAAGTACTACTTCACGGACGCCAGTGCCAAGGTCGCCCACAGAGAATCGAAGTTGTCGAGACCCTGAAGACCCGTTCCCGGGGGCGAAGTCCGGACCCGATGCTCAACAAGAACGGCACCGATCCGGAAGATCCGATGAACCCCGACCCCGAACCAAGTCCGGCTTCTCGGAACGCCAAGACCTACCCCCGATATCCGAGAACGCTTCCGTCGAACCCTGAACCCCGAGACCAACCCCGAACCCCGGAACCCCAAGATCGTCGACCACCCCTAATGTGTGAACCCTCTCCCGCAAACCCTATTTTATAATTGAGATACAACTTGTCGCATATTGAATTGTCATTCATCATGCATGCATCTTATCATGTGGTTTGGGGGCCTTATGCCGATTCACCTAATAACTAAATATGGGGCCCATATGCGGGCAAATCTAGCCTTATATTGGCCTCATTTAAATTTGTGTAGCGAACCCGATAATATCTTCTACCGTGTTAAACAACATTTAAATTGCGGGGATCTAAACAACATGAACCACCTAACTACTTGTCGGACCCCCGGTTCCGCTTAATATGACCTAATTGCACCGCATCCTTGCCATGCCATCCTTCATACATGCATCATGCCGATCTTCTGCCGTGTATTAAATATTGCATCCGGTGTTTCTTCTAGTGTTTTGGTTCTTCGCGGATAAGGCCGTTGAGTTGATGTGAGCTTCGCCCCGATCTTCGGGGAAAACCTTCGACAATGTTTTCAGGCGAGCATCTCCCCCTTTCTACCTATCTTACTTTTATAGTATTTACTTCCCTCCTGTTGATCTATTGCTATCCGTGTTGCGATGCTTTAGTTTCCGTACCCTTGATATACCGTGCAGCCCTATATTACCTTGGACACACCCTATTACCTGTTGTTTGGTAGATAGTTGGACTTGCGCGTCGTAGTTGCTTGCTCAAGTGCTGATGTGTGTCGTCATATGCCACAGTTGCTGATGTATTGCCGCATGTTGATGATGGAGATGATGCTAGTTATACTTATCGTCACTTTAATTTCTGTTTAACAACTAAAATTGAATAAGCAGAGGCATCGGTGGGTGATAGATAATATTTGGTTTCGAGCCACTTGTGTCCGTAAGACCCGAGTACTTGATACTGTTCCTTGATTTTGCGCTATCCACATCCGGGTATATGGGACCCCCACGAGCGAGCTTGATTCGGTCTTATTTCTTGGGGCCACAAACTAGTTTGAGGTGTTTTACTATCTGTACTTATGCCATGTTTACGCTTTATTTACGATTGTGCGACGGATAGCACCTTTGTCTTTAGGATCGGGACACGTTCGCGGTGTCGACAAGCCCCGTTGGGGTTCCCGATCGCTCTGACGTCTACCCGGACCTTGAGAGGCGCCTCGGAGCTTGCTTACTCCGTTCGGATTCTAAAGGGTGGCCCCTGAAATATTTCTAAATCCTGTGATTGTTCGTCGTGAAAGCCTCGTTGGGTTTTGATTTGGTTTTCGAGGTTGATCGGCGTGTGTTGCTATTGGTGCACCCGGCGGGTTAAAACTTTCTGAAAGCCGTGTCCGCGGATATGGACGACTTGGAGCACAGTATCTCGATCATAGACAAGCATAACTAAAGTTACTGTTATAAATTTGACTTATAATGACTAGTAATCAGCTTCACTATAACGGAATGGCTAATAATACTGCCCACCATTGCTTGTTTGGTTGTAAGCTTGCGACAATCGTATCGACTAGTAAGTATTGCAACTTCTAGCGGAATGGCTGATTAAAAGTACCAACAAGCTTTGGGTTTTGGGTTTCTCTCATGCTATCATGTCGATTAGTAATTGTTGCAACTATAACGGAATGGTGAATTAAAAGTGCCCACTGCTTATTTTATCGGGCGATTATCTAAACCGACTAGTAAAGTGCCACTATAATCGAATAAGTAAAAGCGCCAACCGTGAGTTCCTCGGTTGACTTCCTCGTTTGGTTTCGAGAAACACCGGGATGGGTTTGTTTGGTGTTAGCTTCAGGTTGGATCCGGATAGGTCATTCTCACCCTCTCGATAACCGCCATTGTATCGAGTCTCTATAGGTTGTTTAGTGCATTGCTGCCGCGCTTGATCCACCATACCTATGTAGGCGAGGGCGAATTCTAGCCTCGCCGTAGTGGCCTCGATCTTGGCGCTCCTTCTTTGTTTCTGCTTTGCCCTTTGTCGGCACCTTTTGTTAAGCGGTTTTGAGATCGGCGCCGTTAGCGAGGTTACCCTTCCGGCTTGGCACAGGCAGTTATGGGCGCCATTGGTTATTCTTGAGCTCTTAGCCCCATTTGCATCTTGTCCGTAGCTGGACGCTCTATCGTTCAAGGTGATTTGCATTATATCGTATTCTTGACTCTCCGAGTCATTTGTTATATATATACATTACGTGGGTCCCATCGAGGACTGTTGTGTAATGTTATTACCGTTTTCCACCCGCGAAAGTGCTGGTGGGCACCTTTGAATCGTTTCTATCGGGTTTGGTGAATTTTGCCCAAACTTGCATAGGTCCGATTCTCGAGGTGTTACAGTGGTATCGAGCTCAGCGGTTGCGATACCCACAAGTCCAACTGTAGGATAACCTAGCTAACGGCCAAGTAGAGTGTCAAAACTATTTTTGAAAATCGGTTGGATAGTTACGATTAGGTCTGATTGTACTCCTTACCCTCCTCTGTTCTCCTCTTACCTCTCGTGTTTTGAATCCGCTTCTCTCTCTCTTGAGTCCGTGATTTCTCGTGGTTGGGTTTCCGTCGTACCTTCAGGGTTTCGCTTCCTTCTTTGATAACGGTGTTACCCTCCTTTGTTCCTTGCTTGTGTTTTCCGGTGTTTTCCGACGCGACGACATCCTCTATGCCAGATCCGATGCAGAGTCTGCATCGCTCCTTTGTTTCCGAACCTCGCTTGTCGAGATCTTGATCGATTCGAGAATGGTTGCACGCCTTCACCGATTGTGCGGAGTAATAGTTTGGGTGCGTGATGGATTGGCCCCCATGCCGACTACCCTTTCTATTCGCTTTTGTACATTGAAGTGGACGAGAATGCATCGGTTCCCTCCTTCCATCGAAGTTAAAGGTGGCTTTATTTGTTGATGCCTCTACCTTGACCTTTTGTCCCAGTGTTCCTCGGCGATCACGGACAACGACCTTCGTTAGTGGTGTCGCGAGGATCTACACGGCGCGGATCGATCGCCGACCTTCTTCCCGGTACCATGAGGCGGATCTCGAGGGCGAGATCCATTGTTAGTGGTGTCGAATTGTGGCATCCCGCAAAAACCACTACTAGAAAATCGCGTTGAATTTGTGCATGGCATCGTCATCATCGTGCATTGTTTGCCAAAAACTATTTTCGAAAACCCCGTTTTGTTTTCCAAACGCCCATCTTTATTCAAACGCCAAACCCGGATCTCCGGATTATTTTGTTTTGTTGCTATCGGGTTTCAAACGCCCAATTCAATTAAATAGAATATTTAATTATTTTTGCGGGGCAGTCGAACGGGCCGATTGACCCGAACGACCACCCCTGTTTGTTTTAAAACGGCCCAACCTGGCCGCCCTTCTAATCCTATTCTACCCAAAACTCTACCCACCCCCTCCTTCCACATCACCCGGACCAATGCCCTGCTGCCACATCACCTTGCCTCCCCCCCTAACCAACCAGATCTTGACACTTGTCCTCTCCCTCTCTCCTCTTCCCTCTTTCTCCCACCAGACTCACCATCCCACCTGCACCCACGCGGCTCCCTGCCCTCTCCCTGGGCCCGCGCCTGCCGCCCTGGCCCACGCAGCCTCTCTCCCCACCAACCCCCACCAGC
Organism: Avena longiglumis; assembly: GCA_030063025.1. Taxonomy (NCBI): domain Eukaryota; kingdom Viridiplantae; phylum Streptophyta; class Magnoliopsida; order Poales; family Poaceae; genus Avena; species Avena longiglumis. Next base: position 565,875,471 of record CP125973.1, read on the forward strand.
TCACAACCCCCTCCCCGACCTGGCCCAGGACCAGCTGGGGCCACCCGACAAACTCCCACAGGCGACGAACCACGCAGCCTGACCCCACCTGGCGCACCCACCTCCCACCTTCTCCCCTTCTTCTTCCCTGGCGCCTCCTCACAGCGTCGCGCAGAACCCGCCTCCTCCGGCCAGGCGCCGCCTGCAGCTCCCCTCGCTCGCCCCCTCCGCGCCTTGCGAGCTCTAGCCTCCGCCGCCCAGCGACCGCCTTAAGCTTCGCCCGCGTCCTCCCGCTCGCTGCCGCCGCTTCGCCCTACTCCGCCGCCAGTCCCCCTCCGGCGCGTCGCCCGCCTCGTCGACGCCCTGCGCCGGCCGCCTCGCCGGCCGCGCTCATCCGCGCTCCGCCAGCCAGCCTCACGCCCGCTTACGCCCGTAGCCCGACCATCTCGCCGCCAGGACGCGCGGCCGCAGCAGCCCCTCCCGCCAACGCCTGCGCCTACAACCTCTCTCCCGCCGACGACCTGCTCCCGCCGTCGCCGCGCGAGCCCACTCCGTCTCCGCGCTTCGCCCATGCCGCCCGACGCCGTCGGCTTCCGCTGCCGCGAGCTCCTCCACGCCATCACCGCCCCTTGCCGAGCCGCCACCGCGACCCTTCGCCCGCCCGGCCGCGACCCCTGCGAGCTCGCGGACCCTGCCGCTCCGGCCAGGCCCGCCACGGCCGCCTCGCCGGGCGCAGGACACCACGAGCCGCTCCCGCCACCGCGACGACCTTCCACGCTGGCCCGCCACCGTGGGCTGTGCCCGCCATGTGTGCTCGTGTATGTGTGTGCTCGTGTATGCTCGTGCGCGTGTGCTCGTGTATGTGTGTGCTCGTGTAGGTGTCATGGTAAACGCGTGTGAATCCTATGACCGTTCCGAGGCAACCCGAGCTCGCCAACGACCTTCGGCGCCGAACCCTCGACAAGATCTTCATCACGGAAACCCCGACGCCATGATCTCCCTCGCGGAATCCGAAGACCGTACCGATTCCTCGACACCTCGATGCGCCAAGATCGCCGAGACCCTAGACGCAAGCTCTCCTTCAGGGGACGACAAGTACTCCGACAAGGACCCGAAGGGAGCGAACCCGAAGACGATAGGGCGACAAGTACTACTTCACGGACATCGAGTGCCAAGGTCGCCCACAGAGAATCGAAGTTGTCGAGACCCTGAAGACCCGTTCCCGGGGGCGAAGTCCGGACCCGATGCTCAACAAGAACGGCACCGATCCGGAAGATCCGATGAACCCCGACACCGAACCAAGTCCGGCTTCTCGGAACGCCAAGACCTACCCCCGATATCCGAGAACGCTTCCGTCGAACCCTGAACCCCGAGACCAACCGAACCCGGAACCCCAAGATCGTCGACCACTAATGTGTGAACCCTCTCCCGTAAACCCTATTTTATAATTGAGATACAACTTGTCGCATATTGAATTGTCATTCATCATGCATGCATCTTATCATGTGGTTTGGGGGCCTTATGCCGATTCACCTAATAACTAAATATGGGGCCCATATGCGGGCAAATCTAGCCTTATATTGGCCTCATTTAAATTTGTGTAGCGAACCCGATAATATCTTCTACCGTGTTAAACAACATTTAAATTGCGGGGATCTAAACAACATGAACCACCTAACTACTTGTCGGACCCCCGGTTCCGCTTAATATGACCTAATTGCACGCATCCTTGCCATGCCATCCTTCATACATGCATCATGCCGATCTTCCGCCGTATTAAATATTGCATCCGTGTTTCTTCTAGTGTTTTGGTTCTTCGCGGATAAGGCCGTTGAGTTGATGTGAGCTTCGCCCGATCTTGAGGAAAACCTTCGACAATGTTTTCAAAGAGCATCTCCTTTCTACCTATCTTACTTTTATAGTATTTACTTCCTCCTGTTGATCTATTGCTATCCGTGTTGCGATGCTTTAGTTTCCGTACCCTTGATATACCGCAGCCCTATATTACCTTGGACACACCTATTACCTGTTGTTTGGTAGATAGTTGGACTTGCGTCGTAGTTGCTTGCTCAAGTCTTGATGTGTGTCGTCATATGCCACGATTCTTGATGTATTGCCGCATGTTGATGATGGAGATGATGCTAGTTATACTTATCGTCACTTTAATTTCTGTTTAACAACTAAAATTGAATAAGCGAGGCATCGGTGGGTGATAGATAATATTTGGTTTAACGCCCACTTGTGTCCCGTAAGACCCCGAGTACTTGATAATTGCCTTGATTTTCGCGCTATCCACATCCGGGAGGTATATGGGACCCCCACAGCGAGCTTGATTCATCTTATTTCTTGGGGCCACAAACTAGTTTGAGGTGTTTTACTATCTGTACTTATGCCATGTTTACCGCTTTATTTACGATTGTGCGACAGATAGCACACTGTACTGTTTAGGATCGGGACACGTTTACGCGGTGTCGACAAGCCCCGTTTGGGGTTCCTGACCGTCTACCCAGACCTTGAGGCCGCCGAGCTTGCTTACTCCGCTATGGATTCTACTTAAGGGTGGCCTGAAATATTTCTAAATCCTGTGATTGTTCAACGTGAAAGCCTCGTTGGGTTTTGATTTGGTTTTTCCGAGGTTGATCGGCGTGTGTTGCTATTGGTGCACCCGGCGGGTTAAAACTTTCTAAAGCCGTGTCCGCGGATATGGACGACTTGGAGCACAAGATTCTCGATCATAGACAAGCATAACTAAAGTTCTTGTTATAAATTTGACTTATAATGACTAGTAATCAGCTTCACTATAACGGAATGGCTAATAATACTGCCCACCATTGCTTGTTTGGTTGTAAACGCGACAATCGTATCTACTAGTAAGTATTGCAACTACAACGGAATGGCTGATTAAAAGTACCAACAACTGCTGGGTTTTGGGTTTATCTCATGCTATCTGTATCTGATTAGTAATTGTTGCAACTATAACGGAATGGTGAATTAAAAGTGCCCACTGCTTATTTTATCAGGACGATTATCTAAAACTGACTAGTAAAGTGCCGCAACTATAACTGAATAAGTAAAACTGCCAACCGCGTGAGTTCCTCGGTTGACTTCCTCGTTTGGTTTCGAGGGGGAAACACCAGGATGGGTTTGTTTGGTGTTAGCTTCAGGTTGGATCCGGATAGGTCATTCTCACCCTCCTCTGATAACCGCCAGTTGTATCGAGTCTCTATAGGTTGTTTAGTGCATTGCTGCCGCTGCCGCTTCAGTCCACCATACCTATGTAGGCGAGGACCGCCGAATTCTAGCCTCGCCGTGTACTGGCCTCAGTACTGACGCTCCTTCTTTGTTTTCTGCTTTGCCCTTTGTCGGCACCCCTTTGTTAAGGTGTTTGAGATCGACGCCGTTAGCAGGGTTACCCTTCCGGCTTGGCCTGGGCAGGGTTATGGACGCCATTGGTTATTCTTCAGGGCTCTTAGCCCCATTTGCATCTTGTCCGTAGCTGGACGCTCTATCGTTTCAAGGTGATTTGCATTATATCTGTATTCTTGACTCTCTGAGTCGCTGTTATATATATCTGTTCTGTGGGTCCCATCGAGGACTGTTGTGTAATGTTATTACTTCGTTTTCCACCCGCACGAAAGTGCCTGGTGGGCACCTTTGAATCGTTTCTATGCGGGTTTGGTGAATTTTGCCCAAACTTGCATAGGTCCGATTCTGAGGGTGTTACAGGTTGACTTTCTTCCCACTTTGTCACCAGCCCAGTCCGAGTCCGTGTAACCAATGAGATCAAAGCTGGCTCCCTTGGGGTACCACAACCCAAAGTTTGGGGTATGAACTAAATATCAAAAGATCCTCTTGACAGCCACCATGTGACTTTACTTTGGTGCGGCTTGAAATCTTGCACACATACCCACACTCAACATAATATCCGGTCGGGATGCACAAAGATAGATCAAAGAACCAATCATCGATCGATAGAGTTTTTGATCCACCTCCTTACCCTTGGGATCGAGATCAAGATTAACCTTAGTTGGCATGGGAGTCTTGGCACCTTTGACTTGATCAAACTTGAACTTCTTGAGCATGTCTTGGATGTACTTGGCTTGGTTGATGAAAGTCCCTTTCCTCAATTGTTTGACTTCAAATCCAAGGAAAACTTCAACTCCCCATCATGGACATCTCGGGCGGTCGGTCATGAGCTTGGCAAAATCCTCATTAAAAGTTTTGTTAATAGACCCAAAGATAATGTCATCAACATAGATTTGGCATACGAACAAGTGGCCTCCAACTTTCTTAGTAAAAGAGTGGGATCAATGAGGCCCACTTGAGCCCACGATCAACAAGAGCTCCCTAAGGCAATCATACCACGCGTGGGGCTTGCTTGAGGCCATAGAGTGCCTTATTGAGCTTGTAGACATGGTTCGAAAAAATGGATCCTCAAAACCCGGAGGTTGCTTGACGTATACCAACTCTTTCAAAGGACCATTAAGAAAAGCACTCTTAACATCCATTTGATGCAATTTAAAGTTATGATGGGTAGCGAAGGCAAGAAGCATACGAATGGATTCAAGGCGAGCAACGGGGGCGTAAGTCTCACCGTATTCGATGCCCTCAACTTGTGAGTATCCTTGGGCAACTAACCTTGCCTTGCGCATTTAAAAATTCCATTCGCATCGCACTTGTTCTTGAAGACCCACTTGGTTCCAATGACGTTTTGACAGTCTTTAGGCCGCTCAACCAATGTCCAAACATTGTTCCTCTTGAAGTTGTGAAGTTACTCGTTCATAGCATCAAGCCAATCATCATCTTCAAGAGCTTCGAAGACTTTCTGTGGTTCCACAAGAGAGATAAACGCATGGTGAGAGCAAAAGGAAGCTAGTTGCCTCCTAGTAGTGGAACCTTTATTGAAATCTCCATAGACATTATCAAGGATATGGCCATCTCGAACAAGCTTGGCGAGGCGATAGGCTTGACGACGGGCTTGTGCTTCAATTCGAGATTCTTGAGCTACCACTTGGTCATTTCCACCAATTGAGCCGCCCGCTTGACTATAAGCACGAACACGAGGGTCATCTTCATCAATTTCCACTTCGGGGGAGTCATCACTTGGAGAGGATCCTTGAGGATCATTGACTTGCTCTTGATCTCGACGAGCTTGACCTTGGGGAGAAACGTGACCTTGAGGAGGAGCCCCATCTTGGGGAGGTTGATGAGGTTGATGAAGAGCTTGTCCGTGGGAGGTTCCTTGAGGAGGAGCCCCATCTTGGGGAGGTTGATGTTGTTGATGAAGAGCTTGTTCTTTAGAGTTTGGAGAGTCATGAGCATGGGAAGCTTCGGAAGAGCTTGAGGGAGCTTGTGCCAAGAAAGTAGGTCCTTGAGGTGCAAGATGATCTTGTGAGAGTGAGGGCTCCACTTGAGTAGAGCTTGGTCCTTCTCCTTCGTCCATAAGGGGATCCTCAATGGGGAGGTGGAAACCCACACCCATTCTTCCTATGGCCTTGGGAGGAATTTCATCACTTGGATCACAAACACCATCTTTCCTAACAAGAGACTCATGGTTTTCATCAAACTTCACGTTGCTCGTCTCTTCAACTCTTCCATTGGCTTTGTTGTAGACTCTATAAGCATGGGACTGATTTGAGTAACCAACGAAAATTCCTTCTTGAGCCTTGGATTCAAACTTTGACAACCGAACTCCTTTCTTGAGAATGTAGCACTTGCAACCAAACACCCGAAAGTAGCTAACATTAGGCTTTTTCCCGGTGAGAAGTTCGTAGGGGGTCTTGTTCTTATTCTTGCGGAGATAAAGCCGGTTGGTTGCATGGCAAGCGGTGGAGATGGCCTCAGCCCAAAAGTTGTATGGAGACTTGAACTCAGCTAGCATAGACCGAGCCGCATCCATCAAAGTGCGATTCTTGCTTTCGGCAACTCCGTTTTGTTGAGGGGTGTAGGGAGTGGAGTATTGATGCTTGATTCCTTCATCACTGAGAAACTCATCCAAGGTAGAGTTTTTGAACTCGGTGCCATTGTGACTTCGAATTGAGAGAATAGTTGCATTGTGCTTCCGTTGAACCTCATTAGCAAAGTCAATGACGGTTTGTTGAGTCTCACTCTTGTACTTGAAAAAGAACACCCAAGTGTATCTTGAGAAATCATCCACAATAACCAAGCAATACTTCTTGCCTCCAAGGCTATCATGAGAGGGAGGACCAAAGAGATCCATATGCAAGAGCTCCAAACATCTCTCGGTAGTGATTTGATTGAGCGCTTTGTGAGGAGTTTCATGCATCTTCCCTTCAATACAAGCCCTGCAAACACGATCTTTGGCAAAAGAAACATCGTTAATTCCAAGGATGTGGCCCTCGGAGTGAAGTCTTTGCAAAGTCCTCATGTTAACATGGGCTAGGCGGCGATGCCACAACCAGCCCTTGTCGGCCTTAGCATAGAGACATAGAGCATGAGCAGTAGTGGTCCCTGAAAAGTCCACCACATACAAGTCATGTTCTACATATCCTACAAAAGCCACCTTGAGAGACTTGCTCCACATGAGGACCACGGAATGAGAATTAAAGAAAGAAGAAAGACCCATAAGAGCAAGAGCACGAACTGAGAGTAAGTTGTAACCAAGAATTTTGACAAGCATGACGTCAACCAAGGATACATCCGGGGTTACCACCACTTTGCCAAAACCCAAAACCTGAGAGCTTGTTTTGTCACCGTAGGAGACCATGGTGTTGGCAATATTGGGTCTCAATTCGGTCATGATAGACTTGCTTCCGGTCATATGACTCGTGGCACCACTATCAAGCACCCATTTTGATCCTTGAAGCATAGTCCTACAAGAAAATCAAGCCTTGGTTTTAGGTACCCATTTTGCAATGGGTCCCCTTTTGTTAGTGACAAGAACCTTTGGCACCCAAATGGCCCAATGATAATCATGCGTGTAAGATGTCCCCACATATCTAGCATATACATGACCATCATAAGATTTGCAAAGAATATAAGAGGGATTGTTCTTTTCGGCAAAGTTGTCACTTTGCAAGAGGGTTAGGCCATTTCGTACTCCTTGGGCCATGCCCTTGTTCTTTTTCTTCTTCTTCTAGTTCTTCTTCTTCTTCTTCTTCTTAGTCTTGGCAAGTTGATCCTTCAAAACCTTGACCTCCTCTATGAGATGCTCATGCTTGCAACAAGGGTTAGGAGAGCTAGACAAGTCTATAATTTGCACAGCGGAAGACTTAGAAAGATCACAAGTTAATTGAGTTTGAAGCTGTTCATGAGCCTCAAAAAGATTTGATAATTTACTCTCCAAGGCTTTGTGTTCCTCTTTGAGTTTCTCAAGATCCTTTTGAGACCTATCATGACCACCCACAAACTCAACATTTTCTTTCTTGAGAACCTTAATCAAAGCAAGAGAATGGTCACGTTCTTTAATTGTAGAGGTCAAGGTGTTGTTATGATCATCTACAAGCTTAGACACATTTTCTTCGAGATTAATTCTCATATTTTGTTCATCCTCAAGACTTTGAGTGAGAGAGGCAATTTCATCGGCGGCATCTCTTTCATTTTTACTTAGCAAGTCAAGAAGTTCTTCCTTTTCATCTAAGGCATCTCTAGCATTTTCAAGTTGTGCAAGTAAGGACTCAACGCAGTTTTTAGTTTCTTCATCTAAGGTAGCAACAAATTCACACATGTCAATCATCTCTTTCTTCACCTCTAGACCAACAAGATCAAGAGAGGAAGGCTCACTAGAGATAGGTTGAGGAGTGGGTTTCGGCGATACCTCGGTGGCCTTGGCCATGAAGCACTTTTGGTTGGAGGAGATGACATTTTCATTTGGCGAGTCGAAGAGGGATAGACGTGGAGTTGAGGTAGTGGCAATAGCAGCACCCCCCACAATCTCTCCACCATGAACTTCATCATCATCATCTTCATCCGTGCCCGAAAGATATTCTTCATGGACCACAATTGCTCGTTCCTTGTTAGTGGCGTTCTTGACGGCGTAGTTCTTGTTTAAGGGATGAGGAGGTCTTGACTTGACCTTGCGAATGAGACGACCACCATTGTCTTCACGGTTCTCAAAGGGACACTTGGCCACGAAGTGACTCTTGTCGTTGCAATTGTAGCATGACCTTGCTTTGGGAGACTTGTTGGGTGAGTTGAATCTTGAGTTGTCCCTTGATCTTGACTTGAATCCGGATTTTTTCCAAAAGGCCCTTGAAGCGAGAGCAAGATGTTCGTTGAAGGCACATTTGAGATCTTCTTGAGACCACTCACTTGATGTATCATCATCATCAACTTCAATAGCCTTGGCCTTCAAAGCAAGGTTCACTTTTGTTGATCCAATGGATCTAGCTCGAGCGGACTCCGCATTCGTCTTAGCAATAGTCATGGCAATTACTTCACTCAAGACTTCTTGGGAGGTCATTAAGTGAAAGTTGGTTCTTCCCTTGATAGAGTTGAGCTTTTGTTCTTCAAATGGGAGAAGAGATTGAATGAACTTCCTCTTCATAAACTTGTCATCAACATAGTGACCCAAGGTCCCTCATAGTGGAACAAAGGACCTTAAGGCACCTATACATGTCTTCAGGGGTCTCATCATCTTGCATTGCGAAACCATCGCACTCATTGTTGATCTCATCAAACTTGGAGCTTTGGATGCTAGCATTCCCAACAAAGAGCTCGGTGAGTTGATCCCAAGCTCCCTTGGCAGTGTCAAATTGGCGAATGTGAGCAAAATCCTTTGGAGTCAAGGCCTTTTGAATCATTCCCAAAGCTGTAGCATTGAGTTGCTTGTCCACCACTTCACCTCGTGTCAACTTCTTTGGGTCAAATGGAGAGAATCCATCCTCCGCAATCCTCATTAACTCAATGGATGAGCTGGAAATATGTGAGCGCATTAGATATTGCCAATTAGCAAAATTAGACGTATCTAGCATGGGTGGTGCTCCTTGAGGTATAATGTGTGGCATGGGGATGGGTGGATCCGGAGTGTACTTCAGTGGGGGGTACACCGAGTAGTCCTTTCCTCCATTTTCCCTTTGGAAGTTGGGTTCTCGGGATCCTCGATGTTCTCACTTGGAACCTTGGTAGAGGTTTGAGCAACAAAACCAAGTCCCAAGTGAGTGGTGGCAGCCATGGGAGTTACCCAAGGACACGGAAACAGTGGGAGGAACCTCGTTGGGTTGGGGTGTGTCAATAGCAACCATGGGGTTTGGCTTGAGAGACTGCAAGAGAGTCATCATTTCCTCGAACTTGGACATCATGGATGACTCCAATTGCTTGAGGTCATCCATAGTGGCCAAGTTCTTGGATTTTTCAGTTTCACTACCCCCTTCACGCCATAGTCTCTTAGGCGGTAAAGCCCGAAGTAAGAGCCTGGGCTCTGATACCAATTGAAAGTACCGACTTGATACGACTAGAGGGGGGGTGAATAGGCGTCTACCCAATTTTAATTTGTTTCTCACTTTTAGGCTCAACGAGAAAGGAAGTTATCTAGAGATGCAACTAAGTGGACAACCTAAATGCAAGAAAACAAACACCAACAACAAAAACAGTAAATAGCAAGGAGTAAAGGAAGGGAACGAAGTAACCGGCGACGGGACACGGAGATGTAATTCCCGTAGTTCACTCCCAAGGAGCTACGTCTACGTTGGAGAGGTATCAGGGCCACACAAGGTCACCCGAGCGCCATAAAGGCCTCACCTTCTTCTCCGGTGAGCTCCCCCACAAAGGAGGCCTCACAATCCACTAACCGGTGACCTTGAAGGCGCCAACCGAAACCTTTACACCAAGGTTGAGGGGGAGGCTCCACAACTCAATTGGAGGCCCTCAACGACACCTCGAAGCTTTACAACACACGCCTCAGCTCCGAGGATGCCCTACACCGTCTAGGGTTCCAAGAAACCCAAGAGCAACAAGATCCACAAAGGATGGGTGGGGGAAATCAATTCTTCTTTGGTGGAAGTGTAGATCTAGGTCACCTCCCTCACCTCTCAAAAGATTAAGTCATTTGAGTGGCTAGAGAGAGATCTAGTGAGGTGAAGCTCAAGCATTAATGGAGGAGAGAGAAAAATTCGAGAGAGAGTGGGAGGAAGAAGGGGGTGCCTTCAATAGACCCCCCCCACGCTGAACCGTTACAACCTCCCCACGACCTCACCGGAAGTTCCGGTGAGGGGCCGGAAGTTCCGCCCAGCCTGGCTCCAACGGTCATCAGACCGTTGACGCCCGGCCTCGAAGCGGAAGTTCCGGTCAAAACGGACCGGAAGTTCCGGTGAACTTCCGAGCAAGTTCCGACCAAGTTTCGGCAAATAGCACGCTTCAAAACAGAAGGTTACTGAGCCTCCACCGGAACTTGGGGCGGAACAAGGGGCGGAAATTTTGGGTCGCGAAGCGAGTCTGACCGGAAGTTTCGGCTTTCAGGCGGAAGTTTCGCTCAAGAACTTTTGGCAGGACAAGTTCCGATGCAAGTTCCGGCCAAGTTTCGGCCAAGTTCCGGCAAATAGCACATTTCAAAACAGAAGGTTACTGAGCCACCACCGGAACTAGTGTCGGAACAAACTGTAGAACAGCCCGCAGAAATTTTTGAGCGGAACTTCCGGCCTATGACCGGAAGTTCCGGTGAGACACAAAAGGCCCCAACAGAACAGGAACACGCTCTCTCTCACGGTATAATGGGATGGCTGTGGCGGTGCATATAGGTTTGTGCAAGAACAAGTGATTTCCCACAGCCTTCCAAAGGACCCCCTCTTAATAGTACGGTAACCTAAAAACAACAACCGGAAAGAAACTAGGAGAAGACTAAAAGGACACCGTCTTCAAAAGATCACAAGAGAGCATCCAACACAATATAAGGAGACATCAACGACGTTTCCCCTGAAACTCAAGAGCACAATTAAAAACACGGTTGGGATTGTCATTTTAACACCAAAAACATCGTGGGAAGATATAGTCCTTTTAGTTGTAAAGCAAAGATGCTTGTTGGGAAGCGAGACGGGAAGTGGACTGTAACAGTTTTCAACGAGGAGCATACCCATCCAATGGTGCAGCAAATTGGCAAGCGTAGGTATTATCGTTCTCACAGGAAAGTTTCCGAAGAGGATTTCCAGCTAATAAAGACCTTACATGAGCAAAACATAACGACAGCGCAGATGATGGGGTGCCTCGGCAGTGTTCATGGGGGTGATCCTAGATGCCTTGGGTATGTGAAGCGTGATGTTTCCAACATTAGAACAATGCTGCGAGAAGAAGTTTCAGAGCGTGATTTGAGCATGACAATTGAATACTTCGAGATGAGAAAGGCGGAATGCCCTCAGTTCTTCTTTGAGAAGCAAGTAGATAAGGACAACGCTGTGCGGGCACTCTTTTGGGTTGATGGAAGGACAAGGGCACTGTACCCCAAGTACAAAGATTGTGTGTTCTTCGACACGACCTTTTGCACCAGCAAATACAACCTTCCATTTGCTCCGCTTGTGGGTATCAACAACCACACACACACAATAGTTTTGGGATGTGGTTTCTTGCCAGATGAAACAATTGAAACGTTTGAATGGGTTTTCAAAAAAATGAAGAAAGCTGCAAATGGGTTGTGCCCTGGCCATATAATGACTAATCAGGACCAAGCAATGGCCAGGGCGGTCTCAAATGTGTTTCCTGATGCTGTTCACAGATGCTACTTATTCCATGTGCTGCGTCTTGCAAGAAGAAAACTTGGACCTCACTTGAGAGAAGGCCATCCATTCAGAGAAGCATTCTATGCATGTATTTATGGCACTGACACGGTTGCTGAGTTCGAGGTCTGCTGGCAGACAATTCTACAAACCTTTGAGATGGCTGAGAACAATCACCTGCAAAACATGTGGAAAACAAGGAACACATGGGAACCTGTATATTTCAGGAAAAGTTTCTTCCCATTCACCAGCACAACTGGCAGATCTGAAGGTCTAAACAGCTACTTCAAAACACTAGTTCAGCCAAGTGAAACGATATGGAACTTTGTGCAACAATATGAGTTGTGCCAAAACCAGATGCTTGATCGTGAAGACAATGCAGGTTTTACAATGGACACAACAACAACGCCACTTTGGGACAGGTGAGTGCTATAATGTTTTTTGCTTCAGTAGTATGTTTTTGCTTCAGTAGTAGTGTGTTTTTTGCTTCAGAAAGTGTATTTTTGCTTCAGAAGTGTCGTTATTGCTTCAGAAGTGTGTTTTTGCATCAGTAGTGTGTTTGTTGCTTCAGTAGTGTGTTTGTTGCTACAAAATGTGTTTTTGCTTCAATTAACTTTGATAGCATTCCCTGACAATATGTGAAACTTATTTTCCTTGCAGTTGGAGCATTGAAAAGCAGGCCCTTGAATTCTACACATGGGAGGTTTTTGGCAGGTTCCAGAAGATTCTTGAAGCATCAACAAGGATTTATCCACTCCGGGCAGAGGCAGAAATGCATTGTTTCGATCTTGTATCAAACCCCGGATTCGATCTCAAGACATATCGGGTTGAAGCAAACATTGAAGAGGGGATATATTTGTGTGGCTGCAACTCATTTGTGATGTGTGGACTGATATGCCCGCACATCGTCAGGGTGATGGTGCAATTGAACATCCAAAGAATACCAGACCGATACATGCTCCAACGTTGGTCTCGTCAGAGCAACAACACTGCCTCGATCCCTGGTTCCAATGCAGAATATTTGGTGTCGGGCACAAATACTCTAAAATACAACTCATTGTGCAGGAAGTTTAATGACTTGGCATCAGATGCATGTTTCAACGATGAAACATATCGTGTTGTGTCAACAATGATTGATGAAGCAAGAAAAATTGTTGCTGCCATGAGGAGTGCTCCGGATGATGCACAACAAAATTCTGTGGCTCATGAACAAGGCTTGCCTCCACACCAAGGTGAACAACAACCTACAGACACACAACAGCAACATCAAGATGCTCAAGATGATGTTCCCAGTAGCATGTTGAAGAACCCGTCAAGAGTTAAGCCAAAGGGGCATCCAAAAGAAAAGTCAGTTAGAAGAAAGCAACTGGTTGAGATTCGGGATGAAAAGAATTCAAAACGAAGGAAGAAAGCACAAGAAGGCGAACTACATCCCACGGAGAAGAAGACAAAGAAGGCAACTACCAAGCGGAAGCCAAGGGCGCAAAAGTGCCCGTAATGCCATGAAGAGGGTCACACGGTGCAACAATGTGTGTTATTCCAAGCTATGATGTCGGGCAATGCTGAGAAGATAGATTTGAATCTCTAGTTTTGAGTACCTTTTTTTGCATACATACAATCACCATTTCCATGTAAAGTGGTTCCATACATACAGTAAAAGTTCATATTCAGTGTGTGTGCATCAACATGTAATGAAGCATATCTGGTAGCAAATTGTCATTCCTGTAGCATTTCATTGTGAGCAAGAAAGTTCAACCATGTTAGCATTTTTGCTCTTATAATGCAGCAAAACTACAATTATGTCCAGATATTCAAAATTTTGTTTCTGGCAGGATATCTGGTGTGATGGGTAAATTGTGTCCAGATATTCAAAAAATCTGCAGGCTGGCATGTGGTGTCCTGAATTTGAGAGCAAAAAATCTGCAGGATGACATGTAGCATTTCATATGCACTGTTGAAGCTGCTAATATATTGGTTCGTAGCAAATATGTACTACTAATGTAGCAAAAATGATCTTTATACCGCAAACAATAAAAAAGGGAGGAGGACCATCAACACCAAATTGTCATTAACATTTGTCTTAATTTCAGAAGAACTAGTTATGCGATTACACCAAACCATCATTCACGGTTACATCGCAATACAAAAGAAAGTTTCAATCATTCACGGTTACATCGCACTCACTACAATAGAAAGCTTCCATCACACTACTGCTACTACATAAGCTAATCTACTTTGGGTTCAACTCCTCTTCCATGAGCTTCTCCACCGAATCTTGGTTCTCCCTTGCTTCAATGAGATCTGTTGCAAGAGTCCTGCGAAGATCCGGGCAGTAGTTGTTGTCGAATTCCGCCATGACCTTGCCGTTGAAATTCTCCATGAAGAGGATGCCAAAGAATCCACAGTCAAATATGGAAAATGCAGAAAAGAAGCAAACAAGAAGCTAAATGTGAGAAAAAGGAGAAGATATAGCAAACAAGTGAGAATGCAAAACTTACAATGTTACTTGTTGCGGGTGATCAGGAGTCTTGAGAAGGTATAGCTCCATGTCTTTAGCAAGTTTAGGAGCTAACTTTGATGCATCAACAAGAGTGGTGAAGTTCAAAAACTGCACCATTCAAACAAGAAAAGGTTAATTATTAAATGAAGCAAAAAAGAAAAGACGAAAGCTACTAAAAATAGCATGAACATTTCTTGCTTCATCATACCAAGTTTCGTGCAAGCTCATCCAAGAGACCAGCCCCCTTGTCCAACTTCATCGAATCAAAGATGTGGTATTGCTTCATCATAATGTTGACAGTAGGTACAGCCCAGTGCTCATTCCTCATAGTAGGGAAATAAAGCTACATCGAAGGATGTAAACAAAAAACAAGATTAAACAGGATGTAGCATGTATCAGTACATGTAGCAAGAAAAAACAACTCACAATATCACACTTTAGGATCTTGTACTTTGCACACTAATCATTGAACTCATCCAAACAAGTTGCTGCGTTGAATGTCTTCGGATCAGAAACCAATTTTTCCTGTAATCGAGGATAACAACAAGATCTTGCTCACCACAATATGAAGCAAATAAAAAAATAAAACAGAAAAAAAACTACGCAGCAAGATATTGCTCACCACAATGTTATGCGTGAATGCATATCTTCTTTTCTGGCTTGCACTGTTCTTGCAAATAATCATAGCCTCGTGGTTGAACTTCTCAATCCACACATCCATCACCTCGGTGCTAAGAAATGCACGTGGCTTTAGAGATTCTTTAAAACCCTTGTATGTGCAAAAGTAGCGTCCAATTTACACAAAACACCTCCTGCAAACAAAAAGCAAAACACATCATTTAAATCTAAACATGTAATCTACACCCCACTACTACAGATGCTGCAAAGCTCATGTAATGAAGCATATCGAACAAATGAAAAAAATGAATCAAACAAAAAAGATGAAGCAGATATTTTAGAGTAAATAAGCTACTAAATAACACAATTGTAGCACACACAGGACACTAATGAAGCATCTACAGGAAAAAGTTGGAAAAGGACAAAAAGACATCTAAATCAGTGTAGCAAATAAAATACAGTTAATGAGCAAAAAGTTAAAACAAATGTAGCAGATTTCAAAAGCTTCTGAAGCAAAACAAAATGTGACAGAAAACTCACTGGCCCTGTCCCTCCTCCTTCCTCTTCTTTGTGAGCCTCTTAAATGTCCTTCCATTTGAGACAAACCTGGTATAAATTTCATCCTGATCTTTAGACACCTTTATCTTCTTTCTCTTTGGAGGTGTAAGTTCCTCCTTTGCTGCCCGCTTGAACCTCGTCTTCTTCTCATGTGTCACCATCCCAGAGCTTCCATCACCCTTTGCACTAGAATCAATAGGCACGACAGCTTGCAAAACACAAAAAAAGTCGTTTTTTTAGCACAAACGACGCTTGTATGGGAGGCCAACAGGAACAAAAAAGTAGCAAAACAAAAGTAAGCAAAAGCTATGCATAAAAGTAAAAAATGCTACGAAAGGGATAAAGGTACATACATGGTTCAGTTCGATCCACTACACTAGGTGTCTCAGCAGCAACTGAGGGAGCGGAATCTGGTACCTCCACAGCTGGTATACCTGCAGCCACTTTATCTGCGTCTCCTTCAACATCATCAGAATCTTGCGAAAACAGCTCAAAACCTGGAGCTTCAGGAGCACGATTCCATGCTTCAGGGTCTATATGTGCAGGGCAAGGTGACGGTTCACGGTGCCGCGGTGATGTGACTGGGCTATCAACAGGTTGCTGCTCTGGCACATCAATTCCTCCCATGGGTGATGAATCCAAAACTACAGCAAACTGTGGCATGTCCAGTATGTGAACATGTGTTTGCAACTCAGACTCTTGCTTTTTCTCACCTCTAATAGCTGCTGCCTCATTCTCTTTTGCTTCATCATCTATTGCTTCTGTATCGTCCTCTTTTGCTTCATCCCTTCTTGCTTCAGCAACATCCTCTTTTGCTGCATACACACTTGCTTCAACATCATCAGACTTGTTTAAACCGTCAAATGGTTCTTGCTCCTCGAAAACATTTTCACGTTCTTCTTCATTGTCCAGTCCTGCATCAGCTGGAAACACGACACTAGGACCAGCCCCGTCCTTCAATTGTGCATCAATGTCGACCAATAACGCAGCCATGCGTTGGGAATGCATCCGTTTCAAACCAACACCAAGATTCTTCATTGTAGTTTCAACATCAGACGCCCAAAGGGCCTTATGCTTCTCGGCCAAGTGCTTGAAGCGAGCAGGTACCTGATAGTAAGAAAAAGGAAACAAAAGAAACAAAAACATCAAAAACTAAATATAAGCATGGCAGCAAAATATCTACACCATGTTAGCAGCTACAAAAACTAAATGTAGCAAACAATTAAACCTAATGTAGCAAGAATGTTATAGTTCTGCAAGGAAAACAAAATCTTGTATGCAATCTGGAAGCAAAATATGTGCACCAATGAAGCAACTACATAAAACTAATGAAGCAAACAATTAAACCTAATGTAGCAAGAATGTTATAGTTCTGCAAGGGAAACAAATCTTGTATGCAATCTGGAAGCAAAATATGTGCACCAATGAAGCAACTACATAAAACTAATGAAGCAAACAATTAAACCTAATGTAGCAAGAATGTTATAGTTTTGCAAGAATGTTATAGAATCATGAAGCAATCTGATGCATACAAGGCAGCAAAAAAATTTAGATAATGAAGCAACCTATCTAAGGCAATGTAGCAATACTGAAACATTAACGCAGCAGATTCTATACCTCCAGTTCTTGGCTACTGGGAAACACTAGCCATTCATTCAACGAGGCAGAAAGATTGACTTCAGATTCATCTAAAGTATGAGCTGGAGGAGCTTCGTTTACTTGCTCATAACCAAGATCAGTATTGTACGGAGTTTCCGATAGGGGGAGAAACTGCAAACAAATGACGATATAGTCAGATGACAAACAAAAACACAAAAAACACAAACAAGATAACCCAGTAAATGCTGCCAGAAATGTCGTACCGGGCGCCAACCGAAAAATGTAGTATTGTTCAATATCTTAAGCTCAAGGTCGTGTTCCACAACAAAATCAAAGTCGCCGTTTGTCACGAAGCATACTCTTGGCAGTGACTTGTTGAAAACATGGCCGCAGTTTCGTGGGAAGCTCAAATGGTCCATGTATGAAATCTGTTATAGGGAATGGAACAACAAAGTAGTAAGGTACAAAAATCCGAAGTAGAACAAAACATAATGGAAACTAGAAAAGTATGAAGAGGAGTAACATACACCAAGGAAAGCAAAAGGGCTAGTGATCCAGAACTCATATTTGCTTTCTCCCTCAGTGATCTTAAGTGGCATCGCCTTTTGCTTCCGAATATGATCCACTTGTGCCATAGCTAAATCCAAAAGGTGTTCATCCCAAGCATACTCATCGGTCTTGGTGGGGTCAACCATGGAAGCAAGATATTCAATGCTAATGTTGTTGGAGCTCTTAGGAGCAACCACGAGAGCCAAGCAAAGAAGGTCCCATGTCTAGATTATTGTTGCCTCATCAGTCTTGGCGCATGATTCGAGCAAAGCTACTGCAGTAACTATCTTAGCCCTGGTGCTACCAGCTTTGTAAATGTCCCGAAGCTCACAGGGGTCATTTTTATTCAGGAGCTCTACAGGTTTGTTGTCGCAGCGAATTCCGACCACCTTCCTCACCATATCTCTTGTGAAAACCATAATGTTTTTGCGTGTTTTATACTCCCGCAAATTAGGATCAGTGTGCAAAGCAATGTAATCTATCAACCCACTATGAATCCTGAATGACGACACATCTAAATATGATCTGAACGCACTCTTCGAAGCAATAACTGCACGCTTTTCGGGATTAAGACCTTTAGCCAGGGTAAGCAAACGCTTCGCAGATAGGCGTTTTTTAGACATCCATGTCTTCGCCCTATCCTCTTGCACAACATCAAACACTAAAAAACAAAACTCAGTGCAGCAAAACTAGTTGACGATGTAGCAGCTGAATTAAAGCGACAAATCTAAAATAGATAGATGCACAGTAGCAAAAACAAAAACAAAAGGCAAGGACAAAAGCTGACTAGAAAAGCTACTGAAACAACTGAAGATTCCTAGCAATTCCTTACAGACACTAGCTGGAGGAGCAATTCCTTACATAATTAGTAGATACAGCACCAAAACCTATCAAATTACAGATCTAGAAGTTGCAGCAGCAATTCCTTACAGACACTAGAACATCAATCCTACCGCAAATGACAACACAGGAAACATCCCGAAGGGGAACGCAGCAAAAAATGGAGGGAAACCCCTAACTGGCGGAAACGAAGATGAACTCACCGCCATGGCTAAGGCCGCGCCAGTTGGCTTCCCCTTCCGAACGGTCTTCTTCTTCAACGGCACCATCCGAGATTTTTGCCCTGCAATACACGGTGGCTACCTAAGGATTCGAGATCCGAAGAGGAAATCGAGGGCGTGTGCTGGGAGAGAAAGCCGGAAGGGGAAATAGAGACGGAGGAGAGGGATTCGAACCGGAAGATCTGACCGCCGGCGGCGCCATCCCCGGCCAGCACTCGCCGTCGACGAGGGGCCTCGCTTTGCGCTCGCCTCCATCTCCTCCTCCACAGAAACCGCAGGTGAAAACTGCCCAAATGAAGTGCGGCCGTGCGGGGCGACGGTTTCGGCAATGTTCCAGGATGTCCGGGATTGTGCACGTGGCGCATGTAGGACGGTTGGATCGCTTCCGATCCAACGATGCACGAGCAGGACGACGGGAAGACGCGATCGTCCGGGGAAACACATCATTTTCCTTTTCGGAATATATAGCTCACACCTGGGGTGTATACAGCATGAAACCACGGCTTTACATTTGAAATTTACCGAATGCCACCGCTTTACCTTTGTGGGACAAAAAGAACACCAAATTTTGATCCGATATTTATATTTACAAAAAACACTAATTTGGAATTGAACACGAATTGACACAACAACGCGGCCCCACTAGCCAGAGCAAGTTTGCTTACGTGGACTGGGCCACCCGTGATAGCCCAATAAAAAATAATCAGAATATTAGAAAAAGGAAAAAGAAAAATAACTAGACTTCCTGCTCGTCACCGTACCCTACGCACTGCCGCCCTCCCTTGCTCGCCACCGTCGCCGCCCGCCCTGCCCCTGCTCTCCCGTCGCCGCGCCCTACTCACCGCCGTCGTCGCTTGCTCGCCGCCCGTCCTACCCCTGCTTGCCCGTGGCCGCCGGCTCTCCACCGTCGCTGCGTGCCCTACCCCCGCTCGCCGTCTTCGCGCGCGCCCTGCTCGTTGTCGCCCCGTGCCCAGATCGTCGTGGCCATGCCCTTGATCGAGTGCGGCATTGCCTGACCGCGTGCCCCTGTTCCGGTTCGGTGGAGGCAGGTCCAGCCGCCCGGCGGTTCTCAGGTCCGGTGGAGGCGGCGCCGCCGACCTCACCGTATCGCCGCCATCATCGTCTCTTCCCGACTTCTGCAAGCCTCCATCGTGCCTCCAGCTTCGGGAGATTGAGCCGCGGACGCTACCCAAGATGACCCAGAACACGCCCCGCTGTCGGCCGTGGTCGGCTCGACGGCGAAAGCCTGACCCTTGTGCGGTGGCGGCGGCGGGCAGGAGTCGTCCAGAAGCCCGCGATACATGGTGGACACGACCTCGTCCGTGACGCGCATGCGGTGCCACATCGCGCTGCCTCCCCGGACCGCTTCCCTTGGCCGCACCTTCTCCAACCGCCGGCTCTCCGACTTCGGGATCGTGCCCCTACGGGATGCGGCGGCGGCTACTCACGGTAGGGGGAGGAGGGCGACGAGAGCAGGATTGCAGCGGCGGCTACACACAGTAGGGGAGGAGGAGGGCTGCGGGAGCAGGAGTGCGTGCGACGGGAGAACGAGGGATGGGGTATGCCGGAACTAGGGAAGGAGGGCGGCCGGAGCAGGAGTGCGACGAAGGCTTGCCGGACTGCGGCGGTAGGGGTGCCACACGATGGTGGACAGGGACCCAGGGTCCTCTCCTACTTCCTTTTTCCTTTTTAATAATATTTTTATTTTCACAGGTGGGTCCTAGGTCTCACCGGTTAGAACCTGTGTCAATTCGTGTTTAATTCCTGATTAGTGTTTTTTCAAACATCGGACCAAAATCTGGTGTTTTTTTTTTATCCTGCCAAGGTAAAGTGGTGGTATTGGATAAATTTTAAATGTAAAATGATGGTTTTATGCTATATATACTCCACACCCGGAGGTTTGTTCGTCATGAAAAAACAAAGATAAAATTATTTCATGAGTAAGCTTAGACAACGACCCATTGAAAAGACTAATAATTTTTAGAACTAGTCTACATGGCAGATTTTAGTCGGCAGCAGGTAAACACTGGAGATCAGTTCAACTCTATGAGGTGGGAATGGAGACCATCTCCCGTGCTCACACCCTGGCCAAATCGCCGTCGCGATCCTGCTTTGACACCATCACTCACCTACCTAGCAACTATGCGCCCCTCCCCTCGCCTCCTAGGCTCCCACCACTTCAGTTGCCGCTATCGCTATCATTTGGCCTGTGGATTTGGCACATCTTTTTTTTAGCCACAGCGAGATCTTATAATGACATCAGTGTGCTACATTGCTCATCGGTATTGGCAAGACTTGTTGAGGGCCATGTTTTGGTATGAAACTATGAGATCACTGGTCACACATATACCATAGGACACTACCTATCCATGACATCTTCCAATATGTTTGAGATTTGGAAAGACAGTCCCTGTCCGTGTAGGTCAGTTTTTTTCTCCGTGCTAGGAGAGTTGCGAAAAAAATGTCGAGCGGTGTGCATTTGTTGTGCTCTGACCTGGTTTGCTATTTTCTCGTACCCTGCTCTTACCTGGGATCAAGATCATATATCGGAGGTCATCAATGCTTGTGTGATCATGCACAAAATGATCATCAAGAGTGAGTTATTGATGATCATCGGTGTAATCACCGGGGCCCTCTTTCCTATGTTGATCACCAGGTGTCAACCAAGTTTGTTGATCTCCTTGCCATGCATGCATATAGAAATCCTTGACAAGTTTGTTCATCGCTAACTGCTAGATGATCTAGTAGAGCATTTGTGGGTGTTCAAATGAAACGTCGCTTGAGTCTTGATCTAGTTCAACTTGGTCTTGATCCTGTTAAAAAATTAATTTAATCTTATTGAATTGTGTGAATTATTTAATTTATATATGAGTATATGTATTTAAAATTATGCAATATCGTTAGAAATATGGTTGGATTTACCAAAAAGTAAAAATACACCAGCAACATCTATTGGGAGGGCAGTATTGGGGGCGCCGGTGGGAAGAGTCGCCCCCGATATAGCAGCAACATGTGTCGCCCCCCCCCCCCCAATAGCGCTCATCCAGCGTTGTTTCCGAACGGCGTATTGAGGCCGCGGTTGGAGATGCTTTGACTCCTCTACCTCAATCCCTCCTCCTGTCAGTTTGACCCATTTGCACCAAAACAAGGGGACCTTAAAAGTAGGTCCATAGTCAAGTTCTCATATCTCCTCTATGTAACCATAATATGTGGCCTTTGACCCATTGTTGTTTGTTGCATCAAAGGGGACACCACTGTTTTGGTTGGTGCTCTTTTTATCTTGGGTGATCGTGTAAAATGTATACCCATTTATCTCGTATCCTTGGAAAGTCGATATAGTCGAAGTTGGTGACCTAGACAACAAGTATAGCTGATCTCCAAGAGTGTAGTTTTTTATGAGATGTTGCAACCAACCGCCGAAAGTCTTCATGTGTTCATCTCTAATCCAGGAGTCATGCTTCCCAGGGTTGTTGGAGCATAAAAGTTTTTTGTGTTTCTCGATATACGGAGCCGCCAACGTGGAATTTTGTAGGAATGTAATGTGCTTCAGTGTAAGAATGCTCGTTCCTATATATTATTAAATTCCTTTGTAGAGTGCCTTTTCCACTCAGTCTCCCCTCATGCCACGATTGAGGAAGACCAATCGCCTTAAGGTTAGGAACAAAGTCAACACAAAACTCAATAAGCTCCTATGTTTCATAGCCCTTGGAGATGCTTCCTTCTGGCCTAGCACGGTACAAACATATTTCTTTAAGATTCCCATGAACCTCTCAAAGGGGAACATATTGTGTAGAAATACAGGACCGAGAATGGAAATCTCTTCGACTAGGTGAACCCACTGTTCAAAAAATAGGCCGAATCAGCGATTAATAGGCCGATTAATCGCTACTAGGGACCTGACCGTGTCGATTACCACTAATCCTTTATGTTAATCGTTTAGCCCGATTAATAGGCATGACACTCCAATTACTAGGTATGTTCCCGATTAACCACTACACTTGGTAAAAAGTTGCAAAAATATCAACACATATCGCCCATCCATCCACTAGCCCGCCCCAATGAAGTAGGTTTTGTGAAGCTCCTGTTTGATCCCTGCCTCTAGGAGCTTGATTTCAGCCATCACCAACTAGTTCCTTGTCGTTGTTGACCAGTTCCTCGTAGTTGCCGACCAGACCTCAGATACAAGAGCTCGAGCGCCTTGAGGATCTCATCCGGGAGTTTAAGGATGAGGATTCATACATGTTTTAGATGATAATTTTTGTAGGTTGCCCCGATTAATAGCCGACCGATTAAATCAGTTAATCGTCTGAATTCCGATTAATCGCTACTCCCAAGCCAACCGAGGAGCTAACGATTACCGATTTCCTTAACATTGGGTGAACTAGGAGGTGCGTCATAATATTAAAGAAGGATGGTGGGAACACCAACTCGAAACTGTCAAGACATTGAACCACATCATTCTGTAACTATGGCAGATCTTCAGGATTGATTATCTTCTAAGAGAATGCATTGAGGAATGCACATATCTTCACAATGGTTACTCGAACATAATCCAGTAGAATCCCCCTCAATGCAATCGAAAGCATTTGCATCATAATCATGTGGTAGGCATGAGACTTTATGTTTTGGAACTTTTTCTCTGCCATATTTATTATTCCCTTTTTATCCGATAAGAAGCCAGACGGGACCTTGATACTGCTCAAGCATTCAAAAAAGATTTCCTTCTCTAATTTGGTCAGAGCATAGCTGCCATGACCTTGAAACCATTCTAGATGCAGCCTTATGGGTCTTTCATACATTGCTGGTCCTTCCGTGCTTACGGTGTATCTTTTGTCTTCCCATACACGCCCAAGAAGCCTAGCAGGTTCACACAAACATTCTTCGTCACATGCATCATGTCGATTGCAGAGCGGACCTCTAGGAATTTCTAATATGGTAGCTCCCAAAATATAGATTTCTTCTTCCACATGGGTGAGTGTTCGTCAGCGTCCTTCGGAACAGATTTTTTGCCAGGACCCTTTCCAAAGGTTACTATTTGATCCAAATATTTGACCATATCAAATACATCAGCACGAGTACGTTCCTTAGGCTTCATATGGTGACATGCCTAGCCATTGAAATGATTGCCTTTATTTCTTAAGGCATGCTTGGCCAAAAGAAATCGACGATGCTCCATGTACACATTCTTCTTACAATGTTCCAAATATATACTTTCAGTCTCATCTAAATAGTGTGTGCATGCATTGTATCCCTTGTTTGTCTATCCTGGAAGGTTACTAAGAGCAGTCCAATCATGGATTGTTACGAAAAGCAATGCTCGGAGGTCGAATTCCTCCTGCTTGTGCTCATCCCACACACGTATGCTGGGTTCATGCCACAACTGTAAAAGTTCTTCAACTAATGGCCTTAGGTACACATCAATGTCATTGCCGGGTTGCTTCGGGTCTTGGATCAGCACTAGCATCATAATGAACTTCCACTTCATGCACAACCAAGGAGGAAGGTTATTGACGCGGCTCAGTCAATTGCAGAGCTTTATTGGGAGACCCCAAGAGCAAGGTGTGATGAGCACAACATAAAGTCTTCCCTCAGTTATAAAACCAAGGTTATCGAACCAGTAGGAGCAAGGAAACAACTCCAAGATGTTGCTAGCAACTTGGAATCCTACACAACACAAACTAAAGAATTTGCCCCAACTTACAGTGAGATTGTCAATCTCACTGGTTTGCTGAAAACAAAGGATTAAACGTATAGTGTGGAAGGTAATAGTTGCTGGTAGGGAGTAAACGGTAACAGTAGATGGTGTAGCAATGGTAAAGATTGGACCGGGGTCCACACTTCACTAGAGGTGTTCTCCTTAAGATAGACAACATGCTGGGTGGACAAATTACAGCGGGGCAATTGACATGACTGAGCAAGGCATAACAATGCAAATACTAGACATCATGATTCCTATGAGATTTGACTGGACATTACAACAATATACATAGACCGCCATCCAACTGCATCTATGACTGTTTACTAGTGAACTATGGACCTCGGTCCAATCTTTACCATTGATACATCTTCCACTATTACTGTTTACTTGCTGCAAACCACCATTACCTTCCACACAATACAGTTAATCCTTTGTTACATCAAACCGGTGAGCTTTACAACCTCACTGATTCATTGGGGCAAAGTCTTGAGTTTGTGTTGTGCAGGTTTCCACGTTGCTTGCAACACCTTTGAGACGTTTCCTTCCTCCTACTGGTTCGATAACGTCAGTTTCTTACTGAGGAAAAACTTGTTGTTGTGCTCATCACACCTTGATCTTGGGGTTTCCAACGAAGCGTCCCATGACAGTAATAGGCGCCATCAAGGATTTCCTGACGCCGTTGCCAGGGAGGCTAAGGACGTCTTCACAAGGGGAGTCCTCCACTTCCTTTATCTTTATATTGTTTTTAGTTTGCTTAGTTTTTTCACTTGGTTTTGTTTGCCTGTTTTTATCAAAAAACCCAAAAAATTAGTCTAGTTTGGTTTGCTTTCTCTATTCAAAAACACAAAAAAAATAGTTCCTACTCTAGCTGCTGGTCTGTTATTGCCTTGCTTGGTCATGCTTTCTATCAATGGATGTTTTTTTTGAAACTAGTTCTTATTGGGAAGGTGGGTTCACGGAAGAGCAAAAGTATTATTATAAGGAACACCGTTTGTCACAAAAAGGGAAACACTTATGGAAACAAATTGATAAGTTGAATATTATTGCTAGAGACGTGTGCTCTACTTATAATGTTACTTATTGCTTTGATAAATCTTGTTGTTGTAGGAGGTATAAACACCTTACTTTTCAGTGTGAGTATAATGATAATGTTACCATATCTTCTTATGTTAAGGGAAATTATGACTTTTATGATGCGGAACAAATTGAAGAATTTATTGCTTTCAAGGATGCATTTGAACTTGCTAGTTTGCTTGAAAATACTGATGATGCACCTTATGAATATGAGGTTTATGAGATACTTAAATTCTTCTTTGATAATTACAAGGAAGAAAATGGCTATATTCTTGAATATTTTAATAGGTGCTTTCCATAAATGGAAGAGGCTAATGCCTTGCAGGAGCCTATGGAAGAAGAAATTGCTGAAGCTGAAAGCTGATTAGATGAAAAAGAGGAGGAGAGTGATGGTCAAGAGGAGGAAGAATGGATATACCCATGTCTACCTTCTAATGAGAGTAACTCTTTACCTCTTACATTATTTGATTGTCCCCCTTGTTTACCAAAGGAGGATGAATGTTATGTTCCTGGGGATTCTTTTGAAATATCTGCTATGAGTAAAACTTGTGATAATAGTTATGCTCATGTTATCTATGATAATACTATATTTGTGCCTAACTTCGAAATGCATGGTACTAAGGAGTTTTGTTTAGAATGTTTATGATAAATCTCTAGATGATGATACTATGTTGAATGATCAGTTACCTTATTATAAAATTGCTAAAAGTGGGTTTGAAGGTTTTAATCCCACTATTTTTGAGCTTGATAAAAATTATGTGTTTGTAGATCATGAAAAGAATGCTTTATGTGATAGTTATATTGTTGAGTTTATTCATGATGCTACTGAAAGTTATTATGAAAGAGGAAAACATGGTCTTATGTATCTCAACAATATTAAGTTTCCCCTCTTTATGTTGAAAATCTTGAAGTTGCACTTGTTTTGCTTTCGTATGCTTGTTGCTTTGTGCTTCTTTGATTTATTTTCTTACAAGATTCCTATGCATAGGAAGTGGGTTAGACTTAAATGTGTTTTGAATTTGCTTCTTGATGCTCTCTTTTACTTCAATTCATATTTCTTATGTGAGCATCTTCTCAAACTATCATGCCTAACTTAAAGGCGTTACAGAAAAGTACTTGTTGGGAGATAACCAAGAGTTTCCTTGAGTCTTGGAAGTTACTACTCCATTAATGACATCTCCTTATCCTTTTTTTTTTGTTTTTTGTGCCAAGAATGACCTCTAATGAGAGGGAAGTAAGATTTGGGGAGTTGATGTCTTGAAACAGATTTCTTTCCTCCACCATAAAAATTCGTGAGGAGTCTATGTAAGTCGGATTGAGCTGAAAATTTACTAATAAATCCCCCATTATGTTAGATAATTTTAGTTAGTTCAACACTTTTTGATTTAAGCGACAAAAGATTTTTGAAAAAATCGGTTTCTACCTGTTGTTCTGTTTTGATAAATTTCTGCCATTATTTGCATTTGCTTCTTATTGATTCCTTTTTGAGTTCTATTTTGGGGAATTGATCTTTTTGAAAGAGTTACTACATTATCTTGTGTTTTTTAGTGAAATTTTTTGCTGTTCCAAAGCTTAGCCCAAAGGTCTATTATCTTTTGAATACACTAATGTTGCTAATGAAGATTGTGTGAAGTTTTGTATGAAGGAAAAATTTTAGGTGTAGAGAGAGAATGATGTAATGAGATGAAGAATGGACAAAAGCTCAAGCTTGGGGATGCCGCGCCGGTGTCACCCCAAG
The DNA here is from genome assembly GCA_030063025.1 of Avena longiglumis. Lineage (NCBI taxonomy): Eukaryota > Viridiplantae > Streptophyta > Magnoliopsida > Poales > Poaceae > Avena > Avena longiglumis. The sequence continues at coordinate 565,902,508 of CP125973.1, forward strand.
AAATATCCAAGAGGTACAAGCGTCAAAGCTTGGGGATGCTCAAGGCATCCCCTTCTTCATCAATAAAAATCTCAGGTCTGTCTAGACACTTCGTTTTTATTGTTTCATGCACAGTTGTGTTGTTCTTGGAGTGTCTTAGTTTTCGTTTGATTTTCTTAGTTTGTTTAGTTTGCTTGAGTAAAGTAGTTGGACCCCCGTTCTTGCTATGTTATTTCAAATAAGTCGATTGGTGTTGTAAAGGAGTAAAAAGTTCTTGCTTAGAAGTGCAAGAGGATCTTGCATTGAATTTGATTTAGACCATGACATGCTAGGTGTTGTTTTGACATTATGCTTAGTGATTATTGTTGTAGCATGTCTTGTTCCAAACAATTGGTATTGCTTAGTGTGCCTTGAAGAAATTATGCGTTGTTTTAGCCACTGTTCAAAAAATAGGCTGAATCAGCGATTAATAGGCCGATTAATCGCTACTAGGGACCTAACCGTGTCGATTACCACTAATCTTTTGTGTTAATCATTTAGCCCGATTAATAGGTCTGACACTCCGATTACTAGGTATGTTCCCGGTTAACCACTACACTTGATAAAAAAAGTTGCAAAATTATCAACACATATGGCCCATCCATCCGCTAGCCCGCCCCAATGAAGTAGGTTTTGCGAAGCTCCTGTTCGATCCTTTCTTCCAGGAGCTTGATTTCAGCCATCACCAACTAGTTCCTTGTCGTTGTTGACCAGTTCCTCTCGACTAGACCTCAGATACAAGAGCTCGAGCGCCTTGAGGATCTCATCCGGGAGCTTAAGGCTGATGATTCATACGTGTTTTAGGTGCTAATTTTTGTAGGATGCACTGATTAATAGCCGACTGATTAAATCAGTTAATCGTCCGAATTCCGATTAATCGCTACTCCCAAGCCAACCGAGCAGCTAATGATTACCGATTTTCTTAACATTACTTTTAGCATACAAAAGCATAGTATTGTGGTATTCTCCTTTGATGTTTTGTTTCGGTTGACTTGTCACATGCTCACACCATGTTATGACTATGAACAAGTCACCATAGCCTCTATGATCATTTGTTCCTTGACTTGTAGTGCCACTCTATGCTTTGATTAGTAATGTTTTGTCACTCTACATGATTATGACCACTATTGCTCTCTTAGTTGGTTGCTCCCAGTATTTTGCTAGCCTCCACTTGTATGAGTAAGTTGTACTCACTCTTCCAAGTCCCAAGAAACCAAGTTATTCCAAAGTGTCCACTATAAATTCTCATGCATGGTGTGTTACATCATTCCAAGTATATTCTTGTTTTCAGCTATCTTCCAATTAAAAACTATTTTGTTATGTGAAAACTTATTGATTAAAGCCCTCACAAACTTGATGGCACACTTTATATTCTTTGCCCCTAATAAACTTGAACCATTGTGTCGTATATGTTGTATATGCTTGCACTTATACGTTGGAATTAGCAGAACCATGTTGTCATGGGGAACGTTTTCAACATTGCACTTGTACTTTGTACTCAGTTGATATCATGCTCTTTTGTCTATGGATGTCACCGGTGTGAAATAAAGAGGGAGCTTGTAAGTCCATGGAGTTATGTATTTTGTGTTGGAGATATGCCCAAGAGGCAATAATAAAGTGGTTATTATCATATCTTCATACTTATGATAAATGTTTACATACCATGCTATAATTGTATTAACAGGAAACATTAATACTTGTGTGATTTGTAAACATAAAAGAGTCCCTAGTAAAGCCTCTTGTTAAACTAGCTTGTTGGTTAATATATGATCATGGTTTCCTGATCATGAACATAGAGATGTTATTAACAACAGGGTCATATCATTAGGAGAATGATGTGATGGACATACTCCCATAGTTAAGCATAGCATAAAGATCAAGTCATTTAATATAGTTCATTTGCTATAAGCTTTCTGATACATAGTAACCTAATTCCTTTGACCATGAGATAATGTTAATCACCATCACCAGAAGGATGCTTTGATGACATCAAACACCACACCGTAACTGGGTGGCTATAAAGATAGCATTGAGTGTTCGGAAAGTATGGGTTGAGACACATGGATCAAGAGTGGGTTTTGTCCATCCATATGATGGATAGATATACTCTGGGCCCTCTCGATGGAATGTCATCCAATTAGCTTGCAAGCATGTGACTGGCTCACAAGGGATCACATACCACGGGAACGAGAAAAGAGTACTTATGGGTAACGAGGTTGAACTAGGTATGCAGAGATACCGACGATCAAAACCTCGGATAAGTAAACTATCGTGAGACAAAGGGAAATTGGTATCGTATGTAAGTGGTTCATTCGATCGCAAAGTAATCGTAGAAATATGTGGGATCCATATGAATTTCCAGATTCCTTTGGTTATTGATCGGAGAAGTGTCTCGATCATGTCCGCATAATTCATGAACCGTAGGGAGACACACTTAAGGATTCGATGTTTTTGAGTAGTTATGGAATGATGAGTAAGAGACGAAATGTTGTTCGGAGTCTCGGATGGGATCCGGGATGTGACGAGGAGATCCGGAATGGTCCGGATAATAAGATTCATATAAGGAAAGTCCTATTTCGGAGTTGGGGAACGATTCCGGTGTTTTCACCAGGAATGTTCTAGAAGGGTCCGGAAGGTCCGACACTCCGGAGGGGAAGGGTACATGAATGTGTCATAACAAGTTGGAATGGTTGCATCATGTACTAGGTGTCATCGCTGAGCAAAATAAAGGGATAAATCAAATCCTAGTTTGAAAAGTCAAACACCAATTTGAAAAGTCAAACGACAAGTTTGCTTGGTGGAGGGAGAGTAGGAAATCTACTTAAGGAGGAAGTCCTACTCCCTCCACCCGCCGGCCAAGGAGGAGGAGTTGGAGGAGGACTCCCTCCTCCCAACCGCGCCTCCCTCCCACCTATAAAAGGAGGGGCAGGGGTGCCCCTCTTCCCACACCTCTCTCCTCTAAACCCTAGCCTAGCCTTGGCCTCCACCAAGTCGCCGCCCTAGGGTTTGCCTAGCCGAGTTGGGGCCCTCCCCTTGCCCTATCCGCCGCCTAGCCTCTCTCCTTGGTGCCTCTAAACCCTAGATCGCCAAGGCCTCTCTCATAGTTCACCATACTGCTCCGCTTAAGGCGGCCTGCGAGATCTCCTCTACTTCCTGCATCACCGTCAGGCCGAATCGCGAGGAGAGTGCTACAACCTCCGCATGTTGGAACAAGGAGAGGAAGGTCTTCATCGAAAATTTAACGTGTGACCGATCAGGAAGCCGCTTAACGCAGCGCCGGAAGGATCGTCTACACGATCTTGAGATCGGAAGTGTATGACTACATCACTCACGAGAATCTGCTCTCGTTAACCGCTTTGGATCTTCGAGGGTTAGTATTCTATCGACTCGTTGCTACAATCTAGTAGATAGATCTTGCCTTGATCATAGATTAGATCTTGATTGTGTGTTCATGCGGTAGAATTTTTTTGTTTTCCATGCTACGAACCCCTACAAAGGGTATCGAGCCGTGTCTATATGTAGATCTGTTGCAGTAGAACACAATGGTCATTGTGGGCGTTGATGCTTTTGTTGTCGATTGCTTCTTGTGTACTTTGCATCTTGCGGGATGGTGGGATGAAGCCCGCTAACCTTACATGACATCGCTCATGAGACTTGCTCCACGCTTGACATGCAACTTGTATTGCATAAGTGGCTTTATGGTGCTGTTTCTCCCAACATAGTTAAGATTCAATTTACAATGGGTGATTGACAATACTAGTATCAATGTTGTGGTTCTTTTTCGTAAGTTAGAACGACACTTATTGAAAGCCCCAAACCACGTAAAACATGCAAAGAAAATTAGAGGCGTCTAACTTTGTTTTGCAGGGGTGTGCTGTGATGTGATATGGCCATGATTGTAATTATATATGATGTATGCAATGTTCCTTATTGTAAGTTGGCAACCGGCAGGAGCCTTATGGTTGTTTCCATTAAGTCCTGCGTGTCTATTATTCAAAGTAGTTGTAATAGTTGATGCTGGTGGAAGACAACCATGAAGCGGCGCCATTGACCTTGACGCCACACCGGTGATGATGGAGATCATGTTCGTGCTTGGAGATGGAGATCGGAAGCACAAGAAGAAAGGCCATATCATATCACATATTATGAATTGCATGTGATGCATCTTGTATTGCTTAGTTTGCGATGGTAGCATTATAAGATGATCCCTCAAGCACACAAATTTCAAGTTTTAAAGAGTTCATCCTTAGTAAGCATCGTTGCTAAAGATCGTTGTTTCGAAGCACCACGTGATGATCGGGTGTGTTAGATTCTGCGAGTGTATACAACGTGAGCAAGCCAGATTTGCTCATGCGGAAGCTAAGGTTTGATCTTGACGAGCCTAGCATGTACAGACATGGTCTCGGAACACGGATCACCGAAAGGTAAAGCATGAGTCATATAGTAGATATGATGAACATGTTGATTGTTCGCCATTGAAGCTACATCAACTCTCGTGATGATCGGTTTTGTGGTGGATTTGGTTCGTGTGATCACTAAAACAATGTGAGGGATATTGTTTTGAGTGGGAGTTCAACGGAAATATGATTAAAAGTTGAACACTATTTATCATAAATTAAATCAAAGTGAATTTGCATAGTTGTTGTAGTCATTGGCATCCGTTTACCACCTTGCGCTTAGTTTTAATTGAGATGATAGAACTATAGAATTCTGGTTAGTTACTTTACAAACTGGTATCGTATTGTTTTGAAGTGTTAATCTAAAGTTTAAAAGTCCTATTGTAAACTTTTAGTAAGTTACGGTTACTCCATGAAGTTTAATAATTGGTATTAAATCAAGAGTGACAATTCCAAGTGTTAGTGTATGAGTATCATGTTTGTCTCCATGATTCTTGATATTCAAAGGATTGTCTTAATATCAAGGTCATCTAGGATCTGAAAGAGTTGTTTTAGAAACCATGATGTGTGGAAGATATTGTGATATCTGAAACGAAGTTTTGGTTGCAACATGATAGAGTATAATATGGCAAAGGTCATGTTCTCATATTTGATGAGAATTTGCAAAAGGTTGGAGACACTAGTTGTCCTAATCCACCAAAAGGTTTTAGAGAGCAACATTATACTCGCGATTCATCGTTATAAGTTAAAAGTAGCTTGATCATGGATAATTCCATGATAAGGGTGAATATTTGATGTAGGTAAAATGTTTACTACACCAAGAGATTACTAAAGAAAGGAATTTGAAAGAACACCAAACATTTGATGATGGTGATCTACTTCAAAGTGCAAGTCCAAAGACATTGGTATTTAACTATACATGCTTTGGACTATGTGTCATGTATATGGCTCCAATATTGATGTTGATAGATTCTTTCAAACAGAAAAGGAAATACTGAAATAGAATATCATAAATATATGGCGGAAAAGAAAAGACTAGAATTGTTCAGCTTAAGTATATAGATGATATACATGTTATGGCTATATTCTTTGCTTATTAAACAATGTGGTTCTTAAGTATTTGATACTGAATTTGTTGGTGTGAATCGTCATACGAAACAACACAATTCATGAACTACAATGGCCTAAGTAACTAGCAAAAGAATATGCGATGATGTTCATCGAGAACAAATAAAGGGTTATTGTGTTGCTCGTTAAACATCAAAGCTTGACTTCAAGATTTGTTTTATCAGGTATTATGAGAACAAAAGGGTTGTTCAAATAATTGTCGTAATCCATAAAAGATGGTTGGTTTACAAATCTCATTGGAGAAATCACATCCATAAAACTAGTGCTGAAAATGTCGAAAGACAAATTGATTGCAAGATCACTTAGGAAGTGACATCGCCGTTTAAATTATATTGGAAAGAAAACATGAAGAAACTCCATGTGATGGAATTTTGGAGTCTTTTGATTTTGATCAAATGACGCTTGTGAAACTTTCCTAGAGATAATTAAAACTTCGTTCATAGGCTGAAAGGGAACGAATAACTAGCTTATTGGAACTTGTACATGTTGTTGTATGAAGTCCATTATATGTAGTCAAGAGCGATGGATTTGAACTTCATATGCTTTCTCCGAAAATTTGAGTGAATATATGAATATTTACTTAATAAGGATGAAGTATGAAACATTTGAAAAGTTCAAAGACTTTCTGTAAGGTTCCCAACCTTTAATAAGGTAGAGATCCCTGTGTTTACAATGCTAGTCCCTGGATCAATAGCTAGCATCCACAGTTAAGATGTAATATCAAGAAACAAAGGTCATAATACAACTTTATAACCAGGAATAACATAATTTATTACATCTTACATAGCTCATTTGGCTATTACATTACATTGCAGCAGAATATCTATGCTCAAATGCAAGATGACATGACGATGCTCAAATGCAATGCGGCATGATGACATGAGCATGCGGTCATGATGATGCAATGCACAAAAACAACGCGATTTTCTAGTAGTGGTTTTGCGGGATGCCACAATTCGACACCACTAACAATGGATCTCGCCCTCGAGATCCACCTCATGGTACCAGAAAGAAGGTCGGCGATCTGATCCTTCGCGCTTCGTGTAGATCCTCGCGACACCACTAACAAGGGGTCGTTGTCCGTGATCGTCGAGAGAACACTCCGGGAACAAAAGGTTGAAGGTAGAGGTATCAACAAATAAAGCCACCTCTAGCTTCCGTGGACGGAGTAAAATTGCTGGATCCACTGATTCGATGTACAAGAGCGAATGATAAGAGTAGTCGGATGGTGATCAGTCCATCGCGCACCCAAACCATTACTCGGCACACGAATAGGCGAATTTTGCAACCAACTCTCGGAATTCAGACTGAAGATCTCGACAAACGAGGTTCGGAAACAAGGAGTGATGCAGACTCTGCATCGGATCTGGCGTAGATGATGTCGTCGCGTCGGAAACGCTGGGAGGCACAAACAAGGAACAAAGGATGGTACCACATATAAAGGACCACTCAGATAGCCGGAGGACCGGATGTAGAAACACCGTTATCAGAGGAGGGAGCGAAACCCTGAAGGTACGACGAAAACCCAACCACGAGAATTCCTGGGCTTGAAGAAAGGTAAGAGAGTGGATTCAAAACACGCAGAGGTAAGAGGAGAATAGCAGAGGGGTAAGGAGTAAAATCAGACCTAATCAGAACTATCCAACCGATTTTTCAAAAATAGTTTTGACACTCTACTTCGGCCGTTAGCTAGGTTATCCTACAAGCTAGACTTGTGGGGTATCGCAACTGCTGAGCTCTGATACCACTCTGTAACACCCTCATAATCGACCCTATGCAAGTTTTAGCGAAACCCGCCAAACCCGCATAGAAACGATTCAAAGGTGCCCACCAGGCACTTTCGTGCGGGTGGAAAACGAAGTAATAACATTACACACCAGTCCTTGATGGGACCCATGAGCGAGATATATATACAACAATGACTCAATGAGTCAAGAATACGAGATATAATACAAAGATCCAAATCACCTTGAAAATGATAGAGCGTCCGACTACGGACAAGATGCAAATGGGGCTAAGAGCCCCGAGAATAACCAATGGCGTCCATAACCCTGCCCGAGCCAAGCCGGAAGGGTAACCACCTAACGTCGATCTCAAAACCTGCTTAAACAAGAGGGTGCCGACAAAGGGCAAAGGAAAAAGAGGCGGTCAAGATCGAGGCCAAGACATGGCGAGGCTATAATTCGCGGTCCTCGCCTACATAGGTATGGTGGATCGGCGGCAACATGCACTAAACAACCTATAGAGACTCGATACAATCATGCTATCGAGAGGGGTAAGAAAGACCTATTCGGAACCAACCTGAATCCAACACCAAACAAACCCATCCTGGTGTTTCCCCTCGAGACCAATTGAGGAAGGCAACCGAGGAACTCACACCATTGGCAGTTTTACTCATTCCGTTATAGTTGCAGCAATTACTAGTCAGGTATAGATAATCATCCTGATAAAATAAGCAGTGGGCTCTTTTAGTTAATCATTCCGTTATAGTTGCAGCACTTACTAGTCAGATACAATTAGCATGAGATATCCCAAAACCCAGCAGTTGTTGGTACTTTTATTTAGCCATTCCGTTGTAGTTGCCATACTTACTAGTCAGATACAATGGTCGCCAGCGACAACCCAAACAAGCAATTGTTGGCAGTTTTATTTATCCATTCCATTATAGTGAAGCTGATTACTAGTCATTATAAAGTCAAATTTATAGCACTACTTTAGTTATAGTTGTCTATGATCGAGATCGTGCTCCAAGTCGTCCATAACGCGGACACGGCTTTGAAAGTTTTACCTGCAGGGTGCACAAATAGCAACACACACACTCGATCAACCTCGGAAAAACCAAATCAAAACCCAACGAGGCTTTCACGACAAAGCAATCACAGGATTCAGAAATATTTCAGGGCACCCCATTGAGTAGACCATAGAAAGCGGTGACTCGAGACGGACTCAAGGTTTTGCGACAATGGTAAGAACGATGGGAACCCAAAATCTGGGCTTGTCGATACCGAAAACATTCCTCTTACCTAAACAAGATGAGGTGATCCTCGCACAATCGTAATAAAGCGATAAAGCATGGCATAAGTGCGGAGTAAATAAAACCTCAAACTAGTTTGTGGCCCCAAGAAATAAGATGAATCAAGCTCGCTCGGGGTCCCATAATCCTCCCGGATGTGGATAGCCGAAAATTCAAGGCAGGTATCAAGCACTCGGGGTCCTCACACGACAGGGGTCCACGACACAAGTGGACGGTTAACAACCAAATAACATCTATTGCCCACATGCCTCGCTACCTACTTCAATTTTAGTTGTTAAACAGTAATTAAAGTGAACGATAACAAAAGCCATGATCATCTCCAACCTCGAACATGCGGCAATACCCCAACAACTGTGGTACTGGACGACACGCAACAGCACTTGAGCAAGCGACTACGACGCGCAAGTCCAACTATCTACCAAACAACAGGTAATAGGATGTGTCCAAGGCAATATAAGGCTGTAAGGGATATCACGGGTACGAAAACTAGAGCATCGCAACACAGATAGCAATAGATCAACAGGAGGGAATAAATACTATAAAAGTAAGATAGGTAGAAAGGGGGAGATGCTCGCCTGAAAACATTGCCGAAGATTCAACCGAAGATCGGGTCGACACTCGCATCAACTCAACGGCCTTATCCGCGAAGAAGCAAAACGCTAGAATAAACACCGGATGCAATATTTAATACTACGGCAAAAGATCGGGCATGATGCATGTATGATGCATGACATGGCAAGGTGCGATGCAATTAGGAAAGATTAAGCGGAACCGGGGTCCCGACAATTAAATAGATGGTTCATGTTATTTATCTACCCCGCATATTAAATGTTGTCTTAACATGGCAAAATATGACAACGGTTCGATGCACAAATTTAAATGGGGCCAATATAAGACTAGATTTGCCCGCATATGGCCCCATATTTAATTATAAGGTGAATCGGCATAAAGCCACCAAACCACAGACAAGTATGCATGCATGAACAATTTATATGCAACAATTATATATAGTTGACAATTTATAAAATATGGTTCTCGGATAAGGGTCACACATTAGGTTTCGGCGATCTTGGGTTCCGGGGTTCGGGGTTCCGGTCTCAGGAGGTCCGACGGGGGATCGGTCTTCGGATCGGGCCCCGGGATCGTTCTTCGGTCCGCGAAGGATATCTTGGGGTTCGACGGGATCGAGGCTTCACGTCATCGGATCCGGGAAGGAGGTCATGGCGTTCCGTGAAGGAGGCCTTCGTGTCCCATGATGAAGATCTTGAAACCGGGCCGTCCTTGCCGGGCATACTTCAGATTACCTCGCCACTTGTCGATCTTGTCGGTGTTGTGCATCGGAAACCTTGTTCACTTGACAATCTCAGCAAGGTACTTGGCCTCGGTCTTCGGCACTATCGTTGTGAAACAAACGGAGCGCCGGTAAGAAGTTGTCACAAGGCGCCACCTGATTCGCAGACGTTGTGACTAGAAACAACAACACCCTGTCGAGCACACGTACAGGAAAAAGAGGAGCACACTCCCTAGCCGAAGATGACAGGAAACGAAACAGAGCCCCACGCGCGGGGTGGCCAGGGCGTGCCCAGAGAGGACGGGATCGTGCTCGTGGCTGACGGCGGCCGCACGGGAGAAAACGGTCGAACGCGGGCTCGGGGAAGTTGCAGGAGGAGCGTGCGGCAGGAGCTCGCGACGAGCGGCGGGAGGCCCGACGGCAAAACGGGGGAACTGCAGCGCGGGACTGCCTGGGTCGCGGCGTTGCGGGTCCTAGCAGCGGCGGCGCCCGGGGTCGCAGACGGAGGCGGGACGGCAGCGGGGAGGCGAGGGAGGACGCGGGAGGAGGGGAGCGAGGAGGCGGTGGCGGGGACGAACGGAGGAGGCAGCCAGGGCGGTGCAGAGCGCACAGGTCGGCGGCTCGGCCACGGCAGCGTGGGAGCGGCCGAGAGGATGCGCCGGTGGCGGCGGTGCTCCCAGGGCACGACCGCGGGAGAAGCGGCAGCGGCAGCGTGGTACTGCGGAGGAGGAGGCGGGACGTCGACAGAGGCCACGCGGCCGAAGGCGAGCTTGGTCGCAGAGGGGTGGTGAAGGGGGAGGGGCCAGGCGGCGCGGCCAGAGGCGGCGGATGGAGGAGGGAGGCGCCGGGCGAGATGCGGGCGAGCGGGGAGGCGGGCGGCGAGGCGGGCAGGCTGCGAAGGGACAGCGGTGGAAGGAGCGGAGGCCACTGGGCCAGAGGCGGAGGGAGAGGAACGTGGGAGAGAGAGGAGCGTGGGGTGGTTGGGGGCCGCGATCGGGTCGGTGGGCAGTGGAGTGGGCAGGGTGGTTGGCGTGTGTGCGTTGGGGATCTGGGGTGGGGCCAGCGGGCAGAGGGGATTAGGTAGGGTGGGTGTGAGTGGTGTGTGTGCGTGAGTGTTGGGTGGGGTGTGTTGGGTGGCAGGGGTGAGAGAGGAGGGAGTAGGTGACGTGGCAGCTAGGGAGTGGTGGAGGGAGGGAGAGAGGTGAGGTGGCGAGAGAGGATTGAGTGGGGTGAGGTGGCTGGAGGGGTGGGTAGATTAGGACTAGGTAGGTATAGATTTTTGGGTGGACCGTTTTTGCACTGGGGGTGGCCAACTGGGTCGGATCGGCCCGGTTCGGCTGCCCCCTAAAACAATTAAACATTTTATTTAATTTAAACGGACCGTTTGCAAACCGTGGTTAGTCAAAACAAAATATTCTGGAGACCGGGTTTTTAATTTGAAAACAAGACGGGGCGCTTAGCAAACAAAAACGGGTTTTTCAAAAATAGTTTTATGCAACCAAATGCAAGATGACATGACGATGCTCAAATGCAATGCGACATGATGACATGAGCATGCGGTCATGATGATGCAATGCACAAAAACAACGCGATTTTCTAGTAGTGGTTTTGCGGGATGCCGCAATTCGACACCACTAACAATGGATCTCGCCCTCGAGATCCGCCTCATGGTACCGGAAAGAAGGTCGGCGATCTGATCCTTCGCGCTTCGTGTAGATCCTCGCGACACCACTAACAAGGGGTCGTTGTCCGTGATCGTCGAGAGAACACTCCGGGAACAAAAGGTTGAAGGTAGAGGTATCAACAAATAAAGCCACCTCTAGCTTCCGTGGACGGAGTAAAATTGCTGGATCCACTGATTCGATGTACAAGAGCGAATGATAAGAGTAGTCGGATGGTGATCAGTCCATCGCGCACCCAAACCATTACTCGGCACACGAATAGGCGAATTGTGCAACCAACTCTCGGAATTCAGACTGAAGATCTCGACAAACGAGGTTCGGAAACAAGGAGTGATGCAGACTCTGCATCGGATCTGGCGTAGATGATGTCGTCGCGTCGGAAACGCTGGGAGGCACAAACAAGGAACAAAGGATGGTACCACATATAAAGGACCACTCAGATAGCCGGAGGACCGGATGTAGAAACACCGTTATCAGAGGAGGGAGCGAAACCCTGAAGGTACGACGAAAACCCAACCACGAGAATTCACGGGCTTGAAGAAAGGTAAGAGTGGATTCAAAACACGCGAGGTAAGAGGAGAATAGCGGAGGGTAAGGAGTAAAATCAGACCTAATCGAACTATCCAACCATTTTTCAAAAATAGTTTTGACACTCTACTTGCCGTTAGCTAGGTTATCCTGAGCTGGACTTGTCAGGGTATAGCTGAGCTCGATACCACTCTGTAACACCCTCATAATCGACCCTATGCAAGTTTTAGCGAAACCAAACCCGCATAGAAAGCGATTCAAAGGTGCCCAGCACTTTCGTGCGGATGGAAAAGCAGTAATAACATTACACAACAGTCCTCGATGGGACCCACTGAGCAGATATATACAACAATGACTCAATGAGTCAAGAATACGATATAATATACAAAGATCCAAATCACCTTGAAAATGATAGAGCGTCCGACTACGGACAAGATGCAAATGGGGCTAAGAGCCCGGATAATAACCAATGGCGTCCATAACCCCGTGCCAAGCGGAAGGGTAACCCCGCTAACGACGCCGATCTCAAAACCTGCTTAAACAAGAGGGTGCCGACAAAGGGCAAAGGAAAAGAGAGGCGGTCGATCGAGGCCAAGACACGGCGAGGCTAGAATTCGGCGGTCCTCGCCTACATAGGTATGGTGGACTAAGCAGCAGCGCAGCATGCACTAAACAACCTATAGAGACTCGATACAACTGGTGGCTATCAGAGAGGGGTAAGAAAGACCTATTCGGAACCAACCTGAATCCAACACCAAACAAACCCATCCTGGTTTTCCCCTCGAGACCAATCGAGGAAGGCAACCGAGGAACTCACACCGTTGGCAGTTTTACTCATTCCGTTATAGTTGCGGCAATTACTAGTCAGGTATAGATAATCATCCTGATAAAATAAGCAGTGGGCTCTTTTAGTTAATCATTCCGTTATAGTTGCAGCACTTACTAGTCAGATACAATTAGCATGAGATATCCCAAAACCCAGCAGTTGTTGGTACTTTTATTTAGCCATTCCGTTGTAGTTGCCATACTTACTAGTCAGATAGAATGGTCGCTAGCGACAACCCAAACAAGCAATTGTTGGCAGTTTTATTTATCCATTCCATTATAGTGAAGCTGATTACTAGTCATTATAAAGTCAAATTTATAGCACTACTTTAGTTATAGTTGTCTATGATCGAGATACTGTGCTCCAAGTCGTTCATAACCGCGGACACGGCTTTCAGAAAGTTTTACCACTGGGGTGCACAAATAGCAACACACTCGATCAACCTCGGAAAAACCAAATCAAAACCCAACGAGGCTTTCGACAAAGCAATCACAGGATTCAGAAATATTTCAGGGGCCACCCCATTGAGTAGACCATAACGAAGCCAATCGACTCCGAGACGGACTCAAGGTTTGCGACAATGGCTGTAAACGACTGGGAACCCAAAACTGGGCTTGTCGATACCGCGAAAACATTCCGCTTACCTAAACAGTACAGTGTGATCCTCGCACAATCGTAATAAAGCAGTAAAGCATGGCATAAGTACGGGATAGTAAATAAAACCTCAAACTAGTTTGTGGCCCCAAGAAATAAGACTGAATCAAGCTCTGGCTCAGGGGGGTCCCATAATCCTCCCGGATGTGGATAGCGCGAAAATTCAAGGAACAGGTATCAAGCACTCGGGGTCCTACGGGACAGGGGTCCTACGGGACACAAGTGGACGGTTAACAACCAAATAACATCTATTGCCCACCTGTGCCTCTGCTTACCTACTTCAATTTTAGTTGTTAAACAGTAATTAAAGTGAACGATAACGAAAGCCATGATCATCTCCAACCTCGAACATGCGGCAATACCCCAACAACTGTGGTACTGGACGACACGCAACAACACTTGAGCAAGCGACTACGACGCGCAAGTCCAACTATCTACCAAAACAACAGGTAATAGGATGTGTCCAAGGAAATATAAGGCTGTAAGGGATATCACGGGTACGAAAACTAGAGCATCGCAACACAGATAGCAATAGATCAACAGGAGGGAAATAAATACTATAAAAGTAAGATAGGTAGAAAGGGGGAGATGCTCGCCTGAAAACATTGCCGAAGATTCAACCGAAGATCGGGTCGACACTCGCATCAACTCAACAGCCTTATCCGCGAAGAAGCAAAACGCTAGAATAAACACCGGATGCAATATTTAATACTACGGCAAAAGATCGGGCATGATGCATGTATGATGCATGACATGGCAAGGTGCGATGCAATTAGGCAAGATTAAGCGGAACCGGGGTCCCGACAATTAAATAGATGGTTCATGTTATTTATCTACCCCGCATATTAAATGTTGTCTTAACATGGCAAAATATGACAACGGTTCGATGCACAAATTTATATGGGGCAATATAAGACTAGATTTGCCCGCATATGGCCCCATATTTAATTATAAGGTGAATCGGCATAAAGCCCCCAAACCACAGACAAGTATGCATGCATGAACAATTTATATGCAACAATTATATATAGTTGACAATTTATAAAATAGGGTTCTCGGATAAGGGTCACACATTAGGGTTCGGCGATCTTGGGTTCCGGGGTTCGGGGTTCCGGTCTCAGGAGGTCCGACGGGGGATCGGTCTTCGGATCGGGCCCCGGGATCGTTCTTCGGTCCGCGAAGGATATCTTGGGGTTCGACGGGATCGAGGCTTCACGTCATCGGATCCGGGAAGGAGTTCATGGCGTTCCGTGAAGGAGTCCTTCGTGTCCCATGATGAAGATCTTGAAACCGGGCCGTCCTTGCCGGGCATACTTCAGATTACCTCGCCACTTGTCGATCTTGTCGGTGTTGTGCATCGGAAACCTTGTTCACTTGACAATCTCAGCAAGGTACTTGGCCTCGGTCTTCGGCACTATCGTTGTGAAACAAACGGAGCGCCGGTAAGAAGTTGTCACAAGGCGCCACCTGATTCGCAGACGTTGTGACTAGAAACAACAACACCCTGTCGAGCACACGTACAGGAAAAAGAGGAGCACACCTCAGCCGAAGATGACGAAACGAAGCAGAGCCCACGCCAGGTGGCGAGGCGTGCCAGAGAGGACGGGATCGTGCTCGTGGCTGACGGTGGCCGCACGGGAGAAAACCGTCGAACGCGGGCTCGGGGAAGTTGCAGGAGGAGCGTGCGGCAGGAGCTCGCGACGAGCGGCGGGAGGCCCGACGGCAAAACGGGGGAACTGCAGCGGGACTGCTGGAGTCGCGGGCGTTGGGTCCCTAGCAGCGGCCGGGAGTCGCAGACGGAGGCGGACAACAGCGGGAGGCGAGGGGCGGGAGGAGGAGCGAGGCGGTGGCGGGACGAGCGGAGGCGGCCAGGCGGTGCAGCGAGCAGGTCGGCGGCTTCCTGGCCACGCGGTGGGAGCGGCCGAGATCGCCCGGTGGCGGCGGTGCTCCCAGAAGCGACAGCGGGAAGCGGCGGCGTGTCTGCGGAGGAGGCGGGGCGTCGGCGGAGGCCTGCGGCGAGCGAGCTTGGTCGCAGAGGGGTGGTGAAGGAGGGGCTGGCGCGGCAGGGCGGCGGATGGAGGAGGCGCCCGGTTGAGATGCGGCGGGGAGGGAGGCGGGCGCGGCGCTGGCCAGCGGGCAAGCGGGGCTCGTCGCCAAGGGCCAAGTGGAAGGAGCGGAGCCACCGGGCGGCGGAGGGGAGGGAGAGCGAGGAGAGAGAGGAGCGTGGGGTGGTTGGGGGCCGCGATCGGGTCGGTGGGTCCAGGGAGTAGGGGCGTGGGTGGACCGGGTGGTTAGCGTGTGTGTGCATGGGGGATGTGGGGGGGGGCCAGCGGGCAGAGGGGATTAGGTAGGGTGGGTGTGAGTGGTGTGTGCGTGAGTGTTGGGTGGGGTGTGTTGGGTGGCGGGGTGAGAGAGGAGGGAGTAGGTGGCGTGGCAGCTAGGGAGTGGTGGAGGGAGGAGAGAGGTGAGGTGGCGAGAGAGGATTGGGTGGGGTGAGGTGGTGGAGGGGTGGGTAGATTAGGACTAGGTAGGTATAGATTTTTGGGTGGACCGTTTTTGCAATGGGGTGGCCAACTGGGTCGGATCGGGTTCTGCCCCTAAAATAATTAAACATTTTATTTAATTTAAACGGACCATTTGCAAACCGTGGTTAGTCAAAACAAAATATTCGGAGACCGGTTTTAATTTGAAATCAAGGCGGGCGCTTAGCAAACAAAAACGGGTTTTTCGAAAATAGTTTTATGCAACCAAATGCAAGATGACATGACGATGCTCAAATGCAATGCGACATGATGACATGAGCATGCGGTCATGATGATGCAATGCACAAAAACAACGCGATTTTCTAGTAGTGGTTTTGCGGGATGCCACAATCACCCAAGGCATCTACCAATCAAAGATTGAAGATCCTTTAACCCTTGTTCAATCCACAAGTTTTTAACTTAGAAATTTAGATGATGAGATTCTTGATAGCTTCCATGTCTTGATGCTCAAATTGTCCTTTACCAGGGACATGGCTAAGTACTTAGATTTTACACTCTGCGGAGGTGGTGCACTTTCCCCACAAGACTTGGTTTCACCAAGACAAGATCTTTCAGAAGCCTTCCCTTAGACCAAAATGGACGCGTTCCAACCTATCATTCCCCTACCACCAACTGTCCATTTGGCTAAGTTCTTGCAACCTATATGATCCAGGAAGAGCCCATAATGCCATGTGGTTGCACTTGAAGCTTCTCAACATTTGACATCTCAAATCTCTTTGTTCCTGGGTGGCCATCCACAAGTGAGATACACAAGGTAAACCATAAAAATGGGCCTTGTGAACCACTCAACACAAACCTTTCCTTCCATTCCACCCAGGTGATTCATTCACTTAGTTGTTTTATTAAACAAAACACAAGTCCTCAGACTTAGAAATTTTTCCATAGTGTGAATATATATTCCACCCTTGTTTTCTATTAGCTAAGCTAAGCATGATAGTAGTAGGAATCTTAACCTAGGAAATTTTACTAAGGTTTCATCTACTAGGTTTTCCCATAGCATGGTTTATACTTAGCAAAAATTCCATGCAAGTTTTACTTAGAAAAATCACTAATGCATAGTGAAAGTAATGGGACAAAAGTATGAAGCATCACTTGCCTTTTTGGTAGAGAGTATAAGTTCACCCTTGATCTTTGCAATGTTCACACACTTCAAGTCACTACAATTCAATCAAGCAAACAATATTTCAATCTAAACATCACATAAAATAATAAACAAAACAATACATGCAAGCATGCAAAAGGGTTTTTTTATTTGTAAAAGTGGTTTCTAGTAAGTTATGAACATTTGGTAACACCATTTGGTAATTTTGTAAAGTGGCAAAACCATTTGCAAAAGATTCTACCTCTAAACCATTTTTAAACCAAATCATTATTTCATCTGATTGAAATTGCCTTTAGCAAAGTAATAATTTTTATAGGGTTTACCAAATACATTTTCAAGTCACAAAACTTGGTGTTTGGGGTCAGAGAGTTTATTCCGAAACATTTCTCAAAGGTTTTCATCTAAAACCATTTTTAACATTTAAACCATATTTTTATTTGACTAGAAATGGTTTAAATCCAAGATTCATTCTTTTGCTTCTCCAAATACATTTTTGAAACCACCAAGTGATTTCTATGGTCAGTAGGTTCAAAACACACCATTTTCCAAAGATTTTATCCCCAAAATCATTTTAGAATAATTTTTATAACCTAAACAAGCATACATAAGTTTCTGCAAAAACAAACATTTTAACAGAAACTTTTTACTAAACAAAGTGCATGGTTGTCTAGGGCTTGCTTTTCTGAATCCATTGATATAAAGTTTGCAAAATTTGGACGTGTAGATTTAAAGTTATGGAATTTACAAAATCACATATCTAATAGATTCAAATCTGTTTTTAAATCAAAGTCTGAGCCACGTGGATCAATCCTATAGGCTGATACCGGTTCGGGCGTGTAACATCCCTAAAATCATGATTTCAAAGATTGCATATCATTCATGCATGCATATAGTTTTGAGATCAATTTCAAACCAAATTCAAGAAAACAGAAGCACATAGTGCTATCATTTTATGTGAGCAAACTTAAATCAAATGGCCATCCCCATTTGAGAGTTGAATGTTTTAAACCAAGTTTTGTTTGTTTCCCTTGTTGATTGGTTTGAGTGTGGAGTTAGAACAAAAAATTTAAAAATAAAAATGGTTTCAAAACCACTTTCCAACATTTGCAAACCAAGTGCTATGTCACTGTTATTTTGTCTTTCCAAAAGATGATCAAGCCAATTCAAAGTGACCACATGGTTTTATGCCTAGGATTGTGACTGTTGCACCCTGCAAAAATCCAGAAAAGATTTGAATTCAAATAGAGTTTGAATTCATTTGAAAATCATTCCAGAAAATCAAATTAGAAAAAGAAAAGGAATAAAGAAAAGGAAAAGGGCCGGCGCTACTAATCTGGCCCAAATGAAAACAAGCTAGCCCAATTAGCCCACCCCACCTCTCTCTCTCTCGCCTTGCAGACGCCACCTTGCAGATCCTTGACGCCGAGACCCCACCTCCCTTCTGTTTATTTCGCTGACAAGTGGACCCGTGACCCCGTCGTCATCTTCGTCAATCACGCGCGCCTGCGCCGCTCTCGCCGCCGTTACTCGCCGCAGTCACTGCCGTGTTAAATCCCCTTGATTCCGCGAGTAACTCCACGCCCCACTCCGGCACCTCTCCCCCTCACGGTCATTTTCCCCCACACTGCACACCCTTCTCGCCACCAGGCTGCCAGTATTCACTCTCGCGCCGCCGCAGTCAGAGCCTACTCCGGCGATCAATTCTGGTAAACCTCGTGCGCCCCTTCCTCTCTGGTTCATACGAGCAACTTCGCAACTTCCTTGCGCACCTCCTGATCCTCTTTTACTGTCTATTTGTGATCCAGAGCTTCGTCTAAGACGAGCACCGTGAGCAACCGATGCCGTCTCCAACTCCGGCGAGTGATTAAGGTAAAATCCGACCGCCCCATGCCTCCCCTTTGACACTGACTTGTTCGCCTGACCTATGCGCACACACTGATGCCCTCCGTTTGCGTTAGGGCGAAGCAGAACGTCGCCAACGTCGCTGTCCACCAGAGCCCGACCCTGTCATCCACTCCGACGATATCCCACGGCCACTACAGCGCACCCGTTGCCAAGCCACCGCCACGTTGAGCTTCGCCTCGTCACTGCGATTCTGGTGAGCACACTCTCCCCTCCCCGGACGACCTAGAACGCCGGCACCACCACTGGCAGAGCGCTCCGCCGCTCGCCGTCGCCGCGCGCCGCCAGAACTTGGTCGTTTGATCAAGCGCCGTTGGATCTAGATCCAAGGCGTGTAATAGAATCACTTAAACGAAGCGGTACGTTAGATCTGAGCCGTGCACGTTCACTTAAATCCAACGATCTGCGTCGATCGATCCGCCCGAACCGGTACGGGCCAATAGGAAACAGACGCGTGGCTAGGGTTTGTTTAAAAACAGAATTTGAAATCAGATTTATATCCAAATTTGATTTAGCTATAACTTTTGATCCCCACGTTAGAATTTGACAAATTTTATACCGTTGGAATCAGGAAGACAAGCCCTTTCTATTTATGCAATGTGTTTACTGTTTAGATTCTGTTAAAATGATTTTATTTGCAGAAACTTGTTTAGGACTATTTTGAGCATATGATTTGTTTAGGTAATTGTTTTAGTGTCAAATAAACTTGGTGTAGCAAGTTTTTGACTTTTTTATGATTCAGTACTATGCACTTGCTTGGTTGAGTTTCAAAAATCATCACTTAGCATCTTGCATGCATGCATATATATGAATTGTATGTGATTGTGGCTATATTCTTTGTGTAGACTTTGGCGCTAGTGATTGTGATTGTGAAGAGTGCTACTCTCCCAACTACCAAGGAAAGTGGTACTTCATGAACATTTCTATCCCTATATTTTTATACAAGCATTAGAAATATTTTGCTAAGTCTTGCATGTTACTATTTTGCCAAATGCCATGTTGGGAAATCCTAAGTAGTTGTAGAATTGCTAGGAAATTTCTAAGTTAAGTTACTATCTATGCCATGCTTAGCCTAGCTAGTAGCAAACAAGGGTTGGTAAAATATACATGCTATGGTGAAAATATTTCTAAGTCTTTGGACTTATGTTTTTCTTAATAAAACAACTAAGTCAATGAATCACCTGGGTGGAAAGGGACTTGATTGGTGGATTTTGGTTGAGTGGTTACACAAGGCCCATGGCTATGGTTTACCTTGTGTATCTCACTTGTGGAAAGCCACCCAGGAACAAAGGGATTTTAGTGGCCAAGTATTGAGAAGCCTCTAGTGCAGCCACTTGGCAATATGGGCTCTGCCTGGATCACATAGGTTGCTAAAACTTAGCCATTTGGACAGTTGGTGGTAGTGGGAATGATAGGTTGGAGCGCGTCCATTTGGTCTAAGGAAAGGCTTCTGAAAGGTCCTGTCTTGGGAAACCAAGTCTGGTGGGGAAAGTGCACAACCTCTGCAGATGGAAAAATCTAAGTACTTAGCCAAGTCCATGGCAATGGACAACTTGAGCATCAAGACATGGAAGCTATCAAGAATCTCATCACTCCAACTTCTAAGTAAAAACTTGTGGGTGAACAAGGTGAAGGACCTCAATGTCTATTGATGGTTTCTTGGGAAAAGTTTTGACAAAGAAAAACTTAGTGATTTCAACTAATAGGAAAAAACCTATTTTGAGCAAAGCAAGCCAAGCTACACTTAGCCAAATTGCATATAGTAATATAGTCCACTTAAAATTTACTAAGGTATCACTTGCCAATACTATTCCAAAGTATTGACCCACTGTGGCTGTAACTTGTGATGTTGCAGGTTACTCTGATGAGTATTAGGTGTCATGAGTCTACACTCAACATGTTTGCCTGTGGCACATGAAGATGAAGACTTATATTTATTTACTTATTCAAACTCTTGTATTAGGCATGTGGCCTTGAGTTGTAAAGACTATGTTATCTCTGGAATGAATGTAATAAATGACCTTTGTATCTGTGTACTTCATCTTAAACTGTGGATGCTAGCATTGATCCAGGGACTAGCATTGCGATCATAGGGATCCTTTTCCTTTACAAAGGAGGGATCTTACAGATGGTATCAGAGCACTGTGTTGCCTATAGGATTATGACCCTAGGATTGGAAACCACTAAGGAAAAAATTTCAACTACTTCTACACTTGTCTATTCTTCTCGTAAACTTTTCTAATCTTCTCTCTCATCTCTATTTGTAGATGAACTCCATCAACGAAGCCGTAAGGAAAGGACCACTCATGTCAATGACTTTGGAGTGTGAGACAGAATTCCCCAAAGCTCTCAAGGACCTCATGGTTGCATTAGAGATACAAGGTGCAGCTGGGTACAAGGGTTTTCCAGTGATGGATGAAGGAGTGGAGTACTGGTGGGTGCAACTTCACTTGTATAAAAACAAGGAAGACAACCATCAGGAAAAAGGATTCTGCATGTTCACCAATTCAGTGGTGCCCCCTACATTCTTTGAATCAGCAAGGGATGCAGCTTGGAAGACCATCAAAGAACTTGGTGATAGAGTCAAGTGCAGAATGCTCAACCTCCAAAATGATCTAAGGAAAGAGAAGGAACATACCCAAGATATGGAAGCTACCAACCAAACCTTAAGAGGAGATATTATAGACTTAGTGATGGAGTCATGTGAGCAAGATAGGCTGATTGCTTCTAGGAACATTGTGTTAGCCAATGATCCAAAGGAGATAGGATTGTAAATTTCGTTAGTTGGGCCACCACCTATCACCTTATTTTCCAAAATGTTACCTTAAAATATGATTGGACCTTGGTTGATGTAATGGATTCATGTATGCATGACTTGTGTGATTTTTCTTTCCAAGGATATGTATGTGATGTTATGACTTTTGTTTTATCTTGAATTGTGTTGTTCTAACTTTTCTATCTTATAAATAGATGCCTATTACCATCAGCACTGTTGAGGAGTTCTAGGTTACCCGCTTTGGTCCTCGTATCGTTGAGCTTACCACTTTGCTCAATCTCCCTCTTCCCACCATCATGGTGCATCCACTCACCAAGTTCGAGAGGAAGGACCTCTGGGGCTTCAAGGTGAACCAGCCTGGACGCCAGACAGAGCCTACTACGGAGGCCATCGTCTTCAAGCTTATGCACGATGACAGGGAGAGAGGCATGGAGGTAGTTATGCAGGACCTGATAGGACGTCTGCTAGGTCGACACTCCCGACAGGTTAGAGGCACCCACTTCCACGTCTTTGGAAGACGTGATGAGGACGGAGAGTCCATTGACTTCGAGGACGATTCGAGGGACGCAGCTGTAACTACCTCGGTGAATTACGCTCCTAGATACAAGCCTGGATGAGTGGTAGTGGTTGAAATAGTACGGTGGGGCCCCAAAAGCCACTCACTGGTAGTCCTTTCAGACGTCCCAACCACTACCCTCTCAACGGGACACATGCAGACGGGCGTGTCGGCAAAAGGATCAACTACATACAAGTGGGTATGTACGCAAGCCACCATACAAGAGTACATCGAGCCATACCATCTAGAAAGAAAGGAAATATAGCAACGCCATACCAAGATTCAAATGACCTAGATAGATCTATATTTTAGGATACTTCCTCATACAACACATCGAGTCTCATGCGGAAGCGGCAAACAAAATCCGAGTGCGGATAAGAAGCAAATCGGCATAAGATGCCATAGAAATAAGCACATCCCAACTACAGGTCTCACGGATCCCGTTCTAATCTCTACACCGAACGATCGTTGCCCACATCTTCGGCTTCTTCCACCCAAGATCCGTCTGAAGGTACCGTCCATCCGAACCAATAATTTATCGTGTGAGACCCTAAGGGTACTCAAGAAGTCTTAATGCCTCTAAAGGGGACACAACCTGGGTGACGAATTGCAAAAGATAAACCCTAGCAGTTCTACAGATAAACGCTAACCATCCGCCTAACCAATGATAGTCGGATGTCCGTGAATTAAGAACAACAGTTATAATGGTAATCTCTTCCATCCATCCTCCTCGCTACCAACAAGGAAGCGGACGAACAACCCCCATCCGCTGGCAATTTTATTAACCATTCCATGAGTGTTGCACTATTTACTAGTCAAGTTACTTAGTCGTTAAGCGGTACTTTAGTTATGCTTGTCTATGATCAAGAAACTGCTCCAAGTCGCCCATATCCGCGGACACGGCTTTGAAAGTTTTACCCGCCGGGTGCACCAATAGCAACACACGCCGATCAACCTCGGAAAACCAAATCAAAACCCAACGAGGCTTTCACGACCGAACAATCACAGATTCAGAAATATTTCAGGGCCACCTTAAGTAGATCCCCAACGGAGATAGCCGACTCGAGACGGGCTCAAGGTTTGCGTCGGTCAGAACGATCGGAAACCCGAAAGTGTGGCTGGGCTTGTCGATAACGCGAAAACACTCCGCTTACCTAAAGACAAGGTGCCCTCGCACAAATGGAATAGAAAGTAGCATGGCATAAGTAGGATAGTAAATAAAACCTCAAACTAGATTGTGGCCCCAAGAAATAGACGGAATCAAGCTCGCCTGGGGGTCCCATATACCTCCCGGATGTGGATAGCGCGATAAATCAAGGAACAGGAATCAAGTACTCGGGGTCTTACGGGACACAAGTGAGCAGGAAGAACCAAATAGCAGATGTTGCTCACCGGTGCCACTTTCATTAGTTATCCCAGAGCTACTCAGGTTAAGTTGTTTAGGTACCTCGTTATCCATCAGACACTCACAAACCCTACACATGTTGTTCTATGACTCGCATGGCTCAAACAACTCCTATAGTAATGGCTCATGGGGTGGAGGAACAAGCTTGGTGGGGTTTAAAAGTAAAGGCTATGCATACTTGGGATTCATTTTTAATGCATTCGCGACTCAATGATGCAAGAATAAGATAGAGGCAATAGGTACTGTATGTATGCAAGCATGTGGAAATGCTTGCACAACTCTTGAAGCGAGGGACGGATCTGGTAGTGCTCTGGTTCTCTTGGTATAACCCCGCCTTTGTCTATCCGAGAAAAACCAAACAAACAAGGCCAACATGAATATAGAGCACAAGCATATGAATAAGATGCGTCAAGCAAACAATCATGCCATGATGAATGATGCACCATTTTCATGGCAATAAGGTAGCATGGCATGGTGAGGTGTGGAAGACAAGTAACAACATTTTAATAGGGTTTTGGTTCACATTTTGTTGTCATAACCTTTGCTGTACCCTATATTTTTATATGATGCATGCTGCAATTGAAGTTATGGATGGCATAAACAGAAAGGTCTCGTCGAGCTGATCATTTTAGACATATCATTTGCAAAATTTGGAATTACGAATCAAAAGTTATTGATTATTTAAATTCTAGTGGCAATTGGTGTAATTTAAATAAACTTGGAATTTTAATTGTGCAAAAGGCAATTTGAATGTCATATTTGGAATCCTCTCATTTTTCTGAATCAAAAACATATATTATTTGTCAAATTTGGAATTACAATGGAAAAGTTATTTAAAATCTGAATTGAATTTGAATTTGAAATCATTTAAACCAAATTTGAATTTAACTGCAGACGAAAAACTTTTTACTCAGGCTAACCTACCCAGGCACTACAGGTGGGCCGGGGATCTGTGTCCACGCCAGCCATGAGGGAAACAGGGGACCGCGGGTTGATAACTGAAAACTTCAGGAGCCTTTTTAGAAAACTACACCGACGCTGACAGTGGGGCCAAGGGGACTGCGGGTTGTGAACAAAAGAAGGCAGGGGGGTTTCGGGGAGATGGTCACGGTGGCTGGTGGGCCTAGAGGGCGAGTTGCAGAAAAGAACAGGGAGGTGTGTAAAACAGCCAAGGTGATCTTGTTCCTCTCTACCATGAGTGACAGAGAGGCGAGGTGGGGATCGAACCCACGACCTCTGGCGCGCTAGCGGAGGCGGCTACCGCTGCGGCGGCTGCGGTCTGCTGTTAGGGGATAGGTCGCGTGCTAGATAGGGCTAAACGCTGCCAGCCGCAGCCGCCAACTCGGCGCGGAGGCCGCCGACGAAACGATCACGCGTGTGAAGCGATTTACGAACGGGAGGTTGTCAGGGAGGTCTGGGGGCTTACCGCGGTGGTATTGGTGGCGGTGGCGAGGCTTGGGGTGCAGGCGATCGACGGGGCGGCTCGCGGACGGAGGCGCTAGGGTTTCAGGCGGCGCCGGCAGCTCTGGGGCTCCTCCTCGCTCCTGTGGGCTGCAGACGAGCGTCCGGCCTTCCTCGACACCTGCAGCTCCGCGCCCGCCTCCTGGTGCGTGTGTGCTGGCGAGGTAGACGACGTGGCCGGCGAGAGGAAGCTGGGGCGGTGGAGAAGGAGGGCAGAGGAGGGGGCCCCCGGGGCCTGGCGGATCTGGGAGAGAGAAAGGTCTTGGGGTGTAGATAAGGACGGCTGGGAGGGGCTTGCGTGGGGGAAGGTGGCCTCGGTGCCACCTTTTCCGCCACGCACGGCATGGGGGCTGGGGTAGCGTAGCTGGGGAGGAGAGAGGGAGGCTGGCAGGTGGCCCTGGGGAAGCTCGTGGGCAGGTAAGGCTAGAGGGAACCTTAGGCCAGGGAGAGAAAAAGAGGGGAGGGGAGAGGGGCCGGCTCGGGCTAGGGTTAGGTTTGGGGGGTCCTTGGACGTGTGGGGTAGGTTAGATGGTAGAGGGTTGCTGGGGTGGGGCCTGCATGGAAGAGAGGGGCGAGCTAGGGTTTAGCTAGAGGGGTTCGGTTTAGAGGTAGGTGGGTTAAGGAGAGAGGGGTGGTTTAGGGTTTTGCTTAGGGGAGGTGTAGATTAGGGTGTGGTTTAGCTAGGATGGGGAGGGCATGGGGTAGATTTTAGGGTTTTAGCTAAGATGGGTAAGAAAGAGGTGGGGTACTCCACTTGATCCAGCATGCTTCATACAAGCCCTAACAAGATCAAGGTAAGAAAAAGAGGAAGAGGAGAGAGATGATCATGTGATGATGGGGTTTTTTGGTCCATGCATGCTCCAACAATGACCAAGCAAGAACCAAGAGAAGAGGTGGTTTAGGTTTGGGCATGCCACATTACATGTGTGCATGGCATGGAGCATGGGGATAGAGGTTAGCTAAAGGGGAGAAGAGAGGTAGATGATTTGATGAAGAAACTATAAGCCAGAACAAGATTTAAACAAAGAAAAAGATGGTCCATGCAAGCAAAGCCAAAAACATACCAAAGCCAAGAAAAAGGTGGCACTTGCATGGCCCATGCAACAATATCTGCCATGTAGTTATATTGTGAAAACAACATTATTTTATGTGGCATTAATCCTTGCATTCCCAAAAGGTGGGCAAAGGCCAAGCAAAAGATTATGGGTGGAACCCAACCAACCAACATGAGCTAGAGATAATTCAACAAAATGCCAAGCTCAGATTAGTTGGATGGTGGAATTATAAGGTGGTGAAATAAAAGGTGGTGGAGTCAATAAGAGAGATGCCCTCAACTCAACTTGGGCATTTAACAATATATTAAGAACCAAATACAATATCAAGAGGCAACTACAATTAATCATGCACATGAGATAAGAACCAAACAAGAAAGGGTTTTATATGATGCTCAAATGCAAGGTGACATGATGACATGAGCATGATATGATAATGATGCAACAATTATATGTTGGAAGTGGCCCTTTTATTATTATCACATGTAGCATTACGGTGTTGAACAACCGATGCTACAACTCTCCACTAAACAGGAATCTACTTGAGATTCTAGGAAGAAGAAGAAGAAGATACAAAGAGAGAAGGATGGTTGGCACGGAGTTCATCTTCACGCTCCCATGTGGCTTCATCAACAGAATGGTGTGACCACTACACCTTGCAGAACTTGATGGACTTGTTGCGAGTCCTTCGTTCTGCGGTCTCAAGGATTTTGGTGGGGTGTTCTTGATAAGACAGATCTTCTTGGGGGTCGATTAGCTCATGATCCACGGTCTTGCCGGGGTCTTTGAAGCACTTCTTGAGCTGAGAGATGTGGAAAACATCATGGACTTTGAGTTTTTCCGGAAGCTCAAGTGCATAAGCAACTTCTCCTCTTCTACCACGTATCTTGAAAGGACCGATGTATCTAGGAGCCAACTTTCCTTTGATACCAAAGCGGTGTGTTCCTCTCATGGGAGTGACACGAAGGTAGACAAGATCACCAGGGGCATATACCATATCCTGTGCTTCTGTCATAGTTGCTCTTCGACGACTCGAGCAATCTTGAGTTCTCGAATGATATGCACCTTCTCCTCTGTTGGGTTACAATGTCGAGGCCAAACCAGATTCTTTCTCCACACGACCAACCAATCGGAGTTCGCACTTGCGTCCATAGAGAGCCTCGAATGGTGCCATCTTGAGACTCTTCCGGAAGTCTGTTGTTGTAGGAGAATTCAGCATATGGAAGGCATTCCTCCCACTTCATGCCAAAAGATATGGCAAGCTCTAAGCATATCCTCCAGAATCGATTGATTCTTTCCACTTGTCCTTGCGATGAGGGTGGTAAGCGATCTGAAGTTCAACTTTGTTCCCAAAGCTTTTGGAAACTCTCCCGAACTTTGAGGTGAAGATGCTCCACGGTCGAACTGATTTCAAGTGGAACCCCATACAGAGACAATGTTGATATAGAGCTCAACCAACTGAATTCGAAATTGTTTCTTTGATCGAAGAAATGAGCCACTTTAGAAAGCATCGATGACAACAAAAATTGCATTGTTGCCCTTCTGCGACCTTGGAAAGCCAGTGATGAAGTCCATCTCTACTTTCTCCCATTTCCATTCCGGAGGTTTCAATGGTTGCAGAAGACCAAATGGTTTCTGATGGACAGCCTTGACTCTGCGGCAGACATCACATTCTGAGACATACTTGGCACAATACCGTTTCAACCCAGGCCACCAGTATTGTGTTTTCAAGTCCATGTACATCTTTGTGCTGCCAGGATGGATAGAAAGAACCGAATCATGTGCCTCCTTGAGAACTTGGTCTCTCAGACCCGGGTAGTTTGGAACAAACATCCGGTGTTCAAAGAAGAGCGTGCCTTGATCATCCACGTGGAAGGACTCATACTTCGGAAGGTCAAGCTTAGCGATGAGATTCTTGGTGTGCGGATCACCACGCTGACGAGAGCGAATCTGTTCTTCCAAGAGAGGAGTAGCGGAAGGTTCGAGATGCCCTTGTTCCACAATTTCCGTGTTGAGTCAAGGAATTCCTCGCACAAGAGAGGTTGTTGCTCTTCCACCATGAGGTTGTTGACATAAGCTTTCGGCTAAGCGCATCGCCATGACATTTGCTTTGCTGGAGTGTAGTTGATGGTCACATCAAAGTCATTGATTGCTTCAATCCATCTCCTCTGCCAAGGTTGAGATCAGGTGAGTGAAGATATACTTCAAACTCTTGTGGTCCGAGAAGATCTCTACAGTTTACCAAGCAAGTAGTGCCTCCATAGCTTCAAAGCAAAGACAACTGCTAGCTCGAGGTCGTAGTGGGGGATATGTGATCTATTCGTCTTTCATCGACGAGAGGCATATAAGCAACCACTGTTCTCTTGCATAAGGACACCAATCCTTGCAAAGAGGCGCCGCAGAATATCTGGAAGGGCTTAGATGTATACGGAGGAACCAAGACTGGTGTGGAAGTGAGCTTCTCTTTGAGTGTCTCAAAACTTTCTTGACAAGCGAGTCCACGGTACTTCTTACTTTTCTTGAGGAGATCGGTAAGAGGCTTTGCTATCTTGAGAAGTTCTGAACAAAGCGGCAATAGCTAGCCAAGTCGAGAAAACTCCGCACTTCCTTGACATTAGCGGGGAAGCCATTCAACTATTGTCTTCACGGTTTCGGGTTGATCGCAATGCCCTTGGCGAGATAACATGACCCGTATGTTACTTGCAACCAAAACTCACACTTTGAGAACTTTGCATACAAGCGGTTCTCACGAAGCTTGTTTAGGACACACCGCAGGTGTTCTTCATGCTCCTCCTTAGACTTGGAATAGACCAGAATGTCATCCAGATATACCACCACAAACTTATCAAGGTACTCCATGAAAACGGAGTTCATCAGCCTCGAGAAGGTAGCAGGTGCGTTGGTGAGGCCGAAAGACATGACCGTGTACTCATACAGGCCATAGCGGGTGGTGAAAGCTGTTTTGGGCACATCTTCTTTGCGAATTTTGATTTGGTGATAACCACTTCTCAAGTCCAAATTTTAGAGAACACCACAGCTCTGCGGTGATCAAATAGATCATTTATCCGTGGGAGAGGATATTTGTTCTTGATGGTTTTAGCATTTAGAGCCCGGTAGTCAACACATAGCCTATCGGTTCATCACGCTTCTTCACAAAGATTGTTGGGCTACCCCAAGAAGAAGTCTTGTGTTGAATGAAACCCAACTTCTCTTGTTCATCAAGTTGTCATTTGAGTTCACCAACTCGAAGGACCCATTTTATATGGTCATTAGAGATAGGAGTCGTCCAGTTCAAGCTCAATCACGAATTCAACCTCGCGATCCGGAGGCATACCAGCAACTCTTCAGAAAGACATCGGGAACTCACGGACCAGGTACACCACTGAATAGCTTCCATAGCATCATCATTCGAGTCGCCAAGGAAAAGATTTGGACAGCG
Source organism: Avena longiglumis (assembly GCA_030063025.1). Taxonomy (NCBI): domain Eukaryota; kingdom Viridiplantae; phylum Streptophyta; class Magnoliopsida; order Poales; family Poaceae; genus Avena; species Avena longiglumis. The sequence continues at coordinate 565,932,302 of CP125973.1, forward strand.
GAGTCGACTTGGAGAAAAGACTATATGGCCTTGAGGAATCTTGAGAGACAGGCGTTGCACAATCAATCACAGCTGCATTTGCTGTCAACCAATCCATGCCCAAGATGACATCAATGTCAGAGTTGCCCAGAAGAATTAAAGAAGCCAAGAATGAAGAACCACCAATCTCAATCTGGTTGCCATGACTGATCTTAGAAGCTGCCATCTTCTCTCCAGGAGAAAGGACCATTAACTTCTTTTGAAGAGGAACCAAGACTAACTCATTCTCATTTGCAAACTTGTGAGACACAAAAGAATGCGATGCACCAGAATCAAAGAGAACTCGTGCAGGGACTGAGTTAACGGAAAGCATACCCATCACAACTCCAGGTGCGAGCTCAGCTTGAGAGGCGTTGACGCAGTTGGCACGAACAACCGCAGACCCGGGCTTAGTGTTGATGTTGAGAGCCCGAGGCGGTGGTGCACGAACCGAAGGAGAGCTTGTTGCAGATCTTGGCGGGGTGGAGGGGAGCTTTGTTCTTCATTGGGCAGTTCGGTTGGGATGTCCATGATCTCCACATGTGAAACAAGCACCATGTGGACGTGGGCGAGTAGCAGGGGACTCCGCCAGCGCTCGAGGTAATGGTTGTTGTAGCCCCAGGAGCCGGTGGTGAAGTTTGGTGTCCTTGACGTGAAACTCGCAGGTCTTGATGGAGCCGGGGCGGCGGTGGGGTGTTAGGAACCCGAACACGCCGCTTAGAAGGAGCTGCCATAACTGCGAGCTTGATGCATCCCTGTTGTGTTTCTTGGACTCCTCAAACATTTGCCTTGCCTCCTCTTGCGGTGATGTGTGATGTAGTTCAGAAGGTTGCGGTCTTGCATGCGTGATTGCATACTTGATCGACTCATTGAGCCCTTGCCTGAATCTTTTCTGCTTCTTCTTGTCATCAGATACCTCATCACCACCATAACGAGACAGATTCATGAAGTTCCTGATGTAGGTGTTGGCGTTATCATTTCCTCTTCAGTTGAGGAAAGCCTCCTTCATCCTTTCCATCACAATCTCTGAGAGAAACTGCTCCTTGAAAGCTGCAGTGAACCTCTCCCAAGTTGGCTGGAACCCAGTGCAGCTTGCCTTCAAGTAGTTTTCCCACCAAAGAGCCGCATCTCCCTTGAGAAGGTGAGTATCACACTTGACCCACTCCTGTTCCGGAACATCAGCAGTCTCGAGCAATCTTGAGATCTCACGCAGCCAATCATCTGCGTCCAGAGGTCGGTCAGACACATCAAACTGACGAGGGTTGAACTTGAGGAAGCTCTTGATGTCTCCACGCTTGGGAGGTGGAGGAAGTGGAGCAAACTGCTTTTCTTGACGCTCTCCTCAAAGCGCTGCTGGTTCTCTTGCATAGCTGCCAAAGCATTAGCAATGTTTGACAGCGCTGAGCCCAGTTCCGGAGGTATGTCCTCCTCAGTCCGGCGTGGTGGAGCCATCCTGTCATTGATATAAAACTCAAGTCAGTACTATAATGGAGAATGATAATAATCCAAAATAGTACCAAGATGGAATTAACCAAGATTAAAGGATACAATTACTGAGATGATATTAAAATATCAACAAAGTTCATAGCACCTAAAAGATATTAAGCATATCGCACACGACTGAAAAGGAGTGTGGTACACAAATATATCAAAGAAAAATTTTCCACAAATTTCGGCATTAAAATACCAATAGATGCGAAAAAAATTACTTAACGAATCAAGATTAGTGACTCTACCGATTCAATATACAAAAGCGAATGATACAAGTAGTGGTATGGTCGACTCCATCCCGCACTCAAATCATTACTCCGCACATGAACAAGTGGAACACATATCCTAACCCTTCTTCTCACGTGAAACCTAAAGATTGGTAACTACGAACGAACACCCCAAACAAGATAGCGTCGGATACAAAGAGGAAGATAGATTGCGTCGGTTTGCAAAAGCACATCGGTATGGAATGTACCAGGTTGATAACCAAAGGCGATAAGATAACAACTTGGATGCAACAGTAGACAAGGGATTACACACACACACAACCTATGGTACTACGACCCGAACACGTGAATCCTAGTTTGAACTTTAAGAAGAGGATTGAAACGTTGCACTTCCTTACCAGAAAAGGGTGGGTGGGAGGGTAAGAAGAAAAGTGGAAGCAGTCCTACTCTCGCTTTGTTTTCCCTAATATACATAACTACCAAAATATTTGCTAGGTGACAACGACCGTTTGGCTGAAACCACGAAGGTCGGGATGGCTCGATACCAATTGTAACTACCTCGGTGAATTACGCTCCTAGATACAAGCCGGATGAGTGGTAGTGGTTGAAATAGTACGGTGGGGCCCCAAAGCCACTCACCGGTAGTCCTTTCAGACGTCCCAACCACTACCCTCTCAACGGACCTGTCTGGGGCGTGTCGGCGAAGGGATCAACTACGTACACAAGTGGGTATGTACGCAAGCCACCATACAAGAGTACATCAGAGCCATACCATCTAGAAAGAAAGGAAATATAGCAAAGCCATACGGCAAGATTCAAATGACCTAGATAGATCTATATTTTAGGATACTTCCTCATACAACACACATCAGAGTCTCATGCGGAAGCGGCAAACAAAATCCGAGTACAGATAAGAAGCAAATCGGCATAAGATGCCATAGAAATAAGCACATCCCAACTACAGGTCTCACGGATCCCCGTTCCCGGAATCTCTACACCGAACGATCGTTGCCCACATCTTCGGCTTCTTCCACCCAGTATCCGTCCTGCGAAGGTACCTGTCCATCTGAACCAATAATTTATCGTGTGAGACCCTAAGGGTACTCAGCAAGTCTTTATGCCTCTAAAGGGGACACAACCTGGGTGGCAATTGCGAAAGATAAACCCTAGCAATTCTACAGATAACGCTTACCATCCGCCTAACCAATGATAGACGGATGTCCGTGAATTTTAAGTACAACAGTTATAATGGTAATCTCATCCGATCCATCCTCCTCCTTGCTTACCAACAAGGAAGCGGACGAACAACCCCCATCCGTTGGCAATTTTAATAACCATTCCATGAGTGTTGCACTATTTACTAGTCAAGTTACTTAGTCAGTTTAAGGCGGTACTTTAGTTATGCTTGTCTATGATCAAGAAACTGTGCTCCAAGTCGTCCATATCCGCGGACACGGCTTTCAGAAAGTTTTACCCGGCCGGGGTGCACCAATAGCAACACACGCTCGATCAACCTCGGAAAAACCAAATCAAAACCCAACGAGGCTTTCACGACTGAACAATCATAGGATTCAGAAATATTTCAGGGGGCCACCCCTTAAGTAGATCCCGCAACGGAGATAGCTGACTCCGAGACGGGCTCAAGGTTTGCGTTAGTGGCTGTAAACGACTAGGAACCCGAAAGTGTGGCTGGGCTTGTCGATACCGCGAAAACACTCCGCTTACCTAAACAGTACAGTGTGCCCCTCGCACAAATGGAATACAGAAAGTAGCATGGCATAAGTACAGGATAGTAAATAAAACCTCAAACTAGATTGTGGCCCCAAGAAATAGACGGAATCAAGCTCGCTCTGGGGTCCCATATACCTCCGGATGTGGATAGAGCGATAAATCAAGGAAGGAATCAAGTACTGGTCTTCTGGGACACAAGTGAGCAGGAAGAACCAAATAGCAGATGTTGCTCACCGGTGCCACTTTCATTAGTTATCCCAGAGCTACTCAGGTTAAGTTGTTTAGGTACCTCGTTATCCATCAGACACTCACAAACCCTACACATGCTGTTCTATGACTCGCATGGCTCAAACAACTCCTATAGTAATGGCTCATGGGGTGGAGGAACAAGCTTGGTGGGGTTTAAAAGTAAAGGCTATGCATACTTGGGATTCATTTTTAATGCATTCGCGACTCAATGATGCAAGAATAAGATAGAGGCAATAGGTACTGTATGTATGCAAGCATGTGGAAGTGCTTGCTTGTCAACTCAGTTGAAGCGAGGGACGGATCTGGGTAGTGCTCCTGGTTCTCTTGGTATAACCCCTGCTCAGTGTCTATCCGAGAAAAACCAAACAAACAAGGCCAACATGAATATAGAGCACAAGCATATGAATAAGATGCGTCAAGCAAACAATCATGCCATGATGAATGATGCACCATTTTCATGGCAATAAGGTAGCATGGCATGGTGAGGTGTGGAAGACAAGTAACAACATTTTAATAGGGTTTTTGTTCACATTTTGTTGTCATAACCTTTGCTGTACCCTATATTTTTATATGATGCATGCTGCAATTGAAGTTATGGATGGCATAAACAGAAAGGTCTCGTCTAGCTGATCATTTTAGACATATCATTTGCAAAATTTGGAATTACGAATCAAAAGTTATTGATTATTTAAATTCTAGTGGCAATTGGTGTAATTTAAATAAACTTGGAATTTTAATTGTGCAAAAGGCAATTTGAATGTCATATTTGGAATCCTCTCATTTTTCTGAATCAAAAACATATATTATTTGTCAAATTTGGAATTACAATGGAAAAGTTATTTAAAATCTGAATTGAATTTGAATTTGAAATCATTTAAACCAAATTTGAATTTAACCAGACGCAGAAAAACCCTTTTTACTCAGGCTAACCTACCCTACAGGCACTTACAGGTGGGGCCAGGGATCTGCGGTCCACGCGCCAGCGGCTGAGGGAAACAGGGGACCGCGGGTTGATAACTGAAAACTTCAGGAGCCTTTTTAGAAAACTACACCGACGCTGACAGTGGGGCCAAGGGGACTGCGGGTTGTGAACAAAAGAAGGCAGGGGGGTTTCGGGGAGATGGTCACGGTGGCTGCCTGGTGGGCCTAGAGGGGCGCGGGTTGCAGAGAAAAAGAACAGGGAGGGGGTGTGTGCAAAACAGCCAAGGCCGTACTGTTCCTCTTCTCCTCTGAGTGAAAGCGAGAGGCGAGGTGGGGATCGAACCCACGACCTCTGGCGCGCTAGCGGAGGCGGCTACCGCTGCGGCGGCTGCGGTCTGCTGTTAGGGGATAGGTCGCGTGCTAGATAGGGCTAAACGCTGTCAGCAGCCGCTCATGAACTGGCGGAGTCCGCTCGACGAACGATCATCACCGCATGTGAAGCGATTCTGACGGGAGGTTGTCGGGGAGGTCTGGGGCTTACCACGGTGGTGGTGGCGTGGCGAGGCTTGGGTGCAAAGCGATCGACGGGCGGCTCATGGACGGAGGCGCGCTTAGGGTTTGCGAGGCGCCCGGCGTCAGAGCTCTGGGCTTCTCCTCCTCGCGTCTCGATCCAGGCGTCGCAGACGAAGCGTCGGCTTCCTCGACACTGCAGCTCGCGCCGCCTCCTGGTGCGTGTGTGTTTGGCGAGGTAGACGTGGCAGTGAGAGGAAGCTGGGCGGTGGAGAAGGAGGAGGGAGGAGGCGGCGGGGCCTGGGCGGATCTGGGAGAGCAGAAGGTGTTGGGGTGTAGATAAGGGCGGAGAGGGCTTGCGTGGGGAGGAAGGTGGCCTCGGTGCCACCTTTTTCTCACGTGCGGCAACATGGGGCTGTGGGGGTAGCGCGCTGGGGAGGAGAGAGGAGGTGGCAGTGGCCTCAGGGAAGCTCGTGAGGTGTGGCTGGGAACCTTAGGCTGGGAGAGAAAAGGAGGGGGGGAGAGGGGGCCGGCTCGGGCTAGGGTTAGGTTTGGGGGGTCCTTGGACGTGTGGGGTAGGTTAGATGGTAGAGGGTTGCTGGGGCCATGGAAGAGAGGGGCGAGCTAGGGTTTAGCTAGAGGGGTTCGGTTTAGAGGTAGGTGGGTTAAGGAGAGAGGGGTGGTTTAGGGTTTTGCTTAGGGGAGGTGTAGATTAGGGTGTGGTTTAGCTAGGATGGGGAGGGCATGGGGTAGATTTTAGGGTTTTAGCTAAGATGGGTAAGAAAGAGGTGGGGTACTCCACTTGATCCAGCATGCTTCATACAAGCCCTAACAAGATCAAGGTAAGAAAAAGAGGAAGAGGGAGAGAGAGATGATCATGTGATGATGGGGGTTTTTCTTTGGTCCATGCATGCTCCAACAATGACCAAGCAAGAACCAAGAGAAGAGGTGGGTTTTAGGTTTGGGCATGCCACATTAGCACATGTGTGCATGGAGCATGGGGATAGAGGTTAGCTAAAGGGGAGAAGAGAGGTAGATGATTTGATGAAGAAACTATAAGCCAGAACAAGATTTAAACAAAGAAAAAGATGGTCCATGCAAGCAAAGCCAAAAACATACCAAAGCCAAGAAAAAGGTGGCACTTGCATGGCCCATGCAACAATATCTGCCATGTAGTTATATTGTGAAAACAACATTATTTTATGTGGCATTAATCCTTGCATTCCCAAAAGGTGGGCAAAGGCCAAGCAAAAGATTATGGGTGGAACCCAACCAACCAACATGAGCTAGAGATAATTCAACAAAATGCCAAGCTCAGATTAGTTGGATGCTGGAATTATAAGGTGGTGAAAGAAAAGGTGGTGGAGTCAATAAGAGAGATGCCCTCAACTCAACTTGGGCATTTAACAATATATTAAGAACCAAATACAATATCAAGAGGCAACTACAATTAACCATGCACATGAGATAAGAACCAAACAAGAAAGGGTTTTATATGATGCTCAAATGCAAGGTGACATGATGACATGAGCATGATATGATAATGATGCAACAATTATATGTTGGAAGTGGCCCTTTTTATTATTATAACATGTAGCATTACAGGTGTTAGACAACTGGGATGCTACAGCAGCAGAGCCGATACGCCTGTACCTCCAGGACTTAGAGTCTCTCATTAGGCACATGGACACAGACAGGACCAATGTCATGCTCAGTAATGACGAGCTCCAGGTGCAGCTTCGCGAGAAGGACAAGCTCTTCGCGCAGCAAGACGAGATAGTCAAGGAAATGGAGGCAAAGTTCGAGACCCAGGACAGGAAGTTCAAGAGTCAGGAGAAGCGTGTCCAGGATAGGAACAAGAAGATCCGGGACATGACTGAAGAACTGCAGTCCAAGGACTTCGAGCTAGAGCAGCAGCAGACGGTGATAGAGAGGATTCGTTCCCAGAAGAGGGCTCTCAAGGCCAAGATAGAGTCCTTGAACACTACTATTGAGGAGAACAAGGCCGCGATGGAGAACGCAGGTCTTACCTTTGTCGAGGAGGAGATTGATGCCGATGAGTAGACTTGACTACTCGTTTGTCTTTTATCATCATACTTGTTATTTGAGAACTTGTTATTGGACCATCCGACATGTGGATGGCTTGCTACTTGTGTGTTTTACTTTGTGAACTTGTTATTTTGTTGTTGAACTTTTATCTCTTTGTTGCATGCTTGTGATTGCTTATATGATGTAATGTGCATGAAAGCATCTATGGGTATCTCGTTCTTATCTCTATTTGAACAAACCACAGATGCCTCCCCGTCGTGCAAACCCCAACCCCAACAACAACAACAACATCACACCAGAAATGCAACAAATGATGACTGCTCAAACACAGCTGATGCAGATGATGACAACATTCATTCAGAACCAAAACAATAACAACAACAACCCCAATAACAACAACAATAACAACAACAACCCTCCGGGTTTTGATATGCTCACCAGATTCTTGAGATTGAGGCCAGCTAAGTTCTCAGGGATGACTGATCCCATGGTGGCCAATGATTGGCTACGTTCTGTAAACAAGGACTTAGTAACCGTGGGCTGCACGGATGCTGAAAAGGTCAGATTTGCAGCACATCTGCTGGAAGGGCCAGCCGCCACTTGGTGGGACAACTTTCAGATCACCACTCCCATAGATGAGGTGACATGGGCTATCTTTGAGGATGGCTTTCGCACTGCTCATATCTCATCAGGAATAATGAGCCTGAAAAAGAAAGAGTTCCACAATCTGAAGCAGCGCCACCGCAGCGTGGCTGAGTACATTGAAGAGTTCAACAATCTGGCGCGTTATGCACCGAATGAAGTTGACACTGATGCAAAGAGAAAGGAAAAATTTCTGGAAGGCTTAAATGATGAGCTGAATCTGCAATTGGATGTGGCATATGTTCCCACTTATCAGTCGCTCTGTGACAAGGATGCTATATTGGAGAACAAAATGAAGCAAGTCGAGAGTAGAAAGAGAAAGCACTCCGACAAGCACAACTCGGGATCGTCTGACAAACGATCTCACTATGAAGACAGCGGAAGCTCAGGATCCCACAAGCATGGGAAATTCAACAAGCACCACAACCACAACCGTCATGACAAAAAGCATCATCGCAGTCATGACAATGACAAGTACAAGAACCACAAGAGTGGACATAAGAACCACCACAGTGGTAATGGTAGTGGAAGTGGAAGTCAGCCTGTTAAGAGAGACATCGGTCGCTGAATGCTTCAAATGTAAGAAGATGGGACACTATGCAAATGAGTGCCCGAAAAGAAAGTTGAAGGACTGTCAAGCCCAATCCTTTCCGGAAGGACAGGTGAACCACATCGGTGTGGAGGAGGTCTATGAGGAGCCCGATCTTTGTTGGTAAGTTCAGACTCAATTCTATTCCAGCATTTGTTCTTTTTGATACTGGAGCATCGCATTCATTCATATCAAAAGCATTTGTTGATAGAAATGGGTTTCCAACTGAAAACATTGGGTGTCCAATAAAAGTTAGTTCTCCGGGTGGAGATATGATAGTAAGACTTGGATGTCGGGATCTAGTAATAGAGTTTGGAAAACATAAGTTTCCAGTAAGTCTGATAATCCTAGATTCCCAAGGACTGGACGTAATATTGGGAATGGATTGGATGGCTAAGTATGAAGGAGTACTAGATTGTGCCAATCGTACTGTTGCACTCACAACCCCGGAAAGAAAACGGATTAAGTTCAAGTCCAACTTTGAATCTAAAGGAAGTAAGCTAAATTCTCTTAAGGGGGTTAGCATGGACAGTGTACCAATTGTGAGTGAGTATCTGGATGTATTTCCGGAAGAACTACCGGGAATGCCACCAGATAGAGATGTGGAGTTTCTGATAGATTTGGTACCAGGGTCTGGACCAATAGCAAAGAGACCGTATAAAATGTCAGTTGATGAACTGAAAGAGCTCAAGAAGCAACTTGGAGAACAGCTGCAGAAAGGATTCATTCAACCAAGTTCTTCATCTTGGGGAGCCCCAGTTTTGTTCGTAGAGAAGAAAGATAGAAGTCAAAGGTTATGCATAGATTACCGTTCACTCAACGAGGTAACTATCAAGAACAAATATCCTTTGCCTAGAATCAATGACTTGTTTGATCAGCTTGAAGGAGCATGTGTGTTCTCAAAGATTGATCTACGGTCAGGCTATTTTCAACTCAAGATAAGAGAACAAGACATACCTAAAACAGCATTCACCACCAGGTATGGATTGTATGAGTATACCGTAATGCCTTTTGGCTTGACCAATGCTCCAGCATACTTCATGAATATGATGAACAAAGTGTTCATGGAATTCCTTGACAAGTTTGTTGTCGTTTTCATCGATGACATCTTAGTCTACTCCAAGAGCAAAGAAGAGCATGAAGGACATTTGCGTTTGATACTTGAGAAGTTAAGAGAGCATAAACTTTATGCCAAATTCAGCAAGTGTGAGTTCTGGTTGGAGGAAGTTGGTTTTCTTGGTCATGTTATGAATAAGGATGGTGTAGCAGTTGATCCTGCTAAGGTTTCAGCTGTGACTGAATGGGAATCTCCCAAGTCCGTGAAAGAAGTTCGTAGTTTCCTTGGCTTAGCAGGTTACTACAGGAGATTCATTGAGAATTTCTCAAAGGTTGCTAAGCCCATGACTGAATTATTAAAGAAAGACAAGAAGTTTGCTTGGTCTGAAGGTTGTGAACTCAGCTTTCAGGAGTTGAAGAAGAGACTTGTAGCAGCACCAGTTTTATGTCTAACAGATTTGGAAAAGGATTTCCAAGTATATTGTGATGCATCTCATCAAGGTTTTGGTGCCGTACTTATGCAAGACGGTAAAGTGGTAGCCTATGCCTCGAGACAACTCAAAACTCATGAAGTGAACTATCCTACTCATGATTTAGAGTTAGCCTATGTCGTCCATGCACTCAAAACATGGAGACACTACCTTTTGGGAAAGCGTTGTGAAGTGTTCACTGATCACAAGAGTTTGAAGTATATCTTCACCCAGAAGGAAATCAATATGAGGCAAAGAAGATGGTTAGAACTTATCAAGGACTATGACTTAAGTTTGCAATACCACCCCGGTAAAGCAAATGTTGTAGCAGATGCTCTAAGTCGTAAGGTATTTGTGAATGGCCTTACCAAAGGAGAATTCCCGGATGATTTGTGTACCCAATTCAGAAAACTCAGATTGGAGATTGTGCCTGAAGGACATCTCATGTCTTTGGATGTTCAACCCACCTTGTTGGACAAGATCAGAGAAGCCCAGAAGACTGATAAGGAAATTGAAGAGATTAAGGAAAAGATTGGCCAGGGGAAAGCTAAAAATTTCCATGAAGACGAACAAGGCACTTTATGGCATGGGAAACGTATCTATGTTCCACAAGATCCGGAGTTGCGGAAACTGATTTTGCAAGAAGCCCACAACTCTCCATATTCTATTCACCCGGGTAACACCAAGATGTACATGGACATGAAGGAAAGATTTTGGTGGAATAATCTCAAGAGGGACATCGCCGAACATATTGCTTTGTGTGATGTGTGTAGTAGAGTGAAAGCGGAGCATCAGAAACCAGCAGGTTTGCTTCAACCACTACCTATTACTGATTGGAAGTGGGACAAAATTGGTATGGATTTCATTACCGGATTACCAAGGACCAGGTCAGGATATGATTCAATATGGGTAGTAGTGGATCGCCTAACCAAAGTGGCTCATTTCATACCCGTGAAGACAACCTATACAAGTGCTAAGTTAGCCAAAATCTACATGAGTAGAATTGTATGTCTACATGGAGTGCCCAAGAGTATTGTGTCTGATAGGGGAACTCAATTCACTTCCCATTTTTGGAGACAGCTACATGAATCATTGGGAACGAGGTTGGAATTCAGTACCGCTTTTCATCCTCAAACTGATGGATAAACAGAAAGAACTAATCAAATTCTCGAAGACATGTTGAGAGAATGTGCCCTAGACTATGGAGCAAGTTGGGATGAAAGTCTACCTTACGCAGAATTTTCTTATAACAACAGCTATCAAGCCAGCATTGAGATGGCACCGTTTGAGTTTCTCTACGAAAGAAAGTGTACCACCCCATTGTTATGGAATGGTGTGGGAGAAAGAAGTTTATTCGGACCAGATCTTATCAAAGAAGCCAAAGAGAAGGTCAAGTTGGTTAAGGACAGGTTGAAGATAGCATAGTCCCGACAGAAAAGCTACGCAGATCCTAAGCGTAGAGAAGTTACCTACGAAGTCGGTTATAGAGCTTATCTTAGAGTATCACCACTTCGTGGAGTGAAGAGATTCGGAGTCAAATGAAAGTTGGCACCAAGATATGTTGGGCCATTCAAGATTCTAAGTCGCAAAGGAGAAGTTGCCTATGAAATTGAATAGCCAGAATCTCTGTCAGCTGTCCATAATGTGTTTCATGTGAGTCAGCTTAAGAAATGTCATCCAGAAATGGAGGAAACTTCTTTGAAGGACACTATACCTTTGGAAGAAGTGCAACTAGAAAGTGATCTCACTTATGAGGAGAAACCTATCAAAATTCTTGAGACTGCAGAAAGATTCACAAGGACAAAGACTATCAAGTTTTGCAAAGTGCAGTGGAATCATCATTCCGAAGAGGAAGAAACTTGGGAAAGAGAAGATGATCTTAGGAAATACCATCCTCACCTATTTGCTAGCCAATCCGAATCTCGAGGGCGAGATTCACCTTAAGGGGGTTAGATTTGTAACATCCCTAAAATCATGATTTCCAACATTGCATATCATTCATTCATGCATATAGATTTGAGATCAATTTCAAACTCATTTCAGAAACAGAAGCACATAGTGCTATCATTTCATGTGAGCAAACTTAAATCAAATGGCCATCCCCATTTGAGAGTTTGAATGTTTTAAACCTAGATTGTTTGTCTCCCTTGTTGAATGGATTGAGTGTGGAATTTGAAACAAACTTTACAAAATGGAAATGGTTTCAAAAACCATTTTTCAAACATTTGCAAATCAAGTGCAAAGTCCCTGTTATTTTGTTTCTCCAAAAATGACCAAGCCTTTTCAAAGTGACCACATGGTTTTATGCCTAGAATTGACTGTTTGCAATTGCAAAAATCCCAAATAGATTTGAATTCAAATGGAGTTTGAATTCATTTGAAAACCATTCCTGAAAATCAAATGGGAAAAAAGGAAAAGAGAGAAGAAAAGAAAAAGGCCAGGCGCTCCTATTCTAGCCCAACAATGAATCCCGACTAGCCCCGGCCTCCTCTCTCTCTCTCTCGCACGCCGACCCACGCCAGTCGCCGACACCTGCACCCTCCCTCTCTGCTTATTTTGCTGAAGCGCGGGCCCCGTCCACGTCATCGTCTTCTTCCCCAAAATCTCGCGCACGAACTCCGCCGCTGCCCGTTGCTGCTTTGATTCTACGAGGTAAATGGCATTGAATCCTTGGGCGTTTCTTGTCGATCCTCTGGATATATAATCCCCTCTCTCTCGCGACCATTTCCCCTCAACCAATTTCTTCTCCACGCCACCAGGATGCTCGAAACTCGCCAGACGCCGCCGCTGTTCCGACGACCGCGCCGACGAATTCTGGTGATCACCGTGTTCCCCTCTGTCCCTGACACATACTATCATGCTCAGCAACTTCTTGCGCATCCACTGACACGCCTTGTTTGTTCTCGCATGATCTGTAGCCTCGGCAACGACTTCGACCGAGCGCCGCCGCCCTCTGCACGAACTCCGGCGACCTCTCCCCGTAAGTACCAGCCGCCCCTTGCCCTCTGCCTGATACGATTAGGATCCCCATCATCTTACGCGTCTAATGGTGCCCTCCTTTTGACTTAGCGCGACGCAGAACCTCGACAACGTCGATGGCAGCCGCATCAGACGCATTCGCGAACTCCGGCGAGGAATCCCCGACGACCCCGTGCGCCCCTTGCCCAGCCACCTCCACGTTGAGCTTCGCATCGACCTTGCGGTTCTGGTAAGCACACCCTTCCCTCCCCGAGAAACCTAGAACGCCAGCGCTGCCGCTGACAGAGCGCTCCGCCGCTCGCCGTCGCCGCGCGCCGCCAGAACGTGGTCGCTTGATCGAGAGCCGTAGGATCCAGATCCAACGCATAGGATTAGTTCACTTATCGAACTGTTAAGTTTAGATCTGAGCCGTGCGTGTTAGTTAGATCCAACGGTAGCCGAGCGTGATCCGGCGCGAAGCGGTACGCGCCAGTAAGATTATGACGCGTGGCTAGGGTTTGTGTTTAAAACAGAATTTAAAACAGATTTAGATTCAAATTTGATTAGGCTATAACTTTTGATTCCCACGTTAGATTTTTGCAAATTTTATACCGTTGGAATCAGGAAGACAAGCCCTTTTTATTTATGGAATGTGTTTAACGTTTAGGTACTGTTAAAATGGTTTCTTTTGCAGAATCTTATTTAGGACTATTTTGAGTATAGAAATTGTTTAGAAAATTGTTTTAGTGTAAAATAAACTTGGTTTAGCAAGTTTTTAACTTGTTTATGAATCAGTACTATGCACTTGCTTGGTGGAGTTTTAAAAATCATCACTTAGCATTCTTGCATGCATGCATGTATATTTTTGTTTGTATATGACTTGTATGTGATTGTGGTTATAATTTATGTGTAGATTTTGGTGCTAGTGATTGTGATTGTGAAGAGTGCTACTCTCCCCATTACCAAGGCAAGTGGTACTTCATGAATATTTCCATCCCTATATTTTGTACAAGCATTAGAAATATTTTGCTAAGTCTTGCATGTTACTATTTTGCCAAACGAAATGTTGGAAAATCCTAAGTAAATATAGAATTGCTAGGGAATTCCTAAGTTAAGTTACTATGCCATGCTTAGCCTAGCTAGTAGCAAACAAGGGTTGGTAAAGTATATACATGCTATGATGAAAATTATTTCTAAGTCTTTTGACTTATGTTTTTCTTAATAAAACAGCTAAGTCAATGAATCACCTGGGTGGAATGGGACTTGAATGGTGCTTTTTGGTTGAGTGGTTACACAAGGCCCATGGACATGGTTTACCTTGTGTATCTCACTTGTGGTATGCCACCCAGGCACAAAGGGATTTTAGAGGCCAAGTGTTGAGAAGCTTATAGTGCAGCCACTTGGCAATATGGGCTCTGCCTGGATCACATAAGTTGCTAGAACTTAGCCATTTGGACAGTTGGTGGTAGTGGGAATGATAGGTTGGAGCGCGTCCATTTGGTATAAGGAAAGGCTTCTGAAAGGTCCTGTCTTGGGAAACCAAGTCTGGTGGGGAAAGTGCACAACCTCTGCAGATGGAAAAATCTAAGTACTTAGCCAAGTCCATGGCAATGGACAACTTGAGCATCAAGACATGGAAGCTATCAAGAATCTCATCACTCCAACTTCTAAGTAAAAACTTGTGGGTGAACAAGGGTGAAGGGCCTCAATGTCTTGATGGTTTCTTGGGAAAAGTTTTGACAAAGAAAAACTTAGTGATTTCAACTAATAGGGAAAAAACTATTTTTAGCAAAGCAAGCCAAGCTACACTTAGCCAAATTGTATATAGTATTATAGACCACTTAAAATTTACTAAGGTATCACTTGCCAATACTATTCCAAAGTATTGACCCACTGTGGTTGTAACTTGTGATGTTGCAGGTTACTCCGATGATGATTAGGTGTCATGAGTCTACACTCAACATGTTTTCCTGTGGCACATGAAGATGAAGACTTATGTTTATTTACTTATTCCAAACTATTCTATTAGGCCCGTGGCCTTGAGTTGTAAAGACTATGTTTTATCTCTGGAATGGATGTAATAAATGACCTTTGTATCTGTGTACTTCATCTTAAACTATGGATGCTAGCAATGATCCAGGGACTAGCATTGCAATCACAGGGATCCTTTTCCTTTACAAAGGAGGGATCTTACAGTAATTCATAAAACTACCATTATATTTTAAAGATTAAAAGCTTGAGAGACTACCGTTTTTTTCACTAAAAAGAGCTTCATCATAATCCGTTGAAATGAGACCATATAAAGTTATGGTTTGGGATAAAACCCAAGTAGTCCTTTCTTAAATATTGGTATTCTATGCATAAGAAAGATGTTTGCAACCAAAGTCGGATGAACCTGTCTTTTTATGTTATTTCGAATAACTGTTAAGTATTCCTCCATAACATCGGAGACAAAAGTGTTTGTCACTTAGAACATCAAGTTTTTTTGAGAAGGAATTTTTCGTGAAAAGATAAGTGGGATGACAATAGAACTTTGATGAGGTTAAAAGAACCTTAGCTATATGTGCAAAGTTGCGCAGCGCCGAAAAGTGTTCCGGAGGCAGCAACAATGCTCATGGCTCACGTGCCTCAAAGGTTGTGGTTACGGAGGTCAAAGTTTCTATTGAAACAAGTAGGTCGGGTAAACAATCAAATGCCAAGATTTGAGAGTTAAATCATTATTTGACAATAATGATCCGACTACATGCAAAGAAGCGATGATGATCCCTGACTCCGTCAAATGGCTTGAAGCCATAAAATCCGTGATAGTTCCATACACGAGAAATCAAGTTTTGAACTTGAAGGACCCTCGAGAAAGGTGTAAGACCTTACAGTTGTGTTTGGATCTGTAAAACGGACATGGATGTTTCACATCTATGAAATAGTCTACATGTTGGGAAAGAGTTCACAACAATGTTCAAAGGTCGACTATGACAAGATTTGATCTTTCATAGCGATATTTAGTCTAGACGGATTAATGTAGCAACCACTACATATAATTTTGTTATGTGGTAGTTAAATAAACAAAACAAGTTCTTCCAATAGAATTGTTACCTAGGACATGTGCATAACACGGTCCATAGGGTTTTGTTAATTCAAAGGATGCTAAAAACATATGCAAACTTCAATGGTTGAAGTGAGCATCGCGGAGTTGGAATCTTCACTATGATGAAACTATTAAAAGAGTTTAATTTCATCAGAGAAAATGAAGATGCTTGCATTTGCAAGAAATTAAGTGGGAGCGCTAAGACATGTTTCTAATACATTATGTGGAAGACATATTGTTGATTAGAAATGATGTATCTTTTATTAACACATATTAAGAATTTCATCCCGATGAAATACTTAGGGAAAACACAAATATTTGGCATCAATAGACGCTAATATGGTTGTGCCGAAAGTACATAGATGATGTATTGAATGAGTTCAATATAGAAACTGCAAGAAAGGTTCTTGTCGCACAGAAAGGATTGAATGAGTTCAATATTGATGATATATTCAAGTGTATTGACACTTGGTAAGTGAAACAAAGATTCAAGTATAGATTGATACTTGATGTATGAAATCACAAAGAGTATTTATATCAATCATACTGTGATATGTACAAATCCAGATGTGTCCTATGCTCTAAATGTTATGAGCATATACCAGAATAATTCATAAGATGATCATTGGACGATAGTAAGAATATTCTTATGATATTTTGGAAGAACTAAGAGTATATTATTTTGTAGAAGTGGCAAATAGATTGTTAGTTCATTGTAAAAGTATTACATTGATACTAGTTTTGTCACAAAGTACAAATTAAGTTTATCTCAATCTAAACTAAGGGTGGCACAATATAATGGAAAGTATGTTCCATAATGGATTAGGATGAGTTCCAAAGTTAAGACATTGTGAAAGATACTACAACAAAAGGCTAAGTATATGACTGCTATAATAGCAGCTAAAGAGGGCATTTGTGCCAAGTAGTTTGTTATCAAACTAGGTGTAGTTCACAGTGGGATAATACTATGAAGATATATTGTACGACAATATTATAAACATGTTTTAACCCCAAAGAACTAAAGGTCTCACCAAAAAACCAAAATTATACAAAGCCATCTCATTAGAGAATGAGTGACGCGTAGAGACGCAAAGACATGCAATTACACACGGACCTGGAAGTGTCAAATCCGGAGATCAGTTGACCACTAGCAATCGTGTACATACGACACCAGAAAGCCATAGGTGTTGAATACACAAAGGTTTGAAACTAGATTATTGACTCTAGTGCAAGTGGGAGACTGTTGGAGATATGCCCAAGAGGCAATAATAAAGTGGTTATTATCATATCTTCATACTTATGATAAATATTTACATACCATGCTATAATTGTATTAACAGGAAACATTAATACTTGTGTGATTTGTAAACATAAAAGAGTCCCTAGTAAAGCCTCTTGTTAAACTAGCTTGTTGGTTAATATATGATCATGGTTTCCTGATCATGAACATAAAGATGTTATTAACAACAGGGTCATATCATTAGGAGAATGATGTGATGGACATACTCCTATAGTTAAGCATAGCATAAAGATCAAGTCATTTAATATAGTTCATTTGCTATAAGCTTTCTGATACATAGTAACCTAATTCCTTCGACCATGAGATCATGTTAATCACCATCACCAGAAGGATGCTTTGATGACATCAAACACCACACCGTAACTGGGTGGCTATAAATATAGCATTGAGTGTTTGGAAAGTATGGGTTGAGACACATGGATCAAGAGTGGGTTTTGTCCATCCATATGACGGATAGATATACTCTGGGCCCTCTCGGTGGAATGTCATCCAATTAGATTGCAAGCATGTGACTGGCTCACAAGGGATCACATACCACGGGAACGAGAAAAGAGTACTTATCGGTAACGAGGTTGAACTAGGTATGCAGAGATACCGACGATCAAAACCTCGGATAAGTAAACTATCGTGAGACAAAGGGAAATTGGTATCGTATGTAAGTGGTTCATTCGATCGCAAAGTAATCGTAGAAATATGTGGGAGCCATATGAATTTCCAGATTCCTCTATTGGTTATTGATCGGAGAAGTGTCTCGATCATGTCCGCATAATTCACGAACCGTAGGGAGACACACTTAAGGATTCGATGTTGTTGAGTAGTTATGGAATGATGAGTAAGAGACCGAATGTTGTTCGGAGTCTCGGATGGGATCCGGGATATCACGAGGAGATCCGGAATGGTCCGGAGAATAAGATTCATATAAGGAAAGTCATATTTCGGAGTTGGGGAATGATTCCGGTGTTTTCACCGGGAATGTTCTAGAAGGGTCTGGAAGGTCCGACACTCCGGAGGGGAAGGGTACATGAATGTGTCATAACAAGTTGGAATGGTTTCTTCATGTACTAGGTGTCATCGCTGAGCAAAATAAAGGGATAAATCAAATCCTAGTTTGAAAAGTCAAACGCCAATTTGAAAAGTCAAACGGCAAGTTTGCTTGGTGGAGGGAGAGTAGGAAACCTACTTAGGGAGGAAGTCCTACTCCCTCCACCCGCCGGCCAAGGAGGAGGAGTTGGAGGAGGACTCCCTCCTCCCAACCGCGCCTCCCTCCCACCTATAAAAGGAGGGGCAGGGGTGCACCTCTTCCCTACACCTCTCTCCTATAAACCCTAGCCCTAGCCGCCGGCCTCCACCAAGTCGTCGCCGCCCCTAGGGTTTGCCTAGCCGCCGAGTTGGGGCCCTCCCCTTGCCCTATCCGCCGGCCTAGACCTCTCTCCTTGGTGCCTCTAAACCCTGGATCGCCAAGGCCTCTCTCATAGTCCACCATACTCGCTCCGGCTTAAGGCGAAGCCCTGCGAGATCTCCCCTCTACTTCCTGGTACTGCCGTGTCGTCTTTGGAATCACGAGAGAGTGCTACAACCTCCGCTGCATGTTGGAACAAGGGAGAGTAAGGTCTTCGAAAATCGAACGTGTGACCGATCAAGGCGTGCTTAACGCAGCACCGGAAGGATCGTCTACACGATCTTGAGATCAGAAGTGTACGAATACATCACCCACGAGAATCTGCTCTCGTTAACCGCTTTGGATCTTCGAGGGTTAGTATTCTATCAACTCGTTGCTACAATCTAGTAGATAGATCTTGGCTTGATCATAGATTAGATCTTGATTGTGTGTTCATGCGGTAGAATTTTTTTGTTTTCCATGCTACGAACCCCTTCATTTTGTGTTAGAGAAATGCCTGGACCGCTAGCCTAAGCCATGCCTAATCATGGTGGAAACTTGCAGCATCACCATAATGAGCTATCTGTGAAGCATCAACAATAAAAATCTATGCACATAGTAAATAAAAAGATCGCTGAGATGCTCATTGTTTGCTTGTCTTGTCATTTTGGTTATGAGATAGCTCCTGTACCATGTGCAAGGGGTACCCCGTTAGCGGTTCTCTATGATACGCATGTACTTACTATGACAAAAACTTACAGGTGACTGAAGTTGAGTAGCATGACATGTGGCCCTCGTATTCAAGGGACTTGAGATTGCCAATTATACTTTGTCAAGCATATACTCCATAGTTTGTTCACTTTAACCTTAATCACTTCAAGATGCTTATGATAGGGGCAATGAGGGCTGAAAGCTAACAAGTACCTAATATTTGGAAGCTCTTTTTGAAACTTGAAATCCCTACTTCCCTTTGTGAAGGGCCTTTCCTCCACTATTATGTTGAGTCTCCACCTTCTACCTTTAGGCACCATTAAGAGAGCATAGTTCCCATTCTTAGTTCTATGTGCAGTGTCCCAAAACATATTGATTGATGCCTATTATGATATTGCTTGTTCTTGTGCTACTTGTATCCAGTCACTCTTATGAACTCTGAAGGTGTCCTATGCATCTATTTGCTACTCTATGAGGGACAAGCTGATTGCCACTATGCCATGTTTTCTGTATGTGAAACAAACAAATGTTTTTCAATGCATGCTATTCATGATCTTTGTTTGTAGCCTTTCATGTTGCATGCATAGTTACTTTGTCTTATTGTTAGAACTCCATCTTTCATGCACATGTTTAGAGTTCTTTGATCCCAGCTTTCAATGCTTGCAAATGGTTTGATCTTGGTTTTGATGGTGCATGTCACCTCAAAAATTATTCTTTTTATCACTTACCTACTCCTACTCGAGGACGAGCAGGAGTTAAGCTTGGGATGCTTGATACGTCAGAAACGTATCTATAATTTTTTATGTTTCATGCTTGTTTAGTATCTACTTTTATTTGCTTTGTCTACACTTTGAGGTGTTTTTATATCTTTTCTGGAACTAACCTATTAACAAGTTGTCACAGTGTCAGTTGCCTGTTTCTTCTATTTTTGGTTCCAGAAAGGCAGAAAATCAATATTTTCGGAATTGGACGGGACAAAAGCCAAATTCAATATTTTACCGTGGGCAACACGAAGTCCAGAGGAGAGACGGAGGGGCGAGACAGGGCTGCCACACCCCCTAGACGCGGCCAGGGTGGGCCCGCGCCTGGGCAGGGTGTGGGCCTTCTGGCCGCCTCCCAACCTCGCCTCTTCGCCTATAAGAAGCCCCCGATGCACAAACCCTAGGTATCGTATCAAAACTCAACGAAAACGTCTATAGCCACCGCCACCATCATCCCTAGATCGGGGGGATCTAAAGTTCTTCCCGGCACCCTGCTGGAGGGGAGATCATCCCGGAGGCCTTCCTTCTCCTGTATGATGCGTGAGTAGTTCCACCTTGGACTATGGGTCCATATAGTAGCTAGATGGTTATATCCCCTCCCTGTGCTTTCATGTATAGATTTTCTGAGCTCCGTTCATGATCAAGATCTAATATATTTGTAACCATGCATGTTGTGTTTGCGGGGATCCGATGGATATTGAGATTACTATGTCAGATTGATTAATGGTTTTGTATATTTGATTCTATCATGTCTGTGTTGTTTGTGATCTTGCATGCTCTCTGTTGTTAGTAGCTATCTTGGCCAAGTAGTTGACTCCAAGAGGGGGTATTTATGCTCGATAGTGGGTTCATGCCTCTAGTTTCCAAGGGAAGTGACATAAATCTCTTCGGTTATAGATGTGCTGTTGCCACTAGGGAGAAAACAACGGTCTCTTGTTCATGGAACAAGTGGATTGTTTACCTTACACACTTTGCTTAAAGCAGTTGTCTATTGCTTGCAACTTAATACTGGAGGGGGTTCGGATGATAACCGAAAGGTGGACTACTAGTTATAGATGTAATTGGATGGAGGTCTATGTATCTTGTTGTATTGCCCAATCGAATCTCATAGGATCTTTTTGTCTGGTATTGCATTGTTACGCCTTGCTCAGTTCCTGTCAATTGTCCTGCTGTAATTTATTTACCCTTCATCCCGTGTTGTTTATCTAAGGAGAGCACCTCTAGTGAACTATGGACCCCGGTCCAATCTTTACCATTGATACATCTTCCACTGTTACTGTTTACTTGTTGCAAACCAACATTACCTTCCACACCATACAGTTAATCCTTTGTTACAGCAAACTGGTGAGCTTGACAACTTCACTGATTCGTTGGGGCAAAGTCTTGAGTTTGTGTTGTGAAGGTTTCCACGTTGCTTGCAACACCTTTGAGATGTTTCCTCCCTCCTACTGGTTCGATAACCTCGGTTTCTTACTGACGTAAAACTTGATGATGTGCTCATCACACCTTGCTCTTGGGGTTTCCAACAAAGCGTCCCACGATAGTACTGGGCGCCATCAAAGATCACAAACAACACAGACATGATAGAATCAATAATCAATAAGACATGATAGAATCAATAATCAATCTGACATAGCATCTCAATATCCATCGGATCCCTGCAAACACAACATGTATGATTACAAATAGATGATCTTGATCATGAACGGAGCTCACAAGATCTAAACATGATAGCACAAACGTGGAGAAACAACCATCTAGCTACTATATGGACCCATAGTCCAAGGGTGAACTACTCATGCATCACTCCGGAGGATGGCATGGTGATGAAGAAGGCCTCTGGGATGATCTCTCCCCTCTGGCAGGGTGTTGGGAAGAGCTTCAGATCCCCCCCGATCTAGGGACGATGGTGGCGGCTACGGAATGTTTTGTGGAGATCTGATCGGTTGCCTAGAAATACTATTGCATCACGGGTGGAATGTACTTCTCTATTTATGACTAAATTCTTTCCACCTGTGGTAGACTATGCAACTCAGATCTAATATTACTGGTTTTAGACAGGAAGAGCGTGAGCCACTAGCGCTTGCATGAGAGAGAATGGAAGAATGCATGAGAAACTGTCCCAACCTTGGGATGGAAGATTGGTTAATTCTTCATTTATTTTATAATGCTCTTAACCCTGTTTCTAAGTCTATGCTAGATACTGTAGCTGGAGGAACATTTATGGGGAAGCAAATTACCGAAGCAAAGCAGCTACTAGACAATATGCAAGACAACCATGCCCAATGGCATGTGGAAATATCAAACACGAAGAAGATGAACTCCGTTACACCTCAAGAAAATGAAGAACTCAATGCTAAGTTGGATGATCTCATATTAGCCGTTAAAGGTAAGGAAACCTAGGTAAGAGCTACTCCCGAACCAACTACTGAAGAAGTAGACTTCATAGCTCGTAATGATTATAACCCTGCTTGAAAGAAGAATTATAATCCAAACTTTTCAGAAACATTACTCTAGTCCAGCAGGTAACTCTAATAATAATATGGCATCAAGTAATACTAGTCTCCAAGAAACTCTTAAAGCTTGTATGGATTCACAAAATGAGAAAAACAATATTCTAGTCAAAATTATGGAGAATCATGATGCTACGCTTGGTAAATTATCTAACCAAGTTATTAGTTTGAGAAATGATTTGTAGGCCCTCCAAGAAAGAACAAGGATCGTTGAGGCACAGCTAGGTAAGATAACCGAGAGTCAAACTCTCATTATAATTAAATTTGCAGGTAAAGCTAAGCCCAATCCAGTTGAAGACCTCAAGATGATAAGGATCCAAAGGGAGGAGCCTGAAGAAATTGATTATAGCAATGCTCCTTCACCAAACTACACAGTTGAAGATCTTGTAAAAAGGATCAATGTAAATATTCCGGCAAGTGAAGGAAATGAGGAAGTCATGTATCAACACTTCGTTAATCAGGTAGCAATAAAGGTACGTGAGCTTGAAGAAGAATATAAGAAAATTGCTGAGAAACTGCCTGTTAAGTTAGATGATATATTTGAGCCTACTATTAAGATTAAAATTGGGACCAATGAAATAGCTGCACTATGTGATCTAGATGCAAGTGTTGCAACAATTTTAAAGAGTCTTTTTAAAAAGTTAAAATCTTGGCTCTTTTGAAATCACCAAACTAAAATTACATCTATCAGATTCTATTTATAAACAAACAGTAGACATTAAAGAAAATACTTTAGTATACATTAAAGGTTGTCCTGCTCTTACTGATTTTGTAATTGTTGACATGCCTGAAGATTCTACTGTTCCTATTATATTAGGTCATCCTTTCTTAAAAACTATTAAGGCTTTAATCAATTTGCATGAAGGGAACGTGAAGCTCCATTTGCCTTCGCGGATCCTTTTTTTATTCATTTCCCCAGGAAAAAGAAAGCCAAGCAAGATGATAAGGAGGCCATTACTTTGAAGGCCAACTATTTTAGAGTGGGTGTTCCACTCATATGACCTAAGTGAGCAATATCAAGGTCAAACTATTGACCATAAAAGAGCGCTGCATGGAAGACAACCCATGTGAAATAAAGGTTTGAGTTAAGTTTTTAAGTTTTAGCTTAAGTTTTATATAGAATAAAGAGTGCTAGAAAAGTCCAGTGAGAAAAGAGAGATTCTTCGGTACTAAAAAATTCTGTTTTATATGCCACGGTTGGTCGAAATTTTAGTCTGACATTTTTCTATCAAAACAAGGTGTTTCGCTAAGTTTCAGTCTAAAAAGTAATCCTCGAAGAATTTTTTTTTATGTGTACAGAAAGATATACTAGAAAAAACTATAGACACATGCAGAACTATCTTTTTTTATTTATGTAATTGTTCTATGTTTGTATGCATATATAGTTTGTAAATAACATATACATGCATATGTCTTTGTGGTTGTGACAACTCAACCTGACAATACTTTGATCCAAGTGTTTTGTTAACTTGTCAATGTTTATTACCGTTAGGAAAACGTTTTTGTGTCTAGACTCTTGGATTTGCCTATATCAGAGTAGGCTAGGTAGACCAGCAAGACTGGCTTTGGTGTTAAGATTCCTTGTATGTTATTCAAGCAATGTGCGTACACTCCATCAAAATGTTCACGATTTGTTATCCCTTATCTCATATAGAGTACGCACCAAGTAGAGTAAATATTTTTGGACTTTTTTTTTAACGGGCCGGAGGTACATAAAATGGGTTATAGTAGAAGTAACCTCACTAGTAACTAAAAGTCTAAATCAGCATTTCGATTTATGTGGCAATGATTTAATAAAAAAAGGGATTGAGTAACTAATTATATTACTGTAACATCATACATACCAAGGCAAAATATGACTACAATCTAATTAGTATGATATTGCATGTAACTACGGCTACTAAGTTATTTTCTACTACAAAGATAATAACTTAGACTACTCCATATGCTCAAAATTACTTGCCACATGCAGTGCCGCAACATCATTTAATATAGAAATCGGTGGCTAAGAAGTACTTCCTCGTTTCAAAATATAAGATGTTTTAGGTTTGTAAAGAAAATGAATCTAAACTTGTTTTAGTGTGTAGATTTACTCCAAACATAAATAGACCTATATACTAAAACTAGTCAAGATATATTTACTTTATAAAGCTAAAAAACGGAGGGAGTAGTACCCGGACAGTGGGCACCTCAGACACATTGAATCGGCAGGACCTCACACGAAAGTAGTAGTTGCACCCGTATTTGATGGTTTTCCTTTGCTTTTGTGTGCACTGCCAGCACGCAGTGACATGTACTCTGAGGGGACTTATCACGTAGCGTTCGCCCGCTTCCGAAGGGCTAGGGCCCACCGCACGTGAAGCCTGATCACTTTTTTTTTCGAACGGGGAAGGGGCCCGAAGGCCCTAGAAGCTGCTTTCATTATCAAGACGGTGGTTACAATTTACATCCAGCCCCCTACGAGAGAGGGATTTTGCAGATAAGGCAAGTAAATATGTCGAAAAGCCCTTGGGGGACAAATGAAAAACGCGATCCTGTCCCCTTTCTTCTCCACCGCTTCTGGAGGACCTGCGTCAAGGGCAGCCGCCGCCGAGCAAGCCACCAGCGCCGCCCGACTATGGATCCCGGGAAGAGGTTGATGAGATTCCGCAGAAACTGATGCGTGCATGTAGGCGTCGCCATGGTTCCGCGAAAGAAGAAGCTCGGCTCTGGCCGAGCGTGGAGAGGCCTCTCTGGCCATGCGTAGCGCAGGAAACAGATCCTTTGCTTGGGATCTCCGCAAATCGCAGCTCCGGTGAGGTGAAAGCACTCTCGCGCTTCTGGGGTATCGAGCGGCAAGAGAGTTCGTCGCTGTCACCGTCGCCTCGCCACCAAGACGACGCGAACAAGACAGGAGGACCGTCTTCCTCCCACTCCAGAGCTCCACCGAACCCGCCCCCACCTCGGGAGGGCCACGCCTTGCTCTCGACGCCGAGGTCGCCATGCAGCAGGACATCTCCCCCTCGCCACCAAGGCCGGCCAGGAGCATCTCCGCCACGCCGCTCCCTGCTTTGCCTCGGCCATCCCCCTCGCCTCCATGGCCGGCCGGGATGGATGCGAGAGCATCGCACCTGAGCGCCTCAAGACAGGCAACCACCTCTATTTTATTCTGCAGAGCGATGGCCCTTCTCACCACTGCTAGCTCCGGCCATCGGAGTAGGAGCAGCAACAGGAAGAACCCTAGAACTCCAAAGATCTTGGTGGAAAGATTTGGAGTTGCGCTCAATCTACAGGGCATAGAGCCCACTACCGGCAACCTGCCAATCCTAAGACTACACCTAACTACTCCGGCGCCTCCCCTTCGCCGTCTCCAACCGGCATCGCCGGCGGAGAGGGCTCGGGGGCGGCCCGACACTCTCAGGGAGACTCTCAACGAGAGGTGGAGCTGTGAAGGGGAAGGGGGAAGAAGGGGAACGCTATTCTTGTTGGTGCAAGATGGGCACGTGAAGCCTGATCACTTGCTGCCCCGACGGGACGTGTACAGACCTGCTTTGGCTGACGCGTCATCGGCAGCCCGTGTCATTGTCAATAGCTGACACTTCTACATGTTGTGTCGACACGAAATTAGCTCTTAATCTAGCTTCACACAGTGTACCACACCGAAGCCGCCTAACCACATTCTGCAAGACATTTGACAGTACTCTAGTTCGAATCTCTGGCCCACAAATCGGATGGTAGCCAGCCAGCGGAGGGGCAAAGCCACCCGGTGGTAAAAAATCCACACTCTAAAATTATATTGCAAAATCTGTCTATCTAATGGTATTTTGTATGATAGCGATGGTCATAATTATTCTACTACAAACTTTAATTTATAGTAACTGTTTAACTTTAAGAAAATTGGCACAGTCTTCATTTTTAGAAATGGAGGCAGTACGAACTCAAGTACTCCCTAACGTATACGGTACCAAGTATGAACTCATCAGCCAAAATCATAGTACGTGACTCGGCGTCGTACCTGAAGCTCCTGTCATCTCGCTCTCACGGTCGTCCTATGATGGTAGAGACGACGTCAAGTCTTTTAGCGCCACGTAAACATATATTTCCAAGTCCACGCATGGACGACAGTTGTCAGCATGCAGACCTCGATATTTTTTTTTTGAACATTAAAGGCCACGAAAGGCCTGGAAGCTGTACTAAAAACTCGGCGGGTACAAGTTTACATTGAGGCTCCTCAGCATAAGGAAAATAAAAGATAAGGCCTCAAAGTTTGCAAGACAGACCCTAAGACAAAGCAGAGAAAAGCAATCAGGTCCTCGGTCTGCTCCGCCGCAACTGATCGACCTCCGTCGCCGGGCATCAGCACCTCCACCGGGGAACAAGCCACTTGGTGTAGAGCTAACGATGAATCCCAGCTTCAGGTCGCGGAAGATCCTCCGAATTGGCTCAAGCCTGGAGGAAAAGGATGCACAGGTGCTCTCACCTGAGCTCGGAGTGGCCTCTACGGCCGAGGATAGCGACGGCCATAAACTGCCCTCGCTTGGAATCTCCGACGAAGAACGCAGCTTCCGCGTGCTTGACCTCGCACTCCTGTCCCCCGCCTGCCAAATTCCAGATCGAAGGATGCCTTGCCCTCTCCCCACTTCCTGTCTATCACCACGACCACAAGGATAGGGAAGAGGGGCAAAACAAGTCCTCTCCTCAGGAATCAACACGCAGAACGACGACCACCATCCAATCAAAGCCGAGGAAGGCACAGCGCGTCGTTCTTCCTCCTCGCCGCCACGGCCGGCCAGGAAGAACTCCACGCCACCCCATGCGATGCATCTCCACTTCCCCCTGCTTCCACGGCCCGGAAGGGGAGGCAGCAGCACCTCTGCTCCACCAGAAGGTCAGCGGCACCTTTATTTGTGGAGACCTTGGCCCTCCCCTCGCCGACGAGCTCCCACCATAGAAGCATCAACAGCTCAAGAAGGAGCACAACGCCCAGAATCCCACTGCAAGAATCCTGAAACCTGCTCCAAAACTCCACTAGGGGACAACTCCTACCACTAACTAACCTACAACTACGACCAGCACCTCCCCTCCACCAACCCTCATCGGCAAAGCCGGCGAGAGTGGCTTCGGTTCGGGCCGGAGCGACGAGGGAGCTCTTCAGGAACTGTAGCAGGGGATAAGGGAGAGGAGAAGAGGGTGGTAGAGGAGTGAGTACTAGTGTTGCGCTGCTATGCAGACCTCGATATGGAGTGGCATTATTTAAAGACTTGTCCTGCTAGCTGCCACGCTCGATCTGGATGATGGTGAGGCTGGTCATAGTGTGAGTGTATGATACTATGTCTCTAGTGCATTGTATCATATAGTAGTATCATAGTAGTGGTATATTTATTGATTTATAGAATCTTTATGCAAAATGTATGTACAAGATTTACTTACAATTACAATTTCTAGTTTTACGTGCTATGATACGGTATCTACCTATAATACTCTAATCACTTCTCTCTTCATTAATTATGATACCATATCAGATTTTTGCAAAGTTAACATGCATGATACATCTTATAATACTAGCACTAGGACCAGCCTAATACGCGGATGCTAATAGAAGATTCTTCGGTCAAACGATTTATTGTCGACAAGATCACGATGCTGCCACGGCTGCGCGCGTAGGCCGATCCTGAGCGGATGGCGTGATGCAGGGAAGCAGTGACAGGGAGATTGGGAGAGAAGAAGTCGACCTTATCTGCTCCTCCGTTTTCCTCTTTAGTTTTCTATTGGTCCTAGTAGCGTCAACAGGTCCTGGACCAGAAAGGCCAACAGGCCACGGTCCTTGTGCCCTCGTCAGTAAAATTAAAATAAAATAGACTGATGTAGTACTATTTGCATTATGATTGCACTAGTAGCACTGTAGTAGTATAGTAAACTTTTGTTTGTAATGTGATGTAAATATATTTTAAGACCTTATGTCTAATATAATTTATGATTATGTAATATGACATGTTACTAATATATTTCCCTATAGTATATTATAACATGTTATTTGGTACAACAATTTAATTTTGCGCTTGGAACTAAATCTTCTTGCAAAATAAAAATATGTGACTATCTCGAATATTATTTGTGAAACACAAGGTAATGGATCTACTGCATACATGCAGATTATCCATTACTATGAGGCGTACTTATTAGTCCTTTCGACAATAAGATTACCTACAAGTGCTCTTCCAAATAAATTAAGATGAAAGTATAACACAAGGTAATAGGATAAGGCGTCTACCGACACTTGTCGGACTATGCTTCCTACTACTGAGAGATGTACTCTGCAAATATGGAGATTATCTACAATGTGTTAACTTGAAATTCGAAGATCTACACATATACGAGTTATAAGCATCCGCTTAAATCCAAATGTTCCCCTTGAACAATTTTGTTGTTTACCAAACTACATTTTACTCTCTAGTAAAATTAATTAAATGCATGATCACATGCAGGAAAAATGGGTGACATCAATAAAAAAGATTTCCAAGAACTGCAAGTTGATGGAAGTAATTATCTATCTTGGGCTATGGATACGAAAATAAACTTAACTAGTCGTAACCTTGGTCCTACAATTATCCACATACGAAGATGCTCCGAAATACCCCTAGTGGTAAAGTATGCGGCATTACATTTTATAAGGCACCACCTCCATCCTGATTTAAAAATGAATATATGATGGAGGAGGACCCACTAGCCTTATGGAACTCCCTCAAGGAGAGATCGACCAATAAGAGCGGTTATGTTGCGGGCCAGAGAATGGTCTCTCATAAGGTTTCGGGACTTCAAGTCTGTTGCGGCATATAATTCTGCCGTGCACAAAGTTAACTCCAAACTGAGATTTTGCAACAAACAAGTTTCAGATGCGGACTTAATAGAGAAAACTTTATGCACCTTCCACCCCTCGATGAGAATATTGCAGCAACAATATCGTTAACAGAAATACACAAAGTACTCTGAGCTTATATACACATTACTTCAGGCTGAGAAGCATGATGAACTTCTCATGAAAAATCATAATTCCCGCCCAACTGGCGCCATGCCACTCCCTGAAGCACATGCTAATGCTCATTTTACTAATAAATTTGGATACCGTAAAAGAAATTTTCGAAAATTTAAGGAAAAATGGAAAAAGAACGATGGTCAATCTAAGGGGAAAGGTCATTTCAAGAAAAATAATCGGACTGACAAATCTCAAGTTTGTCAAAGGTGTGGATGTGCGAATCATCGTACAAACAAATGTCGTATTCCCAAGCACCTCGTGGATCTATACATGAAGTATGGAGGAAAAGGGAAGCAAGTTCATGGAAACAAGGCTGAAGCTCACTTCAATGCCATAGAAGACAACCCTCAAGCTGGTCCTTCTCAAAGTGCTATAGAAGAATTTAAGCCAAAGGACGACGTCATCCTCGATGAAGACATGCTTGTGGATTACACTCAAGATGTTTTTGGAGACTTAAATTAATCTCCATAAACAATTGATGTCATTTAGCCATTTAAACACAACGATGTGTTATATATTGTATAACAATAAGTAGAATAAAGTCTTTCAGACTATGTATATTATGTGAATCAGACATAATATTGTAATGTATTTATATTTTAGATTTGTGATGTAAATACTATGTATGTAATTTGATGAATATATGAATAAAATAAACTTATTCTAAAATATTCTCTTTCTACTTTTTAGAAATTTTACGGGAAACAATCTGATGGAAGAAGAATTATGTCTAGTGGATAGTGCTACCACTAACACAATTTTAAGGGAAACAAAATACTTCCAAACTCTTACCAAGAGAAAGGAAGATGTTATGACTATAACTGGGAGTAACAAAGCAATTATTGGTTCGGGAAGAGCCACATTCACACTTCCTATGGGTACTACTATAGTAATTCAGAATGCTCTCTTGTATCCTGAATCTACACGTACCCTTATAAGTTTCAAAGATATCCGATCAAATGATTTTCATCTTAAAACTGTAAAGATGGATAAGAAAGAATATTTGCTTTTAACAAAAAGCGACGGATATGAGGAACAAACTCTTGAAAAATTCCCTTCATTTTCTTCCGGATTATACTTTACATACATCAAACCCGTACCTTATGTTGCGTACAAAATAATTTTTCAAAATCTTGATAAATTCAAGACTTGGCATGATCGTCTTGGTCATCCTGGAATAGGTATGATGAGAAAAATTATTAGCAATTCTGTTGGTCATAATTTACCAATTAAAAGATTTCCCAAATCATCGGATTTTGTATGTACTGCATGTGCTACGGGAAAACTAATAACTAAGCCATCTCACCTCAAGGTGAAAAATGAGTCACTCAATTTTCTTGAAAGAATTCAAGGAGATATATGTGGTCCAATACAACCTTTATCTGGACCATTTAGGTACTTCATGGTGCTAATTGATGCATCCACTAGATGGTCACATGTGTGTTTATTATCCACACGTAACCATGCCTTTGCCAAATTAATTGCTCAAATTATCAAATTGCGAGCAAATCATCCTGAACATAGGATAAAAACAATAAGAATGGATAATGCGGCTGAATTTAGTTCACGCATTTAATGATGTATGGCTTTAGGTATCCATCTAGAACATTCGGTACCTTATGTGCATACTCAAAATGGAATGGCTGAATCTTTGATCAAAAGAGTAAAGCTAATTGCTAGACCACTATTGCAGAATTGCAATTTACCAACCTCTTGTTGGGGACATGCGGTTTTACGCGCAGATCTGATACAAGTCGGACCAAGCGCATATCATGAAACTTCCCGTTTCAAATAGTGCGAGGCAATCAGCCAAGTATTTCCCACTCGAAAATTCGGTTTGCGCTGTATACGTGCGATATCACCACCGCGTACATCCATGGGCCCCCATAGAAAATTAGGAATCTATGTGGGATATAACTCTCCGTCAATTATAAAATATTTAGAACCCTAACGGGGACCTGTTTACAGCCCGATACGCTGATTCAATTTTTGATGAGGATCATTTTCCGGCATTAGGGGGAGAAACAAACCACAATGAATGCCAGGAAATAGATTGGAATGTGACAGGCATCCAATCCTTAGATCCACGTACTAAAGAATCTGAATGAAGTTCGAGAGAATAATAGATTTGCAACACTTTGCAAACAACTTGCCAGATGCATTTACTGATCACAAAGGTGTCACTAAATCTTATATCCCTGCAGTTAATGCACCAGAACGAGTAGAGGTACCAAATAAAACTACTTAACCCCCAATTACAAATAAAAGGGGGAGAAATCTAGTCACCAGGGAAAAGGATTCTCAAATGCCACCACGGAAACAAAGAAATTCACTAAATGCAAATCGACCTGAAGTTGATAGACACCAAACAGATGTTCAACATCAAGAGCCCATCATAAATGTGCACACAAATTCTAATGCCGGGACATCGAAACAACCAGACTCCGTTGTTATGGGAAATCACACGGTGCCTGAGGTAATCAATGAAATCTCCACAAACTATATCGATTCGAGAGAATCATATAATAGAAATACTACA
This sequence comes from Avena longiglumis, assembly GCA_030063025.1. Taxonomy (NCBI): domain Eukaryota; kingdom Viridiplantae; phylum Streptophyta; class Magnoliopsida; order Poales; family Poaceae; genus Avena; species Avena longiglumis. Next base: position 565,964,512 of record CP125973.1, read on the forward strand.
CTTGTCGACACATATTTCTCCTCTAAAATTGCTAAAACCCTTCGACTGGATCCAGAGCCAACATCTATGAAAGAGTGCCTGAAGCGCTCAGATTGGCCTAAATGGAAGGAGGCAATTGAGCGAGCTGCGATAAACAATAAAAGAGAGGTATTCTCTAAAGTAATACCTACTCCTCATAAAGTTTTCCCTGTGGGATCTAAATGGGTTTTAGTTAGAAAAGGAGCGAAAATAATGAGCGATGAGATATAAAGCGAGGCTAGTAGCACAAGGGTTCTGCGAGACCCGGTATCGACTACGACGATACATATTCTCCTGTAATGAGTGGAATTACGTTTCGATACTTCATATCATTGGCAGTACAAATGAATTTATCAATGCAGTTAATGGATGTAGTGACCGCTTATCTATATGGATCACTCGATGCGGATATTTATATGAAAGTCCCTGATGGACTTAAAATTCCGAATCCAAATATAAATCGCAACATGTATTGTGTAAAATTACAAAACTCACTCTATGGCTTAAAACAGTCGGGTAAAATGTGGTATAACCGGCTTAGTGAGTTCCTTATCAATAAAGGATACTCGAATAATGATGATTGCCCATGCGTTTTCATAAAGAAATCCTCGAAGGGTTTTTGCATCAGCTCAGTTTATGTTGATGACCTCAACATCATTGGTAATGCAGCAGATATATATCATGTACGCAATCATTTAATGACGGGATTTGAGATGAAGGATTTGGGAAAAACCAAATTACCTTAGGTTTACAACTTGAGCACCTTCCCTCGGGAATACTCGTTTATCCCGCATATATTCGAAAGTTTTGGAAAAATTCAATATGGATAAATCATATCCATCCAAAACACCCATGGTCGTCAGATCCCTTGATAGAGAAAAGGATCCCTTTAGACCTAGGGATGATAACGAAGATGTATTGGGACCTGAGTTTCCATACCTTAGTGCTATAGGAGCACTAATGTACCTTGCTAATTGTACTAGACTAGATATTGCCTTCGCAGTGAATTTGCTGGCTAGACATAGTGCTGCTCCAACAAAACGCCATTGGGCTGGAGTAAAGAATATCTTCAGATATTTACAAGGTACTAAAGATCTTGGTTTATTCTATCAGAAAAATCAAGATATGGCTTTGACTGGCTATACTGATGCTGGCTATCTTTCTGATCCCCATAATGCTAGATCACAAACAGGGTTTGTATTTTTATATGGTGTAACTGCTATTTCATGGAAGTCCACAAAACAGACTCTTGTAGCAACTTCCACTAACCACTCTGAAATAATTGCGTTATATGAAGCCTCACGAGAGTGTGTATGGCTTCGCAGAGTGATTAATCATATACAAACAGCATGTGGTATCGGTTCATTAGAATCACCAACTATTATCTATGAGGATAATGCCGCATGTGTTACTCAAATGCATATGAGATATATTAAAAGTAATATTACAAAACATATTGCTCCAAAACTGTTCTTTCCTCATGAATTACAGAAAAATGGAGAAATTAATATTTTGCAAACAAAGTCATGTGACAATCTTGCGGATTTGTTCACTAAGTCTTTACCAACAGCTGCATTTCAAAAGTGCATTCATGGCATTGGTATGAGACGACTTCGAAATTTGCAAAGTTCAGGGGGAGAAATCTCCTAGGACTGAACTCAGTGTTTAATATCCGATAATAATATATTGTACTCTTTCAGATGAGTTCTCCAATGGATTTCTTATACAGATTTTATGGTACAATTATTATACCAACGGTATATCGGATTCCTATATTCTCCTTATATTTTTCAACAGGATTTTGGAAGACAAATAAATACAAGATCGACGATTCTCGAAGTCTCAAGGTCAAAGACGATCAAAGAATTAAAGACTCTCCCACATCCAAAATATTTGATGATTCCCAAGACAATGTAAATAGGAAACAGCATTGTCCAAGGGGGAGTGTTAGGAATTAATTAGCGTTAAATATATTAGTTAACAAATTACTTGGAATATGCTAAGCAGCGGTTAGCATCTTTAGATTTTGTCCAACTGCTATAATAGCGAACCGTCGCTGCGTCCTTTAGAAACGACGCCAAACATTGTAACCGACATTGTAAAACACCTGTTGGAGACTATAAATACCCCACGGTCACGATCAATAGAATCACTCGTTCGTTTTATTCTCTGTGTATCTTTTCAATTCGCACGTACAGACCTACGCACTACGCCCGAATGGCGCTGTGATCGCACGGCCCTACGTCGTACGTACGCATTTATCCATCCATGCATGCATGTCACCGTACGTGGCACTGCATTGCGTTGCGTCCTAGATACTTGTCCTTTTACATCTGTGCGTTATGAACTTTGAACATGATTGGGATGCCAACAACAACTACTGCGAGGAGCATAGGGACTTATTCGTACCTAGCTAGCGAACATGGGTTGTCGTGTGTATGATTGGGTTGCTGAGGCTGGGTGTAATTGGTATAATCACGATATAAATATATACTTCTTTTCAAAAAAAAAATCTTCGTGAGAGGATGGAAGAGGTTCGCCCTGAAAAACATACATGCGTGATGGCCATATCCTCCTCGTCTACAAGCTGATCAGCGATGGCAAAATCTATCTAATGGTGGTATGGATTTTGTATGATAGATGTTCATATTTTTTCTACAAACTTTGTTCAAACTTTATACTGTTTATTAACTTTAGAAAATTTGTATGTCTTCCTTTTAGGAATGGAGGTAGTATGAACTCAAGTACTCCTACTTTATCGTACCAAGTATGAACTCAGCCAAAATCACAGTACGGCCGCGTTGACGAGGAGGGAGGCACGTGACTCCGCGTCGTGGAGCTCCCTCTCCTCTCGCTCTCACGGTCATCCTATATGGTAGAGACGACGTCAAGGCTTTTGGCGCCACGTAAACAAATTTAGGAATTTCCAAGTCCACGCGCGGCAAGTGGTGGTCAGCAGACCTCGATATGGAGTGGCGTAATTATTGACTAAGTATATTCCACATCGATTTGTCATGCCACGCTCTGGATGATGGTGATGCCACTGCTAGTACGATTCTTCGACCAAACGATTATTGCCGTCGATGGAAGTGGCAATCTGCAATGACACGACTTTATCGATAAATTAAACAAAGTGCACCGGGTCGATCGAACGGACCCATGCAAGTACAAGTACAAAGACAAGGAAAAAAATGGAAGTTATGTAGTGAAAGTCATGGCATATATCTTCACTTTCTTGCTAGCTTCTCAGCTTATCACCGTACACTCACGGCGTGATTGGTAACTCGCATCATTTGAAAACAGACCCGCATGGCGCAAAAAGATTGGAGCCCCTTGCTCTTTCGGATCGGCTGTTGTCTCGTCGGCTTCCTCAAATTGTTTATATATCGAGGATCCACTCCATGCCACCGCGCGCGTCAAAAGCACCCACGAGTAAGGTTTGTTGATTTCCCGGTATTTTTGTGTCATTTGTTGTTCATGTAAATTTTTTCTTCTGTTTGATAGGTTACGGACGTTTTCCAGAAGTTTAGGGTCCGCTTTTTAGGACAAAAATTAAATTTCCTCGTGAGTCCTGGGATTGAAAAATAGACCTTTTTTTCTTTCAGTGTTTGCATGACTTCGATTGAACCATCCACGCATTCTCCGTGTGAGCATGACATTTTGTACCGGAGTGCATGGTGCAGATGTACGAATAGATGCACGTCATGTCACTCGTTATAATGACCTGTGTGTTGTGCTTCCTCCGCTTCTACGCACGGTTCTACCTTCCATTGAGCGCAATCGGCGACGTCTAGGCGAGACGCCCGCTCACGGCCAAATTTGGTGGCAACGTTGTTTGTTGACATATATTACACCGCAAATATGTATCAAGATTTTTCTTAGGCTAGAAAATTCTACATCCCTCTACCAATATATCCTAATATACTTTCTTTTAGCGAACCAATATATCTTAATACACTAAAAAAGGTGAACACATGCAAACACACCACTATAGATCACTAGTAGTCAGAGAGTATGGAGAAATGTGATTTTCCCGCCTTCATTTGTTTTTCTTAGATTTGAAGGGAAATTTCATTTAGCAAGAGTTTTTAAAATGGTGGCAAAATATATTCTCAATACTTACATAATAATGATAGTGCACAAGGGTAATTGCACATAGATGTTACAATCGTATAGCAAAGATAATACTAGACATCGTACATGGTTATGTATGCTAATTAATTTTAAGAGATAAAATTGTATGTTTCTTTGCGAATTAGATAAATTGTATGTCAAAGGGTGTACAAATGAAAACTCGCATACTCTGGCGAAAAAATTAAAATAAATAGCTACAAAAGTTTAGTATAAATATGCGAGCACCATTAATTTGTATCCGTCTCAGTGTTGTCCATCCATTTTCTCGTCTATAATACCACATAAGCTAATTAAACTTCAACGAATCCTGCAAAATCACCAAACTGGTTAAGTGTGGATAGCTTAGAAGTCATACGTCAAAGATAAAAATGCATATTTATGTGTTATGCTAAAAAATGATGTTGTGCACATATCATATATATCATGTATAGCACCTCATGTATGGAAGACACCTACCTTCATCTAAATATCGATAATCGTTTAGGTGGTAAAAAAACCTAAAGGGACAGGAGGTGATCATCCTCATTACAGTTGTAGAGCTAGTTTCAGATCTTTGTGAAATGTCTGCCCTAATTATCATTTTTTTCAAAGATTAATTTAAAACCTGTCAATGAGGATTTTTGTGGATTATTGTTGAGTATTGTCTCTAGGCTTGGACGATATAGTGCAATCCCTTCTTTCACAACTTTATGGTGCCCTATAATTCGCAAAAAAAAAAACTTTATGATGCCCTATAGTGTTATCTAATATGGTGCCCTATTTTGTGGTGGCAATAACCACCAACACCAAGGCCAGAGCATCTTAGCTCCGCCGCATGCATATGGGGAAATCTTAGGGTGATCCACCTTGTCCACCCCTAGATCCACCACTAACCGCATGTGGTATTGCCATGGGATGGGCATACCCCAATTCTTGTATGTGCAATCGATGCTGTAGCTAATCAAGACAAGATAGTTTAGCCAAACAAATTACCCGTGAAAATTTTGAACATTTCCATTTCTACAGGTTTTTTTTAGGGGAAATGGCTCCTTATATTGCTCAACCACACGAGGTACGATCATTGCATCAGGAAAACTAAGGAGCCCTAGGTGACTACCAACATCTAAATTTAAATAACTACGTGCTAGTTTTGTCCATGAGTATTAGAGCCCTGAACTAGCTCGAAGGTGTTTTGGTGCTGGTCAATCTCCGAGAGAATTACCTAGAAAAAAATCTTTCAGAGAATTGAGTAGAAACTGCGGAAAATCAACTTGGAGCCCATCCCACCATGCCATGGTGGACTTTTTTTGAATTTTTGAAAAAGTATTAAATATTTTTGAAACAAATATCTTCGGGTAGTCAACAATACAAAATATAAGTGTGCAAATTTTCAACAGAATACACTTTGTATTTCAAGCGCAGCAAAAAAGACAAATATGATAATTTTTTAATAAAATCTGAGGCCCATTCAAAATTCCACGGTTCACGTCTACACTTTTGTCCTTTTTGGAAAGACTAGAATACAAAGTTTTTCCCCATGCTGTTTGTTCACGCGTGTATTATAAATCATTATTTTTATTCTGTTATTTTTTTTAGATTTTTTGAAAAATAAATAAAATAATATCCACCATTGTGGACGAGCACCAAAACGACGCTCTCCTAGAAACTGCTCTTATCAGATTGGTATATAGTAGAGTACTATATATAGTTTATAACGTGTAGGCAATCAGAAGCAACATGTACTTGCATGAGGGGGCGGCAGCGTACATGGCCGAGAGCTCGCAGGCCGCTTCGATCAATCGGGCCCTATCACCACAAACTCTGTGCGCAGGCCCGCAGAAACCTCCGGTCGCGGTCAGGAACCGGGCCGATAGATGCAACCTAGCGAGAGCCCGAGGCCGCTACGTCACGTCCCGACCAACGGCGGCGATAAATAGGAAAGCCCAGACGAGACCGGAAGCAACTCCCATCCCCGTCCCCGATAGTACCTCTCCGTCGTCCGTCCTCCTCCTGTCAGCGAAGCAGGGGAGGACGCCGGAGCAGAGATTAGAGAAGGAGCGAGCGAGATGGCGGCGCCGCGCCCGCAGCTACAGCTGCTGCTGCTCCCGCTCCTCGTCTCGCTGCTGCTCGCCGCCTCCTCGCCCCGCGGCGCCGACGCGTGGGGCAAGGAGGGCCACATCATGACCTGCAAGATCGCCGAGGTACGCTGCCCTGCTCATTCCCTGACCAAAGACAATTCAGCTAGATACAACTTATGGTAGCTCGGAAGGAAGGAATGTGCTTGCGTGGTGCTGAACTGTGCGTTGCGCGTCGTGTCTCTGCAGAGGTACCTGTCGGAGGATGCGAAGGCGGCGGTGCAGGAGCTGCTGCCGGCGTCGGCGGGCGGGGAGCTGTCGACGATGTGCCCGTGGGCGGACACCATGCGCTTCCGCTACCACTGGGCCAGCCCGCTCCACTACGCCAACACGCCCAACGTCTGCAACTTCAATTCATCCCGTCAGTTCCTCCTCCCTCTCTCGCCTTTCTTTCCAACTTCAATTATGGTCCTCCGTATATAAGCTCAAGTCTTGATTACGTGCCATTGCTATCGCAACTCGAGCCACCACAAAAACGCTCTTAAATCTTTTTTGACGACTCCAGTAAATATGGACTGCTTCCAACAAAATACGTGCATATGAGTTTTTTTTTTTATAATATATATATAGTCCAAGTGACATATGTTGGCAGTTTTGCTTGTCAACGAATTGGTTACAACTATCTGCGATTTGAGCCATTTTCTTCCGTATGTCCAAGTGCAATTTTATGTACTGTATGTGATCTCTGTTTCTGTCGCCTGAGTGACAGCGAAACAAGGCAGCATTTGTTAGTATGGACAAAAAATTGTACTACTCGAAACATGATTTCCCCTCTTTTGTCTCTTTATAAATAAAACCACGACATGGTCGAACTGATAAAAAGTGAAGGATACTCCGTACTACTATTACTAGCTGGAAAATGAGCCTTCCGTCCGTAGCAATTCGGAGTCCAGAACTGTGTCTCTATGATGGTAATTCTTTTCCCCTAGGAAATGTGTCCCAGAGATGTTTTGAAACAGCTCTGCTCTGATCTACTGACAGTAGACGTTGCTTGTCGGGGAGGACTTACAGTTAGAGGTTGAGTAAAGGTAAACAACTCTCCTACTCTTTAACTTGGTCGCTTGCTTCACGCATCGGCACAGGGTGATGCCGCCGCTGGCCATCCTCATCGTTGCTCCACACACTGCATACCTGTTATATTTCCAGCCAATCCCTATCACTAGGGAGTACTACTACGGCACTACACTACTGCCACTGGATACAAGTTCTCTGTAAACAAGTAACTCCATAAATGTATCTCTGAATTACAAGGTTTGCATAATTTGCACGAGGGTGTTTCGGGAAAAAAGTAATAATATCTACTGAAGTGGTGTATTCGGCAGCATCAAGCATGAGCTCATGGAAGCAGCTAATGACTGTGTCCATACATTTCAGGGGACTGCCACAACTCTAAACTCGTGCAAGGGATGTGCGTCGTGGGAGCCATCAACAACTACACGACCCAGCTCCTCACCTACGGAGACTCGCCAAAGAGCTCATGGAACCTGACGGAGAGCCTGATGTTCCTGGCACACTTCGTCGGCGACGTGCACCAGCCACTGCACGTCGCCTTCGAGGAAGACGAGGGCGGCAATGCCATCCAGGTGCACTGGTACCGGAGGAAGGCCAACCTGCACCATGTCTGTCCTCATCTACTTTCTCTCTTCTCTGAACTCAGATTTCACGCATCTGGGTACATTGTTACGGTTTCGGTCCAAACTGAAATTTCTGAGATGCTATGTTTTGCCAGGTGTGGGATGTCAGCATCATCGACACGGTGATGAAGGACTTCTACAACAAGGACCTGGACACCATGGTGAACGCTCTCCAGATGAACCTCACGGTGAGTAAACTAGCATGCTACTTCTCGTCTTGTTTTCGTGTCCAGTTCAGAAAATGCCGGATTCCCTTGCTTCTGATGCTGTGAATTGCAGAATGGATGGTCTGACGATATCAGCCACTGGGAGAATTGCGAGAGCAAAAAGTCAACCTGTGCAATTGAGTAGGATTCATATCCAAACAACTCGGTTTTACTTCATCTTTTTGTGCAACTAATTGGTCGCAAAATTTTGACTTGATAACACATATCCAATCTATCATGCAGCTATGCAGTTGAGAGCATAGGTTTGGCGTGCAACTACGCCTACAAGGATGTGGAGCAAAACATTACTCTAGGAGGTAATTAAGTGTCTGCTTTCACAGTAGCTAGGAAATTTACAGGGGAATATGCGTCTGGCCTAGCTAGAGTACAGTACTAACGGTCAGCAATTCTGCACTCTGGAATGCAGATGGTTATTACTTCACCAGGTACCCAGTCGTGGAGAAGAGATTAGCACAGGGCGGGGTCAGACTCGCGATGATACTCAACCGTATATTTGACAAGAAGAAAGTAGATACTATGCCATTATATGTACAGTAAGGCTATAGCTACCACACACACACACACACAAAGAGCAGGCGATCACTATAATACCTCAATGTGGATGTAGGGTATCGATTCGCGGGAGTAAGAAGAAAAAGCTATTTATTCTCTTTAACTAAAGTGTCATAAGTTTTAGTTATTATGCACTAAACAAGTTATAGGAATAAGGAGGCTGATTTAATACAAGAAAATAAAATGCAGCAAACCAATAATATAAAAGTATCTCAATCCTCTTCAATGCAAGAGGACAAGAAAAAGTTTTTCTCTTATAGGCATAATGGACATGGGTTTCCTCAATCCCCTCTCTCCATCTATGGTAGTGATCATGTTATAGATAATAATTATACGCCACTGTGATGTTTTAATGATAACTTATATGATGGCTACATGTCCTAAAACACAGTTTAAAAAAATACCCATATGTGTTGTTGTGTCACCCTCGTAAAGCCAACTTGTGGTTATTGTCACTCCACCATATCATACTTCTCCCTTTAAAGGATGTTTGGTTGTATTGCTGTCACTCGTCTGCCACTCGGCCACCCATTATCTAAATACATCATACTCCTTAATAGTGAACACTGCAAATACTAGTGCAGTGCATTACCACATCTCTTCCATCTACCTACACTTGGTGTTGTGAAGCACTTCATGCCATGGGTAAACAAGGCATTATGAATAGAAACCATTACATGTATCATAGAAGTATATCCAGAGTATGAAAAACCATAAAATTCCAACACATCAGTAGATGCATAACAAGTATCATCTAATACCACAGTATTCACCATAGAAATTATATAGATAGATCCATAATCATGCAAGACACCCAATATGGATTTCAACAATGATCATACATTGAGAGATTGGATCAAGTTACCATCACAAACATATAGTCCAGGGGTGTAGCACTCCCCTCTCATGGTGGAGAGTGATGTGGAGGCATTGGTGAAGGAGTAGAGGCTATCGGAGGCGATTCCAACACGCCCCCCCCCCCCCTCCTCTCAATATTGAGCCTGTCGGTGACGCTTGGTAGTTGTAGCCTCGAAGTGGAAGTCGTCCAACCCTTCCTCGATCTAGTACGTCTCCTTTGCCACCTCGAGGCCATCAACATATGACAATTGGGTTGGCGGGTGGGCAGCACGGTCTTATAGCCGAAGGCCTGGCCGACAAGGTCATAGGTAGGAAATGGCTCGCAACAGGCAAGAAATGTCGGGGACGGGTATGAAAAGGATGGGAGAACGGCGAGAAGTGCCATTGCCTTGCGGGGATTATAAGTGCCGCCATTAATGGATGTCGTCGCTGCTTTGTCCGTAGACCAAATAGGGAAAAGCGAGGGCACGGGCCTCCGGCCTGTCCGCGGACCACCGCAAACGGACCGATTCAGGTAGAATCGATATCCGAAATGTGGGTGGGGCGGGGGAGGGGAGCAGTTTGGTTTGATTTCGGCATTTATTACATTTGATAGGATACGCACGTTTCCAAAAGTTCAGGATTTCGGCATTTATTACATTTTGGTTTTATGACGAAAATTAAACTTTCTCATAAGTCCTAGGGTAAAAAATGGATTTTCTTCTTTTAGTTTGCACGACTGGATTGAACCATCCACGCATGCTCTGTGTGAGTATGACATTTTGTACCGGTGCGCGTGGTGCAGATGTACGAATATATGCGCGTCATGTCACTCATTATCCCGACTCGTGTGTGTTGTGCTTCCTCCGCTTCTACGGTTCTATCTATCCATTGAGAGCAATCGACAACGTCTAGGCGAGACGCCTGCTCACGACCAAATTTGGTGGCGGCGCTGTTTTTTGACATATATAATAGACGATAGTACACCGCAAATATGTATCAAGATTTTGCTTTGTCGGTATTTTAGGCATTGCTCCACACACTCGTATTGCATACAGCCTAACTATAAGTTGGTTGTAGTTAAGAATGGCAATGGACAGAGTATGGACAAGGTAGAGCAATATTATGCCCATACCTATATAGTCAATAGGTATAAAAATTTACTCATACCCGTATTCGTGAGTATAAACTCTACTCATATCTATACCCGCAGGGTATCCATACTCATTGGGTACCCGGTGGATAGATCCAATAGTACACACGTTATTTACAATTTTACGTTTATCAATAATATATATTTGAAAAAAAAAATATCTACTTAATAATAGGTAGACGAGTACATGAAAGTATCGAAGTTTAGAATTTGCAATCGCATAGTTTTTCTTAGAATGCTTAGCCTCATAGGTTGACACTATAGATAAGTTTACATGTCAGTTTAAATGGGCAGGGTGTGGGTATATACCCATGGATACTAGTCTAACCTCATTCCTGTACCCGTAAATTAACGGGTAGGTATAATTATTACCCGTGGGTATAAAAGTATGCGCGTACCCTACTCATGCGAGTATGGTACCCGCGGGTACCCGTACCCATCGTTAAAATTGCCATCCTTAGTTGTAAACCCCTTATGCTAGCGAGATGGTATTAAAGGTTGCTGGCAACGTTTGATACCTAATACCTCAATGATGATTGTAAGTGCATAGATCGTTTGTAGCTAGTTTCGAAGTTTATATATCGATCCCATAGGAAGCCCAAAGGTAAATGTTTATTGGTGAAATCTATATGCACCGAAGTTATTCTGGTCTTGAATGAATTGACTGCAAGTGTTAAGGATAAGAATGAGATTTGGATGTAAATGGAAGTACTTAAATAAAACTAAAATGTAAACTTTAGAAATAAAAAGCATAAAAAGTAAAAAACGATATGTTTATTATTTTCTGAGATAATGAAGTAGGCGCATGGAGTTTCAGTTCATCTTGATAGTGAATGTGCGATGAGCAGTGATAAGTGTAACAATTATAATCTTATAAGTATGTGTGTAGTCGAGCAACCCATAATTAGTCGGAACTCCTCTTGGTAGATTTCATTCCAACTTCATGTAGGGTTTCGTAGCATGGAAAACAAAAAAATTCTATCGCATACAAACAAACAAGCCAAGATCTATCTACTAGATTGTAGCAACGAGTCGATGGAATAACTCACCCTCGAAGATTCCAAAGTGTTTAACGAGGATTCGTGGGTGATGTAGTCGTACTCTTGCCGATCTCAAGATCGTGAGCGATCCTTCGGTACTGCGTTCGAAGCGCTCCTTGATCGTCACCGTTAAATTTTCGCGAAGACCTTCATCTCCTTGTTCCAATGACGGAGGTTGTAGCACTCTCCTCGCGATTCCGGCAACTGGGCGTGGTCTGGAAGTAGAGGGAGATCTCATGAGCTTTGCCTTAAGCGGGCAGTATTGTGGAGTATGAGAGGCTCCTCGGCGATCTAGGTTTTAGACACACCAAGGAGGAGGTGCTAGAGCGCGGCTGGGGTTTGGGGCACCCCAAGTCGGCTAGGGCAACCCTAGGAGGCGGCGGCAGAGGTGGTGGCGTAAGCTAGGGGTTTGGAGAGAGGTACTTGTGTGTCCTAGGAGGAGCCTGCCTCCTTATATAGGTGGAGGGCCCGGCCAAGGGAGGTGGAGTCCCTCCCAACTCGGCAGGTGGTCTTGGGCAGGAGGAGGACTCCCTCCCAACTCAGTTTCCCCTTCCTCTTTTCCTCTTTCCAAATTTAGCCGTTTGACTTTTCAATTTAGCTATTTGACTTTTCAAACTAGGATTTGAATTAATCCTTTATTTGGAACAGCGATGACACTTAGTACATGATGCAATCATACCAACTTGATACAACACATTCATGTACCCTTCCCTCCGGAATTCGGACATTCGAACATTCTAGAACATTCCCGATGAAAACACGAAACATTCCCCAACTCAAAGCAGGACTTTCCTTATATGAATATTATTCTCCGGACCATTCCGGATCTCCTCGTGATATCCCGGATCCCATCCGGGACTCCGAAAAACATTCGGTCTCTTTCTCATCATTCCATAACTACTCAAAACAACGTCGAATCCTTAAGTGTGTCTCCCTACGGTTTGTGAATTATGCGGACATGATCGAGACACTTCTCCGAACAATAACCAATAGAGGAATCTAGAAATTCATATGGCTCCCACATATTTCTACGATTACTTTGCGATCGAATGAACCACTTACATACGATATCAATTTCCATTTGTCTCACGATATGTTACTTATCCGAGGTTATGATCGTCGGTATCTCTGCATACCTAGTTAAACTAACAGCATATGCAATGTCGGGTCTAGTACATAGCATGGCATACATTAGAGATCCTATGGCTGAGGCATAGGGAGTCTTACTCATCCTTTCTCTATCTCCTGCCGATGTCGGACTTTGAGTTTTACTCAAGGTCGTATTGGGCAACATGGGCAAGAACCCTTTCTTGCTATCTTCCATTCCAAACCTCTTTAGAACTTTGTCCAAATATGTACTCTGTGACAATGATATTTGGCGTTTCGATCTATCTCTATAAATATTTATGCCTAATATGTAATTAGCTGTAGCCAAGATCCTTCATTGAAAAACTATTATTCAAATATTCTTTGACACTATTGAGAAGGTCTACATCATTCCCAATCAATAATATGTCATCCACATATAGTATTAAGAATGCTCTGAGCTCCCTCACTTTCTTGTAAATACAAGCTTCTCCATAAGTTTGTATAAAACCAAAACTTTGATCACCTTATCAAAATGTTGATTCCAACCGGGATGCTTGCTTCAATCCATAGATGGACCGTTGAAGTTTGCATACCTTGTTAGCATCTTTAGGATCGAGAAAACCTTTGGGTTGCATCATATACAACTCTTCATCAATGTCTCCATTGAGGAATGCTGTTTTGACATCCATCGCCATATCTCATAATCGTAATATGCTGATTGCTAACATAATCCTCCACAGACTTTAGCTTCTCTCTGGGTGAAAGTCTCATCGTAGTCAACTCCGAATTTGTCGAAACCCTTCTGCGACAAGTCGAGATTTATAAATGATAACATTACCATCGTGTCTGTTTTCTTCTTGAAGATCCATTTGTTCTCGTGACGACACGGCCATCGTAAGTCCACCAAAGTCCATACTTGGTTTTCGTACATGGATCCAATCTCGGATTTCATGGCTTCTTGCCATTTATTGGAATCTGGGCTCATCATCGCTTCCTCATATGTCTCGGGGTCATCGGTGTTGTCCACCAACATGACACTCATAACGGGATCATACCAATGCAGGTGGTACGAGTTCGTTGACCTGCGAGGCTCTAGCAACTTCAGAAGTTTCATGATCATCATCATTAGCTTCCTCTCTTATTGGTGCAGGCACCACAGAACTTCTTGGTGCTGCGCTACTCGCAATTCGAGAAGGTTCGACAACCTCGTCGAGTTCTACTTTCCTTCCAGTCACTTCTTTGAGAGAAATTCCTTCTCTAGAAAGGATCCATTCTTAACAGCGATTTTGCCCTCGGATCTATGATAGAAGGTATACCCAATAGTTTCCTTGGTATCCTATGAAGACGCATTTTTCGCTTTGGGTTCAAGCTTGTCCGTAACTTTTTACATAGGCTTCGCATCCCCAAACTTTAAGGAGCGACAATTTAGGTTTCTTCCCAAACCATAATTCATACGATTAATCGTTTCAGCGGATTTAGATGGTGGCCTATTTAAAGTGAATGCGGTGTTTCTAATGCATAACCCTAAAATGATAGCGGTAAATCTGTAAGTGACATCATAGAACGAACCATATCTAAGAGAGTTCGATTACGATGTTCGGACACACCATTACGGCGGTGTCAACTGCGAAAGTATTCCACATTTCTTCAAATGCTCGCCAAACTCGTAACTTAGATATTCACCTCCACGATCAGAACGTAGAAATTTAATCTTCTTGTTACGTTGATTCTCTACCTCACTTTGAAATTCCTTAAACTTCTCGAAATTTTTGGACTTTTGTTTCATGAAATAGATATACCCATATCTACTCAAGTCATCCGTGAAGGTAAGAACATAACGATAACCACCACGCGATGCTACACTCATTGGACCACACACATCAATATGTATGATTTCCAATAAGTCCGTAGCTCGCTCCATCATACCAGAAAATGGAGTCTTAGTCATTTTACCCATCAGACATGCTTCGCATCTATCAAGTGATTCGAAATCAAGTGATTCAAGAAGTCCATCGGAATGGAGTTTCTTCATACGCTTCACTCGAATGTGACCAAGACGACAGTGCCACATATAGGTCAAGTTATCGCTCGATTTCAAATGTTTAGCCTCAATGTTATTAATGTGTGTATTTCCACTATCGAGATTCAATAAGAATAGACCATCTATCAAAGGTGCATGTGCATAAAACATATTACTCATATAAATCGAACAACCATTATTCTCGGATTTAAACAAATGTAACCGTCTACAATAAACAAGATCCGATATAATGTTCATGCTCACTTGAGCACCAAATAACAATTATTTAAGTATAAAACTAATCCGATGGTAGATGAAGGGGTAGCGTACCGACCGCGATCACATCAACCTTTGATCCGTTTCCCAGCGCATCGTCACCTTGTTCTTCGCTAGCTTCCGTTTATTACGCAACATCATTTGAGTTACAAATATGAGCAACCGACGATTATCAAATACCGAGCACTACTAAGTACTAGTGAGATACACATCAATAACATGTATATCGGATATACCTTTCTTCTTGATGTTGCCGTTCTTCAAATCCGCCAAGTATTTTGGGCAATTCCGCTTCGATGACCTTCTCCTTGCGGTAAAAGCACTCGATGTCGGGCTTAGGTCCAGCCTTGGTCTTCTTCGTCGGCGTGGTAACTTTCTTACCACCCTTCTTGAAGTGTCCCTTCTGCTTAGACTTGCCTTTCTTGAATTTGGTGGTCTTATTGACCAACAACACTTGGTGCTCTTTCTTGATCTCCACTTACCGAGACTTCAACATGGCAAGAGTTAGCAGCGTCTTGTTCATGTTCTGCATGTTGTAGTTCATCACAAAGTTCTTGTGACTTGGTGGTAGTGATTGGAGGACACGGTAAATCCCCAAAGCATTAGGAATCACTATACCCAAGCTTTGAAGTTTGTTTGCATGCCTAGACATCTTAAGGACATGCTCACTGACGGAGCTGCCCTCTTCCATCTTGCAGTTAAAGAACTTTTCAGAAGCCTCATAGCTTTCAATTGCCGCATGAGTCTCAAAGATCAATTTGAGATCCTCGACAATATCATATGGGTCTGAATTCTCAAACCTTTTACGAGCTCGATTCTAAACCATACAAGATAGCACCTTTGAATTGTGGAGTCTGCAGTCTTAGAGTGGTAAACATTCTTTACTTCATCGGAAGCATCATTGTGGTGGGTCACCCGGTGCATCCACACATAGGTCAAATTACCAGGTGAGGACAATCCTCAAATTGCGGAACCAATCCATAAAGTTGCTTCCATTGTTTTCAACTTTTCTTTCTCTAGGAGCGCATTAAAATTGATGGTAGGGGCTGCCATTGATCTACAACATATTTTCAATAGTTTAGAGTAAGTTTATGACAAATTGAGTTCAAATTAATATTAAAATTAATCTAGGTGAACTCCACTCAAAACAATATCCCTCACATTGTTTTAGTGATCACATGAACCAAATCCACCACATCAACACCGATCATCACGAGAGTTGATATAGTTTCAATGGCGAACAATCGACATGTTCATCATATCTACTATATGATTCATGCTTTACCTTTCGGTGATCCGTGTTAGAGACCATATGCATACATGCTAGGCTCGTCAAGATCAAACCTTAGTTTCCGCATGAGAAAATCTGGCTTGCTCACGTTGTATACACTTGCGGAATCTAACACACTCGATCATCACGTGGTGCTTGAAACAACAAGCTTTAGCAGCGGTGCTAACTAAGGGTGAACACTTTATGAATTGAAATTCATGTGCATGAGGATCATCTTATAATGCTACCGTCGTCTACTAAGCAATACAAGATGCATAAAGGATTAACATCACATGCAATTCATAATATGTGATATGATATGGCCTTTCTTCTTTGTGCTTCCGATCTCCATCTTCTAGCACGAACATGATCTCCATCATCACGGCATTGCATCAAGGTCAATGGCGGCTTCTTCATGGTTGTCGCCCACGGCTTCAACTATTACAACTACTTTGAATGAACACGCGGGTCTTAACATAAATTAAAACAACCATATGGCTCTGCGGTTGCCAACTTACAATAAGGAACATTGCATACATCAAATATAATCACAATCATGGCCATATCACATCACACACCCACAAAACAAAGTTAGGCGCCTCTACTTTCTTTGCATGTTTTACGTGGTTTGGGGCTTTCAATAAGTGTCGTTCTAACTACGAACATGAACCACAACATTGATACTAGTATTGTAAATCACCCATTGTAAATTGGATCTTAACTATGCTAGGAGAAGCAGGCACCATAAAGCCACTTATGCAATACAAGTTACATGTCAAGCATGGATCAAGTCTCATGAGCGATGTCATGTAAGGTTAGCGGGCGCATCCCAACATCCCATAAGATGCAAAGTACACAAGAAGCAATCGACAATAAAAGCATCAACGCCCATGACCATTGTGTTCTACTCGTGCAAGAGATATACATATAGACACGGCTCGATACCCTTTGTGGGGTTTCGTAGCATGGAAAACAAAAATTTCTACGCATACAAACAAACAAGCCAAGATCAATCTACTAGATTGTAGCAGAGTCGATGGAATAACTCACCCTCGAAGATTCCAAAGTGTTTAACGAGGCGGATTCGTGGGTGATGTAGTAAATACTCTTGCCGATCTCAAGATCGCGTGAGCGATCCTTCCGGCTGCGTTAAAGCGCTCCATGATCGGTCACACTTTGGTTTTCGTGAAGACCTTCCTCTCCTTGTTCCAGCAGGCGGAGGTTGTAGCACTCTCCTCGCGATTCCAGGCTGTGGCGTGGTACCAGGAAGTAGAGGGAGATCTCATGAGGCTTTGCCTTAAGCGGGCGAGTATGGTGGAGTATGAGAGAGCTCCTCGGCGATCTAGGGTTTAGACACACCAGGAGGAGGTGCTAGGCCCGGCTGGGGTTTGGGGCACCCCAAGTCGGCGGTGACTAGGGCAACCCTAGGAGGCGGCGGCTGCGAGGAGGTGGTGGCGCCAAGCTAGGGTTTGGAGGAGAGGTACTTGTGTGTCCTAGGAGGCCTGCCCCTCCTTATATAGGTGGAGGGGCGGACGGCAAAGGAGGGAGGAGTCCCTCCCAACTCGGCTTAGGTGGTCTTGGCTTGGGGAGGAGGACTCCTCCCCACTCGGTTCCTTCCTCCTCTTTTCCTCTTTCCAAATTTAGCCGTTTGACTTTTCAATTTAGCTATTTGACTTTTCAAACTAGGATTTGAATTAATCCTTTATTTGGAACAGCGATGACACTTAGTACATGATGCAATCATACCAACTTGATACACATCCATGTACCCTTCCCTCGGTCTTGGGACATTCGGAACATTCTAGAACATTCCGATGAAAACACGAAACATTCCCCAACTCGAAGCAGGACTTTCCTTATATGAATCTTATTCTCCGGACCATTCCGGATCTCCTCGTGATATCCGGATCCCATCCGGACTCAACAACATTCGGTCTCTTTCTCATCATTCCATAACTACTCAAAACAACGTCGAATCCTTAAGTGTGTCTCCCTACGGTTCGTGAATTATGCGGACATGATCGAGACACTTCTCCGAACAATAACCAATAGAATCGGAAATTCATATGGCTCCCACATATTTCTACGATTACTTTGCGATCGAATGAACCACTTACATACGATACCAATTTCCCTTGGTCTCACGATATGTTACTTATCCGAAGTTATGATCGTCGGTATCTCTGCATACCTAGTTCAACCTCGTTTACTGATAAGTACTCTTTTCTCGTTCCCGTGATATGTGATCCCTTGTGAGCCAGTCACATGCTTGCAAGCTAATTGGATGACATTACACCGAGAGGGCCCAGAGTATATCTATCCGTCATATGGATGGACAAATCCCACTCTTGATCCATGTGTCTCAACCAATACTTTCCGAACACTCAATGCCACCTTTATAACCACCCAGTTACGGTGTGGTGTTTGATGTCATCAAAGCATCCATCCGGTAAAGGTGATATGCATGATCTCATGGTCAAAGGAATTAGATTACTATGTATCAGAAAGCATATAGCACTTGAACTATTAAAATGACTTGGTCTTTATGCTACGCTTATCTATAGGAGTATGTCCATCATATCATTCTCCTAACGATATGATCTTGTTGTTAATAACATCCCAATGTTCATGATAGGGAAAACCCAATCATCTATTAACCAACAAGCTGGTATTATATAGAGGCTTTACCAGGGACTTCAAATTAAGTTTACAAATCACACAAGTATTAATGTTTCCTTGTTAATACTATTATAGCATGAATGTAAACATTTATCATAAACACAAAGATATAATAATAACCACATTTATTATTGCCTCTAGGGCATATCTCCAACAGTCTCCCACTTGCACTAGAGTCATCTAATCTAGATTACATGGTAATATAGAACACCCATGGCGGTTTGGTCTTTGGTCATGTTTTGCCCTTGGGAGAGGTTTAGTCAACAGATCCGCCACATTCAGATCTGTGTGTACTTTGCAAATCTTTATATCCCCATCCTGGATATGTTCTCGAATAGCGTGAAAACATAGCTTGATATGCTTCAGCTTCTTGTGTGACCTTGGTTCTTGCACATTGGCTATGGCGCCCATGTTATCACAGTAGATAGACATTGGGTCCAGCGCACTAGGAACCACACCCAGCTCTGTAATAAACTCTTTCATCCATTTCGCTTCTTGTGAAGCCTCCGAAGAAGCCATGTATTCCGATTCAGTTGAAGATCTCGCCACAACGCTTTGCTTTGCACTCCTCCGCTAGCTTCTTTGCCATTCAAAATAAATACGTATCCAGATTGTGATTTAGAATCATCCGGATCGGTGTTCCAACTAGCATCGATGTAACCATTAACAACGAGATGTTCATCACCTCCATAAGAAAGAACCATATCCTTAGTTCTTCTCAAGTACTTAAGGATGTTTTTGACCGCTGTCCAATGATCCACTCCTGGATCACTTTGATATCTGCTAGTTAAACTAACAGCATATGCAATGTCGGGTCTAGTACATAGCATGGCATACATTAGAGATCCTATGGCTGAGGCATAGGGAGTCTTACTCATCCTTTCTCTATCTCCTGCCGATGTCGGACTTTGAGTTTTACTCAAGGTCGTATTGGGCAACATGGGCAAGAACCCTTTCTTGTTATCTTCCATTCCAAACCTCTTTAGAACTTTGTCCAAATATGTACTCTGTGACAATGATATTTGGCGTTTCGATCTATCTCTATAAATCTTTATGCCTAATATGTAAGCTGCTTCGCCAAGATCCTTCATTGAAAACCTATTATTCAAATATTCTTTGACACTATTGAGAAGGTCTACATCATTCCCAATCAATAATATGTCATCCACATATAGTATTAAGAATGCTACAGATCTCCCACTCACTTTCTTGTAAATACAAGCTTCTCCATAAGTTTGTATAAAACCAAAACTTTTGATCACCTTATCAAAACATTGATTCCAACTTCGGGATGCTTGCTTCAATCCATAGATGGACCGTTGAAGTTTTCATACCTTGTTAGCATCTTTAGGATCCACAAAACCTTTGGGTTGCATCATATACAACTCTTCATCAATGTCTCCACTGAGGAATGCTGTTTTGACATCCATCTGCCATATCTCATAATCGTAATATGCAGTGATTGCTAACATAATCCTCACAGACTTTAGCTTCTCTACCGGTGAGAAAGTCTCATCGTAGTCAACTCCCTGAATTTGTCGAAACCCTTCTGCGACAAGTCGAGATTTATAGACAGTAACATTACCATCGGTATCTGTTTTCTTCTTGAAGATCCATTTGTTCTCGACAGCCTTCTGGCCATCCGGTAAGTCCACCAAAGTCCATACTTGGTTTTCGTACATGGATCCAATCTCGGATTTCATGGCTTCTTGCCATTTATTGGAATCTGGGCTCATCATCGCTTCCTCATATGTCTCAGGGTCATCGGTGTTGTCCACCAACATGACACTCATAACGGGATCATACCAATCTGGAGTGGTACGAGTTCTCGTTGACCTGCGAGGCTCTGTAGCAACTTCAACCGAAGTTTCATGATCATCATCATTAGCTTCCTCTCTTATTGGTGCAGGCACCACAGGAACTTCTTCTTTGCGCTACTCGCAATTTCGAGAGAAGGTTCGACAACCTCGTCGAGTTCTACTTTCCTTCCAGTCACTTCTTTCGAGAGAAATTCCTTCTCTAGAAAGGATCCATTCTTAACGAAGATTTTGCCCTCGGATCTATGATAGAAGGTATACCCAATAGTTTCCTTGGGTATCCTATGAAGGCGCATTTTTCGCTTTGGGTTCAAGCTTGTCAAATGTAACTTTTTTACATAGGCTTCGCATCCCCAAACTTTAAGGAACGACAATTTAGGTTTCTTCCCAAACCATAATTCATACAGTGTCGTTTCAACGGATTTAGATGGTGGCCTATTTAAAGTGAATGCGGCTGTTTCTAATGCATAACCCTAAAATGATAGCGGTAAATCTGTAAGTGACATCATAGAACGAACCATATCTAAGAGAGTTCGATTACGATGTTCGGACACACCATTACGGCGGTGTCAACTGCGAAAGTATTCCACATTTCTTCAAATGCTCGCCAAACTCGTAACTTAGATATTCACCTCCACGATCAGAACGTAGAAATTTAATCTTCTTGTTATGTTGATTCTCTACCTCACTTTGAAATTCCTTAAACTTCTCGAAAGTTTCGGACTTATGTTTCATGAAATAGATATACCCATATCTACTCAAGTCATCCGTGAAGGTAAGAACATAACGATAACCACCGCGCGATGCTACACTCATTGGACCACACACATCAATATGTATGATTTCCAATAAGTCCGTAGCTCGCTCCATCATACCAGAAAATGGAGTCTTAGTCATTTTACCCATCAGACATGCTTCGCATCTATCAAGTGATTCGAAATCAAGTGATTCAAGAAGTCCATCGGAATGGAGTTTCTTCATACGCTTCACTCCAATGTGACCAAGGCAGCGGTGCCACATATAGGTCAAGTTATCTCTCGATTTCAAACGTTTAGCCTCAATGTTATTAATGTGTGTATTTCACTATCGAGATTCAATAAGAATAGACCATCTATCAAAGGTGCATGTGCATAAAACATATTACTCATATAAATCGAACAACCATTATTCTCGGTTTAAACAAGTAACCGTCTACGCAATAAACAAGATCCCGATATAATGTTCATGCTCAACGCAGCACCAAATAACAATTATTTAAGTATAAAACTAATCCGATGGTAGATGAGGGGTAAGCGTCTGACAGCGATCACATCAACCTTTGATCCGTTTCCAGCGCGCCGTCACCTCGTTCTTCGCTAGCTTCCGTTTATTCTGCAAAGATCTTTGAGTTACAAATATGAGCAACCGAAGATTATCAAATACCGTGCACTACTATGAGTACTAGTGAGATACACATCAATAACATGTATATCGGATATACCTTTCTTCTTGATGTTGTCGTTCTTCAAATCCAAGTATTTTGGGCAATTCCGCTTCCGATGACCTTCTCCTTGCGGTAAAGCACACTCGATGTCGGGCTTAGGTCCAGCCTTGGTCTTCTTCTTGGCGTGGTAACTTTCTTACCACCCTTCTTGAAGTGTCCCTACCTTAGACTTGCCTTTCTTGAATTTGGTGGTCTTATTGACCAACAACACTTGGTGCTCTTTCTTGATCTCCACTTGCAGACTTCAACATGGCAAGAGTTACGGCAACGTCTTGTTCATGTTACGCATGTAGTTCATCACAAAGTTCTTGTGACTTGGTGGTAGTGATTGGAGGACAGTAAATCCCCAAAGCATTAGGAATCACTATACCCAAGCTTTGAAGTTTGTTTGCATGCCTAGACATCTTAAGCACATGCTCACCGACGGATGCCCTCTTCCATCTTGCGGTTAAAGAACTTTTCGAAGCCTCATAGCTTTCAATTGCGCATGAGTCTCAAAGATCAATTTGAGATCCTCGACAATATCATATGGGTCTGAATTCTCAAACCTTTTACAAGCTCGATTCTAAACCATACAAGATAGCACCTTTGAATTGTGGAGTCCGAGTCTTAGTGAGGTAAACATTCTTTACTTCATCGGAAGCATCAGCAGTGGGTCACCAGATTGCATCCAAGACATAGGTCAAATTACCAGCTGTGAGGACAATCCTCAAATTGCGGAACCAATCCGCAAAGTTGCTTCCATTGTTTTTCAACTTTTCTTTCTCTAGGAACGCATTAAAATTGATGGTAGGGGCTGCCATTGATCTACAACATATTTTCAATAGTTTAGAGTAAGTTTATGACAAATTGAGTTCAAATTAATATTAAAATTAATCTAGGTGAACTCCCACTCAAAACAATATCCCTCACATTGTTTTAGTGATCACATGAACCAAATCCACCACATCAACACCGATCATCACGAGAGTTGATATAGTTTCAATGGCGAACAATCGACATGTTCATCATATCTACTATATGATTCATGCTTTACCTTTCGGTGATCCGTGTTCCGAGACCATACGTACATGCTAGGCTCGTCAAGATCAAACCTTAGTTTCCGCATGAGAAAATCTGGCTTGCTCACGTTGTATACACTTGCGGAATCTAACACACTCGATCATCACGTGGTGCTTCGAAACAACAAGCTTTAGCAACGGTGCTAACTAAGGGTGAACACTTTATGAATTGAAATTCATGTGCATGAGGGATCATCTTATAATGCTACCGTCGTCTACTAAGCAATACAAGATGCATAAAGGATTAACATCACATGCAATTCATAATATGTGATATGATATGGCCTTTCTTCTTTGTGCTTCCGATCTCCATCTTCTAGCACGAACATGATCTCCATCATCACCGGCATTGCATCAAGGTCAATGACGCTTCTTCATGGTTGTCGTCCACTGGCTTCAACTATTACAACTACTTTGAATAGACACGCGGGTCTTAACATAAATTAAAAACAACCATATGGCTCACCGTTGCCAACTTACAATAAGGAACATTGCATACATCAAATATAATCACAATCATGGCCATATCACATCACAAGACACCCGCAAAACAAAGTTAGACGCCTCTACTTTCTTTGCATGTTTTACGTGGTTTGGGGCTTTCAATAAGTGTCGTTCTAACTTACGAACATGAACCACAACATTGATACTAGTATTGTAAATCACCCGTTGTAAATTGGATCTTAACTATGCTAGGAGAAACAGGCACCCGCAAAGCCACTTATGCAATACAAGTTGCATGTCAAGCATGGATCAAGTCTCATGAACGATGTCATGTAAGGTTAGCCCGGGCCGCTTCATCCCAACATCCCGCAAGATGCAAAGTACACAATGTAACACCCTTAGAATCGGACCTATGCAAGTTTGAGCAAAATTCGCCAAACCCGCATAGAAACGATTCAAAGGTGCCCACCAGGCACTTTCGTGCGGGTGGAAAACGAAGTAATAACATTACACAACAGTCCTCGATGGGACCCACCGAACAGATATATATATAGAGGCGACTCAATGAGTCAAGAATACAGATATAATATACAAAGATCCAAATCACCTTGAAAACGATAGAGCGTCCAGCTACGGACAAGATGCAAATGGGGCTAAGAGCCCTGAAGAATAACCAATGGCGTCCATAACCCTGAGCCAAGCGGAAGGGTAACCACTGCTAACGACGCCGATCTCAAACCTGCTTAAACAAAGGGGTGCCGACAAGGGCAAAGGAAAGAAGAGGCGTCGATCGAGCGATGCAGCGAGGCTAGAATTCGGCGGTCCTCGCCTACATAGGTATGGTGGACTGAGCGGCAGCGGCAACATGCACTAAACAACCTATAGAGACTCGATACAACTAGCGGATATCAGAGAGGGATAAGAATGACCTAACCGGATCCCACCTGAAGCTATTACCAAGCAAACCCATCCTGGCGTTTCCCCCTCGAGACCAAACGAGAAGTCAACCGAGGAACTCACGGTTGGCGTTTACTTATTTGGTTATCATTGCAGCAATTACTAGTCAGGTATAGATAATCGTCCTGATAAAGTAAGCAGTGGGCCCTTTTAGTTAATCATTCCGTTGTAGTTGCAGCAATTACTAATCAGATACAGGTAGCATGAGATAAACCCATAACCCAGCAGTTGTTGGTACTTTTATTTAGCCAATTCCGTTGTAGTTGCCATACTTACTAGTCAGGTACAATGGTCGCAAGCGACAACTCAAACAAGCAATTGTGGGCAGCATTAATTAACCATTCCATTATAGTGAAGCTGGTTACTAGTCATTATAAGTCAAATTTATAACAATAAACTTTAGTTATGCTTGTCTATGATCGAGATACTGTGCTCCAAGTCGTCCATATCCGCGGACACGGCTTTCAGAAAGTTTTACCCGGCCGGGGTGCACCAATAGCAACACACGCTCGATCAACCTCGGAAAAACCAAATCAAAACCCAACGAGGCTTTCACGGTGAACAATCACAGATTCAGAAATATTTGGGGCCACCCTTGGAGTACACCATAGCAAGTAAGCAAGCTTGAGACGGACTCAAGGTTGCGCCAATGGTCATGTAGCGCAGTATGCCCCAAGCGGGAATGTCGATACAGCGTAATCACTCGCTTACCTAAGCGATGCAGTGTGCTCCTCGCACAATTTAAATCTGATAACATGGCATAAGTACAGGATCGTAAATAAAACCTCAAACTAGTTTGTGGCCCCAAGAAATAAGACTGAATCAAGCTCGCTCGGGGGTCCCATATACCTCCGGATGTGGATAAGCAGCAAAAATCAAGGCAATTATCAAGTACTCGGGTCTTACGGGACACAAGTGGGCGTTAAACCAAATATTTTCTATCACCCACCGATGCCTCTGCTTATTTCAATTTTAGTTGTTAAACAGAAATTAAAGTGACGATAAGTAAAACTAGCATCATCTCCAACATCAACATGCGGCAATACATCAACAACTGTGGCATTTGACAACACGCGACAACACTTGAGCAAGCGACTACGACACGCAGGTCCAACTATCTACCAAACAACAGGTAATAGGATATGTCCAAGGCAATATAGGGCTGCACGGAAATATCACGGGTACGGAAACTAAAGCATCGCAACACAGATAGCAATAGATCAACAGGAGGGAATAAAGACTATAAAGTAAGATAGGTAGAAAGAGGGAGATGCTCGCCTGAAAACATTGTCGAAGGTTTTCCCCGAAGATCGGGACGAAGCTCACATCAACTCAACGGCCTTATCCGCGAAGAAGCAAAACACTAGAAGAAACACCGGATGCAATATTTAATACAACGGCGGAAGATCGGCATGATGCATGTATGATGCATGTCATGGCAAAAGTGCGATGCAATTAGGTCATATTAAGCGGAACCGGGGTCCCGGCAATTAATATATGGTTCAAGTTATTTAACTAACCCGCAATTTATATGTTGTTTTAACATGGACAAAATATAACACCGGTTCGCTATATCAAATTTAAATGAGGCCAATATAAGGCTAGATTTGCCCGCATATGGGCCCCATATTTAATTATTAGGTGAATCGGCATAAGGCCCCCAAACCACATGATATGAATGCGAGATGACCATTAAGTATGCAACAATTCATATAGTTGACCATTTATAAAAATAGGGTTCTCGGAAAAGGGGTTCACACATTGAGGGGTCTCGACGATCTTGTGTTCCGGGGTTCGGGGTCGGTCTCAGGATCCAGGGGTCGATGGAAACGTTCTCGGACTTAGGGGTAGGTCTTGGCGCATCCGGGGTCTACGGGTCATGTTGTCGGTCGTGGCGTTAGGGACGAAGCACTTGTCGCATCGGGGCGCATCGGGTCCTTCCGGGTCGGTGCCGTTCTTGTCGTTGCCCAGATCTTGTCGGACTCGCGGTCCTCGGGTCGGACTTGGCGTCCGGGGGAAAGTACTTGGCGTTCGCGTCGGTGTCTTCACTGTCCGGGTTCTCGAGCATCACATCCGGGAAAGGAGAACTTGTCGCGCATGTGGTCTTCGGGTTCACTGTCGATGATCTTGTCGCACGAGAAGAACTTGTCGAATGCAGTATTGGTTGATTTCGGTTACGGCATTCGGGTAAAGTCCTTGGCGTTACGGGGCCTTGGTGCTCGCGATATCGATCTTGGTCCACGGCATCATTACCGCCGGGCGAAACGGGTTCCCGTGACGAAGATCTTGGGGTTCCGGTATCCGGGGCGATCTTGGCGAGGGGGACTTGGGGTTTGCGGGGCCGGACTTGCCGACGGCGGGCTCGCGTCGGGAAGCGCGTGGGGCCAGGGACGGAGGACGAGGCGCGAGCTTCGGGCCGAGGCGAGCGAAGGCGACGCCATGGCAGGCGGCGGCCGTTTCAGCGAGGCGGCTCGAGCCGCGGCCGGACGGAGAGGCGGCACAGGCTCGCAAGGGCGGCCCGCTGCTCGAGCTGGCCGGACGGGCGGAGCGACACGCAGCGTGGTGCGGGCAGGGAGGCGGCATGCGGAGGAGGCGGCGCGAGCTGACGGCAGCTCAGAGGCGGGTGGAGGCTGCAGCTGGCGAACGGCAGGCGGCCTTGGCGGCGCGCGGGCGACCTTTGCGACACAGGCGGGAGGAGGCGGCGGCGGCTGCTGGCTCGCGAGGCGGCGCCTGGGGACCGGAGGTGAGGTCGTCAGCGGGAGGCGGAGGGCGGTGGCGGCCTTGAGAGGAGGCGGTGTCTTTGGGGGCTGCGTCGCGAGGATGGCGGGGCAGGCCCGACGCTGGCGGCGGCTCGCATCAAGGCGGCGGCAGCGGTGGTGAAATGGCGAGGAGGGAGCCCGAGCGGCGAGGTCATGAGAGCCGGCAGCGGCGACGGGAGGGAGATCGGCAGCGGTGGAAGCTTGAGGCGGGGTAGCGGAGGCAGTGGCCTTCCGGGCGCTGGGTGCAGGAGAGAGAAAGGGGCAGGCGGAGCGGTGAGGGCGCCTATGCTGCAGAAGGAGGCCTTGCGCGGTGGTAGGCAGAGGAGGGAAGCGGTTGGTGGGGGCGCGTGGGCCCAGGGGTGAGGCGCGGGCTTGGGACGCTGCGTGGAAGGGGCGGCAGGTGGGTCCAGCGTGGGATGGTGTGGGCAGGGGTGCTGGTGCGTCGCGTGCGTGCTTTGCGGACGTGGGGCCCTCTGGCGGGGCCGGTTGGCGCGTGGGCGCGTGTGGTGTGGGTGTAGTGTAGGGTGTGGTGGTTGGATGGTGAGGGAGGTGGGGGTCCCGGGTGGGTCCCGCGGCAAGGAGAGAGGGGGAGAGAGGTTAGAAGAGGGTTGGGTGAGAAAAGAGAGAGAGGTGGGAAGAGGAGAGGGATTGGTGAGGTGGCAGGTGGGTAGGTTTTGGGTGAGAGGGGGAGGTGGCAGCCTGGGATTGGTGGGTAGGAATAGATTGGGTGGGACTAGGATTTAGCGGGGCTGTTTTCTAAAGTGTGTTTGTTTGGTCGCGTTTAAATTAAAATAAGGCCATTTTGCAAACGGCTTTTAGGCAACTAAAATCTCCGTTGCGATCGGGGTGTTGTGTTTGAAAATAATAGGGGTTTTGTACAAATCAAAACTAGGCTTTTCAAATAATGCAGTCAAACAATGTATGATGATGACGATGCAATGCACAAAAATCAACGCGATTTTCTAGTAGTGGTTTTGCGGGATGCCACACACAAGAAGCAATCGACAATAAAAGCATCAACGCCCACAATGACCATTGTGTTCTACTCGTGCAACAGATCTACATATAGACACGGCTCTGATACCACTGTAGGGTTTCGTAGCATGGAAAACAAAAAATTTCTACCGCATACAAACAAACAAGCCAAGATCTATCTACTAGATTGTAGCAACGAGTCGATGGAATAACTCACCCTCGAAGATTCCAAAGTGTTTAACGAGAGCGGATTCTCGTGGGTGATGTAGTCGTACTCTTGCCGATCTCAAGATCGCGTAGACGATCCTTCCGGCGCTGCGTTCCGGCAGCGCTCCCGCAGTCGGTCACACGTTCGGTACTCGACGAAGACCTTCCTCTCCCTTGTTCCAGCAGGCAGCGGAGGTTGTAGCACTCCTCGCGATCCGGCAAAGACAACGCGTGGTACCGAGTAGAGGGAGATCTCGCGGGGCTTTGCCTTAAGCGGGCGAGTATGGTGGAGTATGAGAGCTCCTCGGCGATCTAGGTTTAGACACACCAAGGAGGAGGTGCTAGAGCCGGGCTGGGGTTTGGGGCACCCCAAGTCGGCTAGGGCACCCTAGAGGCGGCAGCTGCAGGAGGTGGTGGCGCCAAGCTAGGGTTTGGAGGAGAGGTACTTGTGTGTCCTAGGAGGGAGCCCTGCCCCTCCTTATATAGGTGGAGGGGCCGGACGGTCAAGGGGAGGGAGTGGAGTCCCTCCCCAACTCGGCTTGGGTGGTGCGCCGGCTTGGGGAGGAGGGACTCCCTCCACTCGTTCCTTCCTCCTCTTTTCCTCTTTCCAAATTTAGCGTTTGACTTTTCAATTTAGCTATTTGACTTTTCAAACTAGGATTTGAATTAATCCTTTATTTGGAACAGCGATGACACTTAGTACATGATGCAATCATACCAACTTGATACAACACATCCATGTACCCTTCCCCCGAGTGTGACGGACATTCCGGAACATTCTAGAACATTCCCGATGAAAACACCGGAAACATTCCCCAACTCCGAAACGGGACTTTCCTTATATGAATCTTATTCTCCGGACCATTCCGGATCTCCTCGTGATATCCCGGATCCCATCCGGGACTCCGAACAACATTCGGTCTCTTTCTCATCATTCCATAACTACTCAAAACAACGTCGAATCCTTAAGTGTGTCTCCCTACGGTTCGTGAATTATGCGG
The DNA here is from genome assembly GCA_030063025.1 of Avena longiglumis. NCBI lineage: Eukaryota > Viridiplantae > Streptophyta > Magnoliopsida > Poales > Poaceae > Avena > Avena longiglumis. The sequence continues at coordinate 565,994,259 of CP125973.1, forward strand.
ACATGATCGAGACACTTCTCCGAACAATAACCAATAGAGGAATCTGGAAATTCATATGGCTCCCACATATTTCTACGATTACTTTGCGATCGAATGAACCACTTACATACGATATCAATTTCCCTTTGTCTCACGATATGTTACTTATCCGAGGTTATGATCGTCGGTATCTCTGCATACCTAGTTCAACCTCGTTACCGATAAGTACTCTTTTCTCGTTCCAGTGATATGTGATCCCTTGTGAGCGGTCACATGCTTGCAAGCTAATTGGATGACATTTCACCGAGGGCCCAGTATATCTATCCGTCATATGGATGGACAAATCCCACTCTTGATCCATGTGTTTCAACCAACACTTTCCGAACACTCAATGCCACCTTTATAGCCACCCGATTCGGTGTGGTGTTTGATGTCATCAAAGCATCCATCCGGTAAAGGTGATATGCATGATCTCATGGTCAAAGGAATTAGATTACTATGTATCAGAAAGCATATAGCACTTGAACTATTAAAATGACTTGATCTTTATGTTACGCTTATCTATAGGAGTATGTCCATCATATCATTCTCCTAACGATATGATCTTGTTGTTAATAACATCTCAATGTTCATGATAGGGAAACCACAATCATCTATTAACCAACAAGCTGGTATTATATAGAGGCTTTACCAGGGACTTCAAATTAAGTTTACAAATCACACAAGTATTAATGTTTCCTTGTTAATACTATTATAGCATGAATGTAAACATTTATCATAAACACAAAGATATAATAATAACCACATTTATTATTGCCTCTAGGGCATATCTCCAACACTTCAATAATCCTACTAGCATGTATACCATAACCATGGTCAGTCGCTAGACAATTAAGATCCTTCAGATTGCTTAGCAATTAAGCTCCTTGGATCGGACTAATGCAATAATCTCGGTGGTTCCTCATTATCCTCGAGTCAAACTAGTTTCCCATTGATATCCCCATATCACTCGAGGTTCATCGGTCTGCTAGCAATGTAGAACAAGACATCAAGTTGTCTGAGCCCCTAATTGGACAACAGGCATTAAGCATCCCACAGATAGTCAAACACACATAATATAATAATTAGAATTAACCACAAACTTGATGGAAATTATGCACATCACATCTCACCAATCCCCTGTATCTTCCACGCCCAAGGGAACTTACTCACATATGAGCGAAGAAAGCATCATTGATATAATTAAATAAAGGGAGTTCTTCTCGATATTACCGTGGAGATCCATAATAAGAAATAGAAAAAAATCCAACACAATTCAATATAGGAAGAACAATCTCAAACCTTAATCTTTCAAAGTGGATATCTCTCTCTCTCTCAAGTAAAAGTAATGGCTATGTGGGTGTGGTGGCTAGGAGATCGAAGATCGTGGAGCGAGATGAAGAACGTCTTCCCCTTCTTCTCTGTATCCCTTCTTTTCTCCCTTCTGGATGGTATGACGGCTAATGTGTTCTGTTTTTGACCTAGGGCTCTTCACAAAAGTTGTCCCTTTTAATAAGATGAAGGAGATGGCATCTATACGACGGGAACTATACGGCGGCGGCCCGTATAGTTTCTTGTTAAAGCTTATGTATCCTCTCCTTGATTGCTTCCAAAAAGGGACTTGCTTGTTTTCGTCTGAATATTGTGTTTTTGTTGTTAAACCCATCTGTTGATGTTCAGAACCTGAAACACACATTAAAAACCAAGTTTTATTCGCTACGGAAGTATTAGCGTTAGGTAAAGCTAGAAAACCATCAAATCTAGACAAAAACCATCGATAGAAACCATAAAAAATGCGTACAATCTCACAGCTATCACCCATCGCCCTAGGAAGCCCCCGGGCAAGCATGGCGGTGATGGCTTTAATACTAATTGTCGGCATCACAGGCTTTGATCCACACACTCATGTTGCGTTTAGACGTTTATGCGCATATAAGCTAACTATAAGTGGAAAGCCCACTTTATCTCAAAAGCCCGGACCGAAGGGAGGAGAGGAACTCTCCCTCCCTTATAAGGTGGTTGTAGCCCCCTTCCGCTAGCGAGGTGGTACTAAAGGTTGTTGGAAACTCTTGGTAACTAACATGTTTAGGCTTGAAAATTCTACATCCCGCTACCAATATATCTTAATATACTTTCTTTTAGCGAATCTATGTATCTTAATTTTCTAAAAAAGGTGAACACATGCAAACACACCACTATAGATGGTTGTCAGAGATTAATCCATGGAGAAATATGTTTTTCCCATATTCATTTGCTTAGCTTAGATTTCGAGGCAAATTTCATTTAGGTAGAGTTTTAAAATGGTGGCAAGATATATTTTCAATACTTATATAATATTGTGATAGTGCACAAGCATAATTGCTTATAGATGTTATAATTGTATAACAAAGATAGTACTAGACATTGCACGTGGTTATTTGTTATAGTTAATTTTAAGAGATAATTTTTTTTGCGAATTAGATAAAATTGTATGTTAAAGGGTGTACAAATGAAAACCCACATATTCTAGCAACAAAAAGAAATAAATAGGTACAAAAGTTTAGTATAAATATGCGAGGACCATTAATTTGTATTCGACATGTCGTCCATCCATTTTATTGCCTACAAGATTGTTATAGACCAATTAATCTTCAACAAATCCTCATAATTTATTAAATTAGTTTAGTGTGGATAGCTGAGGAGTCATATGTCAAAACTAAGAATGTCTACTTGTTACTAACAAAATGATGTTGGCCATATATCATATATATCGAACGTCGATAATCAGATAGGTGGTAGAGAAACTCCCAAAGGGGTAGGAGGTGATTGTCCTCGTGATAGCTGTGGATCCACTTTCATAAGTTATATTTTGTGACATGTTTTCCCTAATTATCATATTTTCTTATGATTGACTTAAAACTCGTCGATAAGGATTTTTGTGAATTGTTGTTGAGTGGTGTCTTTAGGCTTGGAAGATAAAATGTAATCCATGTTTTTACAACTTTATGGTGCAATAACTACTGGCATCCCGCCTATAGCACTGCGTTATGGAAAAAATCTTTTTGAGCGAGTTTGGTGGCAGTAACCACCAACACTGAGGCCAAGCACTCCATCTAGTAGCCTCTAATTAGTGGCTTGTCAATCACCGTAGCTCCTCACCAAATGCCCTTTGGGGCAACATAGCACATGACTAGTTGGCTCAAGGACCACACCCTCGAGAGCGGGATCTTGGCGAGTTGTAACAGCAACCTAGACTTTCCTCGGGCTTTGCCTTGCCCATCAACTCCTAGAGAAAAAATTCCAAGTTATGAATACAAAGAGCGTTCAAACACTATGATCGGTCCCGGTCAATGGGTATAAAATCCCACCCTATAATCTAAAGTAGCCTTCGACTAGGTATATAAAATGGATAAAAGGAAAGAAGGGGAGGAGAGGAGGCAGATGCACCCAATCAGTATGTTTGTATTAAGGATGGTGACATGTATTCAGAGTTTCCCTGGGGTTGGTGAAGTGAAATGGGGGCCACCCTAGCCCATTGAATGCTCTACCTCGGGCTCTCAAAAGAGAATGTATGGGAGCTTACACGAAGCCAACTAGAATTGAACTGCCATATTGTTTACTGTTTAGAGTTTCCACCTGTTGAGAAACCACCATAATTGGATAATTGTTGGCGCTAGTAAGACAGCTTTGACTCTTCGGTGTCACACCCTCTTTAGAGGTTCTAGGCCCTTCCTATTGAGTCATCCTAGTTCAGGAAGTGCCTCGACCTTCTGGATGTCATTGAAGCAGACTGGGAGACAAACCAGGTGAGAGAGGCGACCCTTGAAGAACCTCTCTGCACTGATAACCCCGGTAGCTTGGTATTCACAGTCCGTAGGCTTTAGCTTATTCTGGTGGCCTCCTGGCATCGAGGTTCGTCGGTGCTTAACTAATCTAGGGGTCCTCTGTATAAGGTTCACGCTTGAACCATGCCGAGATGTATTTGGAATTGCGTTTTATGCAGGACTACCTGCCAGGTACATACGGACAGACACACTCAAATCTCGAGTCACGTCCCGACCTACAACGACCATTTCACCTCCAAACAAGGCTTCTAGCATTGCTTATGAAGTAGGGGATGCCATCAAAGAGCATATTAGCTCTGTTGCATGCATGTGGGGAAATCTCAGGGTGATCCACCTTCTCCATCCCCTAGATCCGCCACTGGCCGCATGTGCCATGGCGATGAAAGGGGAATACCCCAATTCTTGTAGTATTTGCACTCAACGTTGTAGCTAATCGAGATAAGATAGTTCGTCCAAACAAAATGCCAGTGCAAATTTTGAACATTTCCATTTCTACGGTTTTTTTTAGGGAAATGGCTCCTTTTATTTCTTGCTCACTCGCATGAGGTACAATTGTTTCATCGGGAAAACTAAGGAGCCACAGGTGATGACCAGCATCTATAGATAAATAACTACGTGCCAGGTTATGTGCACGAGTATTAGAGCCCATTCCTTCACGTATGAAATGGACTTGCTCGAAGGTGCTCCGACACCGGTGCGGTGACCCAGCATGCCACTGCATGTGTAGTACACTATAGTCGTTGACATGACACCCACAGAACACCGTTCCGTAAATATCACATCCCTCAGAGTGGTACAACAGAAACATTGCAGGTCCATATTACAAACATTCACACATTATTATTAATACAATACTAGAAGTTCAAGATTTCAAAAGGTTTCAACTTACAAACCAAAATATAAAGTGTTTCAGCGAAATTTAAAAGTAGCAACTCCGACTAGGAGTTGAGCTCAGTAGCTTATTCTATAGAGTTCATGTTGCTCGGCTCCGTTGATTACTACTAACTAAGATACTTAGTTGGACTCGTTATCGTCAACACCATAGCGGATTTCATAATCCACTCCTTCAACACCTCCCAGTGTCGCTTCAGAGAACACATCTTCTTGACATTCAGCTGCATACATTGGCACGTCTTCGGGATCCTCAGAGTCTAAGCAAGGGATCAAAGGAAAGGATGAGTAACAGCGTTACCCAACAAGTTCATTATATGCAAGGTGGGAAGTTTGATGCTCTAACTACCACCTCGGATTATAATTCCTTGGCACTATGCAATTTTTGTAAATCTTTCTTCAAAGATGAATTTTATTATGAAAATATATGACCATCAGCCTTCATAGGTTGACCAGAACTTTCATGGAGTTCCTTTCCTACCGCATTCGTAGCTCCTTCCCGGAAAAGGGAGTAACAAGTTACAATTCTTACACTCTACAGAGGTGCGTTACTTTACCCATGAGATATCAACTCCTTGTTGCACAACCGGGCATACTTTCCCGTCCACAATTCCATGATGTGGGGCCCAGTAGTTTGTCCAAGCCAATCATTGCCCCCTTCGCGACCTCGCATGCCTCCTTGGTGTACACCATGCCCACATAATGAATTACGCCAATGGTTTGTACAAACCGTTAGATGCCAGAACTATCATGGGACGATGAGGGTTCCCACCCATATGCTGCATATCCTCTACGAATTACCAATTAATATGCACGCTATGAGTATAACAGCCACGACCTGCACATCCAGCTTCATGCGAGAGGAATAAGATACAGCTGACTTCTCCGTCCCATTCCAAATCTCATGGCTAACGCGTAATATACAACGCTAGAACCACTGATGTGAGGGGTTATTAAGTCCCTAATTGATCATGATTGTTGCAAATAGAACCCTAAGTTCTATTGCTCCACTATATCATCACTTAGGATGATATCTATGATTTCTTTATTTGTGAAAATAATATTTTCTTTCTTAAGAGTATATATGATAACACACTATTTGCAAATACTTTGATAAAGACTCTTCAAAGGATATGAGAAAGTGATGAACTTGCCTTGTGATGGCAAGGTAGTGAAGTCTCATTCTTGCACTAGGCCTTGAGCTTCTATGTCTACAAAAATATCATTATTGTCCGGTAAGGACAATATTTAAAGAAGCAAAATGATTATGCAAAGTAATGTAATGCATCATTTAACTTGATATGCATTCTACCCATTATTATTAAAATTCTTTTTTAATAATAAAGGATTTATAAATATTAATTTTTAATATTTATAATAGAATATTGTATTCTTTTATTTTATTTTCCTTTTATTTGACTTTTATTGATTTAATAATTCTTTTAAGAATTATTACTTAAATATCGAAGATTGTTATTAAATATTTGTTTAATATTTTTCTAAAATACTACAATATTAATATATTATGAAAATGATTTTTTTATTTTTATCATCTTTGAATATTTTTTGTAAAATTCCATAACGAATATATAAATTACAAAATTCTTAGTAAAATTTATATGTCTAAAATTTTATCTCTTAATTTATTTGGATAGTTTGGATTATTGTGAATCCAAAAATATTTTATTTATAATTTTTGGGTTTTTATTTTATTTTCTAGAATTTAATTAAGTTTAGGGGCATTTTGGTCTTTTCCTATTTATTAAAACAAACTCTAAATGACTTGGGCTGGCCATTTGGGTTTATTGGGCCCTTGTGGCCTAGTAGGGCAAGGTCAAAACAGCACCACGGGGGTTTTTCGGCCCACCCAGCCCAACTGACACAATGTCTTCTCTCTTGAGCTCACCCCTCTCCTTCTCCTTCCCCAACCCCGTGGTCAGTGGTGTTGCCGCCAGAGATTCCCACCGTCGTGGACCTCCCTATCCGCCGCCGTGGTGCAGGAAGAGGTTGTCGACCCTGCTCTTCCCTCATGTCCAACTGGATTTGGACATGGAACCCTCCTGCGACCAGATCGATGTCGTCCCGAACCCTAGGGTTCACTACTAGGAAAACGGCTATAGGTAATCAGCACATCCGTGGCTCACATGGTTGAAGTGCCCCACGGCTAAAACAGGCGTGGCTCACCTGTGGGCAGTGCCCTACTAATAACTAGAACAACCGTGGCGCACATGACCATAGTGCGCCACGGATGTGGGCAGGCCACGTGGCCACACGCCAAACTTCTGCAGTAGACTACGGTCATGTGCGCCCACGGTTGTTAGGGTCATCCGTGGCGCGACGTGCATGGTGCGCTTCGACTAAAGCATGAACACCTCTGCTGCAAGCGGCCACACAAACGTGGCGCACTCGCCTAGTGCGCCACGAGGACTAAAACATCGTGGCGCACTCCGCCTGCGCCACAGAAGTTTTACTCCACGCAGCCTTGGGGCGTGTGCGCCACGGATGTTTCGATTCTTTTAGGACAGCACTTTATGTGCACATGTGTGCCCACACATCCACCACCCACACTTCACTTTACCTTCTTCTTCCTCCTTAGATCTAGTCGGATCTTCTCCTTCCCACCTCAATTTCTCCATACATTCACCATTTTTAGCATGTAAAACTTGCTTTGGATGTTACATAAGTAATAGAGGAGGTCTCCGGTCTCTCATCTATCCGTCTCCGGTCGGCCAGACCTCTCCTTTCCATCTTTCTCGATCGGTCTCTCATCTCGTAAGTTGTCCATGTAAGGATGTGTTCATGTGTATATGGATGATGCATGTGCTCATATGTATGTAGATGATCGATGCTCATGATGTGTGTATGTGTGGAGAGGATCGATGGTCATATGTGTGTGTATATGGAGGGTATCGATGATGCTCATGCATGTGTGTATGGAGAGGATAATGATATGTTCATGTGTGTATGGATCGGTTTCTCTCTCTCTTGTGTTTGTATGTGAACTAGTTGCCTTTTGTTTTGCCAAAATGTTGATTCATTTCCATTTTGTCAAGACTTTGGCATTTCAAAGGTCCTAATTTTAGGATAGGTCATGCGAAATTTTCTATCGACCATTGCATGCATGCATTCATTATGTGGTTCTAATAGACTTCAAAATTGTACCGTGTACATCGTGCGCAAAAATGGTCCGCATAATGAGCGAAGGCATTGTGGCTAGATTTTTGAAATGTGCGACACCGACATGATATGAAATAACAAGACAGATATAAGATGTCCGTAGAAGATGCAAACTCAATGGGTGATCGACCCGATTCGGAATCTGCAGCGCACTGCTCCGCCATGGTTTCATGGATGGATACACTCGTTGGATAAGCGATGGCGTAGATGATGGAGACGGTGAAGAAGGTGGCCAACATGGCGATGATCGTCATCACGGCGAAACGGGCGAGATGATGAAGAGTCTCCGGAGATGGTGAAGGTGCGAGGCACCGGATGATGATGATCTAGATCTTGCCGGAGGAGCGAGACGATGGAACAACGTCAGCCGGTCGGGACCCTTATGTGCAAGAGCTGCTTCAAGCGGCAGTAACGCCAGTGGCTGCCGCTAGAGAGAAAGCCAAGCTTGCAACTTGAGAAAGACGCGGTTACTCCATTGTATGAAGGATGCAGCCGATGATACCCGGTTGAATGTAACGCTCAAGGCTATGGAGATGAAGGCAAAGCACAAATTGAGCGACGCAAGCTTGACGATATGATGGCATTCGCACGATCGTCCGGAGGGGAACACATGTCCAACTAGTATCTAGGATGCCAAGAAAATCGTCATCCTCTCGATCTACCGACGTTAGATATCACGTATGCATCAACGATTGCATCATTTATCGGGCGAGGACGCGGAGAAACCACATGTCCGGTGTGAGTCGATACAAGAAAGGGAAGAAAGCACCTCGAAAAGTGGTATGGTACTTTCCTATCACCCTCGTCTGGGCGCTATTTCGCGGACCCTAAGGAAGCGAAGCTCATGCGATGGCATGCGGAAAGGAAGAAGCGGAGATGATGATGACCCGAAAGGATGAGCTTTGGCGCACCCTTCGATGCTAGCGATGGAAAGCATTGGACCTCGAATTACCGAGTCGGTGGAGATTCAAGGAACATCGGGCTTGGTGCGAGCACCGATGGACTCAATCCGTTCGGTAGCGAGCGCACGCATACGACTTGGCCTGTGTTTGTATGGATGTACAACCTCCCTCCATGGTTGTGCATGAAGAAGAAGTACATACAAATGAGTATGCTAATTCAAGGGCGAAACAACCTGGTACCGACATCAATCTGTATCTCGGGCTGTTGAAAGAGGAGCTAGCCACGTTATGGGAATCGAGCCAATACTTACGACGCCGTCGCACAAGATTATTTCACTATGAGAGCCGTTGGTCACTACGGTGCAAGACTATCCAGTTGCGGGTATATCTGGGGCAGGTTATCCAAGGATTCTACGCATGCGTTAGGTGCATGGATAACACAAGCTATCTCCAACTAGAGAAAGATCCGGGGTCATCGAAAACCGTGTTCATGGCGCACCGAGGTGGCTCGGCAAGAATGATCCATGGAGAAAGCGTGGAGACCTGTTCGATGGCAAATCGAGACCGAGGAATCCAGGCGTAGGAGCAGCGAAGAAGTGGAAGAGTCTGAAAACTGGAAAGATTGTCCTAAGCCTGGAAAGAAGCGAAAGAGGCAGCAACAAGACAAGCCGCTGATGAAGGTATGGAAAACAAGGTCTGTTTTCTGGGAGTTGTCATACTGGAAGTTTCTCCGCACGCCTCATAGCCTCGACATCATGCATATCACGAAAAACGTGTGCGAGAGTCTGGTCGCCACCATAATCAACATGCCAGATAGGACGAAAGATGGTCCGAAAGCAAGGCATGACCTGATATGCTTGGGTATCCGGAAGGAGCTTCACGGAGGATGCACTACTCCTGATGATCAGGAAGATGACGATGATCATGAGTCGGAGACGACACAAGGTCGTCGGAAGGGTAAAAAGTTCAAGAAGAGCGAATATTACGCCCTCCTTCTTGCTTCACTCTAAGCCAAGATGAGATCAAACAGTTTTCAAGTGCCTTCTAGGAGTCAAATTTCCTTACGGCTACGCGGCAAGATAAGAGATACCTAGGCAGAGACGGCGGAGGTTCGTGGCATGAAGTCTCACGATCGTGCCGTGCTAATGACGCAGTACTTCCGGTCGCACTAAGAGGGATAATGGGCGAGCACGTCCGTGAAACGTTATTTGGCCTATGCAAGTTTTTCGGCGTCATCTCTAGGAAGTCGATTGGCTTGAATCAGCTCGGAAGGCTACGAGGAGGAGATCGTGGTGATACTATGTGAGCTTGAGGTCTACTTCCACCCGCATTCTTCGACATTATGGTGCATCTGCTGGTCCATGTCGTGGAGGACATCGTACAACTCGGGCCGATGTTTCTCCAGCATGATGGCGTTCGAAAGGATGAGCGGACACATCAAAGGATACGTTATAACAGGTCCCGTCCGGATGGAAGCATAGCCAAGGGCTTTCGGCGAAGAGTGCATCTCTTCGCACGAATTATCTAGACATCGAGAACCACTGTCGGTCTTCCCGTCAGCAGACACCTTGGCAAGCTCGACGGATCTGGTCACCGAGAGGTCATCGCACGCATCACGGAACCCGATTTTCGACGCAGACTTTGATCGAGCAAACCTCGTCGCTACAAAGATTTAGAACTGGTCGATCCTTGGAGCGAAGCACAAAAGGTTAATCGAGAAGAAGTATGGACGGGCATACAGAGGGCGAGGAGAAATAATCAAAGAGCACAACTCAGATTTCACGCGTTGGTTTAGGCGGGCGCTCCTTGATAATCCCGCTCGCATTCTTCCGACACGGAAAGATCATATTCACCTTGTCGCAGGGACCGATGCAAAACCTGGTGACCTATCGCGTATGATATCAACGGCTACACATTCTACACGGAGGAAAAGGACAACAAGTGTGATTATCGAACTCAGCGTAACGTCGAATTCTACACCGATGACAACGTGAAGGAAAGATTCTACGGAAGAATCGAGGAGATGCGGGAGCTCGACTCATTGTGGAGAAAAGGTGCGATGTTTACGTGTCGGATGGGCAAAGAGCGTCGAAGAGAAGACCGGTATTTCACAACCATGGTTATACCCGGCAGCCAAATCCAAGGCCGCGTGCAAACGTGGCGCGAAAAATGAACGGTGGGTGCGGCTACCAAAGTGGACCAATGTTTTTCATTACCGACCCGACAAAGCCTAGCCGTGTTGTCGTGAGGAGAGGAAAAGGAACATCATCGGAATGGATGGAGTCGCCAATGAGCAAGACTTTGACCGATCTGGCGATCCAAAGATTGAAGATGACGGCGACTACGATGCAGCAACATACATCACAAGAAGAAAAGGACAACCCTACCCAAAAAGGTAGCCCGTTCGAAAGAAGAAACATTAAAGTGCCGGGCTAAATTATTCAACCGACAAAGAAGGGAAAAAGATTGTAAAAGCGCTAGCTCAAAAATATTGTAAGCATTGGTCGAAAAAGATTGTAATATTCATGGACAAATTATTATGAAATTTAGTTATACTTTGAATCATATTTGTAACACTTTTATGACATATATCACTACTTTTTGGCATTTTTGGAATATTTAAAAGTATTTTAAAAACAAAACAAAACTTGTATGGCATAAATCACCACTTTTGGACATTTTTTGGAACATTTAAAAGTATTTTTAAAATAAAAATAAAAAAGTGGAGCACCAGGATTCGAACCTGGGTGCTCATAGTTTAGAATAGAGCTAAGGGGCAGAACCAGTGGGCTATGACAGTACTAGTGCTAACAGAAGGGATGGCCGCCCTCTTATCTGGTAGTCCAACCCACACACGCGTAGCGCACCCTGGCCAAGTGCGCTACGGTTATCCGTAGCGCACTTGGCCAGGGTGCGCTACGCGTGTGTGGGTTGGACTAGTCAACTGCGCCGCTCGATCCATCTCACAGACACCACACGCACGGCTGCATCTCACAGACACCACACGCATCAATCTGCCACCGCCGCCACCGCCACCGCCGCGCTGCCGTGGAGGAGCAGGCCCGTGCCGAGAGGAGGTCGCATCCGAGGAGGAGGTCGGTTGCCACGCCAAGAGGAGAAGTCGCGCTGCCGTGGAGGAGGAGGTCGCGATCGCTTGCGTGCTGTGGAAGCGGCCCGTGCCGGGAGGAGGTCGATCCGAGGAGGAGGTCGCAGCCGCCACGCCAAGAGGAGGGGTCGCGCTGTTTGGTGGAGGAGGAGGTCGCGATCGCCGCTCGGTCCAGGAGAAGGCCCTCATCGTCAGCGTGCTCGCCGTCGTCCTTGTCTCGAGGTGAGAATCACCCTCTCCCTCTCCCTCTCTCCCTCTCGTTGCATCCATTCACTTAGGGATTCGAGTAGGATTGAGTAAGGGTTCAAAGTTAGGGTTCTTAGGATTGAGTAGGAAATGTTCAGATTTTCTTAGGATTGAGAATAGGGTTCGAGGAAATGCTCGAGTAGGAAATGTTCTTAGGAAATTCAGTTAGGAAATGTTTAGATTAGGAAATTCAGATTAGGAAATGTTAATCAGTTAGGAAATTCAGATTAGGAAATTTAGAGTAGGAAATTCAGATTTGGAGTTAGGATTGATTTGGAGTTAGGAAATTTAGAGTAGGAAATTCAGATTTGGAGTAGGGAATTTAGAGTAGGAAATTTAGAGTAGTGGTTCGAGTTAGGATTCAGATTTAGGAAATGTTCTTAGGTAGTATGAAATCATACAGTGGTTTTGTCTTCATGGTTCATGGATTACTGCAAGCAACTTCCTTTCCTAGTTGTCTTAGCCCCTAGATAAATTTGAGTTGAGGAACTGATATGTTCTCTGTTTGCATGCCAAGGCGCAGCATACCAAGCGATATGTTCTCTGTTTGCATGCCAAGGCAGGGACCAACTTTGGCTCACTTTAAAAACATGGGATTTGGGTTTCCAACAATTTCCTACTTTGATCCTAGGAGAAAAGAACTGAATTGGCATATGCATAGTAGTAGTTTCTGCTTTGATCCTAACATTTAATTCCAACCAAAACCGTGCTTGCAATTTTCATTACGAATCTTGATTAGCATCTGAATTGCTTAGAAACATTGAATTGTTTCAGGCTTGTTACGATTTGCCTACGCAGATTAAAATTTTCAGATTTGTCTACATCTTCTAGTCTAGCTTATAATGGCATCCGTAGCATCTGCGGCCTATTTAGACAAACATGTTTGGTGTTATGTAAAATTTTGGGATGCTAATCGGTAAGTTTTTTTGTTGAGATTTACTTAATGTTTCGATGTTGTGCTCCAGGAGATACCATGTTGATCAAGTCAATAGGGTTTTGTAGTTAATCAATGTTGCTAATGGAATATAATGATGTTTAGTTAATTGTGATTTGTTTGTTTAGTTATCGTGTAGCTAGATGTCCATCTTGATTAGCATCTGAACCTTAGAAACATTGAATTGTTTCAGCTTGTTTACGATTGACTTATACAATTTTCTTGCCAAGCTTGGACGTAGCTCACTTTAGCATCTGAAAGTTCTCTGTTAATTTGGTTCTCCATGTTGTTGTTGTTGTTGTCCTTTCTCACTTGTGGACCTAATTTTATCTAGGATTCTAGTAATGTTCATATCTAGGCGTGCTCGATTACGAGAAATAAATTGATAGTTAAACCAACTAGTGCTCGATAATATAAACTTCTCCTATGTGCATCCATTGTTTCAGCTTTTATTTGACTAAGATAGCTTTTGTACATTTTTACTTAATAGAATGCTGCAGATTTTCTTATTAATAAAATTAGAATGGATGGATGCTATCATATACTTGTTGTCATATTTGTTGTCATACTTGTCATATACTTGTCATACTTGTTGTCAATGTAGTTGATATAATCTGTGGTGATATAATTGTAGCACTTGAAATTGTGCTTGTGCTTGTATATGAAGAACTTTATTATGTGTGTATGCAGGTTCTTGTATGAAATGAGTCCCGATTTTGCGGAATGTTGATTAACTTCCGTTTCGCGTAAATCGGGCACTCTAGTTTAAGAAAATTAGCAAAGGTCATGCGGATTTTTCCGCATTTAACCAATTATTTGTTTTTATTAGTGCAAAGATGTGTGACAACGACGAGGCTGGATGTTCTAAGCGCATCGCTGAAGGAGAACTCAGACCTCGAATAAACAATTGACATTCGGGAGGCGGCCCGGTGCTAGAAAGCGATGAAGAATACCATCCTTCGGAGGCGAGGATGATGAGATGGAAGGCGGAGGAAGAAGCCAAGGAAGGAGCGCAGACGATGAAACCAGATGGCGGCGAGGGCACGAGGAGTGGTAGCAACCCTCCTAAGAAGAAGAAGCGAAGGACGCGAACACGGTCGGCACGGTCAGGAGGAAATTACGATGAGCCCAACAGGTTCCTTTGGAGCCCGCCTTGTCGTCAAAGGGTGCGGTGGGCAAGTGGCGGCGATCACCGGACAACCATCTCGATCAACACCGAGAATCTCCGGCATAAAGATAATGGCCACTTGCGCACCTCTTCGAGAAGCTGCACGCAGATACAAGTTCCCGCTAAGTATCGAACACAAATTATCATGGGAAGTAAACAAATCCGCCTCACAAAGATGAGCACCGCCATTTGGAGAACCCGGATAAAGAAGAAGATCTATAAAGAAGGCAAAAGTCTCGAGGAGATCCGGAAGATTGACCCGCAGATCACCGAAGATCAGTCGGAGTTCAAGGAGAGGTGTGAATCCGAAGAGCCACGCCAATAGTAATCGGGAAAGGCGCTGCAGCGATGAATATAGGTCATCACCATCTCGGATCTGGTGGATCTGAGAACATGAGGCCAAATGGAATAAGGAGGACGAAGAGTATAGATCCAAGGATAGAAAACCCTTTGCTAAATTCGAACCAGGCAGGTTCGAAACTTCATCGAGGCCCGTTACCATGTGGACCCAAAACCAAACAACTCACCGGATCCCGGTGAAGGAATTCGAGGAAATTGTGGTAAGTATAATCTAATTACCGGTGATCAACACGATTGCAATCTAATCGATGATCTAAATGATTCACTGTGACTTCTTCTGCAGGAGGAGGAAATTGTGGCTAGTCATGGATCCGAGGGTTCCTCATCCTGTGGTCGACGGCGCCACCCGGGATAACCTTTAACAGGCGATGAACGGCCAAGAAAATAGAGCCGATTCTGAAGAAGCCGTTGCCGGCTGGCCCCGCCGGCCTCGGGGTAAGAATTGGGTGGATCATTTTGGTCCACCGCCGAGAACGCATGTGGCCGTCGGGAAGGAGCGAGGAGGAAACAGAGGTTCAAGAACTTAAGGCACAAGTGGCGCGGATCCCGCAGATCGTCCAAGACAACTGGCAATCACCCTACGTCCTTCCCCGCCTACCTTGGTGGAGTCAATAGCGAATCGGAGTGCGGTGGTCGAGTAGGGCCATGCCGATTCCAAGCATGGTCGCAGCCACTCGAACAACGCGGCAAGAATCAGCGAACTACGTGTCGTGACTCCGCCAGCACCGCGCGCCGCAAGTGTTGGTGACTCCTGCCATCACCGCGCGCCGAGTACATGTTGGTGCCCCCCGCCATCGTCGCGGCACCGGAGCTCAAGCACCCGTCGGTAGGGAGAATACACCGCGGCCGCACCGCGCCATCAAGCAGCCCTTCCGTCTCTTGCACGCCGGTCGCCGTATGCGGTGCGTCGACATTAGCCGATCTCGGCGCCATCACGGTAAACAAATTGCTTTAATTACGCCTTTCATGCCATCTATATATTACTCTTGTGGCATCTCGCTCACGACGCCGTACATGTTTTCCGCAGACGGATGTTCCTTGCACTCTTATGCTACGTGAACAACGATGAGGATGTTGCCAAGGTACCATCGTTCAACCCTTGCAGCGCCGTTCCACTCAAAGCCGATGCGATGGCGTGCATGGGTTAATATTAGTCGGGTGCTAAGGGGCTGCGACGACCTCGAACCTCCCATTCAACCCCTAGGAGCGGATGAAGAAGAGTCGTCTGTCCTCAGAAGTTGCTTCGGCTTGTTCATGCTATGGCCAAAGAGCATGATCCGTTTGGGGGACGGGGCCATCACGCCAGATAAACGATCACCGCTGTCGTGCCGGCGACAAGCGGTGGCAAGGCCCTCATCGCCCTCGCCGTCACCTCCACGCGGTGGGTCGGATGATCATGTTGATGATATGCACATGGCGCAGATCCGCCGAGGACTTCAAGACTGGAATGATCACTTCTTGACTCAGTTTGGCAACGAAGAAGACCTAGCTGGTGGCTCCACAGAGAAAGCCACTATCACCAAGCGTCTGTTTGGTTCTCAGGAGACGCCTCCAGCTTGCGCCTTTACAGAGCCAGCTGATACAACCAACCGGCCCTTTATTCTAAGCCCTGACACACTACATAGGGCGGCCGGTGCTCATATTGCGGTGCCTGCCCGCTCTCCAAAAGGAAAAAAGGGCAGGAAAAGAAAATCTAGCAGCTCGAGCCAGCCGGTGGCGTCAACAACTGCGAATCCGATCAGGTTTCGGGACGGGCCACCAAGACCCGAGGCAATTATGTGGAGGATTCATGTGGCGGGTGAGCCCATGCTACCTAAGAATTTGCGGCTCGCCGATTCGAACTGCAGAGTGTGCATGACGTCTTGGCGATGAGAGACGCCTTCTATCGGAGAAAGATCCTCGCACCCGGTATTCGTGGTTAAGGTGCCACCAGGCTTGGGCGTCGACACTGCCCGGATCTGTTCTTCCTGCGGTTCGAGGACATCTTCAATATGTTCCACCTATACCCGCTGCACTATACCATGGTCCGCTCTTTTCTCTCACCGCCACGCAGATCATTAGAGAGAACACACGGGCATCGCTATAGTGGACCCCTACATGCGTGACGGATGCTTGGGTTCCCGAACGACGATCGTGGCCTCGTACCTAAAAAGAATCCTCGTGGCGAACAAGACAAAGGAATACATTCTCGCCTTACTTTCCCGAGTAAGTCGTTATTCATTCGCCACCGTCGATTGGCTTTATTAGATCATCATCATTCTTTTTTCAACACATTCCATTTGAATTTTTGCGAGAGATGAACACTGCGCTCATCTCCTTATCGCGAAGCATTCCCACGTTTATTTCGACTCGGGAGTCTAGAAAAGAAGAAAACTACGACAAGATCAAGGAAGTTCGGATGATGCTCACCGGATTTGCCTCGACGGAAGGCACCGACTTACGTGCGTAAGAAGGTCAAGTTCGGCACGCCTTCAACCACGTAACAGAGTTCCCTGCGTGAAGCAGCCGGAAAACAAGAAGAAGGAAGCCTACTCGCACTCCATCACATGAGGCGTTCCTACTTGACCAGCGAATTCAACGCCGCGGATCATCTCAAGCAGTGGGCGAAGCAAAGGCCAAGATCAATGATTCGGATATTAGACAAGAGATGTATCGCATCCCAGCAGCTTGGGGCAATCATCTTCGTGATGTCATGACTTCGGGGATCTTCTACGGAGGAAATATCCCGAATAACCGTGACATAGAAGATCGCCTAGAGATGCAGGTGACTATAGGAAGTTCATGACGAGGCGTCCTCCCATTCCCTAAGCGAGCGAGAAGGCTTGATGTTGGCCTAGTTGTGAGTTGCAAACTATAGATGACCTTTGTGTGTGTGGACGACAAGTGTACTTATCTTATTAGGTTTATGAATCACCGCTTACTTATTTTGCTTATTATTATTATATATCAATCAATGCTTGGTTTTTTGCTTACTCTTTGGTTTTTTGCTTACTCTTTGGTTCTCGGACGACAAGTGTGAGTTATTTTTGTCTTTTCGAGAATATGCCGATGATTGAAATGTCGTGGCACAATATATATGTGAATGTGCTATGGCGGGATTATCACCCTTGTGATATGCACAAGTCCGGGAATTGTGCATCCTACTTGGCAGTCCGTCATAAGCAACAATCGTGTCCAACGACCTAGCTAGTTATATATGAGGCATGCTTTTGAGTTATTTTTGTCTTTTTCGAGAATATGCCGATGATTGAAATGTCGTGGCACAATATATATGTGAATGTGCTATGGCGGGATTGTCGCCTTGTGATATGCACAAGTCCGTGAATTGTGCATCCTACTTGGTGACAGGTCCGTCATAAGCAATTCCTGTGTCCAACGACCTAGCTAGTTATATATGAGGCATGCTTTTCGAGTTAGTTTTGTCTTTTTCGAGAATATGCCGATGATTGAAATGTCGTGGCACAATATATATGTGAATGTGCTATGACGGGATTGTGAGCCTTGTGATATGCACAAGTCCAGGAATTGTGCATCCTACTTGGCTAACGGTCCCGTCATAAGCAATTCCTGTGTCCAACGACCTAGCTAGTTATATATGAGGCATGCTTTTCGAGTTATTTTTGTCTTTTTCGAGAATATGCCGATGATTGAAATGTCGTGGCACAATATATATGTGAATGTGCTATGACGGGATTGTGAGCCTTGTGATATGCACAAGTCCAGGAATTGTGCATCCTACTTGGCTCACAGTCCCGTCATAAGCAATTCCTGTGTCCAACGACCTAGCTAGTTATTGTTGCCTGTCAAAACTCACCGGCGGGCAGTGACGAGCAACACGAAGAGCCGGGAGGCTCCCAGAGCGGCTGGTGGGCCCTGGTCCCTCGGTCGACGGCCCGCAAATCTTCCGGCACGCACGCGTCCTGTCTTGGTTCGAGGGCGTGCACCGACCTATACCTGGTCGGAAGGTGATGGATTGTTCGATTGGTTTCTGCACGGTAAACAAGTATCGTAAAATTCGAGCCGTGATCGGCTCCAGTTTCCACAGAATCGAGCCGATTGTCCCCACTCTGCATTGGATCTATGATCACATGGGGTTTTGCTTAATTACTACAAGTTAAATCGATCTACGATAGTTTAACGTTTTCACCACGCAATAACGCCCCACGTAGTTGAGCCTAATAGATACGAAGATAGTAGAAAACCGATCCTAGAGGAGGCCTAAAACCAACATAACGTCAATTCCGGAAACATCCCTCTAAGATCAATAAACCATACCTTACGACATTACGGATCGTTCAACCCGTTTATGAGGCCTAACCACGTAGATATTAAACTAAACCTTGATGAACAAGGCACAACTATAACAGATCAAATCGACTTAAGCAGAAATCAAGCAAGATGCCACCTTTACACCCGGGAGAAGGTGCAAAGACGGCGAGACAGCTAGAGGTAGCATAAATAAGCAATCATAGTAAAAGTATCGATGCTAGCTCTAACAAATCTGTGGTAAAGGTGTTACTCGCCATCAACAAGGCTTAGTACGAGTAACACCAGATAACGCATAAGTAAATACTGCCTAGATCGCAAGATGCGATCTAGGCAGCATGGCACTTACCCGAGAAAAACCCTAGAACAAGGGGTGGCCATCTTGAGATTGTGTTTGTTGTGAACGTGATTGTCCTCCTTTTCTCAATAACCCTAGGTACATATTTATAGTCCGAGACTCTCTACTTTTGGAATAACTCTACAACTCTATCTTTATCTAAACATAAGCGGAACCTAAACAAATCGACTCCTACTAAGATACAAGATACACGGGCAATTCAGCCCAAATCCACGCCTAGGCCGATCCAACGACACGTTGAATATATGTATCTTCTAAGCCCATCTTGATCACGCCCATCTCCATCTTAGGCCAAAATATGGCGATAACACATGCCCCTGGTTTTGGCAATGATAATTCCAAAACCACTGTGTTTTTTCCTTCTCTGGGTTTTTTTATCGGCCACGCTGCGTATGTCGAGCAGCGTGGCGTAACAGGATCATCACGCCACCCCTTCATCATGATGCCTGTCTTCTCAACTCCTCCGCAGGCATGATTTGACGATTTTGGCGGTATAATGGGAAACTGCTATGCCATTGAACCGTTCTTCACTATTCCGCTTTATTTAAATCCGCTTTGCAGTTCAGTCCCCATCTTCCTCCCGCCAAAACCATCTTTCTCCACCGAAAACCCTCTTTCGCCATGGCCTCTCGCTTCCTCCGATCTCTCCTCCCATGCCTCCAATAGCCTCGGTGACCGAACCGACTCGGAACACCCGCCGACAGCGTACAACCTCGCCCCACAATGGTGGGACGAGAGGTTGAGACTTTCTTGTGCAGTCGGAGGCGATCTGGCCAGACGGGGCGAAGAACCTCCGATTCCTTGCCGACGGGGCTGGGCGACGGCAGACGGCGACAATCTGGTCGTGGGACGGCGTCGACTCGTCCACGAGGAGGAGGAATCGGAGGAGGACACCTCCTCCGGTATCCGCCGACGAGCGCTTCCGCTACGGGTCCAGCGAGATCTTGAAGATGACAGCGAGGGCGAAGAGGTTCTGCCGGCTTCTTCAAGAAGAGCGGCGAGCGCGAGGAAGCGCCCGAGCAGCGAAGACAAATGGCGGCGGCAACGACCTCGGCTTCGATTAGGATTTAGTAGTAATGGCCGTAGCATTAGCAGGCCCCTTTTGTAATCGAATCTTGTAAGCAATGACCTTCCAAATGAATGAAACTCTGTTTCCCAAATGTTGCTTCTTTTTGCTTTAATTTCTCCGATAACCGAAACAGGTCGACGTTCCATAAGCCGATGACACGGTATCGGCTCTTTCTAAACAGGTTAAATTGCACAAAGCCGATGACCACCCATCGGCTCCTTCTAAAAAACGTTTGACAGGGTCAACCCTCAGTTGAATCACAACGGCTATTTCTTGGTCTGAAACGGTAACCAAACCTCCATTGCCCATCGAAAAATGTGCCCTGAACGAACAACTATCGACCAGCAAGGATGATGATGACGAAGTTGAAATAACTGAGTTCCGTGCTGACGCTCTCCATGCCCTCAAAGCATTTCCTTAGTAGCTTGTTGTTTTTTTTATTGACGATTTTCAACATCGGCCCCATATTCTTGCCAATCGACTTAGCCGATCTCGTATCGGCCCTCAAGTTTTATTGTCCCATATCCCACATGCTTGGAAAATACTTCTTGAGATCTTTGGCCATTGATCGCCACTTGAAATTTTCACCATCCAACTGCTCAAGCATGTACGTTCCCCTTAAAACTTGGTCGACCTTATGCGGCCCGTGCCAATTTGGAGACCATTTACCATATCTTGCGTCCTTAGTACCCAAAGGGCAACAACTTCCCATACCAGATCTCCAACGTGGAACTCCTTTGGCTTCACCTTCTTGTTGTAGGCACGAGCTACTTTAGCCTTGTTCTCTTTTATTTTCTCAAGCGACCACAGCCTAAGCTCGGTCACATCTTCCACTGTCACTCATCAAAGTTGCATATTCTTGACCGTTAGCTCATTCGAAAAGTAACACGTCTCGATCCAGCGTAATTTCCCAAGGCAATACGGCTTGCCATAGACCGGATGGTGCGGAGAGGTTTTATCGCCCCATGACACGACATGCGATAAGCCCATAAAGCTTCGATAAAACCTCATGCCAACGCCTCGGGTGTTCATCGATTTTCCTCTTGATCGACTTGATAAGACTACGGTTGGGCCTCGGCTTGCCCATTTGCTTGGCGTAATGCGGAGATGAGTGTCGATTTAATCCTGTGTCTTCACGAACTTTCGAACTCGTGAAAAAAAAACCGAACCTCCATCGGTTGTGATAGTCAGGAATCCCAAACCTATGAATAGCGTGCTCTTTCACGAAATTGATGACATCTTTTGAACTTCTGACTTCATAGGGACGGCTTCCACCCACTTGGTAAAATAATGTGATGGCCAAGATCCACATGTGGCCTTTGCTTGATGGAGGATTGATCTTGCCGATCATGTCCATGCCCCAACCTCGGAATGGCCAAGGTTTGATGATGGGATTCATTCTTGATCGGGTACCATCTGGATTTTCCAAATTTCGACATGCTTGACACCCTTTGTAGTAGTTGAAACAGTCCTCAAGCATAGTGGGCCAATAAAACCACGATCGCTGATCAACCATTTCATCTTATGAGCGATTGGTGAGTTCCACAAGCTCCTTCGTGTACCTCATGTAGGAGCTGATTGGCCTCGGCTGTCCCGAACTTGAGCAATAGCCCTTCGAGTCTGTAAAACATGTCATCCCCAATAAGCACGTACTTCATGGCTTTGTACCTTATCCGTTTAGGTGCCCCGAGCGAATCTTTCAAGTAATTGAAGATATCGGCTCTCGATCGTCCTTCGAGGCTGCACGGACATCGGTTCCTTCTACCATATCCTTGTACCCGAAGCTATCTGCAAGATCGTTTGCCTCGGTATTCTGCTCGTGGGATCCAAGTGAAGTTGATGTCGGAATTGCGTCATCAGCTCATGGCGGTCAGCCATAATGGGAAGAGGGACTCGCTTCGCACTTGTAGTCCTCCGTGAGTGAAATCACCAACTTGAGTCTCCAAAAATTTCCACTGCTTCGCTCCGTCGAGGTAACTCCATCCCTTGCGTATTGCCTCGTACTCGGCTACATTGTTAGTGGGAGAGGTAGACAATCGATGGAGAAGGAAAATGTTGCCCCGAGACACGAGGAGGAAAATGCCGATGCCGCAGCCATCGTCACAAACTGATCCGTCGAAAAACATAGCCCATGCTTTTATGGACGGTCTTTGCTATGTTAGTGTTGATCCTCGGCAATAAGATCGCGGCCTTTGTCCCTTAACAGCTTTCGCGGTGATACGGATGTCAAATTCGATAATGCAAACATCCATTTACCTAATCGGCCTTTTAACATAGGAGCCGATAGCATGTGCTTGATGACGTCCGACTTGCATATGATGATGACCTCTGCGATAGCAAAATGTGGCGTAACTTGGTGCATGTAAAAAAACAGAGGCACAACTTGTCGATATCTGGATACCGCGTCTCCGCATCCGGCATCCTACGCTTATGTAGAATACGACTCGCTCTAGCCCATCATGCACTTGTACCACCACCAGGCGATGGGCGTGTCGCCCAGCGACAAGTAAAGGTAGAACGGTTTATGCTGGGGGTGGAACTAACATGGCGGCTTTGTCGGATATTCCTTGATCTCGTCGAAGGCCCGTTGTTGTTACCCCCCGGAACTCTTCGTCGACTTTAATTTTTGAGCCCCATGAGCGGCTCTATCCTTCCCGACAGTTAGAGATGAATAAATCGGTGAAGTTGATCTTGCCAATGAGGCGTAGCTCTTTCTTTGTAGTGGGTGGCTTCATTGTTAAATCGCTTCACGACTTTTCAGGCCGATCTCAATTCCGCGTTCATGGACCAAAAGCCCAGAACTGACCGGCCGTCACTCGGCACTTCTTTGGATTCATCCTCGGGCCAAACTTTCTTGTTCGGTCCGGGACGCTGCAGATCGCCCAAGTGCCCTTGCGGCGGACTTGACCACGTCATCGATGTAGATTTCCACCGGTTGCCGATCAGATCATGGAAGATATAATTCATGGCCCTACGATACGTTCGCGGCATTTTCAGTCCAAAGCGTCATGACTACATATTCAAACAACCCCACGGACCACAGGACTCGAATGCAGTTTTGTGTATGTCTTACGGAGCCATGAAGATCTGGTTGTACCGGCATTGCCGTCCATGAAGCTCAAAATTTTATGACCCGGTGCTGCATTGATCAATGTTTACGCCACGGCATCGGATATTCATCCTTTGGGGTAGCTCTGTTGAGATCTCGAAATCTATAGCAACACGCCATTGGCGCCCTTCTTCTCTCGAGCACGATGCTAGAAATCCATTCAAGATACGCATGGTCTGATCAACTTAGCCGTCGACATTTTCTCGACCTCTTTCTTTACTTCTTCCAAAATTTGACCTTCATTTGTCGTGCTCATTGTTGAAATGGCGAAATCCTTTTGAGCGGAGCCGATGCTCAATGATGCTCTGTCCAACCTGCATTTCGTAGTCCCATGCGAAGCGATCTGGATATTGTTTCAACAGGCTATCATCGGTTCCGTAGACTTGGCTCTAACTTTCTGCGATAAATGTTGGTGGTGGCTTATCCCGGGACCAATGTCGATCTCTTCTAGCTCATCGGTGATGTAAACCCATACCCTAGCTTTCGTCACTGTCAAATCGGCGCTAAACAGGGCAAAGCGATGGGTGAGGCACAAAAATAATTTGGGCGATCTTTGAATCGCCTTCTTGCTTGCATCATCAAGAACGGTTTACACCTTAATATTTTACTGGCGGTATCACCGCTACGACTACATGAACCGCTTTGCCGTATGATCGCTGCTTTTATTTTTGTGGCCGATCGCGAGGATCGCCGTACCACGGTGATCGTGGGCTTTTCTACTGTAAGGCGATGGATAAGACCAGCCTCACCCGTTTTGTAGCTTCAATCGTTCGCGGCCGTCTAGATTGATTCCGAGATCGGCTCTTGGTCTTCCGCTTCCCGATGTTCATGCCAGCGGAAACCTCGATAGAATCGTCGCATGGACGACCTCCACTTCATCCCCGTCCCATCAGACGCTTTGGTGCATCGTGGATGGGATGCATTAGCGTGGATCCAATCCTTCCTAGCAAGGCGGCGAGGTACTTTTGCTGTTCACGGCGAAAAATGACGGGTACGGTCTTCCTGCCCACCGTCAGATCCACGTTCGAGCATATGCGTTTCCGGCCGTTGAAGTCGCTTAACGTGGCGTTGGTTTTGATCAGGTCCGCAGAGAGCGTCCCAAACGTCGTAGCATGGAGTATGGCATGATATTGGCTATTGCTGCCGGTGTCCACTAACATCTTCTTGACGGTTGTCCATTGATGTAGCCCAGCAGTCTGAGCTTTAGATGTTTGTAACCCTTCACGTGGCTTCTTCAAAGATAACCGCCGTGGCCGCGATCAAAGCGTGCCCTTTGGTAGCATATTGGTTTGTGGCGCGCAATTACGGAGCACGAACACCATGTTTGTACCACCGATGCCAATGCATCGGCTTTTATTGGCTTAGGCGCCATTCTTTCTTTGTCGCGCGGCCCTCCGTCTCCGTAGTCGCCTTACTTTGCGGCCAGGTCGGTGCTGCTTTTAGCGTGGAATCTTGCGCTTGGCCTCTTCTAAGTTACGCACGTTGCACTCACGCTCGGGTGTGTCTCGAGTCCATCGGGCACCACCTTGGACGGTGACACTGTCTTCTTCTTTGTCGTCCAGGCCTCTCAAGGCCCTTCGCTCGAGCGGACTCCTTAGGACGGCTCTGAGGTTGGAGAGGTCCTAGACGTTCGAACACCGATACTGGCCTTGTGCCCTTCTTTTGTTGTCCACATTACAGGCGGTTGTCATCAGGCAATCGGCTCATTCCCACGTCCAGCAATGCTTGAAAAAGGGCAATCCCAATGTTTGTGCGCCTTCCTTCTCTTTCGGTCCCCTGGCAAGGTGCTCATGTCTTCCGTCGTCTCTGTCGTGCTGGCGACGTTGGTCATAATGGCGCTCATACTTATTAAGGAGATGCGTGGAATGTGGCTTCTGATATCGCACTCTCCTCACTTGTTCCTCTGTTAAGTATCGCCATTATCGTGTCCGGGGTCGCGTGGACCAGCCTTTTCTCTTTCTTTGCCCCGAGAGTGATCGCCTCCTCCTACCTGTAATGTGTCATGGTGGTACCTGCACCAGCCAAGTTGACATCGAGCGAAAAGTCCGATTGGCGTCTCGCGAGCTCGAGTTCTATCATGTTGACACCGGAACAGGTTCGTGTCCACTTTCATGGCAATCGGCGAGGATCGACGCCTTGCTCTATAGCCATCTGGATTTGGCGGCAAGCTCCTTGCACTCGTTGGTGGGGTGAGTGAGCGAATGATGCCACTTGCGATGGTCTCCGTTCATCTCCGGGCCGTAGGGATTTTGTGGCCTTCGGCAACCTCACCGCTTCTCCTTCAGCAGAGATCGAATATCTGCTCAGCTTTGCTCACATCAAGTCGAACCTCTCGCAGGCCCTTGCTGTTTCACCCATTTACGAGTCACAGATCTGCCCCGAGCCCATTCACCACGGCTACCTCCACAGTCCTCGTGAGGATCTTCCTCTTCTGCATCGACCGGGCTTATCGGACGCTTGAATTTGTCTTGGTACAACTCGTGGTGGCGCTGCTCATACATCGCCGCTCGAGCCATGTGCGCCAATGAGTTGTATTCTACCGAATGCCACGTCCTTGATGGGTGCTGAGAGGCACATCGCCAGCTCGATTGCTTCCTTCTCGATTAACGAGCCGAGTAACATCCATTCTTGATGGTCCTGAAGCTGGATGTATTCGACTCTGATTTCTCCCGCTTTTGTCGTACTTGCGCCAGTTCTGCAATGCCAGCCGTAGCTTCGAATGGTATTGGATGTGGAACTGTTCTTCTAATTGTTTCAGTGCGAATTGAATCAGTGGTGCGAGGTGTACCACCCAAAGGCTGTCCTGTTAGAGATTGTGCAAAAATCTCACGCGCATTTGATCCGATGCGAAATCATGCCTAGCTGTGCCAGGTATCGGCTTATGTGCTCGATCGAGCTTGACCCCTCTGATCCGCTGAATCTTGAGAATTCAGGGAGCTTATATTTGGGTGGTAGTGGAATCAGGTCAAACTCGTTGGGGTACGGCTTTGAGTAGCCGATGGTGCGCCTTTTCGGCACGAAGCCGAACTGATCTCTCAGGATGGTAGTGATTTGATCCACTGTTTGAGCTGCAGGGGCTAGACTCTCATGGCTTGTTCCAGTGGCATACTTGGCTAGCCACGCCTGTTTGTCAGCGTCCATCCCAGACATCGTTGCTCCAGGAACGCCTGCTCCTGAAGATCCTGCAGTAGGAACCCCTGCCGCGGACACTCCTGCGGTTGCGATCTGGCTGGTGCGCGTCAAGTTGTTGCGATCCGCACGTAGGCACATATGTACCCATGCGGGATCTCTTTGGGTGGCTCGAACAGGAATTGGCAATCACCTGGATCGCCTCCGGCCTTGTAGACAATATATGCCGCTGATCCTGGCGGCTCTGGAGCCGCGAGTGTGAATGGCAGTTGCGGCCTGGTGTGGAGCGGTCTTTCTCCTTGGTGGGTTCCTAAAGTGGGCCCCGACGGAGAGTACTGATGTTTCATGATTTCCTGGACCACGCGAACCGCGACCCGCTCGAAAGCGTTCACGGGATCTCGAGTGGCGGTGTAGAGAATGAGCCACCATGTAGTTGACCTCCGTCAGAGAGCCTGAGCGTTCCAAGGAATGCAGATCCACTTCATCGAGACCTCGGGAGAATCCTTCCACCGATGCCCGCGAACGGGTCCTCTCGAAAGAGCCGATGAGGTCGGCCTCGAAGAGCTCGATCTCGTCATACTTCGCTTTGTGCTCAGCAGAAGCTCGTGACGCGGACCGGCCTGTTCTCCATCGTGGCGTCGGACATTGATGTAGATGTTGTTGAATGTCCCACCGGGCGCGTAATGTGTTGCTGTCAAAACTCACCGCGGCGGACGAGCAACACGAAGAGCCGGAGGCTCCTGAGCTACCGGTGGGCCTGGTCCTCGCCGACGGCCCAGAATCTTCCGGCACGCACGCGTCTGTCTTGGTTCGAGATGCGTACACCTGACCTATACCTGGTCAGGAAGGTGATGGATTGTTCCGATTGGTTTCCTGCACGGTAAACAAGTATACGTAAAATTCGAGCCGTGATCGGCTCCCAGGTTTCCCTGTAAATCGGCTTTCAGAGCCGATTGTCCCCACGGCTCTGCATTGGATCTATGATCACATGGGGTTTTGCTTAATTACTACAAGTTAAATCGATCTACGATAGTTTAACGTTTTCACCACGCAACCGGAACGTCCCACGCGTAGTTGAGCCTAATAGACGAAGATAGTAGAAAACCGATCCTAGAGGAGGCCTAAAACCAACATAACGTCAATTCCGGAAACATCCCTCTAAGATCAATAAACCATACCTTACGTACACGGATCGTTCAACCCGCTTGAGGCCTAACCACGTAGATATTAAACTAAACCTTGATGAACAAGGCACAACTATAACAGATCAAATCGACTTAAGCGAAATCAAGCAAGATGCCACCTTTACACCCGGAGAAGGTGCAAAGACGGCGAGATAGCTAGAGGTAGCATAAATAAGCAATCATAGTAAAAGTATCGATGCTAGCTCTAACAAATTCTGGTAAAGGTGTTACTCGCCATCAACAAGGCTTAGTACGAGTAACACCGATAACGATAGTAAATCGCCTAGATCGCAAGATGCGATCTAGGCGATGGCACTTACCCGAGAAAACCCTAGAACAAGGGTATGGCGCGCCGAGATTGTGTTTGTTGTGAACGTGATTGTCCTCCTTTTCTCAATAACCCTAGGTACATATTTATAGTCCGGAGACTCTCTACTTTTGGAATAACTCTACAACTCTATCTTTATCTAAACATAAACGGAACCTAAACAAATACGACTCCTACTAAGATACAAGATACACGGGCAATTCAGCCCAAATCCACGCCCTAGGCCGATCCAACGACACGTTGAATATATGTATCTTCTAAGCCCATCTTGATCACGGCCCATCTCCATCTTAGGCCAAAATATGGCGATAACAGTTATATATGAGGCATGCTTTTCGAGTTATTTTTGTCTTTTTCGAGAATATGCCGATGATTGAAATGTCGTGGCACAATATATATGTGAATGTGCTATGACGGGATTGTTAGCCTTGTGATATGCACAAGTCCAGGAATTGTGCATCCTACTTGGCTAACAGTCCCGTCATAAGCAATTCCTGTGTCCAACGACCTAGCTAGTTATATATGAGGCATGCTTTTCGAGTTATTTTTGTCTTTTTCGAGAATATGCTGATGATTGAAATGTCGTGGCACAATATATATGTGAATGTGCTATGACGGGATTGTTAGCCTTGTGATATGCACAAGTCCAGGAATTGTGCATCCTACTTGGCTAGCAGTCCCGTCATAAGCAATTCCTGTGTCCAACGACCTAGCTAGTTATATATGAGGCATGCTTTTCGAGTTTTTGTCTTTTCGAGAATATGCCGATGATTGAAATGCCGTGGCACAATATATATGTGAATGTGCTATGACGGGATTGTTAGCCTTGTGATATGCACAAGTCCAGAATTGTGCATCCTACTTGGCTAACGGTCCCGTCATAAGCAATTCGTGTCCAACGACCTAGCTAGTTATATATGAGGCATGCTTTTGAGTTTGCTCTTTTTGATTTAAGAGTACTTTCTATAAGTGTATCTTCATATGACTTTAATTATACATGTTTTTCAATCACCGGTTAGTTATTATTGTCAACTTGTAGATGACGTGGTACGTCAGGTACAAGGGAGTTCCTGAGTCTCGATGATTGGGAAGACTGGGAGACAGTGCAGCCGCAATAGCTACAAAGGGTACAACACTATGGCGGAGGCGGAAGATAGATACACGCGCTATCTAGCGGGAGTTAGGACAAGGAACCGGATGAAGACCTACACCTTCGTCGCGGCGGTGATCATGCTTATCTTCTTTGGTTATTTATCCCGCGTTTGTGTCTAGCTAGCTAGTTTAGATGTTTAGGCGAGCTTCCGAGCTCTAACTTGTTCGATCGACACATGTATTCGCATGTCACCAACTACTACTTTGTAACATGATCAAAACAATGTAACTTGGACTATGTATTCATGTATGAGACTTATCTATATGTATTTGTTTCAATCTTGTTTTTCATATCGAGTATTTATATATATAATTGTATATCTTGTATATGTGTGTATATCTGCTGTAATATTGTATATAATCTGTATTGCATATAATGGCTTGGAAATTAAAAAACAAAAAACATCTGTGGCGCACATGTTCTACCTTTGGCGCACTACACCTAAAGCGCACCATGGATGTTTAGTGGCGCACCGGGTAGTGCGCCTGAAGATCAGGATAGCGCACCATGCCAAACTTCGTGGCGCACTAGGTGCGCTTCGCCTATCTACCTGGCCGTGGCGCACTAGGCGGCGCCACGGCCGAGAGATAGCCAGAGCCAGGCCGTGGCGCACTACAGCGCCACGGATGGGCTCTTCAAAGCGCCATGACGACCATTTTCCTAGTAGTGGTTTGGGGTTGGCGTTGATCTGGCGCCACCGCTGCTGTCGTACGCTGTGGTGATTCACCTCTCCCCTAGGCGTGGCTATGATCACTGTCGTGGCGCTGTATGGGTCGCAGCGCCCCCTTGGGGGTGCTCCCCGTGCCGAGATGGTCGTCGGCTATATCTGCTTCCTCTTCTAATCTACAACGAGGACCTTTGGTGAGTGCTTCCTCTCCTCTCGTGCTGCTCTTTGCTAGGCATAATATACTAGATGTTGGTAGTGACCTTCCTGGTGATTGTCTGGTCCTGATTAGGGTTCTTGGTTCTGTTTAGGGTTCATACCCTGCTGTTGATTAGATACTGATGAACTGGATCACATGTTGATGATCTCTGAATTTGTTAAGTGGTGACTAGCTGTGACTTACTGCTGATGATTACTTGTGGTGATGCTAGTGATTTACTGCTGATGATTCCATGGTTGAATTTCATATGATTTAGATGGTAAAGTTGTTCTAGAAACAATACTTGGTAAAGCTAGTAGTTTTGATAACTTACCACTATCATTACTTGGTTAATGACAGTGAGTATGGTGTGATGAAGTCACTGTCTTAGTACTGTTGGCTTGAGAATTCATGTATAAATTGAGATCAAAATTATCTCTTTCTGTTAAGACATATATATATATATGAATATCATGTTTATGATTCATGTTTTTTTAAGAACAGGAAAATGATTTATAATTAGTTGATTGTATCTGTAAAGATTGGATGCTTAACCTGCTTAGTTTAGAACTGTTCTTGTCACACCATCCTTGTATGGCACACAAGACTAGATTCTTTACTTGGTGTGGTTTTATTCAAGCTTAAGTTTTGTCTTGGCGTGATAGATAAGTGAAATCCACTTTCCTTATATCCCTAGAACCAATGATGTTGGTCTGAGGTTTAGGGATTTAGACCTCTATCTATTGATTCACATGGATTAATTCTGGTAATGATACCTGACGAGGTTTAATCTCGTCAATGCCCATTGTTATGAGCTTGGGTTTTGAAGAAGATGGGGATGCTGGAGATCGCGGAACGGTAAGCAAACAAGCAACATGGAGACACGAGGTTTACCCAGGTTCAGGCCCCCGGAGGGAAAACCCTACTCCTGCTTGTCTGCTCTTGATTACGGCGGAACCGAAAGTTACAGGGGTGCGCAGATGCAATCTGGCATGAAGGTGTGTATGCGGCGATTTGCGAAGTGCCCTTCTCATCGTGCCCTTCTAGCCTTTATATAGAGATAGGCAGGTCCCGGGCATAGACCGAGTCGGTTACAGATTTAGGGTTTGCCCCTTTGAATATTCTATCTAATCTAGTCTTGCTCTCCAAGGATCCGAAGACGTCATGGTCTTGGGCCACCCGAAAATCCTCATGGGCCGTGTATATTCTCGTGGGCCTTCCTTGGGCCGGACCAGGTATGCTAAGGCCATGTACCCGTGGGGTATAACCATGTAAGTAGCCCCTGAGTGTTCAGTCGAATCATAGATTCAGCTGAAGACTCTTCAATCTTTTGGGTGCAGCTATTTTCTGTTCATCGGAGAATGATTTTAGTGCGTAGGGATTGTTGATGTGTGTGCCTGACTCTCCCGACGGATCAGGGCCAGTTAACTGTCTTAGGACAAAACAACACGATCTTCTTCAGATTCGAGTCCCTCGACTCGAACCCGGAACAAATGCTGGTGTAATTCAACTCAGGCCGTTGAGGACTTATAGGAGTAGAATTCTAGTAATTTTCGAATGGTGTACCCAACGCGTCCGTCGGGATTTTCATCGCGCCTACTGGCACGATTATTACTATCAGAGCACGGTCGTATGCGTTGCCAGGCCATCAGATGGTATCTGTAGGTCTTATATTTGCGTCGCAGACACAACATCGAAAATTTTATCATCGCGGAGGTGATTCGGGTGGCCAAGGAGGTTGTTTACTCATTTAGCGTTGGCTGTGCAGAGTTGCCAAAAAGTTTTTGCACGCACCTCCGAAGGATCGCAGCCGAAGAATTCATAGGGTGCGCGACCAGCGCTCCCTATGGGAGTAGCCCCCGAGTGTTTATTCGAGTCGTAGACTCGAGCAGAGACTTTAATTCAGTCGTTGTTGACTTTAGGTCCGTAGGACACAAATTTTTCGGATGCTTGAATCCATCTTCCCTATGGGAGTAGCCCCCGAGTCCGAAGTGGAGTCGTAGACTCGACGTTGGACTCGAAGAATAGTTGAGCGGTTTAGTACCTTAGTCATACCTCGGGTGCGCGGATAGCGCTCCTGATAGGAGTAGCCCTCGAGTAGTTACTCGAATCGTAGATTCGAGTGAGTACTTTAGCTGTGTAGTCCAAGATTTGTAACTGTTGCTAGTATAGCTTTGATGACGTCGGTGCTGACGATCGGTGACCTCAAGCGTCTGCGGCGCCAGAGGTGACGTGACTGGGCGATCGTGGGTCCCACCTTCTGACTTTGAATTGACTGGTCACGCGCGACGTGGAGATAATTACGACGGCGCCTTGGTTTCCATGCGTAGTGGACGGTGTGTGAGCGACGGTTCGCCGCTGTGCTCACACGTGGACAGTTGGATTTTGATGCTGGCTCTATGGCTTCCTGATGAACGGTCCTTGTGTATCGTCTTCGTCCTTATAATCTTGTGGGGAAAACTTTGTTTGTTTTCACCGCAGCCATTCGCGTTTCACTGCTTCCACTTTCTTGAGATTTCCTCGCCGCGTCCTGGAAGTTATTCGATCCTTCCCCTCTGCCTTTCTTCGCTCACGCTCTCGCCGTCGTACTGCAATGGGGAAGCCGAAGAAGTCCTCTGTCGCAGTGGGCACCAGCGCTGCCGTCGGCGGCAAGAAGGGTACCGCCACCACCCGTGTCACCGACGGTGGTTAGCGGCGATCGGAGACGCGCGAGGGCGACCTGCGCAAGCTTCGTGAGCAGGGTCTGATCCCACATGACAAGGGGCCCGTCAAGATTCCCGGCGACGAGGTAATTCCCCGTCCACCCGCTAGGTTTCTGGTAATGTTTGTTGCGTTTGTCCTTCGGAGCCTTTCTCTCCCAATCCACGATTTTCTCCGTGGATTGCTTTTCTTATACGGCATTAAACTCCATCATCTTTCGCCAAATTCCCTTCTCCACATCGCCTGTTTCATCACCTTCTGCGAGTGCTGGCTCGGTATCGAGCCGCACTTTGGCCTTTTCCGGAAACTTTATTCCATGAAGAGTCAATCTAGCTCCGATGGCGTTTATCCTATCGATGGCTGCATCATTTCCCTTAAATCCAATTTTATCTTCTTCTCTTTTTATATGTCTGAGTCCGAATCTACTTGGCGGGCGTTGGTTTACATCCGCGACTCCACGGTGGGCCAACAAAATTTTGTCCTTCTCGGGACTCCCAGATAATCCAGCCGAAGAGGTCCTGGAAGAACCAAATCTTGGATGGCGAGGTGGCGGAGATAGAGGAGCTTTATCGTTGTGTGGAGGACCTCCAGGTGTTTCCAGATGAGGAGGCGAACGGTGTGGATATTATCCACACCTTCCTCAAATGTAGGGTGCAGCCGCTTCAGGCTAGGGCGCACCCGATGTTCCTTTATTCTGGCCGCCACGATCCGACTAGGGTTTCGACTAAGGATCTCTCCAGGGGGGTCTCGACAGAATCCTTCGGCCGCTGCTGAAGTTCAAAGCTGTAGAGGACCTTCCGGGTGACTTGCTGACCCTTCCGTTCAGGGCCTCTCGACTGGTGTCATAGGTGTAGATCTAGGACGCGCGCGTAGCGCTTTTTTTGACTGTGTTTTCTTGTACCTTTTTTTGTTCTGAAAGTTTGTTTCTTTTGTGCAGGAGTTCAAGGTACCGGGCATGGTGGCTCCGCTACCCGAACGTTTTCCGGATGCACAGGACAATGAGGTAGTGGACTCCATGTCTGAGCTTCCCTCGGCGTTGTCACCGGTTGAAGAGACATTTGAGTCAAGCGAGGAGCAAACTCGAAAGCGGACACGGAGCTCGAGCGAGTCATCGGATGCTTTGACTCCGCCGACGCCTAGGAACTCGCCATGCCTTGTGCGCCACAATGGAGGTGATGGTGGCTCTTCCTCTCCTATTCCATCCATGCCCGTGCGGGCTGCAGTGCCACAACCGCCGGCGAAGCGGAAGAAGAAAGAGAAGAAGGAAGAGAAGGGCAAGAGGGCCTTGCTTGTCTTCAACTTGAGCGATATGGACGTGTAAGTACCCTCAGTTGCCTTTTGCTATCTTTCATTGTTGCTTGCTTGTATTTGACTGATGTTTTCTTTTGCAGCCACTCCTCCTATGGCTTGTTTAGCGATGGCACTCGGGAAATGGTGGGGGATTCGAAGATTGCGCCTCCTCCTTCTCAGACGGTGGCCGCCTCTGGGGACATTGATCCGAACCCTTCTCCGCGGGAGGCTCGGGTGTTCGTCCCCCAGAAGACTACAGCCGGACCATCGGAGTCTCCGTCTGATCATGTAAGTATTTTTGTCCTTGTCGTGGGGGGGAGCCCCCAAGCGTCTTTCGGATGATCTGTTGATCATGTCTTATTTTTGTGCGTGTCTCGGGGGGAGCCCCCGAGCGCTTTTTGTATTCTTGATTTGTTTTGCTCGTTTCTTGGGCGCAGCCCCCGAGCCTTTTTCCTGACAAGTTGCGTCTTCTCACAGCCTTTTGTTCAAGGCGTCAACCAGCTGGTGAAGCAGCATCTGGCATTGGAGGCCAGCCTTCAGCGGCTTCAAGGTTCATTTTTTAGATCAATATTCTACTTCTTCGGTTGCTTGCTTACTTATGAATCTCATGCTTGTTCTTTGTTGCAGACGAGAATAACACTGCCCTTCGCGAGCTTGATGCTCTCAAAAAGAGTCTCGGGCGAGCGGAGAAAAAAGCTGAAGATGCCGTTGGCGCTAAGGAGCGCCTTGAGCAGGAGCTAGCCGACGCAGCTGCGGCTAAGGAGCGCCTGCAGCAAGAGGCCACGGACCGCGAGGAGCAGCTCGCCACTGCTGCGGCCTCGCGTGAGAAGGAGGTAGCCTGCAAGCTGATGGCTGCTGCCAAGGCTATTTTGGGTGAGTAATTCCGCCTGTTACTTGTTCCTTTTCGGCTTCCTTGTCTCTCTGGTTTTTTTTTATTCTCACTTTGCCTTTTTCGTTTGTCTAGATGCTGCGAGCATCGAGTTTGACCGCGGTGCCCTAGAGCACGGGAGTGCTCTGGATGATGCCACTGCGGCGGTCGAAGAACGCTGCAGTACCGTGGTAGGCTCGCTTGCCAAGGCCAAGGAGGTTCTCGGGCGCTTCTACAAGGAGCTCGTCCCCAAGGGCGTCGCCCTCGAGGATGTCAACTTGTTGGCGGATGCGTGTCAGCCGAGGCACCTGCGGCGTACAAACGCAAGCAGAAGGGCATCGGCGTGTCCATGGGGCTGGCGATGGCCATGGCATCTGGAGCGGAGTTGGTTCTTCATCAGGTCACCTCCGAGATACCGACGGCTCCTAACGGATCTGAGGTAGCCTTTGCCCTCTATGCTGCTTGCTGTAAGCGTTATGGGCCGAAGCTTATTGACTTGCTAGCAGAGTACGCGATGAGGCAGCAGGGAGGCCAAGAGCAGGCAATCCGGCTCCGAGGCCACTCAGGATGCAGCTTCTTAGGCCTTGTAATTATAGGATATCTTTCATCTGTTTTGTTGTAATATATTTATGAACACTCCTTGTGTCACGCAGTGGATTTTGTTGCATATAATGAATCTCCAAGCTGTTTTCTCATTCGTGCGTTTGTTCATATCCCTCGCTTCATTTCCTCTAGGGACCTTCGGGTGATGATCCCGTTGATACTTCGTCTGCGTCACGGCTGCGACCATCCTTGGATGATGCGTAGCAGCTTGTATTTCTTCGTGACCGCATCCGTAGTCTTGAGAAGGAGTTGCTTGGCATCCGAGGCCACGCGGATGTTTGGAAGTCGAAAGTGGAGCGAGGCGCCGCCAGAGAGGAGTATCTGATGGGGTAGTTGCGGCGTTTGGCCGAACAGCTTCAGTGTGAGTTTCTTCGAGCTGCTGCTCACTTTTCGGATGTGCCTATTGGCTTGTCATCTTACTTTGTAGGTGTTGCAGGTGCTAACCTTGTTCCTAGGGAGGAAAAGGAGCGTGTTGCTGTTCGGATCAACTGCCTGACCCAACAAGATATGGAGGCTGGCGGCTTTTTCTGGATGGACCACGATCGTGCCATGGTCCTTGCGACTGTGCAGGATCGTGTTCACCAGGTGTTGCGGGTGCTGTGGCAAGCGAAGACTTCTTTGTCGTCAATTCTGCACGTGATGTTTCCCCTGGATGAGGCGCCATCAACTCTCTGGGGCCTGCTGGAGAAGTTTCGAGATGTGCATCATGTCAGGGAGCTGGTGCGGCATCAGTTGGTTGCGGGGGTGAAGGCCGTGCTTTCCCTTGTGCGGCTGTATCTCCCTGATGTAGATCTTGTTGCTGTTGCGGCTGGGCCGCCTCCTCGGCCAGATGGCGACATGTGGGACATGCGTCCGCACTATGCGGCTGTAAGGCAGTATGCCGAACAAGTTGTAGATCTCTTTCAGCATCGTGCGCAGGTGATTGTTCAGAATAGGTAGGACCTGTAAAAAGATAGATGTAAAACTTGTATGTATTCGACTGGGTGTGCTATGTCCCTTGCTGTGAAGGTTGATTGTTTTTAGCACGTGTTGCTTTGTTTGTATGCATGCTCTTTTCGTTAGCCTGACATGATCAGCTACTCAGGTGTACACGCGTTATCCTCAGCCGACGAAGTCGTGAGATGAGGGGAGCCCCCGAGTGTGTTGTAACATGAAGAAAATTCGAATAAGAGATAAATATTTGGGGCGAGACACCTAGCTTTATTCATATCGTAATGAGGAGGTACATTGTTCGGCTGAGTAGCCTTGGCCGAATAGCCTTATTGAAAGTAAAAGGAGGGGGTAGCTAGGGGTAGAAGCGTCACAGCTGTGCGACGTTCCATGGGTTGGAGTATGCGACTCCAGACTCCACGTGCTTGAGGAGATATGCGCCACCTAGGATGACTTCGGTGACGATGTAGGGTCCTTCCCAGGGTGAATCGAGATTCTTCGGCCGCTCTTGCTTGAGTCGTAATACTAGGTCTCCTTCGACGAAGGACCTTGGGCACAGCCGATGGCTGTGATAGTTGTGGAGGCTCTGCTGATAGACCGCCGATCGGGTCGCGGCTATGTTGCGTGCCTCGTCGAGTGTGTTGACGGCGTCCTCGAGTGCGGCCGTCGATTTGGCTTCGCTATAGGCGACGACCCGTGGGGCTTTGTGGCGCATTTCAGTGCAACAAGGCTTCGCACCGGCACCATGAAGAAAGGCGCGTAGCCGCTGAGCTATTTGGCGCAGCGCAGGCTCCAGAGGACGGAGGGTAACTCTTCTGGCCAGGCTCCCGCAGGTCGCTGGAGTGGGATCATCAGGCGTTTCTTGATGCCGCCGCCGACAAGGCCGTTGGCCTTTTCAACCTGCCCGTTCGTTTGTGGGTGCGCCACTGAGGCGTATGTTATGTTAGGCCTTCGCAGAAGTCCTGGAATTCTTTGGAGATGAAGTTCGACCCGTTGTCGGTGATGATGCTGTGCGGCACACCGAACCTGTAGACTATGGAAGAGCTTCAAGGCCGTTTTTCCCTTTTGGTTGGTGACGGGCATGGCTTTGAACCACTTGGTGAACTTGTCGACTGCGACCAGGAGGTAGATGTGGCCTCCTTTCGAGGACTTGGGAAGTTTGACGATCATGTCGAGGCCCCATTGGGCGAAGGTCCAGGCCAAGGGTATAGGCCTGAGCTCCGATCCTGGTGCGTGCGGTTTATCTGCGAACCTCTGGCACCCATTGCATTTTCGGACGATGTCTTTGGCAACGTTCATGGCCGTTGGTCAGTAGAATCCAGCTCGTAGAGCTTTGGCGACAAGGGCGCGGCTGCCCGCGTGGTGGCCGCAGATGCCCTCGTGGATGTCTTGGAGAATAGTTTTGCCGTCACCAATGGTGACGCACCTTTGGAGTACACCCGAAATGTTGCGCTTGTACAGCTCGCCATTGATGATGGTGAAGGCCTTGGACCGGAGAGATATGCGTCGGGCATCTATCGGGTCATTAGGCAGTTCCCCGTCTATCAGGTATCGGAGGTATCGCTGTGTCCATGTTTCTTCGACTGCCATGACCTGCATCAGGTTGACCACTTCAACCTCTGTGTCGAGTTTTTCTGGTCCTTCCCGTCCTTCGGATAGCGCAGCCCCTGAGTGTTCCGCTTATTCGGGTGATCCCTTGGGGAATTTCCTTGTGATGGATGGCATGCAGATCTGTTCGAGGAACACACCTGGTGGCACTCGGGCGCAGGTGGAGCCGATGTTGGCGAGTCTGTCAGCCTCTTCGTTGCTTTATCTTCCAACGTGTCGAAGCTCGCAGCCGTCAAAGTCTACTTCGAGTGAGTTGTAGAGTGTGCGGTACGCAATCATGTTGGCAGCCTGCGCGTCGCACTCGTTCATCGTCTGCTGGACGACGAGGTTCGAGTCGCCATAGATGAACAGGCGCGTCGCTCCGCGGATCTTGGCCATCCTCATGTCGTGGATAAGTTCCTCGTATTCGGCTTCGTCGTTGGAAGCTCGAAATTTTATCCGGAGGACGTACTTCATCTTGTCGCCCTGCTGGGAGGTCAGTATGACCGGCCTCGCCTCCACCTCGCTTGAGCCATCGGCGCATCGCCCATGACTACGCTATGTCCGAGTTTCCGCAACCGCAGTTCCATCCAAAGGACTAGGAAATCCGAGGACTGCGACTTGATCACATGGCGCTTTCAGAGACTATGTCTAGAGGTGACAGCTCGATGACCCACAAGGCCACGCGTCATGTGGCCTCCGGGTTGTTAAGGATGCTGTTCAGGGGTGCTTCGTTGATGACTATCACCTGATGCTCCTAGAAGTAATGGCTCAGCCAACAAGCCGTCATGAACATGTCGTAGGCGAGTTTATGGTAGTGAGGGTACCTCTGCTTTATCGGCGTCAATACCTCACTGAGGTAGTAGATTGGGTGTTGGACCCCATGGGTCTTGCCATATTCGGGTCATTCGACCACGAGCATGGTGCTTACCACCTGGTGTGTAGCTGCTATGTATAGCAGTAGAGGTCGCGCTCCTTTGGCGTGACCAAGACGGACGAGGTGGAGAGCAACCGCTTCAGATCTTCGAATGCGTCGTCCGCTTCGGGCGTCCACTCGAATTTGTCTGCCTTGCATAGCAGCTGGTAGAAAGGCAGGGCTTTCTCGCCCACGCGGCTGATGAACCTGCTCAACGCCCCGATTCTCCCAACGAGCTGTTGGACGCCTTTGAGGTTCTTCGGCTTCTCCATGGCCATTATGGCCCGGATCTTCTTCGGGTTCGCCTCGATCCCTCATTGGGAGATGAAGTATCCGAGAAGTTTGCCAGATGGGACGCCGAAGGAGCACTTTTCTCGGTTTAGCTTGATCTTGTATCGATCAAGGTTGTCGAACGTCTCGCGGAGATCGTCGATCAGTGTCTTGGCCTCCCTTATTTTGATTACTATGTCGTCAACATATACTTGTATGTTGCGGCCGATCTGGTTCTTCAAGCATGCATGCATGCACCACTGGTACGTGGCACCTGCGTTCTTCAGCCCGAAGGGCATTGTGTTGTAGCAGAACAGTCCGAACGGCGTGATGAACGCCGTTTTCTCCTGATCTTCGACCTTCAGTCGAGGAAGGAGAGCTTCTCGCATCCTGCAGTCGAATCGATGATCTGATTGACCCAAGGGAGAGGGAAGTGATCCTTCGG
Source organism: Avena longiglumis (assembly GCA_030063025.1). Lineage (NCBI taxonomy): Eukaryota > Viridiplantae > Streptophyta > Magnoliopsida > Poales > Poaceae > Avena > Avena longiglumis. The sequence continues at coordinate 566,033,953 of CP125973.1, forward strand.
GCAGTGCTTGTTCAACGATGTGAAGTCCACGCACATCCGCAGGATGTCCGTGTCCTTTTTGGGGACCATCATAGTATTGGCCAGCCACTCGCTTTCCTTGATCTCTCTGATGAAGTCAGCGTCGAGCAGTCTGTTGACCTCGACTTTGATGTCTTTAGCATGTGGCTTGGACAGTCGTCAGATGGACTGTTTGACGGGCTTGGTGTCTGGAAATACGTTAAGTGCGTGTTCGGCGAATTCCCTGGGAACTCCTGGCATGTCCGCGGGACACCAGGCGAAGATTTCCCAGCGCTCATGAAGGAATTCGATGAGCGCGCTTTCCTATGCGGGGCTGGGGTTCTTGGCGATCAACGTCCTCATGGAGGCGTCTGTCAAGTTGACCTGCACCATCTTTGTGTTCACGGTGGAGTCGAAAGACATATCGGGTGCGTTCTGCCTTGCGACTGGGGGTGCCCCGTTGTCTGTCACCTCTCGGAGCCTTATGAGCTCCTCCTGCATGCCGAATGACTGGGATATTCTGTTGAAGTCCCTGTCGCAGTGGTCTGATCGGGTGAAGCTCCCGTGGACCGTGATGACGCCCCTAGGTCCTGGCATCTTGAGTAGCAGGTACGCGTAGTGCGGTACTGCCAGGAACCGTGCGAATGCCACGCGCCCGAGGATGGCGTGGTATTGTGATGGCCAGTCCACCACTTTGAACTCGAGTCGCTCGCACCAAAAGTTATCGGGCTTTCCGAAGATGACGTCGAGCCATATCTTTCCCAGGGGGAATATGCCCTTCCCTGGGATGATGTCGTGGAACGTTGTGTCGGGTTGTTCCAGGCTGCACAGCAGGATCCACATTGCTGCTAAGGTGCTGGCGAACATCAGATTGATGCCGATGCCGCCGTCCATGAAGACGCGGCTCATATCGAACCCTTTGATTCGCTACCGAGCACCAAGGCAGCATGTCCTAGGCGAGGGACCGGCAGGGTGATCCGAATGGTCAACGTGATCAGACTCAACCGAGGTACTGTGGATGGCGGGTGGAGCGGTCACAACCAGACTGACCTGACGGGTGATTTTCTTTTGCACCCTGTTTGTTGGGCACCCTTTTTGGATCATAAGTGACCCTTTTGGCACGGGGTAACCGTTTCCGCAATTGTTCTGCGCATGTGCGATTGGGTGATTCAAGGTCCCACGGATGGTGGTGGGAGCCCGGGCGGCGTCACCCGTCGGTGCGTTTTATACCTGTGGTTCGGGCATGCCTCATCTGGGACATGCTCTCGCTGAGTTTTTGGTACTCGCGACAGTCTTTGAGCATGTGGCTTGCCTTCTTTTTACCATCCTGCTTGTCGATGTAGAAGTGGATGGTGCATGGGCCTGACAATTTGTCATATGTCGAGGGTCCATCGTCGCCGCTGGCGTTGCTATGATCAAGGCTGGGCGTCCTCCATCGCGGAAGTTTTTTCCACGGTACCCGCTGCTGCTGCGGTTGCCTTCGCTGCGGCGGTCGGCGTAGCCAGCCGTGACCATGTCGAGTCCGTCGCGATCATCGTAGACGCGCGATCTTTGCTTGCTACGACATTCACGTTGACGGTCGTAGTGATCTTCCTCCTCCGAGTGTGCTCGGTGGACGGAGTCCTCGCCATCTGCCCACCTATTGGCGATGTCCATGAGGTGGTCAAGTGTCTTGGGCTTGACGCGCCCAAGTTCTTCCTTGAAGTCTTGGCGTTTGACGCCGTCCTTGAAGGCGTCGATTGCTCTCTCCTCGGAGATGTGTGCCGCGGAGTTCTTGGTGTTGGACCGGCGTAGTATATACGAGCGAATGGATTCGCCCGTTCGCTGGGTACATGCCCTCGGCTCTTCGATCGAGGCTGGCCTCTTGCTGGTTCCCTTGAATTTTTGGATGAAACTGTACGCCAATTCCTCCCAGCTTCGGATGGATCCCGAGGATAGGCCGAGCCAGATCCGGCCGCTGTCACCGTGAATCGAACTAGGCGGTGTTTTTTTTTCGCCGTGTAGCTTGACGGACGACGGGTGGTCATTGAGCCACGCCTTGGGGTCATGTGTGCCGTCAAACTTTGGAGTGTCCGAAGGAAGCTTGAAGTTTCATGGCATCCGTGTCCGCCGGACGGATCTGCTGAAGCATCAAGCTCCGCAAAGTTCTCCTTCATCGTCCTCCTCCTCGGATTCGGACGAGCATACGCGCTTGGCGCGTGCCTTGTCGATCTTGCGTTGGGTGAGCTTGCTTCCAGTGTCGTAATCACGGCTGCGATGTCGCGAGCTCTTGTGCCTTCGAGGTAGGTCGTGTTCTTCCTCGTCGGATGAAGGTGTGGGACTGCGGTTGAACTTGACCGCAGCCTTATTTTTTGGCTCCACAGGAGCTTCTCCATGGAGCGCAGCTCCAATGAGTCTGAGTCTGTCTAGTGCGGATTTTTACATCGGGTCCCCCACCGGAGGTGGATGGACACAAGGTATGTGGTGGCTGCCATGATTGCAGCTTGCGGTGTCTTCAGGATGACGTTGCCATCGGCATCCATCTCCATGAAGGACGTGTTGAGGGTTCGGGTCACCTCGCGACGTGCAGTGGGGTCCATGTTCTCTACGCGAGAACGGTGCTTGTTGTCGTGGTTGCCGTGCGAGCTGGACTCCGAGGCCGCTTGCTTGTGTTTGTCAAGCACCTCTTGCATCTCCACCTGCTTTTTGTGCTCTTCGACGAGGAGCAGGTGGTACGCCATCAGTAGGTCCCGTGAGGCACCCACAGGCAGGATCTTGTTGCCTGCCACGGCTTCGCGTGCTTGAGCCCATCCTTCCTCGCTGAGGTGGATTACCCGATTGGGATCGGTGTCCTCCTCGTTGGGCGGGGGGACTGGTTCCTCCTGTTTTCTCCGTTTCTACCTTGTGGGTTGGGCGGCGGGTTGTGTTCCTGATCCACATCGCCTGGATGACAGCGCATTGGTAGCGTCCAGGTTGGATCGTTGCCGCAGCTTTTGGATCCGTAACCGAGGTCCTTCATCCGATGGCGGATCGCATGCACTGAGTTGCGCTTGTTGTCGCCATAGGACTCATCTGTCGATGGTGATGTGCGTAGCACGGGATGCGGAGCCAACGAGGCGGGCCTGATTGATAGCAGGGGCACCCTCTCTGGGAGGCGGAGAGTGTCGGTCTGCCCTACCTAGAAGCAGAAGCTCCCGAACAGGATCTCGAGCCCGTCGCTAACGGGCTCGAAGTCCTTCAGAGTGGCTGGCGAGTGGGCGGTGAAGTCGAAAGCGCCGAAGAGGAGATGGCTCTCCGTCTCCGAGGAGTTGTAGATCTCTTTGGTTGGGACCGTCACGATCGCACAATCAGCGCCCCCAATTCCCACAGATGGCGCCAATTGACGAGGTTTAATCTCGTCAATGCCCATTGTTATGAGCTTGGGTTTTGGAGAAGATGGGGATGCTGGAGATCGCGGAACGGTTAGTAAACAAGCAACACGGGGACACGAGGTTTACCCAGGTTCAGGCCCCGGAAGGGAAAACCCTACTCCTGCTTGTCTGCTCTTGATTACGGCGGAACCGAAAGTTACAGGGGTGCGCAGATGCAATCTGGCGTGAAGGTGTGTATGCGGCGATATGCGAAGTGCCCTTCTCGTGCCCTCCTAGCCTTTATATAGAGATAGGCGTGTCCCTGCATAGACCGAGTTGGTTACAGATTTAGGGTTTGCCCCTTTGAATATTCTATCTAATCTAGTCTTGCTCTCCAAGGATCCGAAGACGTCATGGGCCTAGGCCACCCGAAAATCCTCATGGGCCATGTATATTCTCGTGGGCCTTCCTTGGGCCGAACCAGGTATGCTAAGGTCGTGTACCCGTGGGGTATAACCATGTCAATACCAGCTACTATTGCTTGAATCAGAGTTGGGGAAAGATGCCTGTAAGCTTGATAACTTATATAGATCCATAAGATTAAACTCTAAGGTGATACTCTTGTCTTAGAGATGTGCCTAGAAGTTTAAATCTTAGTTATGTTCATTCTTGGATTGAAATATAGCTTGATAGCTAAATCAATGATGTTGTTCTGAGATTTAGTTGGATCCTTATACTTTTCTGTTTGCTTTTAGAGTTTAAAACCTCAGTGATGGATTCACCCCACTTGGGTGATTTCTGAGAGTTTGAATAAGGGTCAGATCATGTATGTTTGTCTAATCTTAGACAGATAGATCATTTGATGGTCTATTTACTCACCACTGTCACTTGATGTTGTGGTTGCTAGTAGTTGATCTTGTGGTAGCTTGATCTGGTGCTCCCCTGGTATTTCCAGCTCGTGGCTTGTCCTTGATCTAGCCCATCATCTCCTGATCCTGATGGCTTGATCTTGGTCTTGCTATCCACCTGATCTACCCCCTCCTTATGTCACCATCTTGGTGATGTGTTCCTGGGCTTTGGTTGGTTTGATCTAGCTTGGCTTTGGCTTGGTTTAGCTGCTAGCTGCTGCGCTTTGTGTGTAAGAGCAATGGAATGGTGTGGGGATTGGTTTTCCCACGACTGTGTTGATAGTTTTGTTTGGTTGTGCTGTTGTTGTGGTGTTGACAGCACACACCATGCAATTTGGTGTGTGTGCTTCTTGTGTGCCTGCTGCACAGATGTGAATATGTCCAGAATTTTGAAAGTTACTTTCATCTGGTTACTTCTACTTGGCTGGTGAAACTTGCCCCTCCTTGCTATGATTTGACTTTTGGCTTAAAATTATGAAAGATACATTCTTTCATATTGGTGAAACTTGCCCCTTATATACTCAATGGTGAAAAAGTGAACAGTGCACTTCACTGTCAACTTCTGAGAGTAAAAATAATTGTAATCCTAACCTTCTTTTTCTTTTAAGTTTCTTTTTATTTTGCAGGTACCAGATTTGAAGATCAAGACTTTAGTTTAGGTTTTATTTTTCTTTATAGATTAGTTACTTGTAATAACTATCATATCAAATTGTAATCTTTAATTTATTCTTTTGTACTTTTTATTTTTATTCTTTTGTAATAAAGATTGTACTATTATCAATAAAGAAATATTATTCTTTATTTATTTGCTTTGTAAAGATTGTGGATGATTCTCATAAGTTACATTTTTGTAACTTATTTATTGAATAAAATTATGAAATGGATATTCATATTCTTAATTGCTCTCTTTATATATAGTTTGAGTTATTATTGGTTAACTCTTGATTAAATCAAAGATTCAAACATCATTCAAAAATCCTTTTGAATAATAATTCAGACACTCAAGTTTTAAATTCAAATTTCATTTTCCAAAACACATAATTCCACAAAGATCATATCAAAGTCTATAACAATCATCCTTCAAGACTAAACCTAGGCTCAAAGCATGAAAGAAACTTTGATCACTTTAAGTTTTTATTTGGCGAAACATTTACCCACATTTTCACAGATGAATGCATGCAACATCTTAAATTTCTAAATCTACCCTTCATTAGTTCCTAAATGCTGGGATGTTACAACCGGTCAATTGATCTCCTAGAGAATTGAGTAGAAACTGCTCTTATCAGGTTGGCGTATAGAGTATATAACCTCTAGGCAACCAGAAGCAACATGTACCCGTTGAATCCGTGGGTTCGTATCGATCAAGTGATAATGACTTTCGACATGCGTGATGGTCTCCAAAGTAGCAGGGTTGGCTATCCCCGGAGCCGCTAGTGCAGATGCACCCACACACCATGCACATCTCTTCTGCATATCGAGGCAAATGCCCCCTTGTTCCCATGCTTCGAAACAGACACTTCAACATCAATCTTCATCATGTTCGGGAGGGGGAGGGGGGATTTCCCAAAGAGTGCAACTAATGCTACCTCTGTAAACTGATCATGATACAGAGATTCGATCATGAAGAATGTCTGGTCCTTTGCATTGCCGCATTGGTTAACACATAAATGTTCAGTTAGCTCTTCATACTCGGGGACCCATACACACATCTTATCAAAGTCGCAATTGAGTAACAAGTGGCGCCAATTATATATGTTCCGAAACGCCCAGATGATGATAGGGCTAGCCGTGGTGGCCATATATACTCCGACGGTGACACACATTGCCCGTGGTTTTTTTTTGAAATATAATATATATTAAAAGCTAGCAAGCCGCTTAAAAACCTTCCAGCCCCCTTAGGTACCCTGGTAAGGAAAAACAGTGCGTTAAAAACTTGTAGCCCACAAGTCACACCAAGTTACAATCATCCCCAAGGCTGTGAACTAGAAAAGCAGGTGGCTCAGCATCCCAGGAAAACGACCCATCTTGTATGCTTATATATTTTGCACAAGAATGAGTCACTGGTTAGCCTCAAGGACGAGCATGAACTAAGCTAAAATTTGTAAACAACAAACTCAGCTCACTAATCTCATCTAAGACCTGCTTGACTACTGAAAGATCATTAGCTCTATTTTGCCAAAGTCAGACCAAATCTTCAGAGTCAACTTCAAAAACAATATTAGTGAAACCCCTACTTCTTGCATACACAACATCATCTCTAAAAGCAAGGGACTCCACCGTCAAAGGATCGTACACACCTCGGTAAGTCTTACCCGTAGCACCACGGAAGACCACCCCTCACGTAACAACACAAGAGTCGCCAGATTGTCATTGACATTAACAACACCATCGGAATTAATTTTAACCACTCCATCAGGTGGTCTCTGCCACTTACATTCCAGCCTAGCAGATTTAGGAACACCCTTGTCCCTTGGTAACTCAAGGGTCTGCAAAGTTTCCTTCACCATCTCCATAGTTTTAGCAGACTAAAACCACTCTCACCATGAGTCGATTATTTCGATGAATGATCGAGTACATGATCAAGTTATAATAGCTTTTCTCATGTTGGTTGAAAAAAGACTCGCACAGTATATCTTTTGCCCATGTCACTAGATGTAGCTTCGGCAATTTGGCTAAAAGAATTTCCTTTGCGGCTTCCTAAAACAATTTTGCATGACTGCATTCAATTAAAGCATGCATCACACTCTCAGATTCTGCTTTACACAGAGCACAGGTGTTGTTATCCATTATATGTCGTTGTGACAAAGTCCTATAGTCAGGAAGAATTCCTCGAAGAACTCGCCACCAAAAAACACGCACCTTAGATACTACTTGCAGTTTCCATAATCGTCTCCATAAATCAGTATCATTTTCAGACGAAGACACAACATGTCCATTATTATTTCTAGCCTCCTCCGACTGACGCGCTTCCATTAAGGACTTGTAAGCCGACCGAACTATATAAATTCCAAATTTTTCTTTGGTCCATGCCAGCCAGTCATCACCCCTTGTACTCCTCAACGGAATACTCAAAATGGAATCAACATCTGGAGCAAAGAAGATCCCACGAATCAAAGGCTCATTCCAATCATTACTTACAGTTAAAAGCTCGTTTACCATGACAATATCAGTTTCCTTCAGACGACCCATTGGCCTCATTGTCACAAAGTTAGGGAGCCAACAATCTTCCCAAATCAAAATAGACTGACCAGAGCCCATTCGCTACATTAAAAGCCTGCATATCTTGGAAACCCATACCCCCTTGGTTTTTTTGGAATAGCCAATTTATCCCAGGCTAACCAATGCATAGACCTTTTGTCTAAATTTCCATTCCACCAAAATTGTCCTATAACAGAAGTGGATTTTTTGCAAGTACTTTTGGAGAGTAAAAAACAACTCATACCATGGATCAGCTTGGCTTGGACCACTGATTTTATTAAAGCTTCTTTTCCCGGGTAAGATAGATTCTTTTCAGCCCACCCATTCACACTACTTCTTGCACTTTTAGTAATATACTCAAAGGCCTCGCTTGTTAACTTGCCAACAACAGTAGGCAGACCCAGATACTTTTCACTAAAGGCTTCAATATGAATATTCAGATGTTGTTTCACCACTTCCCTATGAGTATCCGAAGTACAAGGACCGAAGAAAATAGCACTCTTCTCCTTATTGACTTTTTGTCCAGACGCCAAATGATATATATCCAGAATTTCATTGAGCCTAGCAACACTAGCCCCGTTTGCATTGTTGAAAATAAGACTATCATCAGCAAAAAACAGATGAGAGATCCATGGGGATCTTTTGCACACACGAACTCCCCTATCAATAAAGCCTGAATTATAGTGATGTATCAGAGCAGTCAATCCTTCAGCACAAGCAAGGAACAAATATGGTGACATAGGATCTCCCTGCATGATTCCTCGAGAAGGAGTAAAAGGTTCGAGCAGACCACCATTCACCTTAATAGAGAAACGAACTATAGAAACACACTTCATAATTATTTGAACTAGCCTAGGTGGAAATCCGAGTTTAGTCAGTATTGACTCCACAAAAGGCCATTCCACACGGTATAAGCTTTCATCATATCTAATTTGACTACACAATGACCGTTTTCTCCCTTCTTCTTTCTATTCATAGCATGAACACACTCAAAAGCCACCAAAGCGTTGTCACTAATTAACCGTCCTGGCACAAAAGCACTTTGTTTCTGGCTGATAGTGTACTCCAGTACAGGCCTCATTCTGTTCGCCATCGTTTTAGTTGCGATTTTGTAAAGAATAGTGCACAAAGAAATGGGCCTATATTGCTTAATGGACTGGGGATTTCTCACCTTTGGAATGAGAGTTATAGCAGTATCATTAATCTCCTCCGGCATTTCCCCTCCATTCAGAAACCCTAGCACCGCACCACACAACTCCGGGCCTACTAGATTCCAATGGCGTTGGTAAAACCCTGCCGTGAAGCCATCAACACCTGGTGCCTTAGAGGGATGCATTTGGAAAAGAGCTCTCTTGACTTCCTCTTCAGTAAAATCGGCTTCAAGATTGACCTTATCCTCTTGCACCACTTTCTCATTAACTAGATCGAAGTCCCTGCATATCAGGAGCTCCTTCTGAAGTATACAAGTTTTTATAGAAACCTTGTACCTCATCTTTTACCTCTTCCGCATCATCACACCATGTACCATCCTCGCGTTGGAGTGAGGATATTGAGTTCATTCTCTTGCGCTGGGAAGCAAAATCATGAAAATAAGCAGTATTACGATCACCTGATCTTAGCCCGTGGTATTTGCAAAATCGAAAACGCACGGCAGCTACTTTTTTTTTGGATTTGAGGGAATTCTCATTTTGTGTGTGTGTGTGGTGTGTGTGTGTGGGGGGGGTGTGCATGGCCGAGAGGTTGTAGACGAGTAATGCTACACGTACGGGCAAATTATTTATGAAATTGATTATGGAATGACGTGATGGGTTGTAACAAATCATGATTTGCTCAAAAAACAACTGTTCCCAATATTTCACCAACCATAGCAGGCCACGATCTATCCCGAAAGCCCACTTTGTAAGCCTAGTCCGTAGGCGTAGGATTTCCGGTTGTAGGCCGCCTCAGCCAATCGGACCCTATCCACCTACCGAACTCCGTGCGCAGGCTTGCAGGCACCTAACTCTATGCGGATCATCCGGGCCCATAGATGCAACCGAGCGAGAGCCCGGCGGTGATTAATAAATAGGAAAGCCCAGACCAGACCGGAAGCAAAGCAACACTATACACTCTCCGTCGTCGTCCCTCTGGCCTCTGTACGTCAGCGAAGCAGGGGAGCGGAGCAGAGAAGGTGAGGAAGCGAGATGGCAGCACCGCGTCCCCAGCAGCAGCTGCTGCTCCTGCTCCTCGTCTCGCTGCTGCTCGCCGCGTCCGCGCCCCTCGGCGCCGACGCGTGGGGCAAGGAGGGCCACATCATGACCTGCAAGATCGCCGAGGTACGCACGCCGCTCTGCTCCCTCCCTGATGAAGATAATTCAGCTAGCTCGGAAGGAATGAATGTGCGTGCTGGTTGCTGAACTGTGCGTTTGCAGAGGTACCTGTCGGAGGATGCGAAGGCGGCGGTGCAGGAGCTGCTGCCGGCGTCGGCGGGCGGGGAGCTGTCGACGATGTGCCCCTGGGCGGACACCATGCGGTTCCGGTACCACTGGGCCAGCCCGCTGCACTACGCCAACACCCCCAACGTCTGCAACTTCAAGTCCTCCCGTCGGTTCCTCCTCCGTCCCATCTCTCTAAGCTCAATTACGTTTTTCCATACTACATCATAAGCTGAAGCTCAATTACGCGCCATTATTATTATTCTTATTCGCAATTCAAGAAGCCACCGCAAAACCGCACTTCAGAATCTTCTTATGACAGTGGTAAACATGGACTGCTTCCAACAAAACACGTGCATGCGCAATTTTGCTTTTCAACAAATGGTTAGAATAATCTAGATTTTCAATCATCATTTCCTAGATATATGTGAAACCAACTTTTACGTAGATTCAGTCAAGTTTGAAATGAATCTAGACGCTAAAACAAGTCTAGATACATTTTCTTTACAAACGTAAAACATCTTATATTTTAAAACAGAGGGAGTATTACTGCTAGGTGAAACGGGCGCGCGAGCCCACTTGTGAACATTTTCACAAGAATACATATTTTCTCCCCCTTCTATCCGTAGCAATTAGGAGGTGTCTTGGGAACCAAAACCCCGTCTCTACGATGGGAGTTCTTTCTCCCGTGGAAACAAAACTCTTATGATGGAGATGTTGTGCAGTGCAAGTGTGCAACGCCTCTGTTGTGGTTTATTGCGATTCGTGTATCGGTAGACGTTGCTTGTCAGCAGGGAGGAGGACTTGCAGTTAGAGGTTGAGTAGTAAAGATAAACAACTCTCCTGCCCTATCGGTCTGTTTGGTCGCTCTCATCATCGTTGCTCAGCTCTGTGGAGTACTATATGTTATCTGTCGCTGGATCTGTGGGCTGAGAGCAGAGTATATTTTGCGCACGTTCCGTTTCATGGTCTGTCCGTCCGTGCGTGGTGACGACGAGACGACTGTGATAGCAACATGTCACATGCACTATGTCCACAAGAAATTTGTCTTGTCGCGTTCATTTCAGAGCCCAATTATGTGTGGACATGTTATATTTCATAGGCGGTGGCTGAATAGAATGGCAATAGTAAGAGCATCTCAGCTCTCGAGGTCCCTAAAACTCTCTAAAGGACTATCGGGGTGCCGACGCTAAAAATCGCGTCCAACCCACCTCTTCAATTTATTTTTTGCGTCGGTGCAACCCGTTTTGTTATCCGGCGCCCCTGACCGAACCCAACCCAAGGGGGTCTACAAGAGGTGCCGGATGGAGCTAAAAACGGCGTGGGCCAGCCCTAACAGTGAGATAAGTGCTTCGTTCTCGCCTTTTCCAACTCTAACCACCCAGGTTTCCCGCTCTTTCCTGCTATATCTAGGACGTTCGTCATTGCAATCCATAGATCCACGCTGCTCTCTCTCTCACCATGGACACCTCACACTGGGCTCACCCTTCAGGAGACGGAGGCGTCGCGCGCCTCCAGCTACAAATGTCCGTCGGGCTATCGGCTGCCCCCCGACTAGATGTTGAGCGTCGGAGGCGTGTCTGTCCCTCCGGTGCATCACGGTTCCGCCCACCGGCGGCCATCACGAGCCACTACGACCTCGAGCTCACGACGGAGCAGCGGAGGGATCCCAATTGGTTCCCCGACAATACCGCAACCTGGATCGCCTTCTTCGCCAATCAGTGGGAAAGAGAGCTTGCCAAGTACAAGGGCGACGGCCCTCCTCCGGTGAACCACAACGAAGCCGACCGGCGGCTGTGGTGGGCGAACCGGACAGTATGATGCGCCACATCGCCGAAAGAGATCAGCCCCGCCTATGGTACCCGCACTTTCAGCTACCACGAGGCCCAAGCAAGGGAAGCAGCGGTCGCGGGCGCGACGTCATGGCCAAACGGGACACCCCACCTCCTTCAAGGCCGTAGTGGTGGGTGCCTCCGGAATACGCTATGGTCACGCGCCAGCTCGGACGCACCGGCGACTCAGAGGAGTTTGGCCATGTGCGCCTCTTTGTACCGCGCATGGTGGCTTGCTGCGGCAGCTACGGATGCCGGTCACCGTAGCCTGCTCCTCTACCCGCATCAAACCGCGGAAGGACTCAGAATCCAGGCGTGTGCGGCAAGCGACGACGATGATCCTGAAGTAGTCTACTACAGGACTGTACATGATTGCAACTAATTTTATTTTTCGAACACGTAATAAAAATCACCGAATAAATATATTTTGGGATTGTTGGGCGTACGACTGGGAACCAGCACCCCCTCTCCCCAAATCATGAACTTCTCCCCCTACGGTCCAAAATCAAGACGCGTCGGGGACACCGTATTTGGGGGACGAGTGGAGATGCTCTAATGTTCATTGACATAGTACTATAATTGTTGGGCAATGCAATAAAGAGACCTCCCGATGCACAGCGTTTTTCTTTTTTGTTAAAAATAAGGAGCTGAAGCCCCCAATTTTTTTTATCTCAAGACGCACAACCTTAGCAGTCACTACTTCAGACAAACGGATACAGAATCCTCCGTGCGTTTCAGCAATATGTGAAGGTGTTGGGCATCATCAATCATCGGCTTGCTCATGGATGCAGCAACTAACTGTCTACTTACATTTCAGGGGACTGCCACAACAATAAGCACGTGCAAAAGATGTGCGTCGTGGGAGCCATCAACAACTACACGGCCCAGCTCCTCACCTACGGAGACTCACCAAAGAGTTCGTGTAAGTGCATCCCATGAGCTCCACCCAATTATTACACTGTAAAAAAAGACAGTCAAGATTACTCAACATCCATTCCCGTTTGCGCGTAAACCCAACAGATAACCTGACGGAGAGCCTGATGTTCCTAGCGCACTTCGTCGGCGACGTGCACCAGCCGCTGCACGTCGCCTTCGAGGAAGACGAGGGCGGCAACGCCATCCAGGTGCACTGGTACCGGAGGAAGGCCAACCTGCACCATGTCCGTCCTGCTCTCTTCTCTTCTCTCCTCTTCCGCTTCATAAACATTCTCCGTCTAAATTCAGACTTGTGTCCGATGTTTCATGTTTTTCGGCTCTCAAAAAAAGCGAAGTTTCTGAAATGTGTTATGGTTGGCCAGGTGTGGGATGTCAGCATCATAGACACGGTGATGAAGGACTTCTACAACAAGGACCTGGACACCATGGTGAACGCTCTCCATATGAACCTCACGGTGAGTGTACACCAGTACACTATCATGTTAAGAAAATTATCGAATTCAAACGATGAATATGCCGTATTTCTCAACATTTCTAATTGCTGTGAGTTGCAGAACGGATGGTCTGACGATATCAGCCACTGGGAGAACTGCGAGAACAAGAGGGCAACCTGCGCGAACGAGTAGGATTTCATATCCAACAACTTCGGTTTCAGTTCATGTCTGTGCAACTAACTTGGTCGAAATTTGACATTGTGTGATACATCAAACCTGTCGTGCAGCTATGCGATTGAGAGCATAGGTTTGTCGTGCCACTACGCCTACAAGGACGTGGAGCAAAACATTACTCTGGGAGGTAACTAACTCTCTATATCCACAGTAGCTAGCACTACGGAAGCTTATTACAGGGCAGTATAATGCATCTGGCCTAGCTAGAGTACAGTACTGACGGCCAGCAATTTCTGCACTCTGGAATGCAGATGATTATTACTTCACCAGGTACCCGGTTGTGGAGAAGAGATTGGCACAGGGCGGGATCAGATTGGCGATGATACTCAACCGCATATTTGACAAGAAGGAAGCAGATACTACTATGCCATTATATGTACAGTAAAAGGCAATAATTACCACACACACACACACACACACACAAAGGCTGAAATGTATTATAGCAGCCGCTCCTACCACGTTGTATGTTCAATTGTCAATTCAATTATAAGCTACTAGCAAATTCTGTAATAAGAACCACACCTATTCTTAGCACAGCATTCAGATGTGCAATTGTTGTAAAGTTGTAATATAACATATCTACTTGCTTGAAAAATATATACCAATAAAGGTGTGCAGTCCACGCGATGTTTTATTTTCTCTAAACTTCTTCATTTTTTTAATTTGATGAAGAACTAATGTTTGCCAGACATCATGTATGAATCAACTTCACATATCTTTGTAACAGACTCAGACGGTACAATCGTATGATCATCTGTTCTAGCCTTCTAGGGAGCCCTGATGATAAGTAAATTCAGTTGCTCAAGCCATTCGAACAGATTCGCTGGAAATAATGAATATGGACAATTTTATTCATATCAGGCTGATTCGCGCACAATATATCCACCATCTAAACAACGGGAGCCTACAAGCAACTGATCGCTCGAGTGACCCACAATTTATAGTACTGCAATCCAGAAGTGCAGTTCAAAGCAATGTCTTATATCCTCTCATCTTCATCTCTTTACCCATTTCTAAAAAAAATCTTCATCTCTTTACATTTAATTTTTGTGTACATGACACTCAGTATAATAGTTGTAATGACATTTGAGACTTACAGTTTGTTTGAGAACATATATAAATTAATTGTGCACCTCTTCACATGACAAAACAGTATCACCAGCTGTTCTAGGCTTCTAGCCTTTCTACGGCTACTACTTGACGACAATTAAATTCAATTGCTCGGGTCGTTTGAGTAAAATGGGTGAAAACAATCAATACGGAATCTCTATGGAACAAATAGTGAATCAAATCAATTTTATTTATTCAATCTGAATCACCATCTAAACAACGGGGTCCTACACACAACCGCGGATCACTCAATGCGAACGACCAGCTGAACCTGTCAGTACCTTGGTCAACGCATGGGCGGCGATCCCGACGGGGCAAAAGAGCAGGCACAGCGAGATGGAATGTCTGGTCTCGATGTTGTTCTTGATGCCATCATGGTACACCTGCCTGTAAGCATCACCAGTCAAAAAAAACGCAGAAGTTAGCAGTTTTCCGCAAGGCGGTGCGAGCACACCTGAAAGAGGAAGTGCAACAACGGCTAACCTCGCAGCGAAGAGGTCGACGGCTAGGAGGTGGATCCAGGCAGAGGCGACGGTCATCTCGCTAGCGAACATCCTCACAATGCCAGGCAACTGCACGCGAGATAAATGGGTTCAGGAAGATGCATACACAGTTTGAGTATTGCCGTTGAGGGGTGTTTTTGTGTGAGCACATGAGAAGAACATCTCAGGCAATGCATAATGTAAGTTCCACTCAGCATTGCTGTTGTTGAGTGTGGTGGTGTGAGTGGATGGCTGACCTCCGGTAGCCAGTACTTGCTGGCGAACATGGCGCGGATGGTGTCGGGTGTCCAGGAGAGGTAGAGCAGGTAGGCGTAGAGGAGGCCGAGGGCCACGTAGGGGGCGGTGCTCTCCACTGCGCGCTTAGTCTGCGGCGGCAACAAGAACAAGAACAAGAACAAGAAGAGGACATGAGTTTTCCGGTCAGTGTCAAGCTCCGGTGGGACAGATGGCTGAGCGGGCTTACTATGTCGGCGTTAGGGGCGGCGATCATGAGCGTGTAGAAGGGCAGGACGGCGACGGTGCCCAAGGTGAAGGCGGAGCTGGCGATCTGTGGCGACGTCAACCCTGCCAGAAGCAAGAAGTTAGACCGTGTCTGGCATGGAGAGCACCTCGACCTGCAGCTGCTTACTGGAACTGGGAAGTAGGAGTAGTTGGTAGAGAAAAATGGCGTGTGTGCGTACATGCGCGAGGCCGGAGCAGAGGCGCCCTGCCGCGGGTACGAGGGGCCGCGGCGAGCTCCGGCCGGAGAGGGAGAAGCGCCGTGCTTCCTCGCCGGAACAACTGGCCGGGGGAAAGGGCGGCCGCGCGCGCCCCCGCCGGCACCGGCGTCCGCTTCAGCGCCAGGAGCATGGGAAGACCAGCAATCTGCAGCAGCAGAAGCAAGAAATCAGCACGAATTAAGGTAGCTGCAGAGAGGGGGACAAGCTAAGGAAGCCGGCTTACACGCGAGGTGGTGGAGAGCGCGAGGGCGGCGGAGGAGGAGGCCGCCATTTCTGCTTGCCGGAAGGAGAGGAGAGGCTCACTGGGGGAGCAGCCGTGTTCGGGGAAGGAGGGGGTGAGCAGCCATTTCCCCCACCTCCCCTTTGTACTTGTGGCGAGCAGGGCAGGGCGCCCGAGCTGCGAGTTGATTGAGTGAGCACCCCACTGACTGCCTTACCATCTTGGGCAAGGGTCGGTGGCGGGGCCCGACGGAGTGGGAGGGAGGACAGGTCGGCCGGGACGGTGCCCACCACCGTCCGGACTCCCCAGCCAAGCCAACCACGTCCAGGTTCATACAGAAATACTAATCCATTTGTATCAGTGCGTCACCTCACCGGCAGCTGTAGCCACGCGCCCATGTGAGGACCCTTGACTCGGACCGTTGGCGGCGATCCCCTCCCTCCGAGCTCCGATCCGTCCGTCTCCGTCACCGTCACCGGAACGCCGCCTCCACCTCGACACGTGGTCTGGTCGCTT
Source organism: Avena longiglumis (assembly GCA_030063025.1). Lineage (NCBI taxonomy): Eukaryota > Viridiplantae > Streptophyta > Magnoliopsida > Poales > Poaceae > Avena > Avena longiglumis. Next base: position 566,050,303 of record CP125973.1, read on the forward strand.
GCTTGCTCCGCCCTCCAGCCTATATCATCAGTGATCCACACGGCTCTGCAATCCATTATTATCAGTAACCTCAACAAGAGAAATATATAGCCAATTAATTGGTTACTCTAGCAAAAAAAGAAAAGGATATGACAACTATATGCATCGAACAAAAAAATGTGCATCCAACAAAAAAAAAGTGCATCCAACAAGTAAGCAACATTGCACATCAGCCATCACACATCACAACAGGATATATCAACAAACAACACCAAACAACAACAACAGAGGTATAGTTTCCACAAATCTGAATTTAAAAAAGCAAAATTGTTTCTCATACATAGTCTCAGCAGATCCACCATAAGGGTGCTAATCAGTCCGCCAGGCCCAGCCGTTTGGCCAAACCTTCTCATCCTCCATCCTCACGGATCAGTCTACCGATTAACGATTAATTAACACAACTTTAACTTAGAAAAGACTCTGCAATGTCGCTGCCATCTCCCTCCCTTGGGAGGAAGATGCTAAAAAGAACGGTAATAACAACTCCAACTAGTATATCTTTTTTATCTAGAACCTATCATCCTCTCCATTATTATTTTCTCTCCCCTTTTCACTGCCTGTATAAATAGAGCCGGATGGACGGTATGTTCAGAACGACCCCAGGTACTCCGACGCCATCGCCTGGAGCTTCTCAGACACCAACGCCAGGTGCTCCGGGACCATGGCCAGGTGCTCGGGCACCTTAGCCAGATGCTCCTGGACCATCGCCAGGTCGGCGGGGAGGTCAAGGTTGGGGGAGAGCGCGAAGCCTGCAGCTGCAGCGAGGGCGATGACGAGCACGCTGCCCTTGAGGCAGGTGGCGCCGCGGGACAGCCTCCTGATGATCACCTTGCAGTACTTGTCTGCTTCCTTGATGGATGCCTTCTTCCCAGTGTCTTCTGCCTCTTCCAGAGCCACCTCATTCTGGAATGCCAAAAACGAATAGGCAGATTAGAACATGTAGATATATAGGGAGATGCTGCTATCTTTGAAACAACAGGTAACTTGGCTTAAAAGTGTCAACAACACTATCTCTGGTAAATAACTAACTTGGTCTAAGAGTGACAATAACACTTATCTCTGATCAAAAACTAACTTGGCTTAAAAGTGTCAACAACACTATCTCTGGTAAATAACTAACTTGGTCTAAGAGTGACAATAACACTTATCTCTGATCAAAAACTAACTTGGCTTCAGAGTGTCTATAGCACTATCTCTGATCAGTTACAAACTTGGCCTTAAAGTGTCAATGGCACTTAACTTAGCCTAAGTGAATCAATGCCATCAACTATCAGATATCTATCTCATTTTCAACTCTGAACTACTTTATATAAAACATTCACTAGTAGCACCATGTTGCGCATAAAGTACAAACAGAATGGACGAAACACCTAGACAGTAAAAAAAAATAGAGTCAGCAAAATTATCTGCACACACAGCTCACCTTAGCCTTTAGGCTCTTTAGAGTTGCTTTGAGGGCTTCAGAGTTGAGCTTGGGGGAGAGCGTCTTCCAGTCAGCAGCTATTTTGCGCAGGACAGCAACACTGGCTTCAATATTCTCTGGATGAAGTTTGTCCTGAAAACAGAGATTAAACATTAGTCGTAACAAACTTCTGTACAGCTGTACAAAGGCAAACAAACAAGATATTACTTACCCACTGCTTGAAGGACTCCGGACTTTGAGTCAGGCACCAAATGAAAATATCAGCAGCCTCCCTGGTGAGCTCTACATTCTCTGAACAACATAATAACCTAGTTAGCTAACCGGAGTGTGCAAAACATAATTTAATGGATCTGTATTTCAAAACAAGCTACTGAATGAACACGTTTCAACTTACTTTCTTGGATTGCTTTCATAGTCAATGGCAAAAGCTGCTGTGACGCTTGCTTCACCGTTTTAGAACCAGGAGGACCAGCAAGAGCCAGTTCCTTTATTATTGGGTAGGCTGCTTCAAATCTTTCTGTAGCCTACAGAGTTCAATGCACTGATTAGAACATTCTCTCATATTAAACATGCCGTAGACAGAATGCGAGAATAACATACCTTGACACGTGCATTAGGCACGGGAAATGCACCTCTCATGAAGAGGTCAAATGTTCCAGCAGGAACCAGGCGCTCCCCCTTCCTAACCGCACCATTCAATAAGATACCCCGAGCTTTGGAAGCATTAGGAGTAGACAAAAATCTGCACATGAAAATCCCATAAAAAACTTTTAAAATGCAACAACTACGATATAATAAGAAATGTACTACAACATAAAACATAGTGTGTTATACATATTTACAGAAAGTTACCTTTCAAGCATTTGCAAGACAAGATCTCTTGACTGAGGATTCCCAGACTTTGCACATAATGTGGGAAATAAGGAATGAGACCAGCAAAACATTCCTGAGACTAGGTCACCTTGAGATGCCTATGATAGAACATGAAAATGATTGTGTATTAGGAAATATGGAATACACACATTAAGGCCATCTAAGTAACTAGCATCATTCAGAGCGAGCAAGATGGTGACACGAAAAATAATCCATACCTGGTTAATAACCCAGGCAATGATGGGAAGCTTTTCCTGTCCAAGATATTTACTGTTCCCCGCTATTTTTGGGGAGATGTTTATTAGTACATCGGGCTTCCTTCTTAAAGTCAAGGCAAGCACAACAAATATTGCAACCTGAAAAACATATTTTTGGTTAAAAACTGAAGTCGAAATATCAACTCGATAAAGTAATCACGTGTTCAATTATCAAGGAAGTAATGCTCGTTAAGATCAACAATCTAGGCTAAACATGAGATACTTCATCTCCTTCACAAACAGCTTACAAAAAGAAAAGGATGGGAAGACCTGCATCTATTCTAGAATTACACGGCATACAGTTCTGGTTGGTTGAACAGTTCTTTAAATCCTGGATATCCAGAAACTAAACTAATAAAACAATGCGCTAACTGGATTTACATACAGTTTTGTGTTCTTTCAACTTTCCAGAAAGCACAAAAGCTTTTTGTTTTTGCATTGATTAAAAAGACTCAGTGTAAAGATAATGGAATTCCTTTTGTGAGAAAAGGAGCTCCAAAAGAACTACAGGCCTACAAAATTGTCTCTTTCTGATCCACTATGAGAAACATATATGTCTATGGAAAGAAAATAATTTGCATTAGAGCAAGATAATATACCTAAACATCAATGTAGGATGCCAGCAAATGAAATATACAATTTTCAGAACCTATCTATTAATTGAAAGATTATTATTTAAAATCAAGTCCTTCTATATGCAGTAGCACCTTAGTGCGCTACATTGGTTGCTTGACTCAGTTGACATAGGTTTAGTACTACAACATCATTTGCAATTACAAATTTAAAATAGTATTTCTGTGTTGCCCATCATGAATCAATGATACTTATAACAGATGATATGAAATCATAATGGGATGAAAGCTACCTGGGCTTTTGGAGTTTGCTGAACAACCTTCTTCGAGCCCTTAACTCCCACAGGTTGACCTGATAATTCAGACATGATGCTATCTACACACCACAAAACAAATTCTCCCAAGGCTTCAGGAGATCTCTGGTTGATCCAATCACTTGCAGTCTTGCAAACTGGCTCAGGAACATGGTTCAAGGGTACCTGTTTGATACATCAACCAATTAGGCGCATCGCAGAAAAGACCCAGAAGTGTAAAGCAAGGACATTCGCAATCATAATTGTCTATAAGGTCAATAGTAAAATTGATGAAGTCAAAACAGAAATATGGACGAGCATCAATACACTAATCCACCTTACAGTTTAACTCCCCCACCCTGGTTCAGAAACTAATACAAGGAACCAACCAACATATGCAATGTGGTTCAAGTATGTACACCTGTACAGTAACTGTTGAAACATGTGTGTGCACATAGCATTAATTAAATCACCTCATCCAGTAATGGAAGAAGTATGCACAACCAGCACATGTAAACTTATCTCACCATCAGAATAACCAGGATTATCGGCATAGCATGGTGTACTACAGTCATTATTGACTTGATGTAAAAAAGCTGCCTTCTAACTTCTAAGACAACACCAGTCATATAATAATCTGATGACATTAAGTAACTTCCCTTGATAGATTGCAAGTAATTGGGATAAATAAAAAATACTTGACACTTGACAGCAAACATAGCATTAGCGTTTCGTAAACCACTAATGACAGTGCAGTGTTGGCGTAATAGTGAACATGTCAGAAAACTACTATAACGGCTACGTAAAACACCACTACCGACAACAAATTAAATAGTACATCAGCATTGGCGCGAAATCTTAATAATAGTGGAGAACTAGCGCAACTGTTTTACAGACCACTACAGAAATATCTTTCCTCAATAGACTTTCAGGAATTCAGATGATTAATAATACTTGACAGCCAACAAAAGTATCATAAACGTTTCGTAAACCACTAATGAAACTGCTTAAATTAGTGCCAGTATTGACATGATAATACTGAATAGTTCAGAAATCTACCATAACCACTACACAACATGCCAGTACCGACAACATATTAATTAGTATTCAGCTTTGGCGCGAAATTTTAATAATAGCGCACACAAAAGTAGCGACCATTTTGCGGACCACTACAGATGATGCTTGAATTTGAACCAGGATGGTACAATTACACTAAAGAGTTAACATAATTAGCACAACTGCTACTCGAACAAAAACAGAGGCTTACTATCAACATTGGCGCGAAACCTTAATAATAATGGACACATGAGAAGCCTAACCGTTTCAGGGACTACTGCAAATGATGCTTGAATTCAAAGCAGTATGGCGTAATAATACTATGACGTTCAACCATCACTCAAACCACTACAGAGGATGCATGGGTTAGTACCAACATTGGCACGAAACCCTAGTAACAGTGGACACAAAAGTAGCTTAACCGTTCAAGGACATGATTCAATACAAACTAGCGATGCATAATAATATTAAACATTTATCAAAAATAGCACAGCTGTTACTCACTACAGAGGATGCATGAACTAGTATCAAACATGGGCATGAACTACAGCTTTCTCAAGTTTTGTAACCTGGTTACCCTTTGGTTCTTTTAATGGAAATGGTTCAGGCCGGCGTTACGCCCGCCGTAGACCCCTCAAAAAAAACATGGGCATGAAACCATAAAAGCTGCATAACCATCCTATTAAGCGCAATCCTATTTAGTATGTAATTCAAATGCAAACAGTTATGCATAAAGAATCAAGGAGCCTGTGGTGGGCTAACAACTCACCTCCACCATTTCGGACTAACCATTCTATATCAAGCACAATTCAATTTCTAATGTAATTCAAACGCAAACACGCAGAATTAAGGAGCATGTGGTGAACTAATAGCTCACCTCCACCATCTTGGACATTGGGGATTCTTTGAACATCTTTGCCCATGGGAACTGGGCAGCGCTCACGTTTGCAAACGCTCGGCCAAAGTAGTCAGCAAACCGCATGAGCTGGATACCGTCCTGGTTCTCATACGAGGCCTGCAGACAGAAATAGAACAAACAATCAGAATCTAAAAAAAAAAGAACACGAAAGGGCTGCAACCTTTACACCATCCAGTCCTCGCAGTACAGTACTAATGAACCTTTCCTGAGATCACATCCCATCTTACATCATCCGATCCCAACTTTCTAGAAAGCCTATATGCATCATACTATAAACAGCAGAATTATCCGTCTACTTCTCAATACTAAAAGTGGGTAAAACCGAACGTTCTACTGGAATTGGGACAGAGCTCGCGAGATCCAGCAGTAAACCGCTGTCAGATCCGACCCTCAGCAAGGAGACAAAACTATGATCCAGACAAAGACTCGCGAGATCTGGCCTCTAGACCGCGCATTTCACGCACGGGGAGAAGGATGGGGGGCTATTTTCTTACCGAGACGTCGACGAGATGCGCGGCGAGGTTCTCGGCGTCGATGAGCGCGGCGGCGTCGGCGACGGTGACCTTGGGTTTCTTGACCTTGGGCTTCTTTGGCTTCTTCACCTCCTCGGCCTGAGGCTTGGCGGCCTCGTCGGAGTCGGAGCCGTCGTCGGTGTCGTCGGCCCAGGCGCCGATCGAGCCGTCGGCCTCGGCCGCGGCGTCCCTGGCGGCCCGGATCGCGCGGTGGCGCTCCTGGGAGCGCTTGTCGACGCCCTCGAACACGCTGGGCTTGCCCAGATCGGGGACCGCCGAGGCCGGAGCCGCGGAGGGGGCGGCGTGCTTGCGGTTGCGTTTCGGGTAGACCACCTTCTGCCAGCCGTGGGACGGGTCGGTGGGCGCGGCGGAGGAGGAGGAGGAGGCGGCGAAGGCGTCCATGGACGCGGACGAGGAGCCGGCGGCGAAGGCGACGTCGTCCATTGCCATGGCGGAGGGGGGCGAGTCGTTCTGCTGCTAGTTGTGTTTGTGTTTGGTTTGAAGGGCAGGCTGTTGAGAAGGAAGGATGCGAGCGATGAAACCCGAGGAGGGACGGGGGCCGGGTTTTATTCTGAGCCGGGCGAGGTGCGTGCGTGACGTGCACCGTCGCCTCGTCACCTGTCAGGCTGTCAGACGCTGGTACCTGATCGTGTACTTGGACGTAATCTTGGGGAAAAACTTTGTATTCTTTGGTGTTTTTCTACTGCCTTTTAATTAATTGGGTTTATTAACTTTGTGATCGTATGGATATACACTCCTTTATTTCTGATTATTAACTTTACGAATCTTATGGATATGCTGACATGAATGTGCGAGTGTGTCACCAGGTGGTATGGAGATATGCCTGCTGGCAGGGGATGATGGATCCATCGGTAGAGAAGTAGGTAGGGTCAACTTTTGAGAGCAAGATGTAAAGGAAAAAATGTTTACCGCCTCACATTTTAGTTTTTGCTGAATAATATGAAGTCTAGGTTTAGATTTTTTTATCAGCGACTACGTAATGCCCGAAATTTTAAGGGGGGCATGTTGTTGTGATGGTCTTGCTAGTGGTGGCGCGAGAGATAAGATCGACAGAATGGCGGGAAAGAATGAGTGAGCCTCTTTTGTCTTAACCGGATAGTTTCGTCTATGTGTGTACAAACGTCATGTCTTTAAACCCTAGGTCATGTTTTCCCCGTGGAAATGTGATGTACTGCCGATATTTACGAGTGGCACGAGTGAGGTGGAAAGTGGACCTTTCATATTCAATCCTAAACTTATCATTCACTTTTAGTTATGCTACCTTCCAACTACGTTGTCGACTTTATGATCCTTCGTATATGCGTAGTGGTGGGCGTTTAAGTTTGGCACTAGTGAATCCGACATAAACTAGTACCCGGTTTCATTTCTCTGAGCACGGTGACGCGAGCGTCAAGTTTGCTACGGCTGAATCCGACATAAAGTATATAGCAAGGTTTACTCCAATCTGTAGTGTTTGTCATGATGGTCTTGCGAGTGGCGGTGCGTGTAGAGTGAGAGAATGACCGGAAAGAAGAAGGAGGGAGCCTCTTTTGTTTTATCTATGTGCACAAACATCGTGTCTTTAAACCCTAGGTCATATTTTCCCGCGCAAGAGTTGAAAATGTAACGTACTAAGATTTTTACGAGTGGCTCGAGTGACGTGGAAAGTGGACCTTTAATATTCAATCCTAAACTTATCATTTACTTTTAGTTATGCTACCTTCCAACTACGTTGACGACTTTATGATACTTTGTATATGTGTATGTCGTAGAGTCGTGAGCGTTAAGTTTGGCACCAGTGAATCCGACATAAACTAGTACCCGGCTTCACTTCTTCGAGCACGGGTGTTGTGAGCGTCATGTTTGCTACGGGTGAATCCGACAAAAAGTAATACCTGGTTTTAGTTCTCCAAGAGTAGTGACATTGTTATTATTCACGAGTGGCAACAAGTTATTAGTCATTAACTAAAAAAGCTTTCGTGTGAAGTCGATGGGAGCATGTGAACCTAATGCTTGTGAACTATCTAATTAGTTAAAGGACTCTCATGTGCTATGGAAGTATATATTGTCTCGTGAGTGTTACGTTTGCGATGGGAAAAATCGACAATGTCCCGGATATGCATAAATTTCACAAACTTGTGAGCCTTAAGTTTGTTATGGGTGAAAGCGACAAAAAATGATTTGTTTGACTTGTTGAGCACGTGAGGTAACATTATTATTCATGAAAAAATGTTCATTAACTGAGTGGCCTCGACGAGAAGTAGTCAAGTGCATGTGAACTTGATGTTTGTGAAGTATCTGATTAGCTTACATGCTTTTATGATGTACTAGATATGATTTAGTGCGATCACGAGGTTATGTCATACATTAGCGAAACGGTCAAAAAATAGTAATTTGTCTCACTTTGAGCATATTGGCATTGTTATTATTCACGGCGATAAATATTTGCTTCACACTAACTAAAATTGATTTGGTGAGAAGCCACTAGGTGCATGTGAACCAATGCTTGTGACTATGCATATGCAATTAGTTTAAGGACTTTATGATGCTTCGTATAACACAAAATTGTGAGTGTTGCATCTGCTATGGATGATTGTAACAATAAAAATTAAATAATTCATTTCTTCCCAACATGTAACATCATTATTATTCATGAGGGCAACTAATTATCATCTTTATGCAATCGATGGCTAGTAGCTCCGTATAGCGCAAAATCGTGAGTGCTACATTTGCTATGCGTGATTTCAACAAAATATAGTAAATGCTTGCATTTCTTTCCAATAAGTAACACTATTATCATTCACGATGACAACTAATTGTTGTCGGATATGGTATGCATATCGATGAATTGTTTAGAAGTCGTTGGGTATGCATGAACCTAATTCTAATTTTGTATTTTTTATGGACTTCGTCATTTCAAAGCACTATATGGAATACTATCATTTCATGAAAATGACTATGGTGTGTCATGTGTGCAAAAATAATAGGAGACAATAGATCTCTTTTGGGGTTTTGCACAAAATATGAACTATATAATAGATCTCTTCTTGGGTGATTATTCTTGATGTTTTATCTGATACTTCAAATATGTAAAAGAACACTTAATAACCAGGTTGAGGTCTAAAATGCGAAACAATTCATATGCATGGATATTGGCATGGATATAGCCTACGGGTACCTCACATTGGTATACCCGGTCCAGCCCAGTGAAGACCCACGTGAAGACTTGCTGCCTAAGGAGACTCTGGATGGCCCAAACCCGATAGAAGTTCGACTTCTTGGACCTGGGTAAATCTCGTGTCCCCTTGCTGCATATATGTTAACCGTCTCGCGATCTCCAGCATCCCATCTTCTCCAAACTCAAATCCATAACAATGGGCATTGACGAGTCGAACCCTCGTCAAATATATAAAATAAACCAACATGATCATGTGTGTTTTTACATAAAAGTGCACAGTCCATATGAAAAAATAGAAGATAAACGAACTTCCATTACTGTTTATTAGAGATAACATAAGATTGCATATCCTATAGACAATGCGTTATCAATTTGTAATGTTTCTATGTCAATGATTTATTTATACAAACCACTTTCATAATAAGTATAGGGTTCATTATAACCACTCTTAGAAACCTGAGGACTTAATTTAGATGATTTCATGGTTTATGTTATACTAAGCATAAACAGATAAATAGTATCTTTTCACAAAATATTACTCAACTTCAAGACAAACATCAAGCTTGCTTATGCGAAACTCATGAATAAATCAAAAGATAGTGAATTTTTATATAAAAGGTGACCCTTTTGGATTTGCATTTGAAAACATTTTTCTGCTTCACATTTATAAAAAACATTGCTTTCACTAGTACCTTATGTAGCATCATTATAGTCAAGAACTTCCATTCATAACAAATAGATATAAAAATAACTAAAACACATGTTACATATATATGTTGAATAAAATCATAGCCTTTTGGATTTGTATTTTAAAATATCAGCTAAAAGGTTATAATAAGGCCACCTTCATGAGATACACTCCTAGCACCATTGTTTTCTTTACGAAACATGGAGATAAAACCATAAAATTACACTAAAATACAGTACAAACAAATATTGAGTCAAAGAAAATTAATGGCCCTCTTTATTTGTACTCGTAACATTACTGCTTCAGATATGAAAAAAAATCCTTCATTGGAGTCACTCTTAGCATCACTAGCTTTTTTTGCACTCGCCAACAACATAATGAAATTTTAAACATCTAAGAAGTAGGGTATATGCAATGTTCAAAGCACATACATAGTCATTTGGATCTGCAATTGGTTTTTTACTACCCCACATTTAAAAAGGTTGCATTCACTATATTCGCGCTAACAGCATTATAGTTGACACTTTTTTCGTGAAGCGTGTAGCCTAAAATACCAAGAATTTGACGTTTTGAAAATGTGCATGGTTCACCATACTTATATCTACACAAGTATGGAAATATCTACAACAAATATTAAATAGTTTCATTTCTTACCAACATGTAACATTATTACTATTCACGCCAACAACTAATTATTGTCCTTATGCATATCGGTGACCTAGTAGCTTCATATAGCGCAAAATCATGAGTGTTGCATCTGATGTGGGTGATTTTAACAAAATATGGTAAATAATTTCATTTCTTTCCAACATGCAACATATTATCATTCACGGGGACAACTATTTGTTGTTGGTATGCATACTGATGACCTCGTGAGAAGCCGTTGGGTGGGCATGAACCGAATGCTAGTTGTGTATTTTTTTATGGACTTTATTTAAAAAACATGACGAATAAATTAGTATATGGAATGGTATCATTTCATGAAAATGACTATGTTGTGTCATGTGTGCAAAAGTAGCAGGATATAATAAATCTCTCTTAGGTTTTCGTACAAAAGATGAACTATATAATAGATCTCTCATGGGGTCATGATTATTCTGGATGTTTTATCCGAGACTTAAAATATGTAAACAAACACTAAATAACCAGGTTGATATTTGGAGTGTGGTTTCATGTTTTGAGGTCTAAAATTCGGAACAATTCATAGGCATGGAGAAATATAAAATAAACCAAAATGGCCATCTATGTTTTTTATATAATCACATTCTAGTTATAAAACATATAAGATAAATGAACTTCCCTTGCCGTCTATTAGAGATGACATAAGCTTGCATATCCTAGTGTTTCCATGTCAATGATTTATTTATACAACCCACTTTCATAATCAGTATAACTAGGTACTTAATTTAGACGATTTATAGCCAATATGTGTTCATTCTAACCAAACTTAGAAACCCGGGGGGTTAATTTAGTTCATGGGTTATGGGTTAAGTTAGACGAAGCATAAATAGTTCAATGTTTTAGCTGTCTTTTCTCCAAATTTTACTCAACTTAAAACCGAACATCAAGCTTACTTCTGTGAAACTCATAAATCAAACAAGACGGTCCCTTTTGGAGTTGCATTAGAAAACATTTTTCTGGTTATCATTTATAATTTTTTCTGTCTTCACCATTACCTTTTATAGCATCATTATAGTCAAGAACTATAATTCATCATGAATTGAAATACGAAAACTGCAACACATGTTACACATACTTTATGTTAAATAAAATCATAGCCTTTTGGATTTGCAATTGAAAAATATCAACTACTACACATTTGTAGTAAGGTTTTCTTCACCAGGTACACTCCTAACATCATAGTTTTTTTATGAAACATGGAGTGAAAATTAGAAAACAATTATACTATAATATGGCACACGTAAATATTGAATCAAAACAAAAAAAATGGTCCTATTGATTTCCATTCGAAACTTTTACGGCTCCACATTTGGAAAAAAAAAAGATTGCCTTCACTAGAGTCACTCCTAGCATCACTAGGCTTTTTTGCTCTCGCCAATAGCATAGTGAATTTTCTTAAAAAAACTAAAAAGTAGGATATATGTAAATGTTCAAAGCGCATACATAGTCCTTTGGATCTGCAATTGAATTTCACGACCCCACATTTAAAAAGGTTTCCTTCACTAGATTATCTCTATAATCACTATAGTTGACACTAGTGTTTTTCTTGAAACATGTAGTGGATAATGGGGAAATATCTACAAAGGTATGGTATGCAGAAAATTATCAAAACATATACATATATAGTCCCCATTTTAGTACTTTTATTGATTCACATTTACAAGAAGAATCCTTTGTCATTGGCTACTATACCAGGAGATAGAGATAGAAAACTCAAAAGAGGACTATAAAAATTCATTTTTAAAATGTTTTAGAAATTTCTATACAAAATTCTATATGCATTCAATGATATGTACCATAAACGTGCAAAATCTCAATGCAAAATACTTTACATTCTAAGCTACATAAAAAATGACAAAAGTGTGGATATGAGTATGGTGAACCATGCATATTTTCAAAATTTGCGGGACCTTATCATTTTGTGTAGCCTCAAATACCAATAATTTTGCATTAAAAAATCATAATTTTATGAATATTATAAATATAATGTTTGAAATATTCCAACTAAAGGACTCACTGGAGCTCAGCTCGGGAGCCATTTGTCCGTACTCGAGATAGAGAGTATTTGTTCCCCTCGCTCAACATGCCATTTAAAATGGTTAATATCTACAAGACACAATAGTACTATACATTTAGAAAAAATTGCCTTCACCACATTCGCCCTAGCGCCATTATATTTACACATGTCTCTTTTTTAAAACATAGAGTGGAAATCAGGGAATATCTACAAAAGTATAGTGCACATAGATGTTCAAAGCACGTACGGGTTCCTCGCAATTTGCATTTTGATACTTTTACCGATTCACATTTATGAAAATATTCCCCATCGATCATTATAGGAGATTCTAGAGAGTATATGAAAAATATATACTACAAATACTAAGATATAATACATGTGTAAATGTTGGATCAAAGCACATCCTTATCAAGATATAGTATGGTCCTCATCAATGTACAGGTGGATGTTGGTAGAAGGCAGTTATGTGCTGAGTGCTTTTGTGGGCCCGCCTCATCTTTTTCTGATTTTTTTCCCCTCGTAGATTCCGCTGCGCCAGCGACCCATCAGAGTTACTCCAAACAAATCATCAATTATCCCACTACGATCATATCATATCATCGTAAAGCCAGTATATCTTAACAAGATCTTTGCAATATTACACTAATCTACTCCCTCCAATTAAAAGCCAAGATCTAAAGGAGATATTGATAGTATATCGCAATAATCTAGCAGTGTATCTCCAATTAAGACAGAGCAATCTAACAGTGTATCTCCAATTAAGACAGAGCAATAATCTAGGAGTAGTATATCTTCCATTTAAAAATGGCCAGCAATTTATTTCGCTCCTTTTACTACTAATAGTACTACTCCGATGGGTAGCGAGCAGGAATTAATTGATTGGGTGAGGACAGCACCAGCGGCGCGGTGCTAATTTTTGGCAAGGATTAATTTCACTCCATTTTTTATTTTTATTAATCTTTGGCGGTTAACTGTGGGCGCTAATTTTGGATGGGATTAATTTCGCCCCATTTATAGCCTGTGACAGGATAACCATGACATATAATGGCATCATTAGCAGATAGGGAGGTGACGTCAGCGGCGTGTCAGCGCTGCCTCCACGCGCGCCACGCCACGTCGCGGCTGAGGAACCTGACCTACCACTAGCTGCCACGCCACGCAAACCACGTGTGCGGCGAGTGTCCCGGGATGCTGCCTTGACATTGATCGGGCCACGTCGTCTGACGCGTGCGGGCCTACGCCGCAGTCGGGACCGGCCGGTACGTACCTAGCACGGGTGAAAGAATTGTCTTTTGGGCTCTCGGCCGTGCGGGAGCTGACGTCTCGGGCTCTTGGCCCCACAATTCTAGAAAGAGCTACTACTCCCTGTCACGGATGTGTGACTACACGGGCAAGACTCCAGCCGGGCCTGGCGCCAAAGTGTAGGCCCAAGCAGCATGGCCCGACCCTGCCTAAATCATCCGTTTGCTAATTGCATCTCCACTCGTTGGTCCAACTCAGTGTGAAAATTGAATTTTGTTTTCGGGGACGGAACTTTTATGCAGCTCGTTTTTTTCATCCGTCTTACAGGAAGTCAAAGTTCGCTAAAATTCATCAAAGATGGGCAATTTTTATTAAGTTGAGCGAATATAGGCGGATGACATCAAATTTAAACTAAACTAGTACATAAATAAACTTAAAAAAAGTCGCCGCCACCCGGCCTTCGCCATCCTACATGCCGAAGTTGTTGTAGAACGCCGTGTAGCCGGGGTCGGCGCGGTCGTCATCCTCGCCGCCGTCGTCGCCGGCGGCTGGTTCTCGCGAGCTCCGTGGCCAGGTCGCGCCTCAAGGCCGGTAGGGCGGGCCCACGTCCTCGTCCTCGTCTCGTCGTCCGGGCGTAGCGGGCGTCTGGTAGGCTCACGCCAGACAATGCCGACGACGGGCGGCGCTTCCTCGGCTCTTCATTGCGGTGAGGATCTGCCGCTTCCGCCAGCTCGATCCTTCTGACCACTCCGAGATGTCCGGCGAGAGGATCCACCGACGGGCTGCGGGGCCTCGCGAACCGCCTCAGCGCCATCTTCAAGCGGCGTCTTTGGCCGGGCGAACCTATCTTGGGGCGGCGAGGCGTAGGTGGCTGGTGTAGACGCCGTCGCCGCGGCTCATGGATGACGATCTTGCCATGGCCGAGAGTAGGACGCCGAGGCGAGGAGAACGAGCTCATGCTCGCCATCCTCCTCGGCATCGATTCAGCCGGAGACGCCGGCGGACACAACGGGCGTCGGTGTCTTGCGGAAGCGAGCATGGCGTGTTCCGCGGTTGATGTGCTCCATCACCGCCTCGGTCATACTGGCGCGCTCCACTAACGCCGCGACCGCCGAAGTTGTTGCGCTTCGGCGGCGACGTTAAGCGGCCTCGTGGTGGCGAGCTCACTTTGGCGCTCGGCGAAGAATTGCTCGATGGAAGCGAGTTGTCGGCTCGGCTTCAGCGGGTCGGCCATGCCATTGATGTACTCGCATCATACGGCTCTCTGGCGTCGGCATCGGCGGGGCGAGGATGCCGGCGCTCGATTTCAGCCGGCGGCATCGCATGTCGGCGGCGCCATATAGCCGGCGTCATGTAGGCGTGCCTCGAACTGTAAGTGCGCCGACGGAAGCCGTTCGCCGCAGCTCCATCGCCGGGGTACCTTGAGGCCGTAGCTGGGAAGGGAAAAGCGGTGGAGGTTCGCCGGAGTTTGTGGGTGGGGGAGCTGTGAGAGAGTATGGAGATCTCCGGCGAGGGGTACGGCTTATAAAGGCCGAGGTGGGCGGTGAGGGCGGGAAAAGGGGAAATGACGGGAAGTCAGTGTCCGCCGGTCCGTCGCGGGAGCCGATGCGGCGACGCGTGGCCGACGTGGCGGGCAGCTAATGTCCGGCGGTCGCCGCGTGGTTTCGAGGATGACGACGACTCGGCTTTTGTCGCTGACTCGGCGGGCTCACGCGCCGCTCCGTTTTTTCGCCGAACTCGCCGAGTCCGACGTTCCCAGGGCGTACCCGGAAACCTGGGTTCGGCATGGGTAGTCCGGACCAAAATTGGCCCAAATCCGGCTGAAAACAGGTCATTGGGTACGCGACTGGGCCAATTTTCGGCGTCCGGACCAAAATTCGGCGTCCGGATTGGCCTCCTGGGTAGGCGAGTGGAGATGCTCTAAGCCTGAGCCCGACCCGACATATGTCTTGGGGCTAAAAATACTAGGCCCAAGCCTAGCCCAATGGTGCAATTTGGCCCGGCACGGTCTATCATTCTCGGGTCAGGTCGGGGTTGGGTTGTTTAGGATGTGTTTGTTAGTCTGGGGCAACCCATATATTCTTATCTCATACCATGTTTTGTTGTTTGTTAAACGGCTCGGTTCTATTGGACAGTGTCCACTTGATGCGAAAACACGTCCTTAGCCCTGCCCAGTTGCGAAGCTCAAATAGAGCTTCACAACTCGGCGATCTTAGTCCGTCACCGCTGTCCATCTCCACGAGGGCCGAGGCCCCACACCTACTTTCTCCCTCCCCGCAGCGACTTGTTTCTCCTCTCCCCCTGCAGCGACTCATTTTCTTCATCACCGACGTCGCCATTCCTCGTCCAGGTCCCTCTCATCATCCAGGTTGCCCTCCACCATCCTCGTCACCATCCCCATCGAGCTCCTGGCGGCGTGTGGCCTCCTGCCATGCCTCTTTCGAGCTGCAGCCTCTGGCCGGCGCATGTGGCACAGGCACGACCTCGTGGCGATGGGGAATGAGGCTCTGCATCTTTGTGGCGGCGGTGTGGCGGCGACGGAGGCGTGTGGCGGAGGCTCCTCTCACCGGCAATGGCGCCGGCGAGCTCCGAGGGACCCGCTTGCTTTTTATCTTTCTAGCCAAGGACCTAAATGCTTTTATCCAATAGCTGGCATGACTCAACTTGTACGACCTACCAAACAGGATATGAAGTCAGCACATCTCAGCTCATACTACCTACCAAACACAGCTAATAAAACACACTTGTATGGGTTGGAAATAGCTAGACTCAGCTTGTATGAGCTGAGATGGGCCACCCGGTCTACCAAATACACCCTCAATGGCCATATTTAGACGTGAGCACCTATATATCCCTCAATGCGGGGACCCATTAGAGGAGAGTGATGTAGGTGATGGCGTGTTCTGCTTCTTAGGGCGATCAAATTGTTTCCATGGGATCGTGTGTGGCAACTGGTATAGACGATGATGAAAGGTGGTCTGCTTTCGGGAGTTCTGGACCTATTCTCACAATATTTATCTTATTAGCATGATTTTAATATAAACATTTATATTATTTGAACGATTTTCAAAAATAACATTTATCTCATTAAAACGCAAAGTCACATGAGAACACTAATTGGGGGTTGTGTCCTAAGACTTTTTCATGATTCAAAGAACTCAAGTAATAAGTTACGTTAGCATCACTCCTAGGGGTGTATCACCCTAGACTATATTTGACACACCCACGGCTCGATTAAAATAATAATTAAATAAGTACTGTTTAATTATCTCGTGACTGTAAAAGCATTATTGAGGACCAACCATGCAATTAAGCGGAAATCCACAATCTAGCTAGATCGTGGGTGTCCATGATAATACAACATACCTACGAGAGATCGTTGGCGATTGCTGTTCCTCTAATATGCTAGTCCTTTGAGATCTTAGCACACGATGAATTTTTACTAGTACTAGAAAACTGCTTATCCATCGGATTGATATCCAATGGCGACCTGTGGTGCACCTAGGGGACATGCGGCACACTTAACCCAACTATCCGTTGTGCATGGTCCTTGCATGCGCCACAGATAAGGCTAGGGGATACGTTGGAACGTATCTATAATTTTTGATGCTTCATGCTTGTTTTGTAGCTACTTTGCTTTGCTTGTCTACACTTTGAGGTGTTTTTTTACATATTTTCTGGTACTAACCTATTAACAAGTTGCAACAGTGCCAGATGTCTGTTTTCTGTTGTTTTTGGTTTCAGAAAAGTTAGTAAAGAAATATTCTCGGAATCGTATGGGACAAACGTCAAAGTCAATTACTTTCCGTGGAGTACCAGAAGTCCAGAGGAGAGTCGGAGGGGCCGACCAGGGGGGCCAGACCCACCCCAGGCGCGAGGGCAGGTGGGCCCGCGCCTGGCTAGGGTTTGGTGGCCCTAGCCGCCTCTCGGTCTCGCCCCTTCGCATATAAGAAGCCCCCGATGCAAAAACACTAAGTACCCGATCAGAAGTCCACGAAACCGTCTGTAGCCGCCGCCACCATCGTCCCTAGATCAGGGGGATCTAAAGTTCTTCCCGGCACCCTGCCGGAGGGGAGATCATCCCGGAGGCCTTCTCTCCGGTATGATGCGTGAGTAGTTCCACCTTGGACTATGGGTCCATATAGTAGCTAGATGGTTGTATCTCCTCCTTTGTGCTTTCATGTATAGATCTTGTGATCTCTGTTCATGATCAAGATCTAATCTATTTGTAATCATGCATGTTGTGTTTGCGAGAATCCGATGGATATTGAGATTATTATGTTGGTTTGATTAATGGTTTTATCTTTATGATTCTATCATGTCTGTATTGTTTATGATCTTGCATGCTCTCCGTTGCTAGTGGTTATCTTGGCCAAGTAGTTGCTAGTGACTCCAAGAGGGGATATTTATGCTCGATAGTGGGTTCATGCCTCTAGTTTCCAAGGGAAAGTGACAGAAATCTCTTCGGTTGTAGATGTGATGTTGCTACTAGGGAGAAAACAACGGTCTCTTGTTCATGGAACATGTGGACTGTTTACCTTACACACTTTGCTTAAGCAGTTGTCTGTTGCTTGCAACTTAATACTGGAGGGGGTTCAGATGATAACCTGAACGTGAACTTCTAGTCGTAGATGCAGTTGGATGGCGGTCTATGTATATTGTTATATTGCCCAATTAACCTCATGGGATCTTTCTGGCTAGTAGTTGCATTGTTATGCCTTGCTCAGTTCCTGTCAATTGCCCCGCTGTAATTTGTTTATCCTTCATGCCATGTTGTTTATCTAAGGAGAGCACCTCTAGTGAACTATGGACCCCGGTCCAATCTTTACCATTGATACATCTTCCATTGTTACCTGTTTACTTGCTGCAAACCATTACCTTTCACACCATATGTTTAATCTTTTGTTACAACAAACCGATGAGCTTGACAATCTCACTGATTCGTTGGGGCAAAGTCTTGAGTTTGTGTTGTGCAGGTCTCCATGTTGCTAGCAACACCTGTGTGACGTTTCCTTCCTCCTACTAGTTCGATAACCTCGGTTTCTTACTGAGAGAAACTTGCTGTTGTGATGCTTCATACCTTGCTATTGGGGTTTCTAACGAAGCGTCCCACGACAAGTGGTGGGCGCCATCAAGCTATTTTCTAGGCGCCATTGCCGGGGAGGCTAAGGACGTCTTCACTAGGGGAGTCCTTCACTTCCTTCCTCTTTACTTTGTTTTTAGTTTGCTTTGTTTCTTTTGCTTGGTTTTGTTTGCCTACTTTCAAAAAACCCCCAAAAAAATAGTCTAGTTTGGTTTGCTTGCCTCATTCAAAAATACAAAAAATTAGTTCCTGCTCTATTTGCTGGTCTGTCTTTGCCTTGCTTGGTCATGCTTTCTATCAATGGATGGTTTCTTTGAAACTAGATCTTATTGGCAAGGTGGGTTCATGGAGGAACAAAAGTAATATTATAAAGAACATCGTTTGTCACAAAAAGGGAAACACTTATGGGAACAAATTGATAAGTTGAATACTATTGCTAGAGACTTGTGCTCTACTTATAATGTTACTTATTGCTTTGATAAATCTTGTTGCTGCAAGAGGTATAAACACCTACCCTTTCAATGTGAGTATAATGATAATGTTACCATATCCTCTTATGTTAAAGGAAATTATGACTTTTATGATGTGGAACAAATTGAAGAATTTATTGCTTTCAAGGGTGCATTTGAACTTGCTAGTTTGCTTGAAAATCGATGATGCACCTTATGAATGTGAGGTTTATGAGATACTTAAATTTTGCTTTGACAATTACAATGAAGCAAATGGCTATATTCTTGAATATTTTAATAGGTGCTTTCCACAACTAGAAGAGACTAATTCCTGCAGGAGCCTATGGAAGAAGAAAGCTGTTGAAACCTGAAGCTCATTAGATGAAAAGAGGGGGAGAGTGATGAACAAAAGGAGGAGAATGGATCTACCCATGCCTACCTTCTAACGAGTAACTCTTTATCCCTTATATTATTTGATTGTCCCCATGCTTACCAAAGGAGGATGAATGTTATGTTCTGTGGATCCTTTTGAAATATCTACTTTGGATAAAACCTGTGGAGGTTTTAATCCCACTATTTTTGAGCGTGATAGAAATTATGTGTTTGTAGATCATGAAAAGCCTGCTTTATGTGATAGTTTTATTGTTGAGTTTATTCATGAGGCTACTGGAAATTATTATGAGAGAGGAAAGTATGGTTGTAGAATTTTTCATGGTACTGAAACACCTCTCTATGTGCTAAAAGTTTTAAAGTTGCTCTTGTTTCATCTTTCTATGCCTCTCACTTTGTTCTTTGTGTAATAACTTCCAATACAAGATTCCTATGCATAGGAAGTGGGTTAGACTTAAATGAGTTTTGAATTTGCTTTTTGATGCTCTGTTTGACTTCAATTTATAATTCTTATGTGAGCATCTTTTCAAGCTATCAAGCCTAACTTAAAGGCGTTAAAGAAAAGTACTTGTTGGGAGATGACCCAAGAGTTTCCTTGAGTCTTGGAAGTTATTACTTCTGTAATAACCCCTCATTATCCTTTTTGTTGCTTTTTGTGGCAAGAATGACCTCTAATGAGAGGGAAGTAAGATTTGGGGAGTTGTTGTCCCGAAACAGATTTCTGTCCTCCACCAAAAAGATTCGTAAGGAGGATCTGTAACTCGGATTGAGCTCAAAATTTACGCATAAATCCCCCAGTATGTTAGATAACTTTATTTAGTTCAACACTTTTTTATTTGAGCAACATAAGATATTTGAAAAAATTCGTTTCTACCTACTGGTCTGTTTTGACAGATTTCTGCCATTATTTGCATTTGCTTCTTATTAATTCCTTTTTGAGTTCTCTTCAGGTAAATTGAGATTTTTGAAGGAGTTACTACAGTAGCTTGTATTTTTAGTGAAAAGTCTTGATGTTCCAAAGCTTTTCCAGAGGTCTAATATCTTTTGAATAAGCTAATGTTGCTAATGAAGATTGTGTGAAGTTTTGTATGAAGAAAATTTCAGGTGTAGAGAGAGAATGATGCAATGAGATGAAGAATGGATAAAGCTCAAGCTTAGGATGCCACCATGGTGTCACCCCAAGAAATATCCAAGAGGTACAAGCGTCAGAGCTTGGGGATGCCCAAGGCATCCCCTTCTTCATCAATAAAAAGCTCAGGTCTGTCTAGACACTTCGTTTTTATTGTTTCATGCAAAGTTGTGTTGTTCGTGGAGCGTGTTAGTTTTCGTTTGCTTTGCTTAGGTTGTTTAGTTTGCTTGAATAAAGTATTTTGGACCCCCGTTCTCATTGTGTTGTTTTGCAAATAAGTTTGCTTGGTGTTTGGAAAGGAGTAGTAAGTTCTTACTTGAAGTGCAAGAGGAGCTTACATTGTTAGTGACTTAGACTTGACATGCTAGGTGTTGTTTTAACATTATTCTTAGTGATTATTGCTGTAGCATGTGATGACCCACAAGTGTAGGGGATCACAACAGTCTTCCGGGTAGTATTACCCAATTTATTGATTCGATACAAGGGGAGACAAAGAATACTTGTAAGCCTTAACAAATGAGTTGTCAGTTCAGCTGCACCTGGAAATAGTTCTTGCTCACAGAAGTTTATCAGTAGCAATAGTTCGTAGTAGCAATAGCAGTAGTAACAACAACAGAGAAACAAGAGCAATAGTAATAGTAACGGTAACAGTAGGATTCGAGTGCGGTAGGCATAGGGATGGATGGGCGGACGTTGCATGGACGAGTCTAAACATGTAACTTCAAAGAACCAGGGCATTGCAGATAAATAATAACAAACATCAAAGTACTAAACAATCCTAGGCATGTGCTCCAAATATAGTCATACGTGCTCGCAATGAGAACTTGCACGACATCTTCTGTCCAGCCAGCCCGTGGTAGCGGGGCCTCTAGGGAACTACTGGCAATTAAGGTGCTCCTTTTAATAGAGCGCCGAAGCAAAGCATTAACACTCCGTGAACACATGTGATCCTCACACCAAAGCCATCCCCTCCGGTTGTCCCAATTATTGTCACTTTGGGGCCTTTGGATCCGGACAATGATATGTTTACTGAACTTGCAGGTAAGACCATAAACAATACTATCATAATGATTCAATAATAAGTTCAGATCTGAGATCATGGCACTTGGGCCCTAGTGACAAGCATTAAGCACAACAAGTTGCAACAAAGTCAAATAACACTAATAGAGATACTAGGCACTATGCCCCTAACAGATCTTATCCGATTACATGACATAACTCATCCAATCCCTACCATACCCAACCCTACAGTGGGGGATTACTCACTCATGGATGAGGGAAACATCGGTGGTTGATGGAGATGCGTTGGTGATGACAATGGCGATGATCCTCTCCAAATTTCCTGTCTCGGCAGGGTGCCAGAACGGAGTTTCTGGATCCGAATCTTGGTTTCTGGTGGCGGCGGTAGAGAGGAACTCTTTCTGGAAAACTATCGAACCCCCCTCTGTTTTTAGGTCAGAAGGCGACTTATAGACCGGAGGGAGGTCGAGAAGCTGCCTGGGGTGGCCAGACCTCCCCCAGGTGCGGGGTCAGTGGGCCCACGCCTGGGGTGGGTCTAGGCCCCCCAGGCCTCCCCTCTGTCTCCCCTTCTAGCTCCGTGGATATTCTGGTGAAATATAATTTTTGGCATATTTTTCGGGATTTTTCCTGATAGTTCATTTTATGCACAAAAACAAGACACCAAGGTAATTCTGCTGAAAACATCGTCAGTCCGTGTTAGTTGTATCCAAATCACACAAGTTTAGAGGAAAAACAATAGCAGTGTTCGAGAAAGTAGATACGTTTTGGACGTATCAACATATATTTTTCCAAACAATTGGGATTGCTTAGTGTGCCTTGAAGAAATTATGCGTTGTTTTAGCATGCAAAAGCATAGTATTGTGGTATTCTCCTTTGATGTTTTGCTTGGGTTGACTTGGCACATGCTCACACCATGTTATGACTATGACAAGTCACCATTAGCCTCTATGATCATTTAATCCTTGACTTGTAGTACCACTCTTTGCTTTGATTAGTTTGCTTTGTTGCATTGCATGATTATGGCCATTATTGCTCTCTTAGTTGGTTGCTCCCAGTATTTTACTAGCCTCCACTTGTATGAGTAAGTTCTACTCATGCTTCCAACTCCCGATAAACCAAGTTATTCCAAAGTGTCCACTATAAATTCCTATGCATGGTGTGTTACACCATTCCAAGTATATTCTTGTTTTCATCTATCTTCCAATTAAAAACTATTTTGTTATGTGAAAACTTAGTGGTTAAAGCCCTCACGAACTTGATGGCACACTTTATTCTTTGCCCCTAATAAACTCGAACCATTGTGATAACTTTGTTGTATATGCTTGCACTTATAAGTTGGAATTAGCAGAACCATGATGTCACGGGGAACGTTTTCAACATTGCACTTGTACCTTATTGTACTCAGTTGATATCATGTTATTTTGTCTATGGATGTCACCGGTGTGAAATAAAGAGGGAACTTGTAAGTCCATGGAGTTTGTATTTTGTGTTAGAGAAACACCTGGGCCGCTAGCCTAAGCCATGCCTAATCATGGTAGAAACTTGCAGCATCACCATAGTGACATCTATGAAGCATTCTTCTTAAAAAAAGAGACACATTGAGAAAAGAGGAAACAGAGAAAAAAGCACCATATTCCCATGGTACATAAGAAGAATTGTTGAGATGCTCATTGTCTGCTTGCCTTGTCATTTTGGTTATGGGAAAGCTCTTGTACCATGTGCAAGGGGTACCCCGTTGGCGGTTCTCAATGATATGCAAATACTTACAGTGACAAGAACTTACCTGGACCCAAAGTTGAGTATGCATGAGATGTGGCCCTTGTATTCAAGGGGCATGAGATTGCCAACTTATACTTCGTCAAGCATATACTCCAGCTTTGCCACTTTAACCTTAACCACTTCAAGATGCTTATGATAGGGGCAATGAGGGCTGAAATCTAACAAGTACCATAATTTTTGGAAGCTCTTTTCGAAACTTGTAATCCCTGCTTCCTTTACAAAAAAGGCCTTTCTTCCACCAATATTGAGTCTCCACCTTCTACCTTTAGGCACCATTAAGAGAGCATAGTTGTCATTCTGTGTGCAGTGTTCCAAAGCTTTTTAATAGATGCATATTGTGTTATTACTTGTTCTTGTGCTACTTGTTTCTAGTCACCCTTGTGAACTTTGCAGGTGTCCTATGCATTATATTGCTACTCTATGAGGGACAAGCTGAATGCCACTATGCTATGTTTTATGCATGTGAAACAAACATATGTTTTTCAATGCATGTTATTCATGATCTTTGTTTGTAACTTGCCATGTTGCATGCATAGTTACTATGTCCTATTGTTAGAACCCCATCTTTCATGCACATGTTTAGAGTTCTTTGATCCCAGCTTTCAATGCTTGCAAATGGTTGGATCTTTATTGTGAGGGTGCATGTGTTGGAGATATGCCCTAGAGGCAATAATAAATGTAGTTATTATTATATCTTTGTGTTTATGATAAATGTTTACATTCATGCTATAATAGTATTAACAAGGAAACATTAATACTTGTGTGATTTGTAAACTAAATTAGAGTCCCTAGTAGAGCCTCTTTATAATACTAGATTGTTGGTTAATAAATGATTGTGGTTTCCCTATCATGAACATTGAGATGTTATTAACAACAAGATCATATCGTTAGGAGAATGATATGATGGACATACTCCTATAGATAAGCGTAGCATAAAGATCAAGTCATTTTAATAGTTCAATTGCTATATGCTTTCTGATACATAGTAACCTAATTCCTTCGACCATGAGATCATGCTTATCACCATCACCGGAAGGATGCTTTGATGACATCAAACACCACACCGTAACTAGGTGGCTATAAAGGTGGCATTGAGTGTTCGGAAAGTATTGGTTGAGACACATGGATCAAGAGTGGGATTTGTCCATCCATATGACGGATAGATATACTCTGGGCCCTCTCGGTGGAATGTCATCCAAATGGCTTGCAAGCATGTGACTGGATCACAAGGGATCACATATCACGGGAACGAGAAAAGAGTACATATCAGTAACGAGGTTGAACTAGGTATGCAGAGATACCGACGATCAAAACCACGGATAAGTAAACTATCGTGAGACAAAGGGAAATTGGTATCGTATGTAAGTGGTTCATTCGATCTCAAAGTATTCGTATAAATATGTGGGAGCCATATGAATTTCTAGATTCCTCTATTGGTTATTGATCGGAGAAGTGTATCGATCATGTCTGCATAATTCACAAACCGTAGGGAGACACCCTTAAGGATTCGATGTTGTTGAGTAGTTATGGAATGATGAGTAAGAGACCGAATGTTGTTCGGAGTCTCGGATGGGATCCAGGATATCATGAGGAGATCCGGAATGGTCCGGAGAATAAGATTCATATAAGGAAAGTCCTATTTCGGAGTTGGGGAATGATTCCGGTGTTTTCACCGGGAATGTTCTAGAAGGGTCCGAAAGGTCCCAAGACTCGGAGGAAGGGTACATGAATGTGTCATAACAAGTTGGAATGGTTGCATCATGTACTAGGTGTCATCGCTGAGCAAAATAAAGGGATAAATCAAATCCTAGTTTGAAAAGTCAAACGCCAATTTGAAAAGTCAAACAACAAGTTTGCTTGGTGGATGGAGAGTAGGAAACCTACTTAGGGAGGAAGTCCTACTCCCTCCACCCGCCGGCCAAGGAGGAGGAGTTGGAGGAGGAATCCCTCCTCCCAACCGCGCCTTCCTCCCACCTATAAAAGGAGGGGTAGGGGTGCCCCTCTTCCCTACACCTCTCTCCTCTAAACCCTAGCCCTAGCCGCCGGCCTCCACCAAGTCGCCGCCGCCCCTAGGGTTTGCCTAGCCACCGAGTTGGGGACCTCCCCTTGCCCTAGCCGCCGGCCTAGCCCTCTCTCCTTGGTGCCTCTAAACCCTAGATCACCAAGGCCTCTCTCATAGTCCACCATACTCTCTCCGGCTTAAGGCGAAGCCCTGCGAGATCTCCCCTCTACTTCCGGTACCACACCGTCGTGCTGCCGAAATCGCGAGGAGAGTGCTACAACCTCCGCTGCCTGCTATAACAAGGGAGAGAAAGGTCTTCATCGAGTACCGAACGTGTGACCGATCAGCTAAGCAGCTGGAACACAGCCCTTGAAGGATCTCGTTTACCTTACACTTTGCTTAAAGGTTATGCATTGCTTGCAACTTAATACTGGAGGGGGTTCGGATAATAACCTGAAGGTGGACTTCTAGTCATAGATGCAGTTGGATGGAGGTCTATGTATATTGTTGTATTGCCCAATCAACCTCATAGGATCTTTTTAGCTAGTAATTGCATTGTTATGCCTTGCTCAGTTCCTGTCGATTGCCCCGATGTAATTTGTTTACCCTTCATGCCATGTTGTTTATCTAAGGAGAGCACCTCTAGTGAACTATGGATCCCGGTCTAATATTTACCATTGATACATCTTCCACTGTTACCTGTTTACTTGCTGCAAACCATTATTTCCACACCATACGTTTAATCCTTTGTTACAGCAAACCGGTGAGCTTGACAATCTCACTGATTTGTTGGGGCAAAGTCTTGAGTTTGTGTTGTGCAGGTCTCCGCGTTGCTAGCAACACCTGTGTGACGTTTCCTTCCTCCTACTGGTTCGATAACCTCGATTTCTTACGAAGGGAAACTTGCTGCTGTGCTGCTTCATACCTGGCTCTTGGGGTTTCCAAAGAAGCATCCCATGATAAGTGATGGGCGCCAGCACTAGGGCATCCACTCCATTTATGGATGACCCTGGCATATCCGTGGCACATGTAAAGGTCATACGACATAAATGGTTGGGTTATCTGTGGCACACCACATACACATGCGCCACAGATAAGTCAGGCATCATCCACATATGTCACATATAGATGGCACCTCATTATCAGTGGCGCATTGCGTTTTGGTGCGTCATGAATAAGTTTTCAAAAATTCTGCTCCCTCTTAGATCGTCTTTTTAGTATTACAAAAAATAAAATAAAAATACTTCAAAAAATAAAATCCTTGGACACATAGGTAGGTAATATGGTCTAGTTTGTAGAAAAATTAATAAACATAATTTTTGACTTATTTTTGCAAAAAAAGTCATGACATGGTAAAACATTCATAACTTTTGCATACGATGTTGGAAAAAATCTTTAATATATCAAAATGACTAGCATGAAATTTTGCATCCGCTCGCAACATATTTCAAATGTTTAGCGATTTTTTAGAATCTCAAAATTTAAAAAGAAAAAAAGTTATGACAAAAAAAGAGTTTTTCTTACAGAAAAAAGTTTGAGGCCACTTATTTGTGGCGCATCCTACGTGACTGGAATTAAAATAGTGCTCAACCCCCTCTCCTCCCCTTCTTCTCCTCCTCTCCTTCTCCTTCTCTTTCTCCTTTCCTTCTTCTCTCCTGCTCCTTCCTTCCTCTTCTCCTTCTACTTTCCTTCTTATCTCCTTCTCCTTCCTTCCTCTTCTCCTTCTCTCCCTCTCCTTCTCTTCCCCTTCTTCTCACTCCCCTTCCT
The DNA here is from genome assembly GCA_030063025.1 of Avena longiglumis. Lineage (NCBI taxonomy): Eukaryota > Viridiplantae > Streptophyta > Magnoliopsida > Poales > Poaceae > Avena > Avena longiglumis. The sequence goes on from CP125973.1 coordinate 566,077,672, forward strand.
CCTACTTCTCCTTCTCCTTTACCACTTGTCCTCTCTCTAGCCTTCGCGTCGTCCTCGAGCTCCTCCCCACCGCATCGTACTCGAGCTCATCCCCGCCTCAAACTCTTATTCGACCAAGAATGCCTCCTACCGGCGCAGTCACATCCTCCCGCACCTTCGTGCGATGGTAGGTTGTGGCCGTAGTGAAACAAATAACATTTTATAACCCCTAGGGAGAAAACAACGGTCTCTTGTTCATGGAACATGTGGACTGTTTACCTTACACACTTTGCTTAAAGTAGTTGTCTGTTGCTTGCAACTTAATACTGGAGGGGGTTCGGATAATAACCTGAAGGTGGACTTCTAGTCATAGATGCAGTTGGATGGAGGTCTATGTATATTGTTGTATTGCCCAATCAACCTCATAGGATCTTTCTAGCTAGTAATTGCATTGTTATGCCTTGCTCAGTTCCTGTCAATTGCCCCGATGTAATTTGTTTACCCTTCATGCCATGTTGTTTATCTAAGGAGAGCACCTCTAGTGAACTATGGATCCCGGTCCAATATTTACCATTGATACATCTTCCACTGTTACCTGTTTACTTGCTGCAAACCATTATTTACACACCATACGTTTAATCCTTTGTTACAGCAAACCGGTGAGCTTGACAATCTCACTGATTTGTTAGGGCAAAGTCTTGAGTTTGTGTTGTGCAGGTCTCCACGTTGCTAGCAACACCTGTGTGACGTTTCCTTCCTCCTACTGGTTCGATAACCTCGATTTCTTACGGAGGGAAACTTGCTGCTGTGCTGCTTCATACCTGGCTCTTGGGGTTTCCAAACAAGCATCCCACGATAAGTGATGGGCGCCATCACTGGGGCATCCACTCCATTTATGGATGACCCTGGCATATTCGTGGCACATGTAAAGGTCATATGCCATAAATAGTTGGGTTATCTGTGGCACACCACATACACATGCGCCACAGATAAGTCAGGCATCATCCACATATGTCACATATAGATGTCACCTCATTATCAGTGGCGCATTGCGTTTTGGTGCGTCATGAATAAGTTTTCAAAAATTCTACTCCCTCTTAGATCGTCTTTTTAGTCTTACAAAAAATAAAATAAAATAAAAATAATTCAAAAAATAAAATCCTTGGACACATAGGTAGGTAATATGGTCTAGTTTGTAGAAAAATTAATAAACATAAATTTTGACTTATTTTTGTAAAAAAAGTCATGACATGGTAAAACATTCATAACTTTTGCATACAATGTTGGAAAAAATCTTTAATATATCAAAATGACTAGAATGAAATTTTGCATCCACTCGCAACATATTTCAAATGTTTAGCGATTTTTTAGAATCTCAAAATTTAAAAAGAAAAAAGTTATGACGAAAAAAGAGAGGCCACTTATTTGTGGCGCATCCTACGTGACTGGAATTAAAATAGTGCTCAACCCCCTCTCCTCCCCTTCTTCTCCTCTTCTCCTTCTCCTTCTTTTTCTCGTTTCCTTCTTCTCTCCTGCTCCTTCCTTCCTCTTCTCCTTCTACTTTCCTTCTTATCTCCCTCTCCTTCCTTCCTCTTATCCTTCTCTCCCTCTCCTTCTCTTCCCCTTATTCTCACTCCCCTTCCTCCTACTTCTCCTTCTCCTTTACCATTTGTCCTCTCTCTATCCGTCGCGTCGTCCTCGATCTCCTCCCCGCCGCATCGTACTCGAGCTCCTCCCCGCCTCAAACTCTTATTCGACCAAGAATGCCTCCTACCGGCGCAGCCACATCCTCCCGCACCTTCGTGCGGTGGTAGGTTGTGGCCGCAGTGAGGCAACGACGGTGAGAGGCGATGACGACAACATCGACGCGCCAGATTCCACTTTTTTAAAAATTTCAAATATTTATCTATGGCGTACCATACCCCCATGTGACACAGATAAATTTTCATATCTCTCCCGTTTTCTGAATTTAACTATCTTTACTTCCTCTCCTGTATCATTTGGTCATGATATGATTGTCGATTAAAAAGGACAGAACATTGAATATACTTGGTAAAAAACAATTCATCAGAAATAGAAAACCCACAGAAGAAATATTAGAGAATTGATGCCTACGCACTTCTATTCTTGTAGACAGTTGTTGGGCCTCCAAGTGCAGAGGTTTGTAGAATAGCAGCAAGTTTCTCTTAAGTGGATTACCCAAGGTTTATCGAACTCAGGGAAGAAGTGATCAAAGGTATCCCTCTCAAGCAACCCTGCAATCAAGATACAAGAAGTCTCTTGTGTCCTCAACAGACCCAATACACTTGTCAGGTGTATAAATGTACTAGTTCGGCGAAGAGATAGTGAAATACAAGTAGTATGGATGATTATAAGACAACGGTGCTAGAAAAGAGCTTGACGGGAGGAAGAGGCTAAAGGCAAACTAAAATAAAGAGGGCAACAAGTGAAATAACATTTTATAACCCCTAGTGTTTTGTGTGTTAGATAACAATATCAAGGATTATTTAATGTGTGTTGAAGTGTTGCAGCTCTCTCTAGTGATCAAAGGAAAAGTTTTCTGCATCTGGGGGGCGGATAATCCACCCCTACCTCTTCTCAAATAGGCGTAAGCCCCAGAAGGGGCGGAGTTTCAGCCGTATTTTCTGGCCCCGCCGGATAATCCGCCCCTCATGCGTCCGGATAGTCTGCCCCCCTTGCTCATGACCAACGCGCAAGCCCAAGAGAGGGGGTGGAGTTTCGGCCAGACTTTCCGTCTTGGCCGAATAATCCGCCCCAGGAGGGGACCGGATTATCCGCCCCCAAAGATCTTCATCAAGTGTCGCAGGCGCCAACCCAGAGAGGGGGCGGATTTCCCCCCGGAATATCCGCCCTTGGGGCGGAGTTTTCCCAGGGGGCGGATAATCCGCCCCAAGTGGGGGGCGGATAATCTGCCCCCAAAGTTGTTCAACGGCCAAATCTGGGCAGGGGGTATTTAAGCCAGCCTTCCCCCTCCTACCAGATTGCTTGGTTCATTCGAAAAAGTCAAGTTCTGATCTGCAACCTTCATCCAAGAGAGCTCCACCTAGATCCACCCAAAGGCCCCGTCCATTGGGAAATCAAAGGAGGAGAACTCGATCTTCATCATCAGCAATCAAGTGCTTCATCTCCTCTCCATTCATTTGGAGAATCACCGATCTAGTATTTCTTTCAAATACCTAGATCCTTGTTTTGTTTATATTTATAAACCTTGTTCTTGTGACGGCTTGTTGTCATCTCGGGAGCCCCCAATTCAGTTGTGGGTGTGTGCCCCAGTAGCATTGTAAAAGGCACTGGTTCTCGCCTCGAAGGGTTCCAATAGTGGAGAAGGTGGATCAGACCTCTCGTGGCGAGATCCATCGGAGAATAGGGTGAGGCCTATTGTGGCCTGGTGGTCTTAGAACCGCCCACCCCTCCAACATAGATGTACTTCCCTAATAAGGAAGGAACTGCGGTAAAACAAATTCCTGTGTCTCCGCGTGCTCCACTACGGTTCCTTCGCTCCTCTCTTTACGTGCTTAGTAGCTAGGGTTGCATATAGGGAAATTCTCGTAGTTACATATCTAGAGAATTTACTTCGTGTCAAGCCTAAAATTGAAAAAGTATTAAAAATTGGTTAGCACCTATTCACCCCCCCTCTAGGTGCCCATACGATCCATTTCAATTGGTATCAGAGCCCCGACTCTTAATTCGGGCTTAACCGCCTAAGAGAAGTATGGGTTCCAAGGTAGATGGGAGTGATGCTCCAGATGTAGTCACTATGAACGATCTCAAGACGTTGGAAACAACCTTGGTGAGTTCAATGGAGGCTAAGATGGAAGAGATGCGTCAATTGATAATGCGTCTCTCCACATCCACAACATCACCCCCATCTAACTCTGAGGCTACCACTCCGCAATCCAAGGAAACGAGTAAAACCGATTCCAAAGAGAACGAAGTGGTTGGTGATGACACTAGCAAGAGCTCCTCCTCGAAAAAGGATAGTGGTAAGGATGGATACAATGAGGTTTCTCATGTGTATTATCCTGATCCACCTATCTGTAGGGTTTCGTAGCATGGAAAACAAAAAATTTCTAACGCATACAAACAAACAAGCCAAGATCTATCTACTAGATTGTGGCAACAAGTCGATGGAATAACTCACCCTCAAAGATTCCAAAGTGTTTAACGAGAGCGGATTCTCGTGGGTGATGTAGTCATACTCTTCCCGATCTCAAGATCGCGTAGACGATCCTTCCGGCGCTGTGTTCAAGGCGCTCCTTGATCGGTCACCGTTTGGTACTCGACGAAGACCTTCCTCTCCTTGTTCCAGAGGGCGGAGGTTGTAGCACTCTCCTCGATTCCCGTGACTTGCGGTAATGCAGGAAGTAGAGGAGATCTCATGAGGCTTCGCCTTAAGCCGGAGCGAGTATGGTGGACTATGAGAGAGACCCTCGATGATCTAGGGTTTAGACACGCCGAGGAGGGGGCTAGGCCGGTGGCTAGGGTTTGACCTAGGCGGCGGCGGCGAGTTTCCCTAGGCCGCCGGCGGCTATGGAGGGCGGCGACGGCTTGGAGCTAGGGTTTTGGGTGGAGATCTTGTGTGCTAGGAGGGGCAGCTCTGCCCCTCCTTATATAGGTGGAGGGGCCGCGCCAGGGGAGGAGAGTCCCTCCCCAACTCGGTTTCCCAAGGGGGACGGCGGTGGAGGGGAGGAACTCCTTCCCAACTCGGTTTCCACCTTCCCTTGCACTTTCCAAAATAGCCGTTTGACTTTTCAAATTGGCGTTTGACTTTTTCAAACTAGGATTTGATTAAACCCTTTATTTTGTTCAGCGATGACACCTAGTACATGATGCAATCATTCCAACTTGGTATGACACATTCATGTACCCTTCTCCTGCGGAGTGCCGGACATTCCGGAACCTTCTAGAACATTCCCGATGAAAACACCGGAACCATTCTCCAACTCTGAAATAGGACTTTCCTTATATGAATCTTATTCTCCGGACCATTCCGGATCTCCTCGTGATATCCTGGATCCCATCCGAGACTCCGAACAACATTCGGTCTCTTTCTCATCATTCCATAACTACTCAAACAACGTCGAATCCTTAAGTGTGTCTCCCTACGGTTCGTGAATTATGCGGACATGATCGAGACACTTCTCCAAACAATAACCAATAGAGGAATCTGGAAATTCATATGGCTCCCAAATATTTCTACGATTACTTTGAGATCGAAGGAACCGCTTACATACGATACCAATTTCCCTATGTCTCACGATAGTTTACTTATCCGAGGTTATGATCGTCGGTATCTCTGCATACCTAGTTCAACCCCGTTACTGGTAAGTACTCTTTTCTTGTTCCCGTGATATGTGATCCCTTATGAGCCAGTCACATGCTTGCAAGCTAATTGGATGACATTCCACCGAGAGGGCCCAGAGTATATCTATCCGTCATATGGATGGACAAATCCCACTCTTGATCCATGTGTCTCAACCAATACTTTCCGAACACTCAATGCCACCTTTATAGCCACCCAGTTACGGTGTGGTGTTTGATGTCATCAAAGTATCCATCCGGTAAAGGTGATATGCATGATCTCATGGTCGAAGGAATTAGGTTACTATGTATCAGAAAGCATATAGCAATTGAACTATTAAAATGACTTGATCTTTATGCTACGCTTATCTATAGGAGTATGTCCACCATATCATTCTCCTAACGATATGATCTTGTTGTTAATAACATCTCAATGTTCATGATAGGGAAACCACAATCATTTATTAACCAACAAGCTAGTATTATGAAGAGGCTTTACTAGGGACTTCAATTTAAGTTTACAAATCACACAAGTATTAATGTTTCCTTGTTAATACTATTATAGCATGAATGTAAACATTTATCATAAACACAAAGATATAATAATAACTATATTTATTATTGCCTCTAGGGCATATATCCAATAGTCTCCCACTTGCACTAGAGTCATCTAATCTAGATTACATGGTAATATCTAGAACACCCATGGCGTTTGGTGCTGGTCATGTTTTGCCCTCGGGAGAGGTTTAGTCAACGGATCCGCCACATTCGGATCTGTGTGTACTTTGCAAATCTTTATGTCCCCATCTTGGACATGTTCTCGAATAAGCGTGAAAATGTAGCTTGATGTGCTTGACTTCTTGTGTGACCTTGGTTCTTGCGTATTGGCTATGGCGCCCATGTTATCACATAGATAGACATTGGGTCCAGCACTAGGAACCACACCCAGCTGTAATGAACTCTTTCATCCATATCGCTTCTTGTGAAGCCTCAAAGCAACCATGTATTCGATTCGGTTGAAGATCTCGCCACAACGCTTTGCTTTGCACTCCTCCATTAAGCTTTTGCACCATTCAAAGTAAATACGTATCCAGTTGTGATTTAGCATCATCCGGATCGGTGTTCCAACTAACATCGGTGTAACCATTAACAACGAAATGTTCATCGACTCCATAAGAAAGAACCATATCCTTAGTTCTTCTCAAGTACTTAAGGATGTTTTTGACATTGTCCAATGATCCACTCCTGGATCACTTTGATATCTGCTAGTTAAACTAACAACATATGCAATGTCGGGTCTAGTACATAGCATGGCATACATTAGAGATCTTATGGCTGAGGCATAGGGAGTCTTACTCATCCTTTCTCTATCTTCTGCCGATGTCGGACTTTGAGTTTTACTCAAGGTCGTATTGGGCAACATGATCAAGAACCCTTTCTTGCTATCTTCCATTCCAAACCTCTTTAGAACTTTGTCCAAATATGTACTTTGTGACAATGATATTAGGCGTCTCGATCTATCTCTATAAATCTTTATGCCCAATATGTAAGCTGCTTCGCCAAGATCCTTCATTGAAAAACTATTATTCGAATATTCCTTGACACTATTAAGAAGGTCTACATCATTCCCAATCAACAATATGTCATCTAAATATAGTATTAAGAATGCTACAGAGATCCCACTCACTTTCTTGTAAATACAAGCTTCTCCATAAGTTTGTATAAAACCAAAACTTTTGATCACCTTATCAAAACGTTGATTCCAACTTCGGGATGCTTGCTTCAATCCATAGATGGATCGTTGAAGTTTGCATACCTTGTTAGCATCTTTCGGATCGACAAAACCTTTGGGTTGCATAATATACAACTCTTCATCAATGTCTCCATTGAGGAATGCTGTTTTGACATCCATCTGCCATATCTCATAATCATAATATGCAGCGATTGCTAACATAATCCTCATAGACTTTAGCTTTGCTACAGGTGAGAAAGTCGCATCGTAGTCAACTCCTTGAATTTGTCGAAACCCCTTTGCGACAAGTCGAGCTTTATAGACAGTAACATTACCATCAGCATCTGTTTTCTTCTTGAAAATCCATTTGTTCTCGACAGCCTTTCGGCCATCCGGTAAGTCCACCAAAGTCCATACTTGGTTTTCGTACATGGATCCAATCTCGGATTTCATGGCTTCTTGCCATTTATTGGAATCTGGGCTCATCATCGCTTCCTCATATGTCGCAGGGTCATCGGTGTTGTCCACCAACATGATACTCATAACGGGATCATACCAATCGGGGAGTACGAGTTCTCGTTGACTGCGAGGCTCTGTAACAACTACAACCAAGTTTCATGATCATCATCATTAGCTTCCTCTCTTATTGGTGCGAGCACCACAGAACTTCTTCGGTCTTCGCTACTCGCAATTCGAGAGAAGGTTCGACAACCTCGTCGAGTTCTACTTTCCTTCCAGTCACTTCTTTCGAGAGAAATTCCTTCTCTAGAAAGGATCCATTCTTAACCGAAGATTTTGCCTTGGATCTATGATAGAAGGTATACCCAATAGTTTCCTTGGGTATCCTATGAAGGCGCATTTTCCACTTTGGGTTCAAGCTTGTCCTATAACTTCTTTACATAGGCTTCGCATCCCCAAACTTTAAGGAGCGACAATCTAGGTTTCTTCCCAAACCATAATTCATACGGTGTCGTTTCAACAATTTAGATTGCCCTATTTAAAGTGAATGCGGCTGTTTCTAATGCATAACCGCAAAATGATAGCGGTAAATCATAAGTGACATCATAGAATGAACCATATCTAAGAGAGTTCGATTCTGACGTTCGGACACACCATTCTGTTGTGGTGTTCCGGCGGTGTCAATTGAAAGTATTCCGCATTTTTCAAATGCTCGCCAAACTCGTAACTTAGATATTCACCTCCACGATCGAGCGTAGAAATTTAATCTTCTTGTTACGTTGATTCTCTACCTCACTTTGAAATTCCTTAAACTTCTCGAAAGTTTCGGACTTATGTTTCATGAAATAGATATACCCATATCTACTCAAGTCATCCGTGAAGGTAAGAACATAACGATAACCACCGCGCGATGCTACACTCATTGGACCACAAGCATCGGTATGTATGATTTCCAATAAGTCCGTAGCTCGCTCCATCATACCAGAAAATGGAGTCTTAGTCATTTTACCCATCAGACATGCTTCGCATCTATCAAGTGATTCGAAATCAAGTGATTCAAGAAGTCCATCGGAATGGAGTTTCTTCATACGTTTCACTCCAATGTGACCAAGACGACAGTGCCACATATAGGTCGAATTATCGCTCGATATCAAACGTTTATCCTCAATGTTATTAATATGTGTATTTCCACTATCGAGATTCAATAAGAATAGACCATATATCAAAGGTGCATGTGCATAAAACATATTACTCATATAAATCGAACAACCATTATTCTCGGACTTAAACAAGTAACCGTCTACAATAAACAAGATCCGATATAATGTTCATGCTTAACGCAGGCACCAAATAACAATTATTTAAGTATAAAACTAATCCCGATGGTAGATGAAGGGGTAGCGTGCCGACCGCGATCACATCAACCTTTGATCCGTTTCCCACGCGCATCGTCACCGTGTTCTTCGCTAGCTTCCGTTTATTCTCTGATTTTGTTTGAGTTACAAATATGAGCAACGGAACCAAGATTCAAATACCCGAGCACTACTACGGTACTAGTGAGATACACATCAATAACATGTATATCGGATATACCTTTCTTCTTTATGTTGCCGTTCTTCAAATCCGCCAAGTACTTTGGGCAATTCCTTCGATGACCTTCTCCCTTGTAGTAAAAGCACTCAGTATCAGGCTTAGGTCCAGCCCTGGTCTTCTTCGTCGGCGCGGTAACTTTCTTACCACCCTTCTTGAAGTGTACCTTTTGCTTAGACTTGCCTTTCTTGAATTTGGTGGTCTTATTGACCAACAACACTTGGTGCTCTTTCTTGATCTCCACTTCTGCAGATTTCAACATGGCAAAGAGTTCTGGCAACTGCTTGTTCATGTTTTGCATATTGTAGTTCATTACAAAGTTCTTGTAACTTGGTGGTAGTGATTGGAGGACACGGTAAATCCCCAAAGCATTAGGAATCACTATACCCAAGATTTAAAGTTTGTTTGCGTGCCCAGACATCTTAAGCACATGCTCACTGACGGAGCTGCCCTCTTCCATCTTGCAGTTAAAGAACTTTTCAAAAGCCTCATAGCTCTCAATTGCCGCGTGAGTCTCAAATATCAATTTGAGATCACGGACAATATCATGTGGGTCTGAATTCTCAAACCTTTTACGACTCGATTCTAAACCATACAAGATAGCACCTGAAGCTGGAGTCTTGAGTCTTCGGCGAGGTAAACATTCTTTACTTAAATCGGCGGCATCAGCTGCAGGGTCACCAATGATGCATCCAGCACATAGGTCAAATTACCAGCTGTGAGGACAATCCTCAAATTGCGGAACCAATCCGCGAAGTTGCTTCCATTGTTTTTCAACTTTTATTTCTCTAGGAACGCATTAAAATTGATGGTAGGGGCCGCCATTGATCTACAACATATTTGCAATAGTTTAGACTAAGTTTATGACAAATTGAGTCCTAGTTTATGCAATAGTTTAGACTAAGTTTATGCAATAGTTTAGACTAAGTTAAATTAATCTAGGTGAACTCCCACTCAAAACAATATCCCTCACATTGTTTTAGTGAACACACGAACCAAATCCACCACATCAACACCGATCATCACGAGAGTTGATATAGTTTCAATGGCGAACAATCAACATGTTCATCATATCTACTATATGATTCATGCTTTACCTTTCGATGATCCGTGTTCCGAGACCATGTCTGTACATGCTAGGCTCGTCAAGATCAAACCTTAGCTTCCGCATGAGCAAATCTGGCTTGCTCACGTTGTATACACTTGCGGAATCTAACACACCCGATCATCACGTGGTGCTTCGAAACAACAAGCTTTAGCAACGGTGCTAACCAAGGGTGAACACTTTATAACATGAAATTCATGTGCATGAGGGATCATCTTATAATGCTACCATCGTTAACTAAGCAATACAAGATGCATAAAGGATTAACATCACATGCAGTTCATAATATGTGATATGATATGGCCTTTCTTCTTTGTGCTTACGATCTCCATCTTCAAGCACGAACATGATCTCCATCATCACCGGCATAACATCAAGGTCAATGACGCTTCTCCATGGTTGTCGTCCATCGGCTTCAACTATTACAACTACTTTGAATAGAAACGCGTCTCTTAACCTAAATTAAAGACAACCATATGGCTCCTGTCGGTTGCCAACTTACAATAAGGAACATTTCATACATCAAATATAATCACAATCATGGCCATATCACATCACTGCACACCCCTGAAAAAACAAAGTTAGACGCCTCTACTATCTTTGCATGTTTTACGTGGTTTGGGGCTTTCAATAAGTGTCATTCTAACTTACGAACAAGAACCACAACATTGATACTAGTATTGTCAATCACCCCGTTGTAAATTGGATCTTAACTATGCTAGGAGAAACAGGCACCCGCAAAGCCACTTATGCAATACAAGTTGCATGTCAAGCGTGGAGCAAGTCTCATGAACGATGTCATGTAAGGTTAGACCGGGCCGCTTCATCCCAACATCCTGCAAGATGCAAAGTACACAAGAAGCAATCGACAATAAAAGCATCAAAGCCCACAATGAACATTGTGTTCTACTCGTGCAACAGATCTACATATAGACACGACTCTGATACCATTGTAGGGTTTCGTAGCATGGAAAACAAAAAATTTCTACCGCATACAAACAAACAAGCCAAGATCTATCTACTAGATTGTAGCAACGAGTCGATGGAATAACCTACCCTCGAAGATTCCAAAGTGTTTAACGAGAGCGGATTCTCGTGGGTGATGTAGTCGTACTCTACCTGATCTCAAGATCGTGAGCGATCCTTCCAGCCACGTTCGTGGCGCTCCCCGATCGGTCACACGTTCGATACTCGGCGAAGACCTTCCCTCCTTGTTCCTTGTTCAGGCGGAGGTTGTAGCACTCTCCTCGCGATTCCGGCAGCACAACGGCGTGGTACCGAAAGTAGAGGGGAGATCTCGCAGGGCTTCGCCTTAAGCCGGAGCGAGTATGGTGGACTATGAGAGATACCCTCGATAATCTAGGGTTTAGACACGCCGAGGAGGGGGATAGGTCGGCGTCTAGGGTTTGACCTAGGCGGCGGCGGCGAGTTTCCCTAGGCCGGCGGCGGCTATGGAGGGCGGCGGCGGCTTGGAGCTAGGGTTTTGGGTGGAGATCTTGTGTGCTAGGAGGGGCAGCCCTGCCCCTCCTTATATAGGTGGAGGGGGCGCGCCAGGGGAGGGGAGTCCCTCCCCAACTCGGTTTACCAAGGGGGCCGGCGGTGGAGGGGAGGAACTCCTCCCCAACTCGGTTTCCACCTTCCCCTCCACTTCCCAAAATAGCCGTTTGACTTTTCAAATTGACGTTTGACTTTTTCAAACTAGGATTTGATTAAACCCTTTATTTTGTTCAGCGATGACACCTAGTACATGATGCAATAATTCCAACTTGGTATGACACATTCATGTACCCTTCTCCTCCGGAGTGCCGGACATTCCGAAACCTTCTAGAACATTCCCGATGAAAACACCGGAACCATTCTCCAACTCTGAAATAGGACTTTCCTTATATGAATCTTATTCTCCGGACCATTCTGGATCTCCTCGTGATATCCTGGATCCCATCCGAGACTCCGAACAACATTCGGTCTCTTTGTCATCATTCCATAACTACTCAAACAACGTCGAATCCTTAAGTGTGTCTCCCTACGGTTCGTGAATTATGCGGACATGATCGAGACACTTCTCCGAACAATAACCAATAGAGGAATCTGGAAATTCATATGGCTCCCACATATTTCTACGATTACTTTGCGATCGAATGAACCACTTACATACGATACCAATTTCCCTTTGTCTCACGATAGTTTACTTATCCGAGGTTATGATCGTCGGTATCTCTGCATACCTAGTTCAACCTCGTTACTGATAAGTACTCTTTTCTCGTTCCCGTGATATGTGATCCCTTGTGAGCCAGTCACATGCTTGCAAGCTAATTGGATGACATTCCACCGAGAGGGCCCAGAGTATATCTATCCGTCATATGGATGGACAAATCCCACTCTTGAACCATGTGTCTCAACCAATACTTTCCGAACACTCAATGCCATTTTTATAGCCACCCAGTTACGGTGTGGTGTTTGATGTCATCAAAGCATCCATCCGGTAAAGGTGATATGCATGATCTCATGGTCGAAGGAATTAGGTTACTATGTATCAGAAAGCATATAGCAATTGAACTATTAAAATGACTTGATCTTTATGCTACGCTTATCTATAGGAGTATGTCCACCATATCATTATCCTAACGATATGATCTTGTTGTTAATAACATCTCAATGTTCATGATAGGGAAACCGCAATCATTTATTAACCAACAAGCTAGTATTATAAAGAGGAACTCTATTTTAGTTTACAAATCACACAAGTATTAATGTTTCCTTGTTAATACTATTATAGCATGAATGTAAACATTTATCATAAACACAAAGATATAATAATAACTATATTTATTATTGCCTCTAGGGCATATCTCCAACACTATCCCTCACCCACATATACATAATAGGGGTGATCCACCCAAACTTTCTGCATCTACTTTTACTCAATGGCAATTTTTGATGAAATCTCATGTGTGCAGTTCCTCCATAGAGTTGTGGAAGATCATCGAAAATGGTCTTCATGTTGGAAACCCCAATAATCTCACAAGAAGAGAAGTTGTTGATAGCCAACTCAACGTTACAGCTCTACACATGATACAACTTGGTGTGGGTGACAAATATATGCCACACATTCAGCATCTTAGTACAGCTAAGGAATCTTGGGATGCTCTCACCGAGATCTTCATCGGAAATGAAAGTATGAAAAGGAATAGATATGATGCGTTGAGCAACAAAGCTGAAGGATTCTATATGTTGGATGGAGAAGACCACGAGGACATGTATAGGAGGCTCAAGGCAATAGCCACAACTTTCAGAAACCATGGTGCCGCTCATGTTGATGATGCATGGATCAAGCGCAACTATGTCAGTGCTCTTATGCCATTTGAGCCCACATATTTGAAAAGTCTCGAAGGTAGGCATAACTACCACCTCATGACTTCCAATGAGGTAATGCAAGAAATGGCTGCTTTCAAGGTGGCTGCCAAGAATGCCGGAGATGCTCATGCACGAACTATGGGGATGCAAAAGGGGGTCAACATGGACTTGAAGACTAGTGTGATTGATCATGATGAATATGCCATAGAAGGTATGGACTGTCTCGAGGATATAAAAAGGATCCATGGACAATACTTGGCTCTTTATGCTAGAAACTTTTGGAAAGATCCGACCAAGGCTAAAGCTGAACTAGAACACAAGAGTGGAGCCTATGGAAGAAAGGAAAATGGTCCCAAGCTGAGAACATGTTTCAACTGTGGTGACCGGCTGTACTTTGTAGCTGAGTGTCCTTATCAAAGTAGGGAAGATAATGGAGGAAGACTTATTTTCAAAGACAAGTCAAAGGCTCCACGCAAGAAACAGTTTGTAAAGAAGAATGCTCCCTTCAAGAAGCAACCAAAGATTGTTCTAGTGGCTTAAGAAGAATATTCTTCGAGAAGTGAAGATGAGGATGAGGACGATAGCTCTCAAGAGGTGGCTGCTATAGCCACCACATCTACATCATCATATCTCTTCGACTCTCCGAACGAAAACATCATCAACAAGAATGCTACTTGTCTCATGGCAAGAAGCTCCGAGGTAACTACTTCTAACTCTTCTTTTCCTAAGGCTATGATTGACATGGATGATCCTAATAGTCTTAAGGTTAAAGAAGAGATTATTGCTTTGGATTATTTCTACACTAACTTGCAAGGTGAGCACAAAATACGTTTTGAAGCTCTTATGGATTAGCTGGCCCAAAATGAAGCTCTCCTCAAAGAAAAGGGCAGAATTGAAAGGGAGGATGCAATGGAAATTGCATCTTTAAAAAATGCTCTTGAAGAATAAGAAGAATCTCGGGTCTCTCTTGAAGAGAGGCTTGAGTCCATTGAGGAGTCACATGAAGAAATTGTGGCTAAACTTGTTAAGGAACATGAAAATGCAGTTACCAAAGCAAAGAAGTTAAAGAAGGAAAAGATTGACTTTGGGGCTGCTCATGATAGACTCTCCGAGGAATTGGAGAAACTTGACAGCGCTCAAAAGGCGTTGAAAAGCGATTTCTCCACTCTCAATGAGTCACATGATCAGTTCCAAATTCGATTGGCCAAGTATGATGTTCCTAGCACATCCAATTCAACATATAGTCACAAGGAAAATGCTAGTGTGGAAAAAGAATTGGTCAAGGACATCACTCCCAATGATAAGGGTGTTCTTGATGAAGTTCTTGGCAATCAAAGGTCAAATTATGGTAAAGAGGGACTTGGGTATGTCACCAAGTCCAAGAAAAATAAAAACAAGAAGAACAAGACCAAGAATGTGCAATCAAAGACAAGCACCACTGAGAAGATTGTCACAAAAGACAAAACTAATAATATTTGTTTTGCAGGGTCTCACAATCCAAATTATGAACTCTTTTGTGATGATTATGGCGATGTTTATGCTTATTATGTCGGTCCCTTTGATGAATATATTGCTTGGTCTATTTGGGTTCCAAAGACCCTTGTTACTAACATGAAAGGACCCATTGAAAAATGGGTACCTAAAACCAAAAAGTAATTCTCTTGCAGGGCTATGCTTCCGGTGGGTCGAAATGGGTGTTGGATAGTGGATGCACTAGTCATATGACCGGAAGCAAGGAGATCATCACGGATATGCGTCCAAATCATGATAATATTACAGTCTCCTACGGTGATAAGTCTAAATCTCAGGTATTGGGTCTTGGCAAGGTTGTGGTTGCCCACGATATCTCTCTCATGGACGTCATGCTTATTGAGACCCTCGGTTACAACCTTCTTTCTGTTCGTGCCCTTGGAAAGATGGGTTTTGCTATTTTTATCGATGATTATTTGGTGGTACTCTTGTGGAGCAAGTCTCTAAAGGTCGCTTTCATTGGGTACGTCGAAAATGACCTGTATGTGGTGGACTTTTCGGGGAAAACCACTTCGGGTCCGATGTGTCTATTAGGAAAGGCCGACGTGGGCTGAATTTGGCATCGCCGTTTATCCCATGTCAACATGAGAACTTTGCAAAGTCTCCACAAGGGTGGCCACATCCTTGGACTAAAATACAATGTCTCCTTTGCCAAAGATCGTGTTTGCAGGGCTTGTGTTGAAGGAAAAATGCGTGACTCTCCCCACAAGAGGAAGACTATTGTGTCTTCAAAGAGGATCTTGGAATTACTTCATGCGAATTTATTTGGTCCTCCTTCTCATGCATGTCTTGGTGGGAAGAAATATTTCTTGGTCATTGTCGATGATTACTCAAGATATACATGGGTCTATTTCTTCAAGCTAAAGAGTGAGACTCAACAAACAGTCATTGACTTTGCCAATGAATTTCAACGTCAACACAATGTTCCTATCTTGGCAATAAGAAGTAACAATGGCTCCGAATTTAAGAACTACACTTTGAATGAGTTTCTAAGCGAAGAGGGGATTAGACATCAATATTCCGCTGCGTACGCCCCTCAACAAAATGGTGTAGCCGAGAGGAAGGACCGGACTTTGATGGATATGGCAAGATCAATGTTGGATGAATTCAAGTCTCCGTACAACTTTTGGGCTGAAGCCATATCCACTGCTTGTCACTCATCAAACCGGCTCTACCTTCAAAAGATTTTGGACAAGACTCCATATGAAATACTTACCGGTAACAAGCCCAACATCTCATACTTCAGGGTATTCAGGTGTAAGTGTTTCTTTCTTATTAAAGGTGTCCGCTTGTCTAAATTTGAGTCCAAGGCTTTAGAAGGAATTTTTGTTGGTTATGGTGCTGAATCCCACACTTATAGAGTCTACAACAAGCTCACTAGGATTATTGTAGAATCTTGTAGTGTGGAGTCGATGAAAATAACGGCTCCTTTGTAGGGCAAGTTGATGTTTGTGATGCAGATGTTGAAATACCCCAAGATGCCATAAGAAGAATGGGTGTGGGATTTTTCCGCCCCATTGAGGAACCCCTTGTGGCGGATAGGGAAGGACAATGCTCCACTCAAGTGGAGCCCTCATCTACACAAGATCAACAAGCTCCTACAGTTGGAGAAAACTCTGCACCGACACCGCAACCTGCTGAAGATCATCTGTCTCCTAGACAAGATGGTAGTCCCAGGCCGGACTATCCGCCCCCTACAATGGGCGGAGAATCTGCCCCTGGCACTCCAACTTGTTCTAGGGGATCCGAAGAAGAAGACAACAACCAAGAAGTTCCCAGGCCGGATTCTTCGGCCCCCAAGGGCGGATTATCCGGCTCTAGATCTCCATGTTCTGTCAGGCACTCTCAGGAAGAAGTAACTGGTGCCTCATCTCCCAGGCCGGATAGTCCGGCCCCTCCAAGGGGCGGATTATCCGGCCCTGAAGAACAAATTCTGCAGCAAGCTCCTGTTGTTAACTCAGATCAAGATCAAGGGCACGGCAGTGGTCAAGACAAGGATACAAATATTGAATCAACTCCTTCTAGAAACAATAAGGACATTGAGACTCGTCGCAAGGCTCGTGCTGATCGGAACCTTGAACTAAGGGGTCACACTCTTGACAAGGTTGTTGGTGATATACGAAGAAGGGTGTCTACTAGAATAGAACTTGTAAGCTTCTGTGATCATCAAGCTCACATTTCCATGGTTGAACCGAAGAAGGTCTTTGATGCTCTTGAAGATCCC
Organism: Avena longiglumis; assembly: GCA_030063025.1. Classification (NCBI taxonomy): domain Eukaryota; kingdom Viridiplantae; phylum Streptophyta; class Magnoliopsida; order Poales; family Poaceae; genus Avena; species Avena longiglumis. Next base: position 566,094,967 of record CP125973.1, read on the forward strand.
ATTTGGGTTGTTGCAATGCATGAAGAATTAAATAACTTTGAACGCAACAAAGTTTGGAAGCTCGTAGAGAAACCCAAGGATTGCTGCAATGTTATCGGCACCAAGTGGATCTTCAAGAACAAACAAGATGAAAATGGTATTGTTGTGAGGAATAAAGCAAGACTCGTGGCTCAAGGATTCTCTCAAGTGGAAGGAATTTATTTTGGCGAGACTTATGCTCCTGTGGCTCGTCTTGAGTCCATCCGTATCCTTCTTGCCTATGCAGCCCATCATAATTTTAAATTACAGCAAATGGATGTTAAGAGTGCATTTCTTAATGGTCCTTTACATGAGTTAGTATACGTCAAGCAGCCCCCGGGTTTTGAGGACCCCAAGTTTCCGAACCATGTCTACAAACTCGATAAGGCGCTCTATGGCCTTAAACAAGCCCCATGTGTGTGGTATGAGCACATTAAAGAGCTTTTGTTAGACCGTGGATTCAAAGTTGGGAAAATCGATCCCACTCTTTTTACTAAGAAGGTTGGGGAGCTTTTTGTATGCCAAATTTATGTAGATGACATTATTTTTGGCTCTACTAACCAAGCTTTTAACAATGAATTTTCAAAGCTTATGACTGACAGGTTTCAGATGCCAATGATGGGTGAGTTGAGGTTCTTTCTTGGATTCGAGATCAAACAACTTAGAGAGGGAACCTTTATTAATCAAGCTAAGTACATCCAAGACATGCTCAAAAGGTTCAAGATGAGGATCTCAATGGCGTTGCTACTCAAATGCAGACAAAGTGTCAATCTGAGCTCAATCCCAAGGGTAGAGACGTGGACCAAAAGGTATATCGATCCATGATAGTCTCTCTTCTTTACCTTTGCGCATCTAGGCCCGATATCGTGTTAAGTGTAGGAGTGTGTGCAAGGTACCAAGCCGATCCTAAAGAAAGCCACTTAGTGGCGGTCAAACGAATCTTCAGATATTTGGTTCATTCCCCGAATTTTGGGTTATTGTACCCCAAGGGTTCAAGTTTTTCTCTATGTGGTTACTCTGATTCATATTGGGCTGGTGACAAAGATGATAGAAAATCAACTTCTGGTGCATGCCAATTCTTGGGCAGGTCTCTAGTGTGTTGGTTTTCAAAGAAACAGAATTGTATTTCACTCTCAACTGCCGAAGTTGAATATGTTGCTGTTGCAAGTGCTTGTACATAGTTATTATGGATGAGGCAAACTTTAAAGGAATATGGTGTCAATTGTGACAAAGTGCCTCTATTATGTGACAATGAAATTGCTAACAAAATTGCTTACAATCCCGTGCAGCATACAAGAACAAAACATATTGAGATTCACAATCATTTCATTCGGGATCATGTTGCTCATGGAGATATTGCCCTATCCTTTATGAGCACGAAGAACCAACTTGCTGATATTTTCATGAAGCCCCTTGATGAAGCAAGATTTTGTTCTTTGAGGAATGAGCTAAATATCATAGATTCAAGGAGCTTGGCTTGACTACCCTTGCACACTCACCTGCTCTTATTCATGTATTTGGTTTAGATGCGTGCATAGACATAGGGGGAGTGTGTTTCGAATTGATTGGGATAACCCTCCCCCCATAATGCCGAAAGCAAGAAAATCATTTCCCTTAATATCATTTTGTGATATGTGGGTCATCGATGAGCATTGGTTTTGAACTCAAGATACATCTTCTCGGTGTCATGCCATGCGCTCCAACATGGTGGCTTCGGCCACCGCCCTCTTCCTTGAGAAGAGTTGGTTTCTAATATCTCTCCTTGGATTTTCTTGCTTATTTCTTGTTCTTATGGAAAACACACTCAACTTTGGCTTTTATTTGATTTGATTCTTGCAAATTTGGGTGTATAGTTGAAGGGAATATGCCCTGAGAGGCAATAATAAAGTGTTTATTATGTGTATTCCAAGTATATGATAGATGTTTATTTTGCATGCTATAATTGTATTAATACGGAAACGTTAATACATGTGTGTTTAATAAACAAACAGAAAGTTCCTAGTTAAGCCTCTCTCATAAACTAGCTCGTTGATTAACAAGATGATCAAGGTTTCCTGATCATGGACATTGGATGTTGTTAATAACGGGATCACAACATTAGTGTAATGATGTGATGAACATTCATCCGAAGTATAGCATTACGATCAAAGTCATTGAGTTTATATTGCTATAACAACTTACGAAGTGATCCTAATCCTTAGACCATGAGATCATGTCAATCACTAACACGGAAGAGTTTCTTGATAACATCAAGCGTCACCGTAATGCAGGGTGATTATAAAGATGGGTTCAGAACTAATAAAGTGTTATGTTGAGGCTCATGGATCGAGTGGAATTTGTTCATCCCGATGACGGATAGATATACTCTGGGCCCTCTCGGTGATATCACATTGATTAGCTTGCAAGCAAGTGATTTGATCACTAGAATGTTATATCACAGAACGAGAAAAGAGTGCATGCTCGATGAGATCAAACTAGGTATGGGGATACGATGATCGAATCTCGACATGTAATATATCGTCAAACAAAGGGATTAAGATACTAGCGTAAAAGGTTCCGCGATCACAAGAAAGTCATCGTTGAATGTGTGGGAGTTATGGGTCTCAGATCCGCTTCGATTATTGATCCGAGAGGGTCTCGATCATGTCCGCATTATTCACGAACCGTAGGGTGACACACTTAAGAGACACCGACATCCAATTGGAGCAAAAGTTTCATGCGAAGAATGAACAAGCGCGAGAATTTATTTCACTAGATACCGAAACAGGTTTTGGTGAAATTGCATAAAGTGGTTATGCATGTGAAATAGAATTCTAGCAAGGGGTTATTGTGAATGTTTTTCATTAAAGTAATTGACAAAATTCTGAATAAAATAAAAGAGTTTTATTTAATGAGAGTTTGCATTAAATTTGGTGGAAATTTAATGGGATTTTTGAGTGGGTTTTGAGTGGAGAATTTTGAAGGGCCATTTTGTGAGTGGAGTGTCCACCCACATGAATGAGGGAGAGGTGGGGAACCCTCCATGGCGTGGCCATGCCCCTTGCCCTGCCCTCCTATAAAGGAGCCCTCCTCTCACTTCTCACTCACACCTCCTCGTGAAGGATCTCTCTCCCCTCTAGAATTTATCCCCATGGTCTCGGACTAGCGAGATACATGTTCCGGTGGCTATTCGGCAAGAAAGAGTTGTGCTTCGCTGCATCGCTGGGCGAGGAGGCGGAGGTTGCTCGGTGCCTCGAGCGTGTGTGCGAGCACGGATGCTTGATTTGCGGCGCTAGGACTTCCTCTCGATCTTGAGATCGGCAAGAGATCGTCTACATCAACCACGAGTTGAACTCGTTAAGCTTTGTCGGTCTTCAAGGGTATGTTCTCTGGATATACATCCGCCCGTTGTTTGTATCTAGTATATAGATCTTGGTATATAGTTCACATCGTAGGAAAATTTTTTTTCTATCTTGCGAACCCTACAAAGGGTATCGAGCCGGATCTATGCGTAGATACTTTACAGGTAGTACACATATGAGTATGTGGGGATGATGATCATGTTGTTGCTCCTTTGTTGTGATTTTGGATATTGGTGGCATAGTGGGATGAAGCGGCCCGGACAAACTTTACATGTCCTCGCACATGAGACCTGTTCCACGCTTGACATGCAACTAGTTTGCATAAGTGTCTAGCAGGTGTCTGTCTCTCCTACTATAGTCAATATCTATTTTGCAAGCGAGTTGTCAACAATTTGATTATCCTCGTTGTGGTTCATGTTCGTAGGTAAGAACGGTTCTATCTCGAAAGCCCTAAGCCACGTAAAACTTGCAATGGATAAATTAGAGGCGTCTAGTTTAGATTGTTCTTTGGGCTAGTGTTATGATATGGTAGTGTTGTAAGTAGAAGTATGAGATGATACTCTTACAACACACATAGCGTGTAAACTCCATAGACCTTGGATTTACACATATAGGTATGATAGTGATCATACCACGATGCACATGATAGAGATCATCTGCGGGAACCATATAATTTCACTAATAAACATATGATGTTTGGTTGCATCTTATATTGCTTGTTTAGCGCTTTGTTAAGCATAATAAGATGATCCCTCATTTAAATATCAAGATAAGAATGTGTTCTTCCTTTAGTATGCACCGATTATGTTTTCGCTCCAAGACATCACGTGATGATCGGGTGTTCTTGGATCCGACCATATTTCGGTGTAAAACAGTTACACGCAAATACTAAGGTTCTAACTTGGCGAGCCTAGCATGTCTGAGACATGGCCTCGAACCTGAGACGAAAGGTTAAGCATGAGTCATATAGTTGATATGATGCCCATTTGATGCTCGCCTTTGAAGCTATACCGACTCACGTGATGATCGGACTTGGTGTAGTGGATTTGGTTCATGTAATCACCAAAAGGACACGAGGGATGTCGCTTTTGGTGGGAGTTCATTCGTAATATAGATTAGTTGAACTCGATCTATCATACACTTAGTCTAAACTTTACAAATTACATTGTAGATGGCACCACCTTTTAATTTCAATGCGTTCATGGAGAAAGAGAAACTAGCAACGACGGTAGCAACTTTCTTGAATGGGCCATGAATTTGAGGATTCTCTCTCTTGCAAAAGCAATATGTGCTAGAAGCGTTAGGCCCCACCTTTGATGATGCCCCGAGGAAAAGAATGTTTATCGGACTCGTCGGAGGACCACAACTTAGTTCATTGCGGCATATTGTATGGGCTAGAGCCGAACTTCAAAGCGTTTGAAAATGGCAATGCATTTGATACAATGGGTGAGTTGAAAATGATTTTCGACACACATGCTGCCAGAGAGCTACAATGCTTGAGAAAAGTTCTTTAGTGCATGATGGAAGAGCACAATCAGTTAGTGAGCATGTACTCAAGATGTCGGATTCTGCCGATAAGCTTGTGTCCTTGGGAATAACGATTCCCATTGACTTAGGCATCCATCGTGTTCTGGGTCTCGCCACCTAGCTATAAGAGCTTCGTGATGAACTATAATATGCAAGGCATGAAGAAGTCTCTCGAGCTTACATCAATGCTTAAAAGCTGCGAGTGGAGATCAAAAAGGAACATCAAGTGTTGATGATCAATAGGAACACTGGTTTCAAGAAAGACAAGAAGGAAAAACGGAAGGGAAGTAAGGGCGGCAAGCCTGTTGCCGCACCTGAAAAGAAACCCCGAGTTGGACCTAAGTCTGATACTGAGTGCTACTATTGCAAGGGGACTGGCCACTGGAAGCGCAACTGCCCCAAGTATTTGGCAGACAAGAAGGCCGGCAAGGCAAACAAAGGTATATATGATATACATGTTATTGATGTGTACTTGACTAGTGCTCGCGAGCTTTGGGTATTTGATACCGGTTCAGTTGCTAATATTTGTAACTCGAATCAGGGGCTGCGGAACAAGCGACCGCTAGCAAAGGGTGAGGTCAAGATGCGTGTCGGCAATGGATCAAACGTTGATGTGATCGCCGTCGGAACGCTACCTCTCCACTTACCGTCGGGATTAGTCATAAACTTAAATAAATGTTATCTGGTGCCTGCACTGAGCATGAACATTGTATCTGGATCATGTTTGATGCAAAGTGGTTATTCATTTAAATCTGAGAACAATGGTTGTTCCATTTATATGAATGAAATCTTTTATGGTCATGCACCAATGATGAATGGTTTATTTCTATTGGATCTCGATAATAGTGTTACACGTATTCATAATGTTGATGCTAAAAGGATTAAACTTAATGATGATATATCCGCATATATGTGGCACTGCCGTCTAGGTCATATTGGCATTAAACGCATGAAGAAGCTCCATTCGGATGGACTTTTGGAATCACTTGATTATGAATCATTTGATACATGTGAGCCATGCCTTATGGGCAAGATGACTAGAACGCCGTTTTCCGGTTCAATGGAACAGGCGGCTGATTTATTGGAAATCATACATTCGATGTATGTGGTCCAATGAGTGTGTCGTGAGGTGGATATCGTTATTTTGTTACTTTCACGGATGATTTGAGTAAATATGGTTATAGCTACTTGATGAAACACAAGTCCGAAACCTTTGAAAAGTTCAAGGAATTTCGAATGAAGTGGAAAATCATCGTAATAGAAAGATCAAATTTCTACGATGCGACCGTGGAGGTGAGTATCTAAGTTCTGAGTTTAGCACTCACATGAAAGAGTGTGGAATTGTTTCACAACTCACACCTTAGGAACACCACAAAGCAAAATGGTGTGTTGGAACGTCGTAATCGTACTTTATTAGATATGGTTCGATCTATGATGTCTCGACGGACTTGCCGTTGTCATTTTGGGGTTATGCACTAGAAGCTGCATTCACTTTAAATCGGGCACCATCTAAATCCGTTGAAAAGACAGTATGAATTGTGGTTTGGAAACAAACCTAAGCTGTCATTCTTAAAGTTTGGGGTTGCGATGTTTATGTGAAGAAACTTCAACGGATAAACTCGAACCCAAAGCGTAAAATGCGTCTTCATAGGATACCCTAAAGAAACTATTGGGTATTCCTTCTATCACATCCGAGGGCAAGGTTTTTGTTGCAAGAATGGATCCTTTCTAGAGAAAGAGTTTCTCGCGAAGGTGTGAGTAGTCGGAAGGTAGAACTCGAAGAGGTTGTGGAACCTTCTCTTCAAAGTATGGCGAGTAGCGCAGCGGAAGTTGTTCCGAGTTGGCTCCTGTTGAAGAGGAACTAATGATAATGATCATGAAACTCGAAGAGAGTACTACGAACCTCGCAGTCAAAGCACGCGTCAGCTCCCGAACAGACGAAATCTGTCATAAATTTCATGGTTGATGAAAATAATGACCTGCGACGTATGAAGAAGCGATGATGAGCCCGATTCCAACAAATGGTTAGAAGCCATGAAATCCTAGATGGAATCCATGTATGAAAATCAAGTTTGGAACTTGGTGGAATTACCTCACGGCCGAAAGGCCGTGGAGAACAAATGGATTTTCAAAAGGAAAACGATCTTGATGGTAATGTGACCATCTATAAAGCTCGACTTGTCGCAAAGGGTTTCGACAAATTCAAGGAGTTGACTACGATGAGACTTTCTCTCGTAGCGATGCTAAAGTCGATTAGGATTATGTTAGCAATTGCTGCATATTTCGATTATGAAATATGGCGGATGGATGTCAAACCGCGTTTCTCAATGGTAATATTGAAGAAGAGTTGTATATGATACAACCAAAGGGTTTTCGATCCTAAGGATGCTAACAAGGTGTGCAAGCTTCAGATCCATATATGGATTGAAGCAAGCATCGCAGTTGGAATCTCGCTTTGATGAGGTGATCAAAGAGTTTGGATTTGTCCAAACTTATGGAGAAGCTTGTATTTACAAGAAAGTGAGTGGGAGCAATGTGGCATTTCGATATTATATGTGGATGACATATTATTGATCGGAAATGATATAGAACTTTTAAACAGTGTTAAAGTTTTCTAAACGACAAATTTTCAATGAAGGACCTAGGTGAGCGTCATACATATTAGGCATAAAGATCTATAGAGATAGATCTAGGCGCCTAATAGGGCTATCATAAGTACATACCTTGATAAGATTTTAAAGAAGTTTAAAATGGACGGAAGTAAGAAGGGTTCTTACCTATGTTGCAAGGCAAGACATTGAGTAAGACTCAAAGTCCGGCTTGGCGGAAGAAAGAGATAATGGACAAAGTCCCCTATGCTTCACCATAGGCTCTATAATGTACGCCATGCTATGTACACGACGGATGTAGCACGCTATTAGTTTGACTAGTAGGTACCAATCGGATCGAGTTGAACCTTTGGATAGCGGTCAAGAATATCCTTAAGTACTTAAGAAGAACTAAGGATATGTTTCTTGTATCTGAGGTGAAGAAGAGCTCGTCGCTAAGTGTTATGTCGACGCTAGCTTTGACACCGATCCGGATGACTCTAAGTCTCAATCCGGATCGTATTTCTCATGAATGGCGGCGGTTAGTTGGAGGAGCTCAAACAACTGTGGTAGCGGGATCAACAACGAGGCGAATATGTCTTTGCTTGAGCGGCTCGAAGCGATTTGGATGAAGGAGTTCATATCCGAACTAGGAGTTGTGTGGCAGCGCGTTGGACCCAATGGTGATCTATTGTGACAACAATGGTGCCATTGCCAATGCCAAAGAGCCAAGGTCTCACAAGCATTCCAAGCATATTAGCGCGTTTCACTCCATCTGCGAGCATGTCAAGGATGGAGATATAAAGATTTGTAAAGTACATACGGATCTCAATGTAGCAGATCCGTTGACTAAAACTCTCCCTAGAGCAAAACATGATCAACACCGAACTCAATGGGTGTTAGATATATCACTATGTAACTAGATTATTGTCTCTAGTGCAAGTGGGAGATCAAGGGAATATGCCCTGAGAGGCAATAATAAAGTGTTTACTATGTGTATTCCAAGTATATGATAGATGTTTATTTTGCATGCTATAATTGTATTAATACGGAAACGTTAATACATGTGTGTTTAATAAACAAAATGAAAGTTCCTAGTTAAGCCTCTCTCATAAACTAGCTCGTTGATTAACAAGATGATCAAGGTTTCGATCATGGACATTGGATGTTGTTAATAACGGATCACAACATTAGTGTAATGATGTGATGAACATTCATCCAAGTATAGCATTACGATCAAAGTCATTGAGTTTATATTGCTATAACAACTTACGAAGTGATCCTAATCCTTAGACCATGAGATCATGTCAATCACTAACACCGAAGAGTTTCTTGATAACATCAAACGTCACACCGTAATGTGGGTGATTATAAAGATGGGTTCGTAACTAATAAAGTGTTATGTTGAGGCTCATGGATCGAGAGTGGAATTTGTTCATCCCGATGACGGATAGATATACTCTGGGCCCTCTCGGTGATATCACATTGATTAGCTTGCAAGCAAGTGATTTGATCACTAGAATGTTATATCACAGAACGAGAAAAGAGTGCATGTCGAATTGAGATCAAACTAGGTATGGGGATACCGATGATCGAATCTCGGACATGTAATATATCGTGAAACAAAGGGATTAAGATACTAGCGTAAAAGGTTCCAGCGATCACAAGAAAGTCATCGTTGAATGTGTGGGAGTCAAGATGGGTCTCCGGATCTCGCTTCGATTATTGATCCGAGAGGGGTCTCGATCATGTCCGCATTATTCACGAACCGTAGGGTGACACACTTAAGAGACATGACATCCAATTGGAGCAAAAGTTTCATGCCTAAAGAATGAACAAGCAGGAATTTATTTCACTAGATCTAAACAAAGTTTTTGGGTGAAATTGCATAAAGTGGTTATGCATGTGAAATAGAATTCTAGCAAGGGGTTATTTGTGAATGTTTGTCATTAAAGTAATTGACAAAATTCTGAATAAAATAAAAGAGTTTTATTTAATGAGAGTTTGCATTAAATTTGGTGGAAATTTAATGGGATTTTTGAGTGGGTTTTTGAGTGGAGAATTTTGAAGGGCCATTTTGTGAGTGGAGTGTCCACCCACATGAATGAGGGAGAGTGGGGCACCCTCCATGGCGTGGCCATGCCCCCCTTGGGCCCCTCCTCCCATAAAAGAGCCCCTCCTCTCACTTCTCACTCACACCTCCTCGTGAAGGATCTCTCTCCCTCTAGAATTTATCCCCCATGGTCTCGGACTAGCGAGATACATGTTCCCGTGGCTATTCGAAAGAAAGAGTTGTGCTTCCGCTGCATCGCTGGAGCGAGGAGGCGGAGGTTGCTCGGTGCCTCGAACGTGTGTGCGAGCACGGATGCGCTGCTGATTTGCGGCGCTAGGACTTCCTCTCGATCTTGAGATCGGCAAGAGATCGTCTACATCAACCACGAGTTGAACTCGTTAAGCTTTGTCGGTCTTCAAGGGTATGTTCTCTACGGATATACATCCGCTCGTTGTTTGTATCTAGTATAAATAGATCTTGGTATATAGTTCACATCGTAGGAAATTTTTTGTTTTCTATGCTGCGAACCCTACAATAGTACCATCTTAGTTTGTTGCTCTAAACCCAAGCCTTCTTTCCCTCCTTGAACCATCTATTCTTGCACACAAGTCCTCTATACACCAACGAGGGGTTTTGCAAGGTTGTTTAGCTCTTGATTACATGCTGAAATTTCAGAGGGGGGACTATCCTCTAAGTGAGGCGGATTATCCATGAGCGAAATCTACCCTTTAAAGGCTGGGTCGAGGAGGCCAGGCTCAAACAGAGCAGCCAGCCCTCCCCCAACCCTACCTCATCCCCCAGCCACCGCCCCTCTTGGAGTCGATTTGACCACCGGATTCTCCGGGCTCTCCCCGGATCTTCTTCACCTCGCCTCCGGGTATCTTCTCCTCCGCAATTTTCCTCCAATGAGTGAGGGTAACTCCCTCATCTCTCTCCTTTTGTATGGGATGCATTTTGTTTGGTGGAAATCTCGTTGTAGAAGATCCTTGGTGTACTTCCTTACATGCTAGAATCAGTAGTATTGCAACCCTAGTGCCCGATTTGTTTTGCCATGGTAGATCTGGGCCATTCCAGAAAATTTCTGCGGGGGTGCGGATTATCCGCCCCTGCTAGGGCCGGATAATCCGGCCTGGAGATTCACTTTTGGTTTGGTTTGGTCCTGACTCCTGCAATGCACATCATTGGTTTATGGATTGCTTTCCTACTTTTTCTATTGTTTCTCTTGGACTTGTGTGTGTGTGCTTATCTCCATGCTATCCATATCATGCTTTTCACAGGTGGTTCCAAGCCGACCAAGAGCTTCTCTCGTTGTTCCCGTGCCCGTTATCTCAAGCCCACTGCAGAAGGGAAGTTTATTGACGAAACCGAGGTCAACAGAGCAGCGAGAGAGGCTGAACGGATGGCAGAGGCAGGAAAGAAAACAAAGAGGACCGCATCTCGCAAGGGTAAACAGTCTTGGCCCAACTACAAGGCTATGGAAAGTATTCAGTATGCCTCCATTCGCCAGACTGATTACTATGATGAGGCTGATAGTGATGGTCCCCCAGAGGACTCTATGTTTTGGAATGCCCACTTTCGGGCTATTCATGATTTTGTGTATGCCACCCTCAGGCTTCGCCCCATGCACCCCATCAACTTGACTGAGGCTGAATCCAAGGCAAGGCTCCTTGAGGCATTGTATGTGACCAACAAGATGGGGCTTCACCACCTTATGACTCTTCAATGCAACTATGATTCCTCCGTGGTCAGGCAGTTTTTCTCGACACTTGTGATTTGCGGTGAGGAGCGTCGCACTATGAAGTGGATGACCGGGACTACAATGATTCAGTCGGACTTCCGCATCTTTGGGTAGGTTCTTGGGTATGCGTTTCATGGCCGTGACACTCCTTATGGCCATCGCATCATTTCTCCACTGAAGCCATCCAAGGACATTGTGCTCGCCCCTTGTCTTACTTCTGATGGTATTGCTAGTACTTTTGCTAGACTCTCTCCCTTGTATGCCTCCCTTGTTGGCATATTTAGGGACTACATCGCTCCTAGTGGTGGCAACAATGACAAAATCAGTGGCCATCTGGTTCCTCTCCTTTCTTTTGCTCACGAGTGTGCCACTAATTCTGGTTCAGCCACAGGTTACAAACTGGATGTCATGGAATGCATATATCATGAGATGACGGATGCTATGATCAACAAGCTCTCTATTCCTTATGCTCCTTTCATTATGATGCTCATCAAGCATATGTTGCCCCATGAGGACTTTGGCACTGCTTTGGATGGGGTTCACAAGCCCAAGAAAATCTACAACAAGGCTCAGAAGACCCATCACCCTTCCTATGCCCCTGAGTCCTTCATGCGTGATGCAAAAACTAGTGGTCGTCGTTCCGCGGTGTCCCCAATGGCACGCGAGGTTAAGCAGCTCACTTGGTTCCAAAGCACATCCTTTGCATGGGCATTGACACTCACAAGGCCAATATGAGGCGTCTGCATGAGGATCATGAGAGAGATCACACTCGTGACTTATTCTTCACCATGTCTCAAGCATCGCCATCCACCGAAGGAATATGCCCCGAGAGGCAATAATAAAGTGTTTATTATGTGTATTCCAAGTATATGATAGATGTTTATTTTGCATGCTATAATTGTATTAATACGAAACGTTAATACATGTGTGTTTAATAAACAAATGAAAGTTCCTAGTTATGCCTCTCTCATAAACTAGCTCGTTGATTAACAAGATGATCAAGGTTTCCGATCATGGACATTGGATGTTGTTAATAACGGATCACAACATTAGTGTAATGATGTGATGAACATTCATCCGAAGTATAGCATTACGATCAAAGTCATTGAGTTTATATTGCTATAACAACTTACGAAGTGATCCTAATCCTTAGACCATGAGATCATGTCAATCACTAACACCGGAAGAGTTTCTTGATAACATCAAACGTCACACCGTAACAGGGTGATTATAAAGATGGATTCGGAACTAATAAAGTGTTATGTTGAGGCTCATGGATCAAGAGTGGAATTTGTTCATCCCGATGACGGATAGATATACTCTGGGCCCTCTCGGTGATATCACATTGATTAGCTTGCAAGCAAGTGATTTGATCACTAGAATGTTATATCACAGGAACGAGAAAAGAGTGCATGTCGATAGCGAGATCAAACTAGGTATGGAGATACCGATGATCGAATCTCGGACATGTAATATATCATGAAACAAAGGGATTAAGATACTAGCATAAAAGGTTCCGACGATCACAAGAAAGTCATCGTTGAATGTGTGGAGTCGATGGGTCTCCGGATCCCGCTTCGATTATTGATCCGAGAGGGTCTCGATCATGTCCGCATTATTCACGAACCGTAGGGTGACACACTTAAGAGACACCGACATCCAATTGGAGCAAATGTTTCATGCCGAAAGAATGAACAAGCGGAATTTATTTCACTAGATACCAAACAGTTTTGGGTGAAATTGCATAAAGTGGTTATGCATGTGAAATAGAATTCTAGCAAGGTTATTTGTGAATGTTTGTCATTAAAGTAATTGACAAAATTCTGAATAAAATAAAAGAGTTTTATTTAATGAGAGTTTGCATTAAATTTGGTGGAAATTTAATGGGAATTTTGAGTGGACTTTTGAGAGGAGGGAATTTAGAGGAGTTTTGTGAGTGGAGTGTCCACCCACATGAAGAGGGAGGGCAAGGGCAGCCCCATGCGCCTGCCACCCCTTGGGGTTCCCCTCCTCCTATAAAAGGAGCCCTCCTCTCACTTGTCTCTCACACCTCCTCATGAAGGATCTCTCTCCCCCTCTAAAATTTATCCCCCATGGTCTCGGACTAGCGAGATACATGTTCCTGGTGGCTATTCGGCAAGAAAGAGTTGTGCTTCCGCTGCATCACTGGAGTGAGGAGGCAGAGGTTGCTCGGTGCCTCGAACGTGTGTGCGAGCACGGATGCGCTGCTGATTTGCGGCGCTAGGACTTCCTCTCGATCTTGAGATCGGCAAGAGATCGTCTACATCAACCACGAGTTGAACTCGTTAAGCTTTGTCGGTCTTCAAGGGTATGTTCTCAACGGATATACATCCGCCCGTTGTTTGTATCTAGTATATAGATCTTGGTATATAGTTCACATCGTAGGAAAATTTTTGTTTTCTATGCTGCGAACCCTACAAAGTATCGAGCCGGATCTATGCGTAGATACTTTACAGGTAGTACACATATGAGTATGTGGGGATGATGATCATGTTGTTGCTCCTTTGTTGTGATTTTGGATATTGGTGGCATAGTGGGATGAAGCGCCCGACAAACTTTACATGTCCTCGCACATGAGACCTGTTCCACGCTTGACATGCAACTAGTTTGCATAAGTGTCTAGCAGTGTCTGTCTCTCCTACTATAGTCAATATCTATTTTGCAAGCGAGTTGTCAACAATTTGATTATCCTCGTTAGGTTCATGTTCGTAGGTAAGAACGGTTCTATCTCGAAGCCCTAAGCCACGTAAAACTTGCAATGGATAAATTAGAGGTCTAGTTTAGATTGTTCTTTGGGCTAGTGTTATGATATGGTAGTGTTGTAAGTAGAAGTATGAGATGATACTCTTACAACACACATAGCGTAAAATCCATAGACCTTGGATTTACACATATAGGTATGATAGTGATCATACCACGATGCACATGATAGAGATCATCTGCGGGAACCATATAATTTCACTAATAAACATATGATGTTTGGTTGCATCTTATATTGCTTGTTTAGCGCTTTGTTAAGCATAATAAGATGATCCCTCATTTAAATATCAAGATAAGAATGTGTTCTTCCTTTAGTATGCACCGATTATGTTTTCGTCGCTCCAAGACATCACGTGATGATCGGGTGTTCTTGGATCCACGACCATATTTCGGTGTAAAAAGCGATTACACGCAAATACTAAGGTTCTAACTTGGCGAGCCTAGCATGTACGCATGGCCTCGAACACGTAATCGAAAGGTTAAGCATGAGTCATATAGTTGATATGATGCCCATTTGATGCTCGCCTTTGAAGCTATACCGACTCACGTGATGATCGGACTTGGTGTAGTGGATTTGGTTCATGTAATCGCCAAAAGGACACGAGGGATGTCGCTTTTGAGTGGGAGTTCTTTCGTAATATAGATTAGTTGAACTCGATCTATCATACACTTAGTCTAAACTTTACAAATTCTGTTGTAGATGGCACCACCTGCTTTTAATTTCAATGTGTTCATGGAGAAAGAGAAACTAGCAACGAACGGTAGCAACTTTCTTGAATGGGCCATGAATTTGAGGATTCTCCTCTCACGCATAAAAGCAATATGTGCTAGAAGCGCCGTTAGGCCCCACCTTTGATGATGCCCTGACGAGGAGAAGAATGTCTATCGGACTCCAGAGGACCACAACTTAGTTCATTGCGGCATATTGTATGGGCTAGAGCCGAACCAAAGCGTTTAAACGGCAATGCATTTGATACAATGGGTGAGTTGAAAATGATTTTCGACACACATGTCAGAAGAGCTACAATGCTTGAGAAAAGTTCTTTAGTCATGATGGAAGAGCACAGCTCGTTAGTGAGCATGTACTCAAGATGTCGGGTTACGCCGATAAGCTTGTGTCCTTGGGAATAACGATTCCCATTGACTTAGGCATCCATCGTGTTCTCGGTCTCGCCACCTAGCTATAAGAGCTTCGTGATGAACTATAATATGCAAGGCATGAAGAAGTCTCTCCCGAGCTTCGCCAATGCTTAAAACTGCAGTGGAGATCAAAAGGAACATCAAGTGTTGATGATCAATAGGAACACCGTTTCAAGAAAGACAAGAAGGGAAAACGGAAGGAAGTAAGGGCGGCAAGCCTGTTGCCGCTACCAAAAGAAACCCCGAGTTGGACCTAAGTCCGATTCAGTGCTACTATTGTAAGGATCGCCATCGAAGCGAAGCGCCCCAAGTATCTGGCGCACAAGAAGGCCGCAAGGCAAACAAAGGTATATATGATATACATGTTATTGATGTGTACTTGACTAGTGCTCGCAGAGCACACAGGTATTTGATACCGTTCGATTTGCTAATATTTGTAACTCGAATCGTGGGTGCGGAACAAGCGACCGCTAGCAAGGGGTGAGGTCAAGATGCGTGTCGGCAATGGATCAAACGTTGATGTAATCGCCGTCGGAACGCTGCCTCTTCACTTACCGTCGGGATTAGTTATAAACTTGAATAAATGTTATCTGGTGCCTGCACTGAGCATGAACATTGTATCTGGATCATGTTTGATGCAAAGTGGTTATTCATTTAAATCTGAGAACAATGGTTGTTCCATTTATATGAATGAAATCTTTTATGGTCATGCACCGATGATGAATGGTTTATTTCATTAGATCTCAATGATAATGTTACACATATTCATAATGTTGATGCTAAAAGGATTAAACTTAATGATGATATATCCGCATATATGTGGCAATCGTCTAGGTCATATTGGCATTAAACGCATGAAGAAGCTCCATTCGGATGGACTTTTGGAATCACTTGATTATGAATCATTTGATACATGTGAGCCATGCCTTATGGGCAAGATGACTAGAACGCCGTTTTCGGTTCAATTGAGCAGACATGATTTATTGGAAATCATACATTCTGATGTATGTGGTCCAATGAGTGTGTCGGCGCGAGGTGAATATCGTTATTTTGTTACTTTCACGGATGATTTGAGTAGATACGGTTATATCTACTTGATGAAACACAAGTCTGAAACCTTTGAAAAGTTCAAGGAATTTCAGAATGAAGTGGAAAATCATCGTAATAGAAAGATCAAATTTCTACGGTCCGACCGTGGAGGTGAGTATCTGAGTTACGAGTTTAGCACTCACATGAAAGAGTGTGGAATTGTTTCACAACTCACACCTTCCGGAACACCACAGCGAAATGGTGTGTCGGAACGTCGTAATCGTACTTTATTAGATATGGTTCGATCTATGATGTCTCTGACGTACTTACCGTTGTCATTTTGGGGTTATGCACTAGAAACTGCTGCATTCACTTTAAATCGGGCACCATCTAAATCCGTTGAAAAGACACCGTATGAATTGTGGTTTGGAAACAAACCTAAGCTGTCATTTCTTAAAGTTTGGGGATGCGATGTTTATGTGAAGAAACTTCAACCGGATAAACTCGAACCCAAAGCGGAAAAATGCGTCTTCATAGGATACCCTAAAGAAACTATTGGGTATTCCTTCTATCACAGATCCGAGGGCAAGGTTTTTGTTGCCAAGAATGGATCCTTTCTAGAGAAAGAGTTTCTCGCGAAAGGTGAGAGTAGTCGGAAGGTAGAACTCGAAGAGGTTGTGGAACCTTCTCTTCAAAGTATGGCGAGTAGCAATGGAAGTTGTTCCGAGTTGGCTCCACACTGAAGAGGGAACTAATGATAATGATCATGAAACTCCGAAAGAGAGTACTACCGAACCTCGCAGTCAAACAGACGCTGCGGCTCCGAGTATGTCGGAAATCTGTCATGAATTTCATGGTTGATGAAAATAATGACCTGCGACGTATGAAGAAGCGATGATGAGCCCGGATTCCAACAAATGGTTAGAAGCCATGAAATCCGAGATGGAATCCATGTATGAAAATCAAGTTTGGAACTTGGTGGAATTACCTCACGACCGAAAGGCCGTGGAGAACAAATGGATTTTCAAAAGGAAAACTGATTGATGGTAATGTGACCATCTATAAAGCTCGACTTGTCGCAAAGGGGTTTCGACAAATTCAAGGAGTTGACTACGATGAGACTTTCTCTCCGTAGCGATGCTAAAGTTAGTTAGGATTATGTTAGCAATTGCTGCATATTTCGATTATGAAATATGGCGAGATGGATGTCAAAACCGCTTTCTCAATGGTAATATTGAAGAAGAGTTGTATATGATACAACCAAAGGGTTTTGTCGATCCTAAGGATGCTAACAAGGTGTGCAAGCTTCAGATCCATCTATGGATTGAAGCAAGCATCACAGTTGGAATCTCCGCTTTGATGAGGTGATCAAAGAGTTTGGATTTGTCCAAACTTATGGAGAAGCTTGTATTTACAAGAAAGTGAGTGGGAGCAATGTGGCATTGATATTATATGTGGATGACATATTATTGATCGGAAATGATATAGAACTTTAAACAGTGTTAAAAGTTATCTAAACAAAGAAATTTTCAATGAAGGACCTAGGTGAGCGTCATACATATTAGGCATAAAGATCTATAGAGATAGATCTAGGCGCCTAATAGGGCTATCGCAAAGTACATACCTTGATAAGATTTTAAAGAAGTTTAAAATGGACGGTAAGAAGGGTTCTTACCTATGTTGCAAGGCAAGACATTGAGTAAGACTCAAAGTCCGCTTCGGCGAAGAAAGAGAGATAATGGACAAAGTCCCTATGCTTCACCATAGGCTCTATAATGTACGCCATGCTATGTACAAGACCGGATGTGGCACACGCTATTAGTTTGACTAGTAGGTACCAATCGGATCCGTGTTGAACTTTGGATAGCGGTCAAGAATATCCTTAAGTACTTACGAAGAACTAAGGATATGTTTCTTGTATACGGAGGTGAAGAAGAGCTCGTCGCTAAGTGTTATGTCGACGCTAGCTTTGACACCTATCCGGATGACTCTAAGTGTCAATCCGGATACGTATTTCTCATGAATGGCGGAGCGTTAGTTGGAGGAGCTCCAAACAACCTGTGGTAGCGGGATCAACAACGGAGGCGAATATGTTCTTTGCTTGAGCGGCTCGAAGCGACTTGGATGAAGGAGTTCATATCCAACTAGGAGTTGTGGCAAGCGTGTTGGACCCAATGGTGATCTATTGTGACAACAATGGTGCCATTGCCAATGCCAAAGAGCCAAGGTCTCACAAGCATTCCAAGCATATTAAGCGCCGTTTCACTCCATCCATGAGCATGTCAAGGATGGAGATATAAAGATTTAGAAGTACATACGGATCTCAATGTAGCGATCCGTTGACTAAAACTCTCCCTAGAGCAAAACATGATCAACACCGAACTCAATGGGTGTTAGATTTATCACTATGTAACTAGATTATTGTCTCTAGTGCAAGTGGGAGATGAAGGAATATGCCCGAGAGGCAATAATAAAGTGTTTATTATGTGTATTCCAAGTATATGATAGATGTTTATTTTGCATGCTATAATTGTATTAATACGGAAATGTTAATACATGTGTGTTTAATAAACAAATGAAAGTTCCTAGTTAATGCCTCTCTCATAAACTAGCTCGTTGATTAACAAGATGATCAAGGTTTCACGATCATGGACATTGGATGTTGTTAATAACGGGATCACAACATTAGTGTAATGATGTGATGAACATTCATCCGAAGTATAGCATTACGATCAAAGTCATTGAGTTTATATTGCTATAACAACTTACGGTGATCCTAATCCTTAAACCATGAGATCATGTCAATCACTAACACGGAAGAGTTTCTTGATAACATCAAAGCGTCACACCGTAACGAGGTGATTATAAAGATGGATTCGAACTAATAAAGTGTTATGTTGAGGCTCATGGATCAAGAGTGGAATTTGTTCATCCCGATGGCGGATAGATATACTCTGGCCTCTCGGTGATATCACATTGATTAGCTTGCAAGCAAGTGATTTGATCACTAGAATGTTATATCACGAACGAGAAAAGAGTGCATGTCGATGCGAGATCAAACTAGGTATGGAGATACCGATGATCGAATCTCGGACATGTAATATATCGTGAAACAAAGGGATTAAGATACTAGCGTAAAGGTTCCAACGACCACAAGAAAGTCATCGTTGAATGTGTGGTCGGTATGGGTCTCGGATCCGCTTCGATTATTGATCCGAGAGGGTCTCGATCATGTCCGCATTATTCACGAACCGTAGGGTGACACACTTAAGAGACACCGACATCCATTTGGAGCAAATAGTTTCATGCTGAAAAGAATAACAAAGCGCAGGAATTTATTTCACTAGATACCGAAACAGGTTTTCGGGTGAAATTTCATAAAGTGGTTATGCATGTGAAATAGAATTCTAGCAAGGGGTTATTTGTGAATGTTTGTCATTAAAGTAATTGACAAAATTCTGAATAAAATAAAAGAGTTTTATTTAATGAGAGTTTGCATTAAATTTGGTGGAAATTTAATGGGAATTTGAGTGGACTTTTGAGTGGAGGGATTTTAAAGGACATTTTGTGAGTGGAGTGTCCACCCACATGAAGAGGGGAGGGCAAGGGGGCAGCCCCATGCGCCGGCCACCCCCTTGGGGTTCCCCCCCTCCTCCTATAAAAGGAGCCCCCTCCTCACTTGTCTCACACACCTCCTCGTGAAGGATCTCTCTCCCCCTCTAGAATTTATCCCCCATGGTCTCGGACTAGCGAGATACAATTTCCCGGTGGCTATTCGGCAAGAAAGAGTTGTGCTTCCGCTGCATCGCTGGAGCGAGGAGGCGGAGGTTGCTCGGTGCCTCGAACGTGTGTGCGAGCACGGATGCTTGGCTGATTGCGGCGCTAGGACTTCCTCTCGATCTTGAGATCGGCAAGAGATCGTCTACATCAACCACGAGTTGAACTCGTTAAGCTTTGTCGGTCTTCAAGGGTATGTTCTCTACGGATATACATCCGCCCGTTGTTTGTATCTAGTATATAGATCTTGGTATATAGTTCACATCGTAGGAAAATTTTTGTTTTCTATGATGCGAACCCTACACCACCTCCCCCCACTGCTCCGGAACCGTATGCTCAGTGGAACACTTCAGGGATCAACTATGGAGAGCTCGAGAGTTGCCTCTTTCCTCCACCACCGAGGGCACCCACTCCTCCAGCTGATGATGATGATGATGAGTATAATGAAGAGGAAGGGGACGGGAATGACTACGACGAGGATGAGGAGGAGTGATCTTCAGGGGCGTTATCATCGCTCTTCTTCATTTTTGGTGTTTTGATGCCAAAAGGGGAGAAGTAGTTCTACTAGGTTTCAGCGATTTGCAAGGGTCGGGCGCAAGCACCTGTCTTTCAGTCGTTTTATTTGCTTGCTTGTGCCTTTTAGCGTGAACTTATTTGCTATTTGTGTTTGGTTATGTAAGACTATGTCATAGTTTACTCTGCGTGCTTGGTATTCTGGAATTTAGGAATTATATTGTGGATCTCATGGAATTCTGGATTTATCTACGGAGCCTATTTGATGGCATATGGAGTTATGGTATTATCTTATGCATCAATATTATTGGGATGTGCTTGGAGGCTATCAATCTCTTTATTTCCTTTGGCTAAAATCACATCCCGGTGGTATGACCTTGTTTCCCAACCCACCTTGTTTCAATTATCTTTGCTATGAAAGTCGAGGTCTCTCTAGTGTGTGTATTTGTATTAAAATGCAAATTGTAAATATGCACACATCTAGGGGGAGCGTCTTTCATTTTTAAGGTGAGGTTAGCCGGTTGCATTGCAAATCCTAATATTGTCATCTAACACCAAAAAGGGGGAGACTGAAAGAACATTTTATAACCCCTAGTGTTTTGTGTGTTAGATAACAATATCAAGGATTATTTAATGTGTGTTGAAGTATTGCAGCTCTCTCTAGGGATCAAAGGAAAAGGATTCTGCATCTAGGGGGCGGATAATCCGCCCCCACCAAGGGCGGATAATCTGACCCTCCCTCTTCTCAAATAGGCGCAAGCCCTAGAAGGGGGGCGGAGTTTCGGCCGAATTTTCTGGCCCCGCCGGATAATCCGCCCCTCAGGGGGACAGATAGTCCGCCCCCCTTGCTCACGACCAAGGCGCAAGCCCCAGAGAGGGGGCGGAGTTTCGGCCGGACTTTCCGGCTTGGCCGGATAATCCGCCCCCCAAGATCTTCATCAAGTGTCACAGGCGCCAGCCCCAGAGAGGGGGCGGATTTCCCCCCGGAAAATCCGCCCTTGGGGCGGAGTTTTCCCAGGGGGCGGATAATCCGCCCCAAGTGGGGGGCGGATAATCCGCCCCTAAAGTTGTTCAACGGCTAGATCTGGGCAGGGGGTATTTAAGCCAGCCTTCCCCTCCTGCCAGATTGCTTGGTTCATTCGAAAAAGTCAAGATCTGATCTGCAACCTTCATCCAAGAGAGCTCCACCTAGATCCACCCAAAGGCCCCGTCCATTGGGAAATCAAAGGAGGAGAACTCGATCTTCATCATCAGTAATCAAGCGCTTCATCTCCTCTCCATTCATTTGGAGAATCACCGATCTAGTATTTCTTACAAATACCTAGATCCTTGTTTTGTTTATATTTATAAACCTTGTTCTTGTGACGGCTTGTTGTCATCTCGGGAGCCCCCAATTCAGTTATGGGTGTGTGCCCCGGTAGCATTGTAAAAGGCACCGGTTCTCGCCTCGAAGGGTTCCAATAGTGGAGAAGGTGGATCAGACCTCTCGTGGCGAGATCCATCGGAGAATAGGGTGAGGCCTATTGTGGCCTGGTGGTATTAGAACCGCCCACCCCTCCAACGTAGATGTACTTCCCTTAATAAGGAAGGAACTATGGTAAAACAAATCCCTGTGTCTCCGCGTGCTCCACTACGGTTCCTTCGCTCCTCTCTTTACGTGCTTAGTATCTAGGGTTGCATATAGGGAAATTCTCGTAGTTACATATCTAGAGAATTTACTTCGTGTCAAGCCTAAAATTGAAAAAGTAATTGGTAGCACCTATTCACCCCCCTCTAGGTGCCCATACGATCCATTTCAACAAGCAAACATGTAACATATCTAGTTGTAAACGGTGTTTCAATGCTTAGAAACAAGTCCTAGGGATCATACTTTCACTAGTGAATACTCTCATATAAATATCTTCTTTTTATGATACTACTCTGAACTACTCTTCGGTTGGATAACTCTAATCCACGGTAGGGCTACAAAAGCACTCCTTAAAGTTTGCAATCCCCATTTAGATAACCCCACACTGTCACCTTGAGCACTAGATGGTTCTTTCAAACACCATAATTTCATAGAGACAACCAACTCAAAATATAACTCATGATAAGTATTTGTAATCTTTAGCCTAAGTGTCACACGGTGTACACGCTGTCACTTTCACACACGTGGGGAGAGCCGAAGATTAATTAAAGCACTTGAGTAGCAGAGTATATCTACTTGATTACAAAGCTCATGACCATAATAAGATCAGGCATAAAGAGAGAGATGAACACATAACTACCGGTAGATCCCTTAGCCTAGAGGAAGAACTACTCCCTCCTCATCATGGGAATCAGCACCTGCGATGGATATGGTGGTGGAGATCGATGGAGATGGCTCGGGGGGTAATTTCCCGTCCCGGCAAGGTGTCGAAACAGAGGCTTCTGTCCCCCGAATCTCTCCTTCGGTGGCGGCGGCGCTGCGAAACTTTTCGTGGATGTATGCCGATTCTTCTAGGGTTTTCTCATCGGGGGCTTTATATAGGCGAAAGGGTGAGGCGAGGAGGCAGACAGGGGGCCACACCCCCTGGTGGCGCCACCTGGGGGTACCCGCGCCACCATAGGGTGTGCCTACCCCTGGTGCCCTCCTTCGTCTCTCCTTCGGGCTTTGTGTCGTGTCGGGAAAATAGTAACTTTGTCTTTTGTCCGTCCAATTCCGAGAATATTCATTTTTTAGCTTTTCTGAAACCAAAAACAGCAAAAAACAGGAAACTGGCACCGCGACATCTTGTCAATAGGTTAGTTCCAGAAAGTGTAGACAAAACATAAGACAAATGATACGTTTACGACAAAGTGTAGACAAAACATAAGACACACAAGCATAAGACAAATGATATAAAACAAGCATGCATCAAAAATTATAGATAAGTTTACGACGTATCAAGAATCTCCAACATGCACACTAAATTTCCGCGCTCTAAAAAAGTTATTGGCGCGGGTTTAGTTATTTTAGCGCGTGCAGCAGGCGACAACTATTCCATGCGTGCTATAATTCCACAAACGGCAAGCAACGATGCACCAGGTGCTGTAAAATGTAGCGCGCACGGAAGCACAAAACTAAGCACAGACAAATGTAAAACAACAAAGATTAAAAACACAAAAAAATCAACAATAAATAGTTTTATTATTATTACAACCCACACAAATAGTTCCTCAATACAACAGATAGTTTCTCAATGATCCAACAAATAGTCCCTCAACAATACAATAAATAGTTTACCAACAATACAACATACAAATAAGATGAAACTAATGGTTTGGCGGTCATTCCATGACCAACACTCCTCAATAAGATCTTTTTTGAAGATTATCATGCACATTAGTTTGTCTAATCGAATGTATACGAGGCAATAAAGCGAGGCACCCTCTCTTCTCTTCTATGCACTCACATGGTTTGTTTCATCAAGTCATAGTAGGATTAGTCTAAATAGTTCAATGCCCAAGTTCTCGCACGACATTCATCCTTTGCTCAAAAAAAGATCATGCTTCATCGCACACTCCACGATTTTGTTGAACAACTTGATGCTCATCCTAATTGGCGACGAAAATAGCGCTCAAAGTATGTTGGATTCTCCACAATGTAGCTCCGCATCAACTTGTTGTAGCCTTCGATCATTTCCATCCACAACTTCTTTCAACTAAATACGGAACCACCGTGCTTGGACCTTTTATCTGCGTGTATAGCCAATATCAAGCCTATGTTTTCTTCTTCTTGAAGGTCCTATTCTTCAACGGACTCGAATAGTAGGACAAACACATATACAAAATTCCGACTTAACCTAACTAGCAACAACATTCACAATGATTGCAAAAGCAGCTAGTTGGCTACAAAACATGCCTTGTAGTGATTTCACCAAACACCTTGTGTGCGCCGACTTGCTTGACCGCTGCCGGACGTGCGGTGACCCAGCATACCACTGCATGATGTAATACACTATATTCATAGACATAACACCAATGAAACACTGTTCACTAGTATTACATCCCTCGAGTGGTACAATAGAAACACAACAGTCAAGACATGACTATAGGGTACACCTCATCTCTTTACACAAGATCCAGAGAATACTCTAGGTTAAAGAGAGAGAAAGAAACTTCTTACAAAGAAGAATCAGAAATAAACAACTCCAAAACTATAATACTATTAAGATTAATACTTTAACTAATAGTCTGGCATTGCTGCTATTGCAATACACTACATAAATAGGTTCTATGGCTAGAGATTCTATTCTTATCTAATCAGCGATTTCGTCTGCACTTGAGTTGCTGTATATGTTGACTTTCTTGACTTCATTGAAGAGCTTTAGCTTTTGATGATGATTCTAGGAGTATACTTGATGTAGACATCGTCTGTACTGGCTTGAGAACCTAGCAAGGGTTAAGAAGATACTTTGAGTATGAGCGTACTCAGCAAGTTCACTAGAAAAGGAGTGTTGATGCACTATATCTATAGCCTCAGACCATAGGTCGTAGGCAATGCAGGTTTTCATAAACATTTCTTTAAAGGTTGCTTTTATTCTTAAAATCTATGTCCGTCAGCCTTCACGGGTTGACCAGAACCTTCATGGGGTTCCTTTCCCGCCGCGTTCGCAGCTCCTTCCCGGAACAGGGATTAACAAGTTATAGTTCTTACACTCTGCAGAGGTGCGTTACTTTTCCCATGAGAGATCAAATCCTTGTTGCACAACCGGGCGATCTTTCCCGTCCACACTTCCTATGGTGTGGGGCCCAGAAGATGATCCATGCCAATCACTGCCCCCTTCGCGACCTCGCATGTCTCCTTGGTGTACACCATGCCCACATATTGAATTACGGCAATGGTTTGTACAAACCGTTAGATGCCAGAACTATCGTGGGACATTGAGGGTTCCCACCCATATGATGCATATCCTCTACGAATTACCAATTAATATGCATGCTACGAGTGATAACAGCCACGACCTGCACATCCGGCTACATGCGAGAGGAAGAAGATACAACTGACTTCTCCGTCCCATTCCAAATCTCATGGTTAACGCGTGAAATATGGCGCAAGAATCACTAGCGACATTGGTTGTTAAGTCCTAGATAATATGTTCCTTTACCACCGAAACTTTCATAGTAGGTTATTACCTCATGGTGATTAACCTATAATCATATTATCATGAAAATAATGTTTTCTGACCTTTTTCAAATGCAGGTGATAACAATACTGGATTTGCAAAATACTTTACAGAAAATAATCAAAGGACATGAGCAAGTGTGAACTTGCCTTTTGTGATTGCAAGATTATGCACTCACGGTCTTGAGCGACATAAGATCCAATATCTGAAATCTGCATCATTGGTCCTGTAAGGACTAATGATTAAAGAAGCAATATGCAGTTATGCATAAGTAATGCTATGCATTTTTGTAAAACTCCCAAATTGATCCCCAATACTTTGAGTGGAGTGAATTTAAGTGATTCTTTTAAAAGTTGGTTTATCTTCAAATTTTACTTTACTAGTAATGACCTTTATAAGGAACCTAAGTGTTAACAATCCAAAATATGTAAGTAAAGTATAAGATGATGTGATTATAGTGAATTGTTATGTGGTGACTATGATAAAAGTCCTTGGAATTGAGTTGTTAAGAGTTGAAGAACTTATTATAAGATTGTTATTTGAAGTGGCAAAAAGAATAACATTTGAAGAAAATATTTACTTTATATTTAAGCAATCTTCATTGTTAATAAAAGGTGATCAATGCCTTCTGGTATTTGATTGATTAGTTTGGACTTGAGATGCATTATGTCTTAATTAAAATAGACCAAAGTTAACTATACAAACATAAGTAGTGTATTAGACCTGATGTTTATAAGCTTCGAGACTAAAATTAACTTTAAAAGGGTAAGTAAACTTAAGATGTAATATGTTTTAATTATTCCCAAGTTTTAGATTTATGATAGGTATAACTAAGGTGTGGAATTATTCACTTTCTATTTAAGTGAATGATTAGATTAAATTTGTTTTGCTATTATGAAAGGAATATGTATTTATTTAATGGAATTATAATTAGATGGTCTTAGTAATTTGTTAGAATTTAAAGTTATGTTAATAGTGGTTAAGATATAATGATTATTCACCATATTATATAAATGGATGATACCCGATGTTTATTTAAAAGGATTCTTAATAAGATTTTTTAAAAGAATATTTTAAAGTTAAAAGTTATACTTAAGTTTGATTATGAATTCAAGTTATGGTTTTGGAATTAGTACTAAGACACTAATTGCTCAGGGTTTTATAAGAATTGTGATCATTATTTTTATTTAAGAATTGTTTTTAAAGAATTCACAAAATAGGTATTAGGTAAGGATTTATTATTTAAAATATTAAAGACTTTCCTAATAATATATTTAATATTTTTCTAGTGTGATATATTTATTCAAGACCTTAAAAATGATTTTTATTTATTATTAAGTATTATCTTTATTCTTATAAAAATCATCAAAGAATTAAGTGTCTTTAAATATTTGTTGTATGTTTTATTTGTAAAACTCTAAGTGAGTATTTTTATAAAACAATATAGTTATTTTGATACACAAAAATGATTTTTATTCATTTTTAGGATTTTTCCTTATTTTATGAAATTTCTTTTTGGATGTAATGGTGTTACTATTTATCTACATTTTATTTATATTAACAAGTAACATTATAAATTTTTTATGTATATATTATTCTTGTGGTCATTTTGTCATATCATATGTATTTTTGGGATTTTTTCTATATTTTTCTAGGGTATAAATTATGTTCAGGGGTAGTTTGGTCATTTATTGATTTGATAAATATTTTATTTTTTGTATTTTTTCTTTGGAATTGGGACAGGCTCACCAACTGGCCCATCTGGGCCCAACTTGGCCTAACTAATTCTGGCTCGGGGTCACTTTGACCCCGACCCACTCTCTTCCACCACACACGCCACACCCTCACTAGCATCCTCTTTCCCCTCTCGGTTCTGCTTAATGTTGCCGCCGCTTCCCCCGATTCTGGCTGTGCACGACGCCGTGGTTGTTGATGTTGGTCGCCGGGGCTTCGTCGTACTCTATTATCCCAGCTCCCCCCGTTCAATTTGGAAGTAAAGCTAGGAATCGCTCGCCCCTTTCCATGGGTTGGCGTTAGGGTTTCAGTGCTCTCCTTTACTGTATTCTTGTGATGGCCTGATGGTGGTTCGGGGTGATTTGGTGTTGTGTTAGTGGTGTTCTGATGGTGGTGAAGCTGAGGTTATTCCTCTTCTATTCTGATGCTGGGGGGACGACAGTAGATGCAACCCCGGCGTCGGAACTACGGGGCCATTGATGTGGTGTTGAAGGTTTCTTCAGGTTGGCATCATTCTGACCATGCTGGCACTGCCCCTTTGAGGTCATCGTCGACTCCCTGGTACGCCTTTTTCTACCCCTCCTCCTTCTCTCTTCTGTAGTGAGGTATGACAATTGCCCCCTTTTTGTTTAGGTTCTGATCCATGGAATATACCCCCATTGCTTGATTTGGCTAGCTTTGATGATCATACAATTGATTTAGGATTTTCTTTTGATAATGGTTATGTTGAATGATAGTGTCAATTTCTTGTATTGTGGTGTGTTTGTTATCAGTATCTATGATGAAAATTTGTGTCCATGTGTACTACTAGTGAACTCCCAGGTTTGCTTATGACGGTGACTTTCTATTATAAGATAATGATGATGTTCTTCTTAGTATATACTAACTGATAAAGATGAGGATAGAACATTGGTATTATTGCTATCTTACAACTAAATTTACATGGCCTACCCTTGAACAAGTATAAAACTTGCTCAAATGATGTCTCAACTATAGTGTGAAGTTTTATTTAGATGATTTTTATGTTGTTTTGTACCTGGTGTACTCCTAGAACACTAACAAGGCATGGGCTTGTCCAAGTGCATACTCAAGTATGCCTAAAGGACACTTGTGCTATTCTTAGCACCTTTCTTTGACAATAGATAATACATTTTCTATTTCTAGACACAGATTATTTTAATATTTGGTAGCATATACCTGGTGGCTATTTGGTCCTGTTAACATGCTAAAAATGCATGCATTTATTTTATAGCTTTATCTGCTGTAGCTAAAACTGTTGATATGAAATAATCCTTTACATAAAACTATATTGTGTGCAATTACAATGGACACACCCAGCTTTCATCCAGTAAATGTGTATATGATGTTTTCACTAGTTTAACTGAATTCTTATTTTCAGAAGCTGGTCTAGATGAATCTTATCTGTCCATGATGTCAGATATAAAAGTTGAAATGATCTCTAGTTATTTTAACTATAGGAATGATTTGAAATATCTTTGAATGGCTTGAAAACCTGAATATTCTACTAGCTTATTTTGGGTGGCTTTAGTTGTTGGAAACCTGCTACTGTGATGCCTCTTTGGAGCGTACACAGTAGTAGGTCACAACAATTATGATGTGCTGATGGATACACTGTTTAAATGGCTCCTCTTGCTCTGATTATTTTTGTGGTGCTTCTTTACAAGAATGTGCACAATATAATCTCAGATAGGATGATCTGCTGCTTATACAGCTAAGCAAAATTCTTGTAAACCTGAATGCTTGTGATGTTGGTCTGAAGCATAGGTTAATATAAATGTTTCCCTTCATTCCTTAGCCCTGCCTAGGATGCAAAGGCTGAGACAAATTATTGGATTTAGAAGATTAGATTTTATTGTTGCCTCCTCTTTTGACTCAGTGATGATCTAGACATGCCACTTGCATGCTAGTCTGAGAGAATCTTGTCATCCAATCCTCCTAGATGAAAATCTAGTTGAAGGGTAGATGGACCAAGTGGGTGTGTATTATTTCTCAAATATTCCCAGATCTGTATGCATGATTTAGGAATACATGCAACATGGTATAATGTGTATTACAGATGATTATTACCTGTTGTTGGTGAGTGGACAGATAGACTTGTAATGGGGCTGATAATGATCTTGTGGTATTTTTGGTGTTGCTTTAGATTACCTGCTGTACTTGTTCTTGTAGCCTTCACCTCCTAGCTCTAGCTCCCCTTGGCTGCTGCTGATCGTAATCTTCCTTGCTGCCCTCCTTATCTACTCCTCCTTGTGCTAGCTATTGGATGGTTTCTTGAAGCAACCATAGGTTGGGTGATCTGATATTCTTATTGTTCCTGACTTGTTTCTCTTCAAGTCATCATGACTAGAAAGGTTGGTTGGTTAGTATGTGAAAAAGATCAGCGATGATCCAGCAAGAACAAATGTTGTTCTTGTGGTTTGAGCTATGAAGATGTTGGTGTTGTGTGGTGAAAAGATATGTGTGGTAAGTGACCAATAGTGTGGTACTCTGCTGCTACGACCATGTTCTTATCTTTCCTTGTGCTTGTCTTGTGTTGACAGCACACAAGCATGCAATGACTAAGCTGCTGTCAAGTGGGTCTCTCTGGTTCAAGTTCCATTATACTGAGATATTTGTTCAGTGAGGATCACTTCAGCTGGTTTGCTCTTATCCATTGTGAACATTTTCCTTTTGCTTATTTTGGTGAAACTTGCCTCTTCCTATGAGGTTGTACTGAGGCCACTACTACATAAGAACAGATACCACTTATTTGGTGAAACTTGCCCCTTCAATTAAAAGCTCAATGATGTGTCCAACAGTGGATTTCCTTTGTGAGGCGAAACAAAACTAACCAACATAATTTTTTTATTTGTGTTTTGTTTTCTTTCTTGTTTGTTTTGCAGGAGTAAAGAATGTGAAGAGTTGAAGAATAGAAGACATAGGACTAACTAGGGAAATAGTTTAGGTTTTCTTTTTTATTCTTTTATAACTTTATTTGATTCTTAAATATTGTATTCTTTTATTAATGTAATAAAGTTCATTTTTCTCTTTGTTAGTTGAAACTTGTAAGGATTTGTATCATATTTAATAAAGTTTACTTATTTCCTTTTTCTTTTACAATTCTTTTGTAAAGACAATGTTATATTTATTTTGTTGTAATAAAGAGCTCTTTTATTTATTTCAGTAATGTAATTCCTGATACTTTACTTTTATTCATTTATTGTAAAAGATCAATGTAATACTATATGTATATCTATTAATAAAGAAATCTTTTTATATAATTTTCTTTTGTAATTACTTTAATTCAAGTTATTAAGTGTTTCTAATTTCCATTAGTGAATTTTATAAATTCATTTGAATTTCATATTTGAAATTCAGTTACATGCTTGAGCAACTTTTCCCCTAAGCAAGGAATTCTATAAAGGTTATGTCAAAATCTAACGCACTTGCTCCGAAGTTTCCATCAGTACAAGAGAGATCTCGATCCCTTTAAAGCTCTTTTAGTTTTGCGCGAAAATTTTCCGAATTTTCTTATGCATGAATGCAATGCACAAACCTGTGTCCTCTATAATTCTAGGTGCTAATCCTGAGATGTTACAGGGCGCTGAGCTGCACGGAATTGGCGCTCACCGCAGCTCAAATCGACGCATCTGAGCTACGCGACGACGGAGAACGGAGGGAGCACGACGGCGGAGTCGGGTTCGATTTACTCGAACGGCGGCTCCTGGACAACCATGCGTATGAGTGGCGATGGCGGCGCGACTAAACATTAACGATTGGAACACCTATTTAGCGAACTTGCACGCGCTAAATAGCACGTGCGCCCGCAGTTTACAGAGTCTGTTGGAGATGCTCTTGTACCATAGTCTACCGAAAGAAAAGAAAGCAAACAAGCCCGGAGCGCACGCATGGACGCAAACCATGTCAGCACGAAGCAGCCAGCCCCACGTCGCCGTGACAGGTCGACGGACGGACGGACGGCGACCGCCACCACCCGCAACGGAAATTGTCCCGACGGCGACGCGCCGGAACAGACGCCGACTTTTTCCTCCCTTTTTCTTTTGTTTCGTTTCTGGAGTTTTGGACCGGAGCAAAGCCAAAGCGGAGGGGAACAACAGCCGCGTGGCGTGGTGTCAGAACAGGAGTGCGGTTGAGCAGCCTCCCCTCTGTCTCGCCCCTGTCTGTCTCTCCCGGAGCAGGAGCCTCCCAAATTTGACGCATTCCTTCCATCCCGGCGTTGTCCAAAGTTTCCAACCCGGCCAGCGATCGCTCCAAACCCGCCCCCGATTCCGAGCCCAACCACTCCAACAATCCCTCCCCCTTCCTTCCCTGTCGCCGCACTTGCCCAGTTTGTGTCCTGTCCGGTTACCAACTCCTCTGCCCGGCGGCGGAGGAGAGGAGGAATCTCTTATCTGGCGGCCGCGGGATCGTGATCTTGCTCGGGAAGATCGGCTCTCTACCGTCCAATCTGGTCCGCCGTCAATCTTCCTCCTCCTCCTCCTCCTCGCCTCGCCGTCCTTTGGAGCAGTTGCTGAAGAAGTTTTACAGCGCTCGGTTGTCTCCTCCCGGTAAGCTTTTCCCCCGCATTCATGGAGTCGCTGCTCCAATCTCGCTTCTCCGTTCAGCGCCATGTTCTTTTCAGTAGTAGCAGCATATTCCAATCCAATTGTTGACCGTTCAGTTATGCGCGTAGATTGCGACGGTGCCGTCCTAGGTTAGGCTTCCTCCCCGCCTTTTTCCGTGGGCGGTCTAGGATCGGAGGCTCGTGCATAATTCAGCCTTTGACTTGCCTCCGGGTCATTTTCTTCTTCTTCATGGTGATAGTTGCTGGCATGAATTTTAGTGTGGGAATGTGTACCTTTCTCCTCTATCTAGATTGAGGGAAGAAAGGACAGGTGGAACTGAAAGATCTCGTAAGTGGAGGGTCCAATAGCTCACAAATACTAGGCCCTAATCGTGGTGTCTTTTCTTCTGGCCATTAATTGGACCCAAATTACAGGTGGACTGGACTGGCGTCCACAACCAACAGTGCTCAAGACTCTGAAAGGGTGTGTGCGTTTCTGTGTGGGAGCGAAAGTTGAGATGAACTTTTGAAATACAGGAGCCAGTGGAGACAAAGGCATAAAGCACCCAAGGTATCTGCTACCATACCCTAGGTGTTTGTGTGTGTGTGTGTGTGTGTGTGTGGAGATCCTACAATAGTGCCTTGCTGCTGAAGCCTCAGAGAGACAAAAGGGAGCAGCAGAGATGGCAAAGAGGAGGATGAAGAAGCTGCATGCCAAGGACGCGCTCGAGTTCTTCAACCAGGTCATGGTGGAGCAGCCCTTGCTCCCGTTCCTCATCCCCCTCACCCTCTTCGCGTGGTTCGTCGAGCGCTGGGTCGTGCCCTTCTCCAACTGGGTTCCCCTTGCAGCCGCCGTATGGGCCACCATTCAGGTAGTTATCATTTCCTCCATTCTTGGTGTCACTATAGTTTGTTCGTCTTCTTATGTCTGACACTTTTGTATGATTAATGCAGTATGGGAGGTTTAAAAGAAATATGGCTATTGAAGATCTGAACAAAAGATGGAAGCACCTTATACTGAACACAACAGTATGTTCTGTTCATTTTACCGAATTTACGTTCCTTATTATTTACGGACATCCAGCCATACTCAGTTTTTACTTCTGTTGTAGCCTACCACACCGATTGAGCCGTGCGAGTGGCTGAACAAACTTTTGATAGAAGTTTGGCCCAATTACATGGAACCGAAACTATCAAAGAAATTTCAGTCTACTGTTGAGGTCAGCTTCTGCATCCTTTCTTCATATTACATTTTGTTCTTGGATGTAATTTAGGAGCCCAGTAGTTCAAAAAGTTATAGCAAATCATATCTGGAGATAGTAATGACTTCTTATCGTTAAAGGGTAGACAAGCATGTGATGTCTGAGCAGTTTGTGCTTTAAGTTATATGCGTTTGATCCATGGAAATTAATGGTCTCACAGTCAAGTTGGCGAAATCCTTTGATTCCATTAATTTTATTTAGTCAATAACTCAAATATATATTGCACACTTGCTTCTATACTGCATTGTTACTAAGTTGCTGATCTGAGATCTTTAGTTTTGCAGAGACGTTTAAAGAGTCGAAGACCAAAACTGATAGTAAGTGCTCTTTAATTGTTTTTTTGCTGTTATTCAGATTGCAGTACTAAAACTTCTCTTTTAGAGATGATTGCAGTACTAAGACCTTGCTCTTACACCCACAGGATAAAATAGAATTACAGGAATTCTCACTGGGTTCTTGTCCACCTACCTTGGGAGAACAGGGCATGCGCTGGATGACTTCAGGTGAACAGGTCAGTTGGCCATATTATGTATTGTGTGTGATCAGGAGGTTAAACTTCCACAATTTACTTAACAGGGAGGAAATACTAGTTCAGATGCTGGGTGCTGGCCCTCCTTCCATCCATCCATGTGCACATAACTGAAAGGATATCTTAGGAAATTTTGTCTGAATTATGCAGGACTGTATCCAGTGTTTTAGTTTTTTTGCTTGATCTTTGTCGAATCCAAAAACCAAATCATGCCGGTGGATATTCAATCACTCAAGCTTATCAGTCACAGACTGAAAAATAATTTAGTGAAAAGGTTAATCTTTAGATTCATCGGTATCATTAATAATGTCTTCAGTGATTCGTAAGCGAGAGACTTAACACCCATCTTATGTCGAAAACCAAACATAAAGAGTAACTATATAGAGATTTTGATTCTGATTATGTAATATTTGTATGCACATACGAGTTGAGAATGAAGATGCAATGTTCATTCGTGAAGTAGCCTTAGTTATTTTGGAAGATGTTATGTTCTAAGTAGGATGGGTACCAGGAAGCTGTATTAATTTTACAGTATATTCATTGGGTGCACAACTTATACCTATATTTTTTTTGGAATGTGCAGCAAGTCATGACCTTGGGTTTTGATTGGCACAGCAAAGAGATGAGTGTAATGTTTATGGCGAAATTAGCAAAGCCACTGATGGGCGCTGCTCGCGTTGTTATAAACAGCATCCACATCAAGGGAGATGTATGTCTTCTGCTCTCTCCATTGGTTATGCTCTTTCTTACCATTATATCTAATTTGAATGTAGCATGATTCCAACTTTGTTTAATGACGTTAAGATGCTTACAATTAACATCAAGGATGAAAAATGTGTTCTGTAAGAGCCATTTGAAATTCTGAGTGATTGACATAGGAAATAAAGCTTGCAGTTGAATTTATAAGCACTTGTTAGTATTGTTTCACAGGAAACATTTTTTTGTGAAGCTTGGTGGATTTTATGTATTTTTTTTACTGCATCGGTTCACTTAAGACTGTTATCTTCTTTTGTCTTCACTACATTATATGTATAACACATATTAATTATAACAACTGATTTTCCTGAGTTGCAGCACCCTACTGCGCTGTGCAAGATTGAGTTATGGTACTACCTCTGATTCAAATTACATTGTTGCAGCTTCTACTTAGTCCCATTCTTGATGGTGAAGCTGTTCTCTATTCTTTTGAATCTACTCCGGAAGTCAGGATAGGAGTAGCATTTGGAAGTGGTGGAAGCCAAGCTGGTCCTGGTACAGAGATACCGGGTGTCTCAACATGGCTGGTGGGTTTGTGTGGACAATTTAGTCCAGTTCTTGATACCTTTACTGATTCACTACAGAATGGTGGTTTCCATTTTGTACGACATTTGGAAGCTAAATTCAGTTCACATATCTAATGCTTGCTTCGTGAATCATGCAGGTAAAGCTTTTGACTGAAACCATAGCGAAGACAATGGTTGAGCCACGCCGTCTCTGTTTTTCTTTGCCACCAGTAGATCTAAAGAAACAGGCAGTTGCTGGTGTTCTTTCCGTTACTGTTGTATCAGCTAGTAATCTTGGAAAAAAACGCACAGCCAATGAGTTAGGGAACCAACAAAGCTTAAGTGGAAGCACTACATCTGGGAGTGGTGATAACAAGGTAGTACATGCGTTTGTTGAGGTAGAAGTTGGCAATTTGATGAGAAAAACCCGTACTTCTGAGGGTCCAAATCCTTCATGGAATAGTACATTTAACATGGTACTGCATGGAGAGACAGGATTTGTCAAGTTTCTTCTGTATGAACTGGATTCTGGTGGTGTTAAATTCAATTACCTAACAAGCTGCGAGATAAAGGTAGGAAAAAGATAATGCTCTTATTTTGCTATATTTTTCATCACTGGATGTATTTGAGGTTCTTCCCGCATATCCGATGACACTAAGAAATCAATCTAAACAGGTCAAGTATGTGTTAGATGGTTCGACGATATTTTGGGCTATAGGGCATAATTCTGGCGTGGTTGCAAGACATGCTGAGGACTGTGGGAAAGAAGTTGGAATGGTGGTTCCTTTTGAGGATAATACAGGCGAGGTAACTCGCCTATTTCTTGTCATTTCTTCTTTAGTACCTATCTGTTATTTTCACATAATATAATCTTTTCCTAGACCTGATATAGGTTTGTAACTCGTAATTCATGAACTAGTATTTGCTGTCTAACTTTCATAAGCTGTCTAAATAAAAAAATAATCCATTACTCTGTCTTTATTGCCAATATGTCATATGTACGACTACTTGCGTAAAATTACACATTAGGACCTTACTAACTTCTATGAGTAAATTGCAACCGTGGTCCTTTAAATTGTGCGCTGCGGTCAAGTAGGTCCAAGAATTTCATAGTTTGCACATCGACAGCCAGGAACTTCTGTAAGTGGTTCATATGTAGTCCCAAGACACCCCAACATGGTACACTGGTACAACCTGCCTGCATGGCATGCTGCTGCACTTTCTTCCTTAAAAGTTGAAATGCCGAAAGATCTTGTCAGTACGGCGATAACATTTTGTCATATAATTATAAATAAGTTATATGGGTGCTTGTTTGAATACAAGCTGGTTGACTAGGACTAGCTGGCTATGCCATTTCTTGCCCTTTTTTTTGGTTTATTATTTTCTTGTGGATGGTACTGCAAACTGTTTGATATTCTCTTGTTTGCAGTTAACTGTCAGCCTTGTGCTAAAAGAATGGCAATTTGCTGATGGGTCGGTTACAGTAAGCAATTCTCTGAGCAATGGACTTCGGAGTTCTCTTGATGGATCACCAAAGCTTCAACCTAGGACAGGAAGCACACTCAGAGTGAAAGTAGTGGAGGGTAGGGCCCTTGCAGTAAATAGTAAATCTGGGAAATGTGATCCTTATGTGAAGCTCCAGTACGGAAAGGTCTTTTTACCTTGCTCAACTTTTGTTCGAATACCAAAAATTATATCCAGTTCATATAATTTTGAATTCTAACCTCGTATTATGTCGCTAGGCTCTATACAGAACAAAGACGCTCTCTCGTACAGCCCAACCAGTTTGGAATGATAAGTTCGAGTTTGATGAGATTGCTGGTGGTGAATATCTGAAGATCAAATGCTATAATTTAGATACATTTAGTGATGACAGCATTGGTAGTGCAAGAGTAAATCTGGAGGGACTTCTAGATGGTGCTAGCCGAGATGTCTGGATACCACTTGAAAAAGTAGATTCAGGAGAGATCAGGCTTGAAATAGCGCGAATACAAAATGATCACAACGACAATCTGAAGGTATTGCATCCTTAAACATTGAAGTTCTGTATTGTGAACAAGTAGGACCATCTAAGGATCCTAGCAGAAATTTAAATGATATTCAGTACGGTTATTTTAGTAGCAAACATGAAACCTTTCAACTTCTATTTTTTTTTTGTTGAGGGATTATCTTCTACTACTAGTTGCATATCCTTGATTCTTATAATTCAGGTAGCCTCATAAATATAGTTTTCTTAGTACACTGTTTTGTCAACTGATTTGTGCCTCTTGAGTCTCAATTGTGCTTCATTTTTCAGAGATCAAGCAGTAAAGTTGAAGCTGGGTGGATTGAGCTAGTAATAATTGAAGCCAGGGATCTTGTTGCTGCTGATCTGAGAGGAACTAGTGATCCTTATGTCAGGGTGCATTATGGGAATAACAAGAAGCGAACCAAGGTTTGGTGATGAATCTTGCTTGTATTTTTGGTCAATCAAGAAGTTCCATGTTTTTCTGATGAAAACTGAATTTCCCCAGGTCCTTGTTAAAAAAAAACTGAATTCCCCAGCAACCAGATGAAACTGAATAATTCCTTCGACGCAGGTCATCTACAAGACACTGGCTCCACAGTGGAACCAGACATTCGAGTTTGCGGAGACTGGAGAACCCCTGATCTTGCACGTCAAGGACCATAACGCGGTCCTTCCGACCGCCAGCATAGGCAACTGCACCGTCGAATACAGCATGCTTTCTCCGAACCAACCTGCCGATAAATGGATACCTCTGCAAGGAGTGCGGAGCGGAGAAATCCACGTGAAGATCGTACGGAGAGTCGTGGACTCGAAGAAGAAAACCAGCCTAGAGACGGACGTGTCTGCCCTTGGCAAAGGACACAAGATATCAGCACAGGTGAGTCAACGCATGCATGGTCTCTGTGACATCCATCATTGTTTGTATGTATTTGTGTGATGATCAATCCTCTGAAACTCTGAACAGATGAGAGACAGCCTTAAGAAGTGCGTGGGCATGGTCGACGAAGGCAGCGACACGGAGGCGCTGTCGTTGGCACTGACGGAGGTGGAGGGCGTTCAGGCCGAGCAGGAGGTGTACATACAGCAGCTGGAGCGGGAGAAGGCGGTGCTGCTGCGGAAGATAAACGAGCTTGGTACGGAAATCGTCAGGTCATCCTCCGGACCTGCACGGACGGCCTGCTAGTTAGATCAGCAATTACAGTACAGTACTTCGGGGACAAGATGGCAAAGTGCTAATCATTTTTCATACAACTACATATATATATGTAATTTATCAGCCGTTACTTGTAAGTAAGTATAGATGGGTAGGAAACCATGGAGAAATTATCTTGTCGAAACGCCCTTAAAACTGTACAAAAAAAATCTT
Source organism: Avena longiglumis (assembly GCA_030063025.1). Classification (NCBI taxonomy): domain Eukaryota; kingdom Viridiplantae; phylum Streptophyta; class Magnoliopsida; order Poales; family Poaceae; genus Avena; species Avena longiglumis. The sequence continues at coordinate 566,133,323 of CP125973.1, forward strand.
GAAAATGAGTTGTAAATTTTCAGAAAGAACCTCAAATCATTTTGTGGTATCTTTAGTGTTGCAGGTCTTTTGAGAGCTCACTACAGCAAACATTTCTAGATTTGGATCCCTTTGGGTTTTTGAAGTTGCATGCGTATTTCAAAAATTCTAAGAAATTCATCGCGTGTGATTCAGATGTGAATAAAACTGAAAAAAAAATTGAAGGTTGAACAACGGGAGATTTCCCCACTGCATTTTAAATTATTTTCAAAGGTTTATGTACAAATATATACAAAAGGCTGAGCCAAGGCAAAAGAAAAGCTAAGAAATTACAACTTTATGAAAACCAAAGTCTGAGCTTCCAGCAGTCTTTGAATAACTGAGCATACTTCTTTTTGATTCTATGGTTGACCATACTTAGCTCCTCCTTTTTGATTCTATGGTTGACCATACTTAGCTCCTGAAAGTAGATGGCCTTCCAGCTTGCAAAACTTGGCCTCTGATTTTTTGAAAATTACATTGTTTCTTATTATCCAAATTCCCCAGACTGCTAATATCATTATTTCCATATAAAATGGGACTTTCAGCCTTTCCTTAATACTAGTAGAGAAGGCTTCGAATCCTGTACATCTCCATGGCCTTTTCCATCTCCAGCAACTTTTGAAATTTGAATCTCTCTTCCCGCTGAATCACGAGCTATCCCCAACGGTTGTTCCTCTTCCAACTCTTGCCCCGCTCCGTTCTCGACGCCGGAACAAGATACCAGCATCGTTCCTCCATCTTCCGCCAGTGTAAGCAGAGATGAGGACACGGCGCACTCACGTCCAGACTCCGGTAGAACTCCGATGGCCGTCGGTGTCGTGTCGGGGTTGGGGCCGGGAGAGGGCGGCTTGAGGTTGGGTTCGGTGAGCGAGCACCGAGAGTCATTTTTCGGGTGGTCGTCTTCCAGTTAATTCATATATGAATACAGTCTCAGATAAACATTAACTCTGGATCAGATGAAACAAAAATGAAGAGGATGAGAGACAAAATATCACAACCTTTTGGACTGCATGTCTGGGTTGGTACGTTGTTCAAGCGAATAGAAGGGTTATATGAATATTACAACAATTGCATTCCTGAATGCTGTGATGCTAAGAATACGTGATACTTGGTACTACAGAATTCGCGGCTTACTGAAGTGACAACTGACCAAATAACGTGGTAGCAGCGGCCTTACTGTGCAAACAACGGCATTGTTGCATCTACTTTCTTCTTGGTCTTGTCAAAAATCCGGTTGAGTATGAGTGCCAGTCTGATGCCGCCCTGCGCCAGTCTCTGCTCCACGATCGGGTACCTGCTGTTGTAATACTCATCTGCGATTCCACCAGAGTGCAGAAAACTGCCAACCATTAGTACTGGACTCTATCCTCCACAGGCTAAAAAAATGCATACTATTGCACTGTAATTTCTCATGTTGCAATGAATATAGAGACACTTATAATGAAATTACCTCCTAGAACGGTGCCCTCCTCTGCGTCCTTGTAGGCGTACTTGCACGCCAAACCCACGCTCTCGACCGCAGCTGCTGCGACAGATTTGATGTGATACCATGTCAAATTTTGGCGATCAGTTAGTTGCACCGATTAAAACTGCAAGTGTTTGGGTGGTATGAAATCATGAATCATACTCATTCGCGCAGGTCGTCTTCGTCTTGGCGCAGTCTTCCCACTCGCTGATGTCGTCTCGTGTTGAGGCCTTCCACCATGGTGTCCAGGTCCTTTTGGTACAGCTTCTTCATCACGGTGTCGATGATGCTGACATCCCAGGTCTGAACATTTCACACAACTTCAGTTCTGGAGAGTACAAGTCTGCTGAATTATTCAGAGAGAGGATGTTTTATTTTTTTAGAAACATACGTGGTGCAGGTTTTCTTTCCTCTTGTACCAGCGGATGTTGATGTTGTTCCCGCCCTCGTCCTCCTCGAAGGCGACGTGCAGCGGCTGGTGCACGTCGCCGGCCGATCTTGCCAGGAACATCAGGCTCTCCGTCAGGTTCAGGAGCTCTTCGCGAGTCGCCGTAGGTGAGGAGCTGCGCCGTGTAGTTGTTGATGGCTCCGATGACGCACATCCCCTGCACGCCCTTGGAGTTGTGGCAGTCCCCTGAAATTTACAGACACGGTTGGTTAGCTGCATCCGTGAGCTGGTCATTGCATTTTGACAAATTATTTGTCATTTACTAGTACTTTATTTTGACTCATCATATGCATATGTGGACACAATTATTCCCTGTCGTTACATATGGACAAACCATCAGAAAGTGCGCCGAACTGAACATGCCCTGTTCCGATCCACAGATCCAGAAGCAAATAACATATCGACCACGCTAGCCCTCGTGCCAACTATTCAAGTCGTCTTCGTGTAACATAATACTAGGGACCTGGTTTGTTTATTTATCACACCTATATTAATGTTTCCACTTAATACAATTATATCATGATACAAAACTATTATGGACTAATGAGATATATCAATAAAAACATATTTATTATTGGCCTCTACATATCTCCTTCAGATACTACACGTGGACCACTTAACTATGATTTATGAACATCGATTGGTGATAAAGCCTACCCTATTTGGTCAATGCCCTTAGAGACAAGATCCATGGTTTTCTTGAATGTCAGAAGTTTGCTCTCAAAATATCTATGATTGCATCCCTTTCATATGTTTCAAATGAAGTACAATGTATGTCCACCTTCTATTCCCAGGAGAGGATCGAATAGCACATATACTCGAGAGAGGTAAAGGTCGAGATGTATTGGTTAGTAGTTAAACAACGATGAATTCAATGTCTGGCAATTTTCTATACTATTTTCAAACACAAGACATGCATACACAAACCACCACAAACCAAACATGCACATCCAAGTGAGTACATTCTCATGAAAAATTCACAAGTTCTACAAATGTTTCACTCTCTTATGTATACATATAAATTCACTAAAAATACACATAAATTCTACAATTGATGTAGATTTTAGTGTTTTGGATTTGCTATACATAGTTTATAAAAAAGGTGACTCAAAATTTTCTCCATATGTAGATCAAAAATTCAAATCATGAAATATAGTGTATACCATGATTTAAATGGTATACTCTACCATGGCAAGGAGGGAGTGGGACCAGCACCCTCGCCGACGAAGATGGGGGCGGGGAGGGGAATGGTGTTGCCTGTCTCATAGGGAGAAGAGAAGGGGCGAACAATTCACTGGATAAATATAATAGGAATTCAATGGAGAATTAGTGAGAATTTCACCGTTTACCACCCGATGTGGTGAGCTCATGTATCATTGTCTTGTTTTTTCCTCAAAATTTGGAAGGAACACTAACTTTTAAGGATGAGTGGGTACATACCGATAATTTCCTATGGTACTACATCGATGGGCTGTTTGTTTTAAAACATGTCAAGTCGAAGAAACCATATGATACTACACGTGGACCACTTGACTATGATTATGAACATCGATCGGTAATAAAGCCTACCCTATTTGGTCAATGCCCTTAGAGGCAAGAGCCGGGAGGGGGAGGTTTACATGGTGCCGTGAGGATAAAAGGGAAAAATGAAAGTAGGGTGCATGATACAAGTTGTTCTTAATTGAGAAAAATAGCCCACGAAAGTAAAAGGATCGTAAGAGGTAGATTGTTGGAAAGTACCTGAACATCTTTCCTTGGACATCTAGAACCGAAGAAGTTCTTTACCATGGCTATCCATAGAGCAGGAACAAATAAGTTCCAAAGAATGGGATATTCCACATTCTTCCTTTTTTCTGCAAGTATTTCATTTCCTTTTGTTGCTTGGTTTTGTTTGTTCATCCATATTATATGCAGCAGATCCGTTGCTAGTGTTCAAAGAAAAAAGCGAGTTCTCTACCTGTAAAAGAACATGCTACATGAAGAGACGGCATAAGTAGCAGTGAAAAAAATTCTTATTATAACAATATTACTAAACAGATAGATACCCAGTTACAACTTAAGAAAAAATCAGTTCCATTGTAAACAAATGCACATGGTCAAGTGGGATGATTGATCAAATTAATTTGAATAAGTATTAAAGTTAGAGTAAGCTCAATCCAAAGATAGGGTCAGTTTCTACAAGCACATCAATTCTCTGAACAGTGTGTTGCATGATAACAGAGTCACCCGGATATCTATATGAAGGGAATCTGCCAATGTTCTTTTCCTCCTCTATCACAAAGTTCACACCCACTTTTTAGCTTTGAATCACCAATAGTCATTGCAAGAACATGACCCCATCATGAAGTGATGGAATCTATTCAGATCCCTAACAACAAACTCTCTCTCCATAATGCCACTTATGAGCTTGAACCCGTCATGGCGATCCAAGACATCCTCGGTTCTTCATCACCACCACGATGGTCATTCCCTTGGGGATTACAAGCAAACCAAACCCTAATGCCAACATCTCACTTTGCACTCCAACCATTACACCTTTCCCATCCTCTCCATCCTCTTCATGAGCATCAAAGACTCTAGTACTACCTAGTCTACCATTGTAACCCTTCTCCCGCATCTTACCTTCTAACTCATCAAGCAACATCATCACTTCATCTCGCCCTTGTACCGGGTGATACCGGCAAGTAGAACACATAGGGATGTCCTTTATCTCAATCCAAATGCACCTGGATCTTTACGTATGCCTTGTTGTCTCATGTTCGACCATACATCGCCAGCATTGTCGGTCCGACCGGTGAAGTGTATGCGTTTGACATCACTACAAGAGCACTGCTACATCTTGGTTGAACTCGACACTGTGGCCGGTGGTGGCTAGATCTATGCGCCTATGAGTCGGCAAGTGACGGCAGATGAGCTCCACAAAGATGAGGCGTCCACGGCCTTCAAACCGCACTTTGTTGGCAAGCTCAAATGCCTCATCGAGCCGTCCGCTCGCCGAGCATGTCAACCGCGCATGTGTAGTGGCTGGCGCGATGCCATATTTGCCTGCATGAAGTGGAGGAGATGGAGGCGGTGTCAACAAGACCGAATGGCTGCAAGCGTGCATGGCGTAGCGTGTAACACCGTTTGGTTGCACATTCCGATCAATCATCTCACTAAACAAAGTGAGTACGCACCTAGCAAGACCATACTTTGCTGCTGCCACGATGATGGAGGTATAGCGATGATGGACGGCTGCTCAATCCGGTCGAACACCTTTCTTGAGTACTCGTAGAATCCACACTTGAGTACATGTCAACCAAAGCCACAGCAATCACGCCATTGCATCCGTGCCCAAACCGAAGGACTGTTCCATGCAGACTTGCCAACTCCAAGCCGTAACGCCGCGCCAAGCGTTCTGGCAACGCTTGACAGCATGAAGTGGTTGGGCGCCATCACATTTCTTTTGGTTCTGAACTCGGCATAGAGTTGAATGGCCTCGCGCCCAAGCGCGTTCTGTGCGTACACAGACAGCATTGAGCCCCACGATACCACATTCCTCGCCGGATCAGACATACCATCAAACACTGCACGTGCACCCTCGACACTTCCGGCCTTGCCATACATGTCGACGAGCGCGGTGGCAACAACAGCGTCAGACGCGTAGCCCACGACCTCGGCACGGGCATGTACTTGCCGCCCAAGTTCGGCATCAGCAAGGCGTGCGCACGCGCTGGCAGCAGTCGAGAAGGTGAAGGCGTTCGGTGGCACGCCACTGTGGGACATGGAACGGAGGAGGGAAACAGCCACGCCTGGTCGGCCGGCGCTGGAGTAGCCGGACATGAGGGCCGTCCAGGAGACGACGTCCCGGTCGGGCATTCCGTCGAACAGGTAGGTGGCGTGCGCGGTGGCGCCGCATCTGCAGTAAGCAGCGATGATGTGGTTGCAGGAAGAGACGGCGGATGCGGTGCCGACCTTGAGGAGTTTGGCGTGCGTGGCAGCGACGGAGGCATGGTCGGAGGCGCCGCGTAGCAGGTGGATTAGCAGCGGCGTGAGCGAGGCTGTGCTGGAGGTCGCCGCCATGGGAACGGGTTGTCATGGCTGCGTCATGCAAGCATATAGAACACACGAATTTGGACGCGTTTGGTTCAGCTCTGTTCGGAGGAGATCTGGGCAGCCGGGATCAGGACCGGACTGATCGCTTGTTTCCGTCGGGATCAGGATCTTGGCAGACAGGAGGAGATCTGGGCACTCGAGATGGTGGTAACGCGAACCGTTTCCAAACGGTGGGGGTATGGACGGCCCGGTAACAGATTTGACTTTAGCTGTATTCATTTACGCCGTATTTGTTTCCAAAGAAAGTGAACCAAATAAAACTAACGTTACTCCCTCCGAATCCATATTACTTGACTTGGATTCGTAAATTTTAGATGAACCAAATAAATCGAAGTCAACTAATATGGGTAAGAGGGAGTAATAGATTACGGTGTAATCGGATTACAGGGCAAAAAATCTTGAGTCTCCTTCTTTTACTTCCTCATACCATATTAATTGACTTGAATTTTATCTAGATTTAGATGTATCTAGACATGTTTCAGTACTAGATACATCTGAATCTAAGTCAACTAATATAATTTGGAGGATGAGATGAATCTTGAGTCTACTTAAAAAGGAAATTGAGGAGTGAACCTCTCTGGGCCTCTCGTCTCCCCGAGGGCGGCAGTACGCCCTCTCTTCCCGCCTCCCTCCTCCTCCCTGTCGTCGCCATCGGCCCATCTCTCCTCAACGGCGGTGTCCCCTGGGGTGGCGACGGTATGGAGGCCTTCCGGGTGGTGTGGCGGTGGCGGTGGCCTGACGGCAGACGATGCTGTTGCTGGGAGGCGTGGCGGCGCCTTCCCGCTCGATCTGGGCTAAGTGGGCAGCGTCATGCATGCTTCTCCTTGGCGGTGTGGCGTCTTGCAGCGTCAGCATGGCAGGGCCCTCGGCGAGGCAGACCCGACATTTGGCGCCGGCTCCTCCGGGCCCGGATCTGGGCCCTTCGGGCCCGATCTAGACTTCGATGGAATGGCACGTCTGCTGCAGAGGCGCCCTCTGAACATGGTGGCGACGACGGTGATCGGGATGGGGACAGCGGAACAGCGGCCTGTCTGTTGCAGCTAGGCGGCAGGGGCTTTACGGGCCCTTTGGGGGCTCGGTCGGGCCCGCCAAGCCTGGTTTGATCCTGCTGCTCGGCCCGGTCGGCGACCGCCTTTGTGTGGTGGAGGTGGGCTCCTCCCGTGTGGTCGCAGGGCTGCTGTCCCTAGCCGGTTCTATGTCGTTTCCCTGTTTTCGGGTTGCTTGCTATGTCCACGATGAGGCGATGACGATGGTGGCGTAAGTTGGTGGGCGACACGCCGTATCGTCCGGTTTTTTTTGTAGGTGGGGTTAGGGAGAAATCCCTGTCGGCTGGTCTGTCTTTGTCGCGGTGCCACCCTCGGATGGCGCCATTCCTTCTTGAAGGGCGTCACGGATATCCCGACCCTCTTGTACTCGAGTCTTGGAAACCCTAGGTCCGGATGTTACGCCCGGCAAAGCGTCGTGTCAACGGCGTTTCCCTTCTTGAAGGTGATGTCTTGGTACTAGGCGTGTCGGTGCGTCTGAAGCGTGGTGGGACTATTCCGGTTGGCGCAATGGTGGCGGGTCACCCTAGTCTCGTCGAATCGTCGTTTCTTCCATTTCTTTTCTTTTTGGGCGTGTTTTAGCTGATGTCCCAACATTCTCGGTTGGTCAAATTCTTATATCAGTGTGGTTGCTTTATTTATAAAGTGGGGAGAAAGCCTATTTCGAAAAGAAAATTGATCAGAATAAATTGACAAAAGAAAAATAGCAATATTTTTACTCATAAACTGTCACTTGAAATATGTTGCAATTTAAATATGATTTTACTCGTTTCGTAAAGATGGAACTCGATTAGGTTGAACTAATAAAATGCCCACGCGTTGCGGCGGAAGAAGTTAGTCTTTGTTGTGCCGATGGTGTGTTTTTTTAAATCAGTCACACGTCGCAGCATAAATAACTTTTTTTATCTTACTCGGCGACATTCTCTCCTCGATCAAATTGATTGTTCCAATTCTCAAACATAATATTTTCTTTCTTCAAACCCCCTCTTCCTCTTCGTGCTTCCCTTTCATCTTCTCGTGAAGTGCGTGCCGCTGTCGGCTCTGGCGGGCACCATTCCGTTTAATTAGCTCACATATTTAGTTTATTATCAACCTACACAATCTCTCACAATCAGTCATGTTTAATTAGGCAGCCCATAGCTTTCTATAAATTAGCCCACAATCTCTCCGCTTAGTTACTGTTTAGAGGAATCCAATTTGCTGAAATTCTAATAAGAGGAAATTTGTCTGCAAGCTAACACGCACCGCATGCTAGGGTTTGTCTATTTTTTTTAAAACAAGCATGCTATGTAAATATTATCTGCTTGATTTTGATTCTACCTAGGCAACCTTCCATCCATGCATGCAGCGTCAAGCATCATCCAAAGAAAATATAGATGGGATTAAATGGCGATCGATGTAGCTGAAGGAATCTGGTGTAATCACGGTACCCAATATGACTCCTTCGGAATTTGAAGAAAAAACACTGCCGGGTCCATTATTTCCTGCTACATCTGGAAGCAATCAGAAACATGCTGTAAGATAATGGTGTGGCAGAGCTAGGCTTAGCTAGTCAGGGGATAAGCCGAGTGCGGAGTACAAGACATGCAAAGTTGTATCCACATGGAAACCTAGGGTCGAAGATACAGAAAACCTAGCGTCGAGGACACGAGCATGATACAAAAACCTTGTTCTCAACTACGCGAGTCGGTGCCGCGACCGAGAAAAATTGCACGGAGTCGGCCTAGGAAGATACAACTCGTTTTTTATTAACTTACCCGCAGCCGTTGGTGGTATTATGTGGTTTCCCTCATAAATATAGTTTTCTTAGTACACTGTTTTGTCAACTGATTTGTGCCTCTTGAGTCTCAATTGTGCTTCGTTTTTCAGAGATCAAGCAGTAAAGTTGAAGCTGGGTGGATTGAGCTAGTAATAATTGAAGCCAGGGATCTTGTTGCTGCTGATCTGAGAGGAACTAGTGATCCTTATGTTAGGGTGCATTATGGGAATAACAAGAAGCGAACCAAGGTTTGGTGATGAATCTTGCTTGTATTTTTGGTCAATCAAGAAGTTCCATGTTTTTCTGATGAAAACTGAATTTCCCCAGGTCCCTGTTAAAAAAAAAACTGAATTCCCCAGCAACCAGATGAAACTGAATAATTCCTTCGACGCAGGTCATCTACAAGACACTGGCTCCACAGTGGAACCAGACATTCGAGTTTGCGGAGACTGGAGAACCCTTGATCTTGCACGTCAAGGACCATAACGCGGTCCTTCCGACCGCCAGCATAGGCAACTGCACCGTCGAATACAGCATGCTTTCTCCGAACCAACCTGCCGATAAATGGATACCTCTGCAAGGAGTGCGGAGCGGAGAAATCCACGTGAAGATCGTACGGAGAGTCGTGGACTCGAAGAAGAAAACCAGCCTAGAGACGGATGTGTCTGCCCTTGGCAAAGGACACAAGATATCAGCACAGGTGAGTCAACGCATGCATGGTCTCTGTGACATCCATCATTGTTTGTATGTATTTGTGTGATGATCAATCCTCTGAAACTCTGAACAGATGAGAGACAGCCTTAAGAAGTGTGTGGGCATGGTCGACGAAGGCAGCGACACGGAGGCGCTGTCGTTGGCACTGACGGAGGTGGAGGGCGTTCAGGCCGAGCAGGAGGTGTACATACAGCAGCTGGAGCGGGAGAAGGCGGTGCTGCTGCGGAAGATAAACGAGCTTGGTACGGAAATCGTCAGGTCATCCTCCGGACCTGCACGGACGGCCTGCTAGTTAGATCAGCAATTACAGTACAGTACTTCGGGGACAAGATGGCAAAGTGCTAATCATTTTTCATACAACTACATATATATATATGTAATTTATCAGCCGTTACTTGTAAGTAAGTATAGATGGGTAGGAAACCATGGAGAAATTATCTTGTCGAAACGCCCTTAAAACTGTACAAAAAAAATCTTGAAAATGAGTTGTAAATTTTCAGAAAGAACCTCAAATCATTTTGTGGTATCTTTAGTGTTGCAGGTCTTTTGAGAGCTCACTACAGCAAACATTTCTAGATTTGGATCCCTTTGGGTTTTTGAAGTTGCATGCGTGTTTCAAAAATTCTAAGAAATTCATCGCGTGTGATTCAGATGTGAATAAAACTGAAAAAAAAATTGAAGGTCGAACAACGGGAGATTTTCCCACTGCATTTTAAATTATTTTCAAAGGTTTATGTACAAATATATACAAAAGGCTGAGCCAAGGCAAAAGAAAAGCTAAGAAATTACAACTTTATGAAAACCAAAGTCTGAGCTTCCAGCAGTCTTTGAATAACTGAGCATACTTCTTTTTGATTCTATGGTTGACCATACTTAGCTCCTCCTTTTTGATTCTATGGTTGACCATACTTAGCTCCTGAAAGTAGATGGCCTTCCAGCTTTCAAAACTTGGCCTCTGATTTTTTGAAAATTACATTGTTTCTTATTATCCAAATTCCCCAGACTGCAAATATCATTATTTCCATATAAAATGGGACTTTCAGCCTTTCCTTAATACTAGCAGAGAAGGCTTCGAATCCTGTACATCTCCATGGCCTTTTCCATCTCCAGCAACTTTTGAAATTTGAATCTCTCTTCCCGCTGAATCACGAGCTATCCCCAACGGTTGTTCCTCTTCCAACTCTTGCCCCGCTCCGTTCTCGACGCCGGAACAAGATACCAGCATCGTTCCTCCATCTTCCGCCAGTGTAAGCAGAGATGAGGACACGGCGCACTCACGCCCAGACTCCGGTAGAACTCCGATGGTCGTCGGTGTCGTGTCGGGGTTGGGGCCGGGAGAGGGCGGCTTGAGGTTGGGTTCGGTGAGCGAGCACTGAGAGTCATTTTTCGGGTGGTCGTCTTCCAGTTAATTCATATATGAATACAGTCTCAGATAAACATTAACTCTGGATCAGATGAAACAAAAATGAAGAGGCTGAGAGACAAAATATCACAACCTTTTGGACTGCATGTCTGGGTTGGTACGTTGTTCAAGCGAATAGAAGGGTTATATGAATATTACAACAATTGCATTCCTGAATGCTGTGATGCTAAGAATACGTGATACTTGGTACTACAGAATTCGCGGCTTACTGAAGTGACAACTGACCAAATAACGTGGTAGCAGCGGCCTTACTGTGCAAACAACGGCATTGTTGCATCTACTTTCTTCTTGGTCTTGTCAAAAATCCGGTTGAGTATGAGTGCCAGTCTGATGCCGCCCTGCGCCAGTCTCTGCTCCACGATCGGGTACCTGCTGTTGTAATACTCATCTGCGATTCCACCAGAGTGCAGAAAACTGCCAACCATTAGTACTGGACTCTATCCTCCACAGGCTAAAAAAATGCATACTATTGCACTGTAATTTCTCATGTTGCAATGAATATAGAGACACTTATAATGAAATTACCTCCTAGAACGGTGCCCTCCTCTGCGTCCTTGTAGGCGTACTTGCATGCCAAACCCACGCTCTCGACCGCGCAGCTGCACGACAGATTTGATGTGATACCATGTCAAATTTTGGCGATCAGTTAGTTGCACCGATTAAAACTGCAAGTGTTTGGGTGGTATGAAATCATGAATCATACTCATTCGCGCAGGTCGTCTTCGTCTTGGCGCAGTCTTCCCACTCGCTGATGTCGTCTCGTGTTGAGGCCTTCCACCATGGTGCCCAGGTCCTTTTGGTACAGCTTCTTCATCACGGTGTCGATGATGCTGACATCCCAGGTCTGAACATTTCACACAACTTCAGTTCTGGAGAGTACAAGTCTGCTGAATTATTCAGAGAGAGGATGTTTTATTTTTTTGGAAACATACGTGGTGCAGGTTTTCTTTCCTCTTGTACCAGCGGATGTTGATGTTGTTCCCGCCCTCGTCCTCCTCGAAGGCGACGTGCAGCGGCTGGTGCACGTCGCCGACGAAGTGCGCCAGGAACATCAGGCTCTCCGTCAGGTTCCAGGAGCTCTTCGGCGAGTCGCCGTAGGTGAGGAGCTGCGCCGTGTAGTTGTTGATGGCTCCGATGACGCACATCCCCTGCACGCCCTTGGAGTTGTGGCAGTCCCCTGAAATTTACAGACACGGTTGGTTAGCTGCATCCGTGAGCTGGTCATTGCATTTTGACAAATTATTTGTCATTTACTAGTACTTTATTTTGACTGATCATATGCATATGTGGACACAATTATTCCCTGTCGTTACATATGGACAAACCATCAGAAAGTGCGCCGAACTGAACATGCCCTGTTCCGATCCACAGATCCAGAAGCAAATAACATATCGACCACGCTAGCCCTCGTGCCAACTATTCAAGTCGTCTTCGTGTAACATAATACTAGGGACCTGGTTTGTTTATTTATCACACCTATATTAATGTTTCCACTTAATACAATTATAACATGATACAAAACTATTATGGACTAATGAGATATATCAATAAAAACATCTTTATTATTGGCCTCTACATATCTCCTTCAGATACTACACGTGGACCACTTAACTATGATTTATGAACATCGATTGGTGATAAAGCCTGCCCTATTTGGTCAATGCCCTTAGAGACAAGATCCATGGTTTTCTTGAATGTCAGAAGTTTGCTCTCAAAATATCTATGATTGCATCCCTTTCATATGTTTCAAATGAAGTACAATGTATGCCCACCTTCTATTCCCAGGAGAGGATCGAATAGCACATATACTCGAGAGAGGTAAAGGTTGAGATGTATTGGTTAGTAGTTAAACAACGATGAATTCAATGTCTGGCAATTTTCTATACTATTTTCAAACACAAGACAGGCATACACAAACCACCACAAACCAAACATGCACATCCAAGTGAGTACATTCTCATGAAAAATTCACAAGTTCTACAAATGTTTCACTCTCTTATGTATACATATAAATTCACTAAAAATACACATAAATTCTACAAATGATGTAGATTTTAGTGTTTTGGATTTGCTATACATAGTTTATAAAAAAGGTGACTCAAAATTTTCTCCATATGTAGATCAAAAATTTAAATCATGAAATATAGTGTATACCATGATTTAAATGGTATACTCTACCATGGCAAGGAGGGAGTGGGACCAGCACCCTCGCCGACGAAGATGGGGGCGGGGAGGGAAATGGTGTCGCCTGTCTCATGGGGAGAAGAGAAGGGTCGAACAATTCACTGGATAAATATAATAGGAATTCAATGGAGAATTAGTGAGAATTTCACCGTTTACCACCCGATGTGGTGAGCTCATGTATCATTGTCTTGTTTTTTCCTCAAAATTTGGAAGGAACACTAACTTTTAAGGATGAGTGGGTACATACCGATAATTTCCTATGGTACTACATCGATGGGCTGTTTGTTTTAAAACATGTCAAGTCGAAGAAACCATATGATACTACACGTGGACCACTTGACTATGATTATGAACATCGATCGGTAATAAAGCCTACCCTATTTGGTCAATGCCCTTAGAGGCAAGAGCCGGGAGGGGGAGGTTTACATGGTGCCGTGAGGATAAAAGGGAAAAATGAAAGTAGGGTGCATGATATAAGTTGTTCTTAATTGAGAAAAATAGCCCACGAAAGTAAAAAGATAGTAAGAGGTAGATTGTTGGAAAGTACCTGAACATCTTTCCTTGGACATCTAGAACCGGAAAAGAAGTTCTTTACCATGGCTATCCATAGAGCAGGAACAAATAAGTTCCAGCAATGGGATATTCCACATTCTTCCTTTTTTCTGTTGCAAGTATTTCATTTCCTTTTGTTGCTTGGTTTTGTTTGTTCATCCATATTATATGCAGCAGTATCCGTTGCTAGTGTTCAAAGAAAAAAAGCAGAGTTCTCTACCTGTAAAAGAACATGCTACATGAAGAGACGGCATAAGTAGCAGTGAAAAAAATTCTTATTATAACAATATTACTAAACAGATAGATACCCAGTTACAACTTCAGAAAAAATCAGTTCCATTGTAAACAAATGCACATGGTCAAGTGGGATGATTGATCAAATTAATTTGAATAAGTATTAAAGTTAGAGTAAGCTCAATCCAAAGATAGGGTCAGTTTCTACAAGCACATCAATTCTCTGAACAGTGTGTTGCATGATAACAGAGTCACCCGGATATCTATATGAAGGGAATCTGCCAATGTCCTTTTCCTCCTCTATCACAAAGTTCACACCCACTTTTTAGCTTTGAATCACCAATAGTCATTGCAAGAACATGACCCCATCATGAAGTGATGGAATCTATTCAGATCCCTAACAACAAACTCTCTCTCCATAATGCCACTTATGAGCTTGAACCCGTCATGGCAGTCACAAGACATCCTCGTGTTCTTCATCACCCTAATGGTCATTCCTTGGGGATTACAAGCAAACCAAACCCTAATGCCAACATCTCACCTGCACTCCAACCATTACACCTTTCCCATCCTCTCCATCCTCTTCATGAGCATCAAAGACTCTAGTACTACCTAGTCTACCATTGTAACCCTTCTCCCGCATCTTACCTTCTAACTCATCAAGCAACATCATCACTTCATCGCCCTTGTACGCGGGTGATACTGACCGGCGTAGAACACATAGGGGATGTCCTTTATCTCAATCCACCGCACCGGTGATCTTTACGTATGCCTTGTTGTCTCATGTTCGACCATACATCAGCGGCATTGTCGATCCCCGGCTGAAGTGTATGCGTTGACATCACTACAAGAGCACTGCTACATCTTGGTTGAACTCGACACTCGTGGCCAGGTGGTGGCTAGATCTATGCGCCTATGAGTCCGCAAGTGACAGCGATGAGCTCCACATCATGAGGGCGCCACGGCCTTCAAACCGCACTTTGTTGGCAAGCTCAAATGCCTCATCGAGCCGCCCCGCTCGGCCGAGCATGTCAACCGCGCATGTGTAGTGGGTGGCGCGTGGACGATGCCATATTTGCTCGCATGAAGTGGAGGAGATGGAGGCCGGTGTCAACAAGACCCGAATGGCTGCAAGCGTGCATGACGCCAAGCAGTGTAACACCGTTTGGTTGCACATTCCGATCAATCATCTCACTAAACAAAGTGAGTACGCACCTAGCAAGACCATACTTTGCTGCTGCCACGATGATGGAGGTATAGCGATGATCGACGGCTGCTCAATCCGGTCGAACACCTTTCTTGAGTACTCGTAGAATCCACACTTGGAGTACATGTCAACCAAAGCCACAGCAATCACGCCATTGCATCCGTGCCCAAACCGAAGGACTGTTCCATGCAGAGACTTGCCAACTCCAAGCCGCCCAACGCCCGCGCACGCGTTCACAACGCTTGACAGCATGAAGTGGTTGGGCGCCATCACATTTCTTTTGGTTCTGAACTCGGCATAGAGTTGAATGGCCTCGCGCCCAAGCGCGTTCTGTGCGTACACAGACAGCATTGAGCCCCACGATACCACATTCCTCGCCGGATCAGACATACCATCAAACACTGCACGTGCACCCTCGACACTTCCGGCCTTGCCATACATGTCGACGAGCGCGGTGGCAACAACAGCGTCAGACGCGTAGCCCACGACCTCGGCACGGGCATGTACTTGCCGCCCAAGTTCGGCATCACCAAGGCGTGCGCACGCGCTGGCAGCAGTCGAGAAGGTGAAGGCGTTCGGTGTCACGCCACTGTGGGACATGGAACGGAGGAGGGAAACAGCCACGCCTGGTCGGCCGGCGCTGGAGTAGCCGGACATGAGGGCCGTCCAGGAGACGACGTCCCGGTCGGGCATTCCGTCGAACAGGTAGGTGGCGTGCGCGGTGGCGCCGCATCTGCTGTACGCGGCGATTATGTGGTTGCAGGAAGAGACGGCGGACGCGGTGCCGACCTTGAGGAGCTTGGCGTGCGTGGCAGGAACGAAGGCATGGTCGGAGGCGCCGCGTAGCAGGTGGATTAGCAGCGGCGTGAGCGAGGCTGTGCTGGAGGTCGCCGCCATGGGAACGGGTTGTCATGGCTGCGTCATGCAAGCATATAGAACACACGAATTTGGACGCGTTTGGTTCAGCTCTGTTCGGAGGGAGGGAGATCTGGGCAGCCGGGATCAGGACCGGACTGATCGCTTGTTTCCGTCGGGATCAGGATCTTGGCAGACAGGAGGAGATCTGGGCACTCGAGATGGTGGTAACGCGAACCGTTTCCAAACGGTGGGGGTATGGACGGCCCGGTAACAGATTTGACTTTAGCTGTATTCATTTACGCCCGTATTTGTTTCCAAAGAAAGTGAACCAAATAAAACTAACGGTACTCCCTCCGAATACATATTACTTGACTTGGATTCGCAAATTTTAGATGAACCAAATAAATCGAAGTCAACTAATATGGGTCAGAGGGAGTAATAGATTACAGTGTAATCGGATTACAGGGCAAAAAATCTTGAGTCTCCTTCTTTTACTTCCTCATACCATATTAATTGACTTGAATTTTATCTAGATTTAGATGTATCTAGACATGTTTCAGTACTAGATACATCTGAATCTAAGTCAACTAATATGGACTGGAGGGAGTAGATGAATCTTGAGTCTACTTAAAAAAGGAAATTGAGGAGTGAAAAAAGACCCTCTCTCGCGGCCGCGCTCTCGTCCCCCTCCCTCCCCCCGAGGGCGACGGCGCGGCGCCCCTCTCTTCCCGCCTAACCCTCCCCTCCTCCCCCTTCCCCCGTCGCCGCCGTCGGCCCCATCTCTCCCTCAATGGCGGCGGTGTCCCTGGGGTGGCGACGATATGGAGGCCTTCCGGGTGGTGCTGGGCGGTGGCGCCGGTGATGGCTGCATGCGGTGGTGCAATGCTAGGGCGTGGCGGCGCCTTCCCCGGGCTCGATCTGGGCCTAGGTGGGCCGCGCGTCCGTGGCTGCTTCTCCTTGGCGGCGTGGCATCTTGCAGCGTCAGCATGGCAGGGCCCTCGGCGAGGCAGACCCGACATTTGGCGCCGGCTCCTCCGGGCCCGGATCTGGGCCCTTCGGGCCCGATCTGGACTTTGATGGAATGGCACGCCTGCTGCAGAGGCGCCCTCTGAACATGGTGGCGATGACGGTGATCGGGATGGGGACAGCGACCTGCCTGTTGCAGCTAGGCGGCAGGGGCTTTACGGGCCCTTCAGGGGCTCGGTCGGGCCCGCCAAGCCTGGTTTGACCCTGCTGCTCGGCCCGGTCGGCGACCGCCTTTCGGTGGTGGAGGTGGGCTCCTCCCGTGTGGTCGCAGGGCTGCTGTCCCTAGCCGGTTCTATGTCGTTTCCCTGTTTTCGGGTTGCTTGCTATGTCCACGATGAGGCGATGACGATGGTGGCGTAAGTTGGTGAGCGACGAAGCTGGTGGTGACACGCCGTATAGTCCGGGTTTTTTTTTAGGTGGGGTTAGGGAGAAATCCCTGTCGGTTGGTCCGTCTTTGTCGCGGTGCCACCCTCGGATGGCGTCATTCCTTCTTGAAGGGCGTCACGGATATCCCCGGCCTACTGTACTCCGAGTGCCGGGGAAACTCTAGGTCCAGTGTTCTGGCCCGGGCAGCAGCGTCGTGTCAACGACGTTTCCCTTCTTGAAGGTGATGTCTTGGTACTAGGCGTGTCGGTGCGTCTGAAGCGTGGTGGGACTATTCCGGTTGGCACAATGGTGGCGGGTCACCCTAGTCTCGTCGAATCGTTGTTTCTTTTCTTTTTGAGCGTGTTTTAGCTGATCCAACATTCTCGGTTGGTCAAATTCTTATATCAGTGTGGTTGCTTTATTTATAAAGTGGAGAGAAAGCCTATTTCGAGAAAAAAAAGGAAATTGATCAGAATAAATTGACAAAAGAAAAATAGCAATATCTTTACTCATAAACTATCACTTGAAATATGTTGCAATTTAAATATGATTTTACTTGTTTCGTAAAGATGGAACTCGATTAGGTTGAACTAATAAAATGCCCACGCGTTGCGGCAGAAGAAGTTAGTCTTTGTTGTGCCGGTGGTGTGTTTTTTTTAAATCAGTCACACGTCGCAGCATAAATAACTTTTTTTATCTTACTCGGTGACATTCTCTCCTCGATCAAATTGATTGTTTCAATTCTCAAACATAATATTTTATTTCTTCAAACCCCCTCTTCCTCTTCGTGCTTTCCTTTCATCTTCTCGTGAAGTGCGTGCCGCTGTCGGCTCTAGCGGGCACCATTCCGTTTAATTAGCTCATATATTTAGTTTATTATCAACCTACACAATCTCTCACAATCAGTCATGTTTAATTAGGCAGCCCATAGCTTTCTATAAATTAGCCCACAATCTCTCCGCTTAGTTACTGTTTAGAGGAATCCAATTTGCTGAAATTCTATTGAGAGAAAATTTGTCAACAAGCTAACACGCACCGCATGCTAGGTTTGTCTATTTTTCTAAAACAAGCATGCTATGTAAATATTATCTGCTTGATTTTGATTCTACCTAGGCAACCTTCCATCCATGCATGCAGCGCCAAGCATCATCCAAAGAAAATATAGATGGGATTAAATGGCGATCGATGTAGCTGAAGGAATCTGGTGTAATCACGGTACCCAATATGACTCCTTCGGAATTTGAAGAAAAAACACTGCCGGGTCCATTATTTCCTGCTACATCTGGAAGCAATCAGAAACATGCTGTAAGATAATGGTGTGGCAGAGCTAGGCTTAGCTAGTCAGGGGATAAGCCGAGTGCGGAGTACAAGACATGCAAAGTTGTATCCACATGGAAACCTAGGGTCGAAGATACAGGAAACCTAGCGTTGAGGACACGAGCATGATACAAAAACCTTGTTCTCAACTACGCGAGTCGGTGCCGCGACCGAGAAAAATTGCACGAGTCGGCCTAGGAAGATACAACTCGTTTTTTATTAACTTACCCGCGGCCGTTGGTGGTATTATGTGGTTTCCCTCATAAATATAGTTTTCTTAGTACACTGTTTTTTCAACTGATTTGTGCCTCTTGAGTCTCAATTGTGCTTCGTTTTTCAGAGATCAAGCAGTAAAGTTGAAGCTGGGTGGATTGAGCTAGTAATAATTGAAGCCAGGGATCTTGTTGCTGCTGATCTGAGAGGAACTAGTGATCCTTATGTCAGGGTGCATTATGGGAATAACAAGAAGCGAACCAAGGTTTGGTGATGAATCTTGCTTGTATTTTTGGTCAATCAAGAATTTCCATGTTTTTCTGATGAAAACTGAATTTCCCTAGGACCCTGTTAAAAAAAACTGAATTCCCCAGCAACCAGATGAAACTGAATAATTCCTTCGACGCGGGTCATCTACAAGACACTGGCTCCACAGTGGCTCCACAGTGGAACCAGACATTCGAGTTTGCGGAGACCGGAGAACCCCTGATCTTGCACGTCAAGGACCATAACGCGATCCTTCCGACCGCCAGCATAGGCAACTGCACCGTCGAATACAGCATGCTTTCTCCGAACCAACCTGCCGATAAATAGATACCTCCGCAAGGAGTGCGGAGCGGAGAAATCCACGTGAAGATCGTGCGGAGGGTCGTGGACTCGAAGAAGAAAACCAGCCTAGAGACGGATGTGTCTGCCCTTGGCAAAGGACACAAGATATCAGCACAGGTGAGTCAACGCATGCATGGTCTCTGTGACATCCATCATTGTTTGTATGTATTTGTGTGATGATCAATCCTCTGAAACTCTGAACAGATGAGAGAGAGCCTTAAGAAGTGCGTGGGCATGGTCGACGAAGGCAGCGACACGGAGGCGCTGTCGTTGGCACTGACGGAGGTGGAGGGCGTTCAGGCCGAGCAGGAGGTGTACATACAGCAGCTGGAGCGGGAGAAGGCTGTGCTGCTGCGGAAGATAAACGAGCTTGGTACCGAAATCGTCAGGTCATCCTCCGGACCTTCACGGACACCCTACTAGTTAGATCAGCAATTACAGTACTTCAGGGACAACCAATTACTGCCAATATTTTAGATTACAGTCCTACATTTTTCATAGTATGATATATGTATTTTATCAGCCGTTACTTGTAAGTAATATATATGATAATCTCTCCATGGTAAGAAACCATGGAGAAATTATCATGTCGTAACGCCCTTAAAGCTGTACAAAAAAAAATCTTGAAAATGAGTTGTAAATTTTCAGAAAGAACCTCAAATCATTTTGTGGTATTTGTAGTGTTGCATGCCTTTTGAGAGCTCACTACTGCAAATATTTTAGATTTGGATCCGTTTGGGTTCTTGAAGTTGCGTGTTTAAAAATTCTCAGAAATTCATCGCGTGTGACTCAGATGTGAATAAAACTGTTTTTTTAAGGTTCAACAGTGAGAGACCTTCCCACTGCAATTTTCCCTAAGGTTTATGTACCAATATATACAAAAGGCTGAGCCAAGGCAAAAGAAAAGCTACGTAAGAAATTACAACTTTATGAAAACCAAAGTCTGAGCTTCCAGCCAGTCTTTGAATTACTGAGCATACTTCTTTTTGATTCTATGGCTGACCATACTTAGCTCCTGAAAGTAGATGGCCTTCCAGCTTGCAGAACTTGGCCTCTGGTTTTTGAAAATTACAGTGTTTCTTATTATCCAAATTCCCCAGACTGCCAATATCATTATTTCCATATAAAATGGGACTTTCAGCTTTTCCCGAATATCAGAGAAGGCTTCTAATCATGTACATGAGTACATCTCCATGGCCTTTTCCATCTCCGGCAACTCTTGAAATTTGAATCTCTCTTCCCGCTGAATCACGAGCTATCCCCAACGGTTGTTCTATCCCTGCCAGGTCAGCGTCGCCGTTCCTCTTCCAACTCTTGCCTCAGGGTGCAGGTGGGACTGTCCGCGGGAGGCCCGCGGATGCCCGTATAGTCCCGCAAAAGTTAGGCGGGTGTCCCGCGGGAGCCCGCTATATGTCAGTGGGTGCCCACCATCCCACTTATGACCACATATGCCCGCAATTGTTAAATTGTATACTTCTATGAAAACAAAATGGTACCTTTTCCGTTTCAAAATGGATATCTAGACGTATTTTGTATTTAGATACATTCAAATCTAGAAAAATCCAAGTCACTTTGTTTCCCGAGATTCACCATCAACGGCCATGACTACGTCGAGTTGGAGCTGTCCACCAATGTGGCTACGGCGGGATCCATTAAGGCGAATGTCATGAGCTCCAAGTTCTGGGACTGGATGGACATGGCGCACAAATGGGGCACCACCTGAGTCACTGGCCTACCTCGAGGGAGCAACCCATGATGGAGATGCCGGCAACACACTAACACGTGACCTGAAAACAATGCGGAATCGATGTAGGATGTGGGATATCCCACTTATTTTTTCTGCTTACCCGCGGGATGTCCACTTAAATATTTATGCGGGCTTGGGAAGCGGGTTCCATGGGTAACCCACTCCCACCTACAGCCTGACTCTCGCCCTGGTCCGTTCTCGACGCCGGAACAAGATACCAGCATCGTTCCTCTATCTTCCGCCAGTGTATGCAGAGATGAGGACACGCTGCACTCACGTCCAGACTCCGGTAGAACTCTGATGGCCGTCAGTGTCGTGTCGGGGTTGGGGGGACGACGGCTTGAGGTTGGGTTCGGTGAGTCGTGAGTGAGCGAGAGTCATTAATTTTTCAGGTGGTCGTCTTCCAGTTAATTCATATATGAATACAGTCTCCGATGAACATCGACTCTCGATCATCAGATGATAAAAAAATTGAAGAGGATGAGCGACAAAATATCACAACCTTTTGGACTGCATGCCTGGACAGGTACATTGGGTCTCGTCTCGTCTCGTCTTGCCCTCCCGCGGGCGACGGGGCGAGCGCCGCCGCGTCCCCTCTCCCCCAACCTCCTTCTCTCCTTCCCTTGTGCCGGCGCCGAGCAAAGCGGGCAAGGGCCGGCGGGCGCTCTCCCCGGCGGCAGGGGTTGCGGAACCTCTCCGGCGGCGCTCATGGCGGCTCGCTGGGCTCTGCAGGACGTGGCGTGGCGGGCGGCGTCTTCAAGGGCGTGGTGGTTGGCGGCCCAAGGGCATCGGGGAGGTCGGAGGTGCTCTGCTGGGAGCTCCGCAGGCCCGATTTGGGCCAGTGGGGCCTGATCTGGCCGTGCGGGCTCGACTGTGGCCTCGCTCTCCGGCGGTGCGCGACAATGAGCCTCCCCACCGGTGGTTGCGTGGCGGGCTCCCGGCATGGAAGGAGGGAGATGGAGGTGTTATGGTGCTCCTCGGTGGCCTTGCCAGCCCGATCAGTCTGGGCAGGGCTGATCTGGGCCAGGCCGCCTTGGTCTCCAAAGATAGGCACCTCATCCGGCCAAGGCACTGCCGGGTTTGAGCCGGCTGGTCTGGTCTGGGGTCTCCTTTGTTTCCGTGCTCGTGGGGTCTCGTGGGCGATGGAGCGGCGGTGTCCGCACGCCTCTCTCCGAGCCCTTGTGGGCCTAGATGGTGCTTCTCGGACCGATGGTGGTCGGATGTCCCGGGTGAGCGGTGGTGATGGTGATGCCATTTGGCGCAGGGTTCGACGGTGGCTTGTTCCCCGTGGACGGGTCAAGAGGGGCTAGTGGGGTTGGCGTGACGACGGTCCCCTTGCCGCAGCGGCGGGGCTTCACGGGATCTCGGGGCTCGGCCAGCCGGTTGGGCCTGGTTTGCCCTCGGGTCAGATCCGGCTACCACCTTCGGTGGTGGAGGTAGTTCCTCCGCGTATTGTTGTTCGCAACCCTACCGTTTACTCTTTCCGCCCTACCGGCCTTGCTTCGGGTCTCGGTGCGGCGGTGGCGGCTACAAGACCGTGGTGGCGTCTTGGCGGGTGGCGACGAGCTTGGTGGAGCTCTACGATTGCGTCCGGGAGTGTGTTTTTTCTGAGGGGTCGGGAGAAATCCTTGTCTTCTTGACACCGACGCGGTGACGCCTGTGGGCGCCACCGTCCTCCTTGAAGGGCGTCGGGTGTACCTCTTCTCCACCTCCCGGTGCGCACCGGGGGAAACCCTAGGACCTGTCCGGACAGCAGCGTCGTCATCGTCGCCTTCCTTCTTGGAGGTGTTGCTTGGTGCGTGGCGTTTCGTAGGGCTAGGCGTGCGGTGGTACTTAGTTGGAGGGCGCAACGGTTGCGGGTCGTCTTCGTTTTCGTCAAGCCACTGTTATCGGCTCTGCTTTCTTTTGTTTTTCTTTTGTGTTTTCTTTTTGTTTTCTCTTGGGCGATGTGCTGCCTGGCCCAGCAGCGATCTCATCTGGTTGCTATATTTATATAGCTGGGCGTATGCCTGTTTCGAGGACAGGTACATTGTTCATGCGAATAGGGGGGTTATATAAATATTAGTACAACAATTGCGTTCCTGAATGCTGTGCTAAGAATATGTGATCCTTCCTTGGTACTACAGAATTCGCGACTTACTGAAGTGACAAATGACCAAATAACGTGGTAGCAGCGAGGCCTGCTATATATATAAATACTACTCCGTATTTCATTCTGCCTTACTGTGCTGCAAACAATGGCATTGTTGCCTCTACTTTCTTGTTGGTCTTGTCGAAGATCCGGTTGAGTATGAGCGCCAGCCTGATGCCGCCCTGCGCCAGCCTCTGCTCCACGATCGGGTACCTGCTGTTGTAATACTCATCTGCATGTGTTGTTCCAGAGTGCAGAAAACTGCCAAACATTAGCACTTGACTCTCTGCATAGGCTAAACAAATGCACACTATTGCACTGTAATTTTTCATAGTGCTAGCTCCAGTGAATATAGAAACTTATAGATTACCTCCTAGAACAGTGCCCTCCTCCGCGTCCTTGTAGGCGTACTTGCACGCCAAACCTACGCTCTCAACCGCGTAGCTGCACAACAGATTTGATGTGATACCATGTCAAATTTTGCCGAACAACTGTTAGTCACACTGATTAAAACCGCAAGTGTTTGGATGAGCATGCGTCATACTCGTTCGCGCAGGTCGTCTTCGTCTTGGCGCAGTCCTCCCACTCGCTGATGTCGTCGGTCTGCAGGTTCGCGTTGAGGCCCTCCACCATGGTGTCCAGGTCCTTGTTGTACAGCTTCTTCATCACCGTCTCGATGATGCTCACGTCCCAGGTCTGCACATTATTCAACAAAACTTCAGGTCTGGAGAGAACAAAGTCGGATGAATTATTCAGGTAGAGGAAGCTTTTTTTTTTAGGACGGAGACGTACGTGGTGCAGGTTTTCTTTCCTCTTGTACCAGCGAATGTTGATGTTGTTCCCGCCCTCGTCCTCCTCGAAGGCGACGTGCAGCGGCTGGTGCACGTCGCCGACGAAGTGCGCCAGGAACATCAGGCTCTCCGTCAGGTTCCATGAGCTCTTGGGCGAGTCTCTGTAGGTGAGGAGCTGCGCCGTGTAGTTGTTGATGGCGCCGATCACGCACATCCCTTGCACGCCCTTGGAGTTGTGGCAGTCCCCTGAAATAATGCACACACACGGTTGGTTAGCTGCATCCGTGAGCTGGTCATTGCATTTTGACAAATTATTTGTCATTTACTAGTACTCCCTCCGTTCTATAATAGATGTCTCATATTTGCCAAAATTTGAATGAATCTAGACACTATTTAGTGCATAGAATCGTCCAAATTTTGATAAATCTGAGATATCTATTTTAGAACGGAGGGAGTACTACTTTCTTTTGACTCATCACATTCATATAAATTAATTTTGAAGGTTCTCTTGTCTAAAAACTATGCATAGTTTCCTCCATTGTAAAATATGACTCGGTAAATTTGCTCTGGCTATAATTAATAGTTCAGGCTAGGCGAAGTTACAGTAAAAATAAAACAAAAACTATGCATATATATAGATGCGAATTGTCATGCCACTTTATCCTATTCAACTGAATATAACATGCAAATACGTACATAATTGAGCTAGCTCTTAACACGAAAACGGGATTCCGTGTGGACACAGTGCATGCGAGATTATATTCCCGGTCGCTACATATGGACAAACCATCAGAAAGTGCGCCGAACTGAACATGCCCTCGTGCCAACTATTTAAGTCGTCTTCCTGTAATATATGAGGCCGAGGGAAATTGTGCAAGTACTAAACCAAGTGGTTGGCTCAGAAGAACGTGGGAATCGGATGGGATCATGTGGGCATCAATCGGTTGGCGAATTCAGTTAAGTTTAACAACAGCGAAACTTTAGTATAATCCTAACTGTGAGCTCTGACATCACGCGTGCATGTGATCGCCGGCCGGTAGTCACTGACCAGCAGGCTGGCCCAAGATGCTTAGACTTTGTTCTGATCTGATCCAGCAACAAATAACATATCACTCCGTCCATGAATAACTGACTTCGGTTTGAACAAATTCGAATGTATATATCTAGACGTATTTTAGTGTATAGATACATTCAAATTTAGATAAATCCCCCTATTGCTGTTTCATATGGATCGAGTAATTTGCAGATATATTTTCTAGTTATCTACAGAGAATTGCACTACTAAGCAGTACTACTCCCTGTGATGACCAAGGGTTTAGGATGGCATCATGGTTTGGACGATGCGTGAAGCAATTAGCAACCAAACTCAAAGACTCGGAGAGAAGTCGTTGTTTGTCTTTACTCAACCTCCAAGTCCTCTCCGACAAGCAACGTACAACTAGTGTACTAGTGACGATCGATTTTGACATACTAGATCAGAAGAACAGAGTTGTTGCGCGAGATCTCGATATGGGAGATAATGAGATGGAGCATTTCGTATAGAGAGACGGAAAAACATTGATCATATAGACACAACTTTGGACATCTATTTTTTTTTGTCCAGACGACCAAATATGACCGGGTTTTGCCATCTCTCGGTAACGGGAGCAGAGATCTCAGTACCTAAAAGTTCAGTTTGGACATATTTAGATATGATCGGAAGTCTAGAAAATTCTAACTAACTGTTGAAAAGAAAAATCGCCAGCATTCTCTAATATTGACACATGTATGGTTTTTAGGTACTGGAGTCAAAAAGTTGAAGAGCATTTTCATGGTAGTTCCAACTGTTTTTGGATACAAATGGCACGTAATTGAGCTCTGTTCGGTCTACGCTAAATATAGAAAAAAAACATGATTCGTTGAGCTAGCTAGAACTGTATGCAAAGAAGAAAGAAGGTAACGATCGAGAAAGGAAGAAGAACCGACGGGTGTTCTTGAAGGTGCAGACGCCGGGCGTGTTGGCGTAGTGGAGCGGGCTGGCCCAGTGGTACCGGAACCGTACGGTGTCCGCCCACGGGCACATCGTCGACAGCTCCCCGCCCGCCGCCGCCGGCAGCAGATCCTGGATCGCCGCCGCCGCGTCCTCCGACAGGTACTTCTGTAATCACGCCGACCAATAATTCAGCACCCCACACGCACGCACATTCCTTCCTTCCAGATCAAGCTAAATTGTATCCCTGTGCGAGTGCAGGGAGACGCGTCCGTACCTCGGCGATCTTGCAGGTAATGATGTGGCCCTCCTTGCCCCAGGCGGCGGCGCGGCGGGCCGCAAGCAGAGAGACGAGGAGCAGGAGCAGCAGCTGCTGTGGGCGCGGTGCCGCCATCTCCAACGTTCCTCTGCTCCGGCGGACGACGGTGAGGGCTCTTTGTCTGTGTTTCTCGTCTCAGGGGATGGGTGTGACTGTGTGAGTTGCTTTCGGTCTGGGCTTTCCTACTACTGTATTTATAATCGTCGCTGGGACGTAAGAGCAACTCGGGGAGCTTACCTGCTCAACTGTTTTATTTTTGTTAAAATAAGCAACAACAAAAAAAACAGCTCCATGAGCTTGTTCAAATTTTGACTAATATATGGCCGGGCCCAACTAATCTTTTGTAATAATTTATAAACTTTTAGAGTCCACATGACTCATTCATGCATGACAAGAAGTGGACTCATTCATCCAGGTTGAGGAGATGTCTCAACAGAGGGTTATACGGCAGTTCGGTCTTTGTCAGATGGTAGATCCTTCACGTTCAGATGTTGCCCTTCCGTATGACGTGTCTTACTTTATCCATGTTCTTTAATGATGGTCTAACAAATTGTAATGACAAAAATAATAGCAGATCCTCAACTCAATGACTCCTACGGGTTTCGAGTTACGTCAACGAGTGGCAGAATACAACGACACAAGTGTGGCACGCTGGCCTGTTTGATATGGAGCTATTTCATGCATACTTATAGAGGTACATGTCGATGACACGGCTACGTCCCATTCCACACGCACACGATGATGAAATATACCCTAGCCAGCTGACATTGGAGTATAGACAGTCAGAGGTAGGTACTCTTTTGGAGCATAATGAACATGAGTGCCTATATAGTGCATACTGAACTACGATACAACTGCAGGTCGACATGACATGGGAGCTACAGACTGAGGTGGCTCAGTACGAACGTTCGCTTTCGTTCGCTCCTCTTGTACCTCGTCACCAGACTCAGTCCTTTCTCCGGCGTGTCGAGGATAGGCTACGGAGTATCTATACGACTATTACGTGAACCAACGTTTCAGACGTTATTCAACACCAAGCATCACAACGCCCACTGCGTCACTCCATGGAGGAGCGCGCCCACATCGCTCCACACATTAGTGCCTACCGCGTCGATCCATGGAGGAGCGCGCCAAGCGTCCGTCCACGCAGCAGCCACCTCCTCCAGACCAGGCTGGAGGCTCGGCGTGGCATGAGGAGCATATTCCTCCTCTACTCCTCCACGAGCCTCGTCCATGACTCTCACAGCAGGCTGCGCCGAGAGCACCACCTCTAGACCAGGCTGGAGGCTCGGGGTGGCAGCAGCCGCAGTTTACTTCTGACACGTGGCAGCAGCCCTTGTTCAAAAAAAAGCCGAATCAACGATTAATAGGATGATTAATCGCTACTAGGGCCCTAACCGTGTCAATTACCAGTAATTGTTTGCGTTAATCATTTAGCCCGATTAATAGCTCTAACACTCCAATTACTAGGTATGTTCCCGATTAACTACTACACTTGGTCAAAAAAGTTACAAAATTATCAACACATATCGCCCATCCATCCGCTACCCCGCCACAATGAAATAGGTGTTTCTAAGATCTCGCTCGATCCCTGCCCCTAGGAGCTCGATTTCTGCCATCACCAGCCAGTTCCTTATCGTTGTTGACCAGTTCCTCGTAGTTGCTGATCTGACCTCAGATACAAGAGCTCGAGATCCTTGAGGATCTCATCCGGGAGCTCGAGGCTGCCTTTAATAGGGTAGGTGGTTGATGTGCAAGAGGAGTCATTGAAGAGTTTCGCAGTATAGTAAATCAAAAAAATTCTACAGATGCGAACGGGAAAGCGAAGATCTAATCTAGGAGATGCAATCAATGAGAGGGATAGATGCGATCTTCATACCCTTGAAGAAATCGCACAGCGGAAACGTTCAACGGAACGTGGTTGGTGTAGATCTTCATACCCGATCCGATCCTACGCCGCAAGTGGCGGCGCCTCCGAGAGATGCACACGTACGGTGCCGCGACGTCTCCTCCTTCCTCGGTCCAACAAGTGGGGTGGAGAGATGGATTGGATCTGCAACACGACGGCGTGGTGCTATGGTGGAGAGTTTTTGCAGCAGGGCTTCGCCTACACGCAGTCGAGAGAGAGAGAGAGAGAGAGAGAGAGAGAGAGAGAGAGAGAGAGAGAGAGAGAGAGAGAGAGAGAGGAAGGTCAGCAGCTGGCGGCTAGGGTTTTCGGGTGAGGGGAGGTTGTGCCCCCTGCCCACCTTATATAGGGGGCTGGCCGGCCCCCTTGGCCCCTCCTCCAAGGCCTAGGGCGGCGGCCCCAAGGGTGGAGTGGGGGGCAAGTCTTCCCCCCCTTCTAGAAGGTTTCCCTAGGGTTTCCTGAAGGGAATATGCCCGAGAGGCAATAATAAAGTGGTTATTATCGTATTCCTTATTTATGATAAATGTTTATTTACATGCTATAATTGTATTAATACGGAAACGTTAATACATGTGTGTTTAATAAACAAAAAGGAAGTTCCTAGTTATGCCTCTCTCATAAACTAGCTCGTTGATTAACAAGATGATCAAGGTTTCCCGATCATGGACATTAGATGTTGTTAATAACGGGATCACAACATTAGTGTAATGATGTGATGAACATTCATCCGAAGTATATCATTACGATCAAAGTCATTGAGTTTATATTGCTATAAAAACTTACGAAGTGATCCTAATCCTTGGACCATGAGATCATGTCAATCACTAACACCGGAAGAGTTTCTTGATAACATCAAACGCCACACCGTAACAGGGTGATTATAAAGATGGATTCAGAACTAATAAAGTGTTATGTTGAGGCCCATGGATCGAGAGTGGAATTTGTTCATCCCAATGACGGATAGATATACTCTGGGCCCTCTCGGTGATATCACATTGGTTAGCTTGCAAGCAAGTGATTTGATCACTAGAATGTTATACCAGGAACGAAAAGAGTGCATGTCAAGAATGAGATCAAACTAGGTATGGAGATACCGATGATCGAATCTCGGACATGTAATATATCGCGAAACAAAAGGATTAAGATACTAGCATAAAAGGTTCCGACGATCACAAGAAAGTCATCGTTGAATGTGTGGGAGTCAGTATGGGTCTCCAGATCCCGCTTCTGATTATTGATCCGAGAGGGGTCTTGATCATGTCCGCATTATTCACGAACCGTAGGGTGACACACTTAAGAGACACCGACATCCATTTGGAGCAAAAGTTTCATGCCGAAAAGAATAACAAGAGCAGGAATTTATTTCACTAGATACCGAAACAGGTTTTCGGGTGAAATTAGAGAAAGTGTTTCTGCATGTGAAATGAAATACTAGCAAGGGGTTATATGTGAATGTTTGTCATTAAATTAATTGACAAAATTCTGAATAAATAAAAGGAGTTTTATTTAATGAGAGTTTGCATTAAATTTGGTAGAATTTAATGGGAATTTGAGTGGGTTTTTGAGTGGAGGGAATTGAAAGGCATTTGAGTGAGTGGAGTGTCCAGCCACATGAATGTGGAAGAGGTGGGGGCAGCCCCATGCAGGGACGGAGCCAGGATTCAGGGTTAGGGGTGGCGAGAGGTAACAAAAGTTCAAAACCAATGCATCCATACCATTGTAGATATCGTAAAGTTCAGATAGTCACAATATATTAATGTGAAGTTGGCTCTATGATTACGAAGATCACCGTCACTAGAATTAGGATTGTTCTGCTTCCTCTCCGATCCCTATTAGATGATTCAAATTTGTCTAGATATATATCTACCATTAAAATTTAACTAGATACATTCATATCTAGATGAATCTAAGTCATGTAATATGGGTCGAATGGAGTATTATAAACTAATTTGCAAAATCGTTCGGATTTGCATTAACATCATATTCACATGGAGTTGGCTAGAATTCTTTATACTCCCTCCAACCCATATTAGTCGATTTCAATTGGATGTATCTAGACAAGTTTGTGTGATAGATACATCCAAATTAAAGTTAACTAATATGGGTCGGAAGGAGTAATTGATCTCAGTCTCTTTTCTTCATATCTTGTTGAAGGTAAAGTGGAGAACCGAATATTTGCCAACAAATTTTCATGTTTGTAGTTCCCACGTCCTGGTAGTTCCTACAACTCTACTTCTATAGTTGATCTACAATACTTCGATATATTTGAGACAAAAACTAATCTAACATTCCGAAACTATATGAGGCATATTTCAGACAATAAGGATTAGAGGGAGTATAAACTAACCTGAATTCTTCGCCTCGTTCCCGTTCCGGCTACTTGTTGCGCCCGTATAGCGGTGAATTCTTTGCCTCGTTCCCGTTCCGGCTACTTGCTGTGTCCGTATAGTGGTGCTCCGTAGATCGCTGCCACATTTTGTTATACGGTGTCCCGCCGACTTTGCTATTGGGAACTGTCATAGACGGCTCCACATCTGCGACCGACAGACAAACAGCGGACGAGGAAAAGAAACGAAACACCGGCGGCTATGTTCGTGCGTTCCCTGGACCTCAAACCTTCTTTCGAATGGGCTAATTGCCACGTTTGGACCTACAGACGTACTACTAGTAATTCTAATATATTTGCTGGTTTGGGCCTATCTCTCATGGCATTTCTGATGGGCTTGAAGAGGGCATCCTTTACGTGAGTTTACAGCAGACAGGGGGGGCGAAATTAGTCCAGGACGAGAGAGATTAGCGTTTTATCTAATCTTTATTGAGGTACGACGGGATCGTTGGCGGGGTCTCGCCCCCGCTCGTCCCCCCTGCCTCCGTCCCTGGCCCCATGGCTGGGCGCATGCCCCCTTGGGTGCCCCCTCTTCCTATAAAAGGAGCCCTCCTCCCTCTCTCTCACTCACACCTCCTTATGAAGGATCTCTCTCCCCCTCTAGTATTTATCCCCCATGGTCTCGGACTAGCGAGATACATGTTTTCGGTGGCTTTCCGGCAAGAAAGAGTTGTGCTTCCGCTGCATCACTGGAGCAAGGAGGCGGAGGTTGATCGGTGCCTCGAACGTGTGTGCGAGCGCGGATGCGCTGCTTTTTTGCGGCGCTAGGACTTCCTCTCGATCTTGAGATCGGCAAGAGATCGTCTACATCAACCACGAGTTTGGACTCGTTAAGCTTTGTCGGTCTTCAAGGGTATGTTTTCTACGGATATACATCCGCCCGTTGTTTGTATCTAGTAGATAGATCTTGGTACATAGTTGTTCCCATCGTAGGAATTTTTTTTTCTATGTCGAACCCTACAAAGGGTATCGAGCCAGGTCTATGCGTAGATACTTTGCATGGGTAGTACACATATGAGTATGTGGCGATGATGATCATTTTATTGCTTCTTAGTTGTACTTTGGATATTGGTGGCATAGTGGGATGAAGCGGCCGGACAAACTTTACATGTCCTCGCATGAGACCTGTTCCACGCTTGACATGCAACTAGTTTTGCATAAGTGGCTAGCGGGTGTCTGTCTCTCCTACTATAGTCAATATCTAATTTGCAACGAGTTGTCAACAATTTGGTTATCCTCGTTGTGGTTCATGTTCGTAGGTAAGAACGGTTATATCTTCGAAAGCCCTAAGCCACGTAAAACTTGCAATGGATAAATTAGAGACGTCTAGTTTAGATTGTTGCTGGGCTAGTGTTATGATATGGTGATGTTGTAAGTAGAAGTATGAGGTGAACTCTTACAACACACATAACGTGTAATCTCCATAGACCTTGGACTTACACATATTGTCACATCCCAAAATTTTCCAAATTTTGAAATGTGGAAAATAAATAAACAAAATAAAACTTTGTTGAAATTTAGGGTGAGAAGAAACTTTTGGATTCCAATTGGAAACATCAAAACCTATTTGGATCAAATAAAATCCTAAAGGGATTTAAATAGATAAACAAATAATAAATAAAGTTAGAATAGTTGGAATTACTATTTTTGGATCTTTTAATAAAAAGATTTGATTTTCAAAAGCAAAGGTAGAATTATAAATAAAGATTATTTTATAGAGCCAAATTAAATATTGGTCAAGCTTTTGAAATGAAATATTACAATTTGATAAAAAGAGTAAAAGGTTTAATTAAATAAAATAATGAGGACTTATTATTATCCAATTTTATTAAAGTAAAGGTTTTCTATTTTAAATAAACACTAAAACTTGTTATTTTATTTTTAAATAAGTTTTCCAAGTGTTTTATTTATTAAAATGAAACCTACTGAATTGATTTTGGTATTATTTTAGATTTCAATTAGAGTTTAAAATAAATCAAATCCTATTTGAATTAATAACTAAGATCTATTTATTTAATTATTAATGGATCTTAAAAAAAGAATAAAATTATTTTGTTTTGGACTTTGGATTATGATGATAAACAGAACTAAAATCAATGCAAAGTTTGGTGGTGGTTTGATTTGATATGTTGTTTGAATTGTTTGTTAGAAAATCAAAACAGAAAATCAAATAAAAAAGAAAAAGCTTACAGAATAAAAAAAAAAGTGAAACAAAACAGCCCAACCCAACATGCCCAGCAAGCCCAGCTCCAGCCCAACTATTTTTCCCCAGCGAAACATTTTCTTTCACTCGAACTCACACCCTCAGAGACGCTGAGCAGTGGACCCACCCCCCTCTCTCCCACACTGACAGGCAGGCCCCACGCCAGCGTGCCGTCGTCTTCAACCGCGACCACATTCCCTGCCGTTGCAGTCGAGTTAATTCCGGCGATGAATACGCGTTGATGGCGGCCTTGCTCCCAGTAACCACGCCAATTTAATCGCTCGTGCCTCCTCTCTCTTTCCCCCAAGCTCCAGCCACTCCCTGCCTCTAGGCTGCTGTGATTTTGAACTCAACCACCGCCGTCTCCGACGAGCTACGCGAGAAATTCCGGCCACATTCCGCCACCTCTCGCCTCCCACTGCACACGAGTTTGTTTTCCACCCCCAGGCGATGCGGTGCCTCGAACTTCGCCTGAAAGTGCCCCATGCCTGGCTTTACATCATCTGAGCGCCACCGCCTCTGTTGACGCTCCGGCGAAGTATTCCCGTAAGCACGTCCTCCCCTCTCCTTCCCGATGACACTCCTGCACTCGCCACACTCAGTCGCGTCTAACCACGACTTCGTTTTGCCTTGGGGTGAACTGCAGCGTCGCCCTCGACGACCTCCAGAGCCGCCTGACGCCGCCACCCACTCCGACGAGCAATCGTCGCCGTTCCTGAGCACCCCTCGCCAAGCCAGCGCCACCTTGAGCTTCACCTAGACCTCGCGAGCACGGTGAGTACCTCCGCTTCTTCCCTTGCTTCCTGTACCGCCGGCACCGCCGCATCCCGAGCGTGCGCCGCCAGATCGTGGTCGAGCTGCTGTGAACCGTTCGATGCAAAGTGTCTGGCTGCGATTAGAACTAGACGAACGGGTACGCGCCCATCTGATCCATTCGTTTTAAGTTAGATCCAACGATCCACGCAGGACGATCCACCCGAAGCGGTACCGGCCAATAAGATTGCATCGCGTGGCACTGGTTTGATTTAAAACAAAATTCTGAATCTGATTTGTATGCAAACTTGTAAAATTCATAACTTTAAATCTACACGTCCAAATTTTGCAAATTTTATATAAATGGATTCAGTATAACATGTACTTTGCAACCATGCACTTTGTTTAATGTTTTGCTTCTGGTAAATTGGTTGAATTTGCAGAAACATGTGTAGGCTAATTTGAATATAAAAATTGTTCTAGATAAAATTTTAATGTGAAATCTTTGCAAAATGGTTTGTTGTGAACCTACTGACCTTAGGAACCAACTCATGGATTTAAAAATGAATTTTGTGAAGTTTAGTAATAAATACTTGAATTAGCTGATTTCTAGTCAAATAAAAATATTGATTTTGATATGGAAATGATTTTTGAGTAAAACCTTTGGGAAATGTTTTGATTCAAACCTTCTGACCCTAAACACCAAGTTTTGAGAATTAAAATATAATTGGTGAGCTCTTTAAAGATTATTGCTTTACTAAAAGCATTTTTCAACCACATAAAATAATGAAATGACTTAAAAATGGTTTACAGATAAAACATTTTGCAAATGGATTTACCACTTTGGTAAATGACCACTTTGGACCTTATAATGTTTAGATCCTAGTAGAAACCACCTTTGCAAATAAAAAACTATCTTTTGCATGCTTGCATGCATAACTTTGTTTCTATTATTTTATGTGTGATAAATTGTTTGAATATTGGTTGGAATGCTAGTTGAGTCTATGTTTGCTTGATTGATTTGTAGTGAAGTTAGAAGAGTGTGATATTAGCAAGATCAAGAAGAGAACCAACATTCTCTACCAAAAAGGTAAGTAACACTATCATCCAAGTCCTACTATTTTCATTATACTTAGTGGATTTTTGAAACATGCATGAAAAGGATTTCTATACTTTATGCTATGCTAAATCCTAATAGGATGCCCTTATATATTCCTTAGTGAAAACAATGTAGTTGTAGTATGCTTAGCCCAGCTATATATTGGGATGGGATACATGTTATGATTATATGAAGTATTGAAAAGACTTATGTTTTATATAATAAAACAAGTACTCAATGAACCACCTGGGTGGACAAGGATACTCAAGCTTTTGGACAAGGTGGCAACAAAAGGAACCATGTTTATATGGCAATCTCTTTTTTGTTGTGCACTAGAAGAAAACCACCCAGGGATTAGAGATTGAACATGTTTCTCGTAAAGTGGCTTCCATGTACAGCCACATGCTAAATGGGCTCTGGCTTAGTCAACTACATAGTGGAAGACCCATGCATTGGCATCTTCAAGTTAACTAGATTAGTGCTAGGGAACTTGGAACCCTACATTGGTGCCTGGAAGACAAGCTAGCATTGTGTATTGGGAGGACTTCTATGGAAAGACTTTGTCACATTCTCAATCTGCCAGTACTCCATCTTGGTGAGTACTTATCCAGCGTCCACTGGTGGCATCAAGATGAGATTGTGTCATGTGGGTAAAGTGTATAACTTCTGCAGAAGATCAAATTCTAAGTACTTAGCCGTGTCCCCGGTTATGGACAATACTGAGCAACTAAGGCCTGAAGCTATGGAAGATCTCAACATTCCAATTTCTCAAAGTTAAAAACTTGAGGGTGACAACAAGGGATTTGAAGCACTTGGAGTTTTCCAAGAAGTTCAAAAGATTTGACAAAGATCAAAAACTATTTTGAAAAGATAGGATAAAACTATATTGCTTTCTGCAAATGAGCCTAAACCCTACTTAGCCAAATATGCATGTATTGATAGGATCCACTTATATTCTACATAGTAGTGAAACTTGCCAATACAATTCAAATGTATTGACCCTTGTGGCTGCAACTTATTATGTTGCAGGTTTGTTTGATGTTAGTGAAGTTTATTGAATAGGATTACAAGTCTACAACCAACATGACTGCCTGTGGCACTTTGAAGATGAAGGACCCCATGCTTATAGATATTCTGCTACAATGAAAAGTGATAGCCAAATGAGCTATGTAAGATGTAATGAATTATTTTATTCCTGGTTATAAAATTGTATTATGACCT
This sequence comes from Avena longiglumis, assembly GCA_030063025.1. Classification (NCBI taxonomy): domain Eukaryota; kingdom Viridiplantae; phylum Streptophyta; class Magnoliopsida; order Poales; family Poaceae; genus Avena; species Avena longiglumis. The sequence continues at coordinate 566,169,382 of CP125973.1, forward strand.
TTGTTTCTTGATATTACATCTTAAATGTGGATGCTAGCTATTGATCCAGGGACTAGCATTGTAAACACAGAGATCTCTACCTTATTAAAGGTTAGGAACCTTACACATATAGGTATGATAGTGATCATACCACGGTGCACATGATGGAGATCATATGCGGGAACCATATCATTTCACTTATAAACATGTGATGTTTTGATTGCATCTTATATTGCTTGTTTGAAGTTTTATTAGCATAATAAGATGATCCCTCATTTAGATATCAAGATAAGAATGTGTTCTTCCTTAAGTATGCACCGACAATGTTTCGTCGCTTCAAGACATCACGTGATGATCGAGTGTACTTGAATCCACGAGCATATCTCGGGTGTAAGACAGTTACACACGCGAATACTAAGGTTCTTACTTGACGAGCCTAGCATGTACATACATGGCCTCGGAACACGAACCGAAAGGTTAAGCATGAGTCATATGTTTTGATATGATGACCATATGGATGCTCGACTTTGAAGCTACACCGACTCACGTGATGATCGGACTTGGTGTAGTGGATTTGGTTCATGTAATCACCAAAAAGGCACGAGAGATGTCGTTTTTGAGTGGGAGTTCATTTCTAATTTGGATTAGTAGAACTCCATTTATCATAAATTAAATCAAAGTGAATTTGCATAATTTGTTGTAGTCATTGGCATTCGTTCACCACCTTATGCATAGTTGTAATTGAGATAATAGAATTATAGAATTCTGGATATATACTTTACGAACTGGTATCATATTGTGTTGAGTGTCAATCTAAAGTTTAAAGTCCTATTGCAAACTTTCAGCAAACTCTATTTACTCCGTGAAATTTAACAGTTGGTATTAAATCGAGAGTAACAATTCCAGTGTTAGTATCTTAAGTATCATGTTTTGCCTCCATGATTCTTGATTGTTTTAATATCAAGTTTATCTAGGAGCTGAAAGAATTGTTTCAAAAACCATCATGTGTGGCAGATATAACGATATCTGAAACAATGTTTTGGTTGCAAAATGATAGAGTATAATATATGTTCTCATATTGGATGAGAATTTACGAAGGTTGGAGATGCTAGACATCCTAATCATCCAAAATGTTTTTGGAAAATAATGTTATACTCACGATTCGCCTTTATAAGCTAAAGTAGCTTGATCATGAAAGTCGTCATGATAAGGGTGAATAGAATATGTATGTAAAATGTTTACTACACTAAAAGATTACTAAAGAATGGATTTTGAAAGAATACCGGTCATTTTGATGATGATGATCTACTTCAAAGTGCAAGTCCAAAGGTATTATTATTAGAATATACACGCTTTGGACTATGTGTCATGTATATGGCGCCACTGTTGATGTTGTTGGATTCTTTTAAAAGGAAAATGAAATGCTGGAAGAGAATCTATAAAATATACTTGGCAGAAAAGAAAAGATTGGAAATATCCAATTTAGGTATATGGATCATATACATGTTATGGTTGTATTATTTGCTTGTTAAACAATGTGGTTCTTGGGTATTGGATACCGAATTGGTTGGTATGAAATTTCATACAGAACGACACAATTCATGAACCACACTGGCCTAAGTAACTAGCAAGAGAATATGTGATGATGTTCATCGAAAACAAACAAACCATTGTTTGTATTTCTCGTTGACATCAAAGCTTGACTTCAAGATTTGTTTTAATAATTGTTATTTGAATCAGGTAGTATGAGAACAAAGGTTGTTCAAATAATTACCATATTCCATATAAGATGGATGATTTACAAATCTAGTTGGAGAAATCACATCCATAAAACCTAATGCTAAAATGTCGCAAGACAAATGATTGAAAGATCACTTACGAAGTGACATTGCCGTTTAAATTATATTGGAAAGGAAACATGAAGAATCTCCATATTCATGGATTTTTGGAGTCTTTGATTTGATCAAGTGACGCTTGTGAGACTTTCCTCAGGATAATTAAAACTTCGTTCAAAGGCCAAAGAAGAACGAACGACTAAAATATTGGAATTTATACATATCGATGTATGTAGTCCATTATGTATAGTCGTAAGCGATGGATTTCATCTTCATATGCTTTCTCTGGAAATTTGAGTGAATATTCACTTAATGAGAAAGACGTATGAAATATTTGAAAAAGGTTTCAAAGACTTTCAAGACGAAGTAGAAAATAATTGTAACAAGAAAATAAATGGTTTATGATTTTATCATATGGGATTTATTTGAGTTACAAGTGTAACAAGAAAAATAAATGAATTATGATTTTATCATAAAAGGGATTTATTTGAGTTGCAAGTTTAGAAAAACACCTAGATTTACATATCCCGAAACACCATAGGAATATGGAGTGTTTGAGATTTGTAATGAAACCTTGTTTGACATGGTTGGATCAAAGGTGTTATTGATAAAACTGCCATTATGTTTTAAAAGATTAAAGCTTTAGAGACTTCCGCTTTTACACTGAAAATAGCTCTATCTTGATCCGTTGAAATGACACCATAGAATTTATAGTTTGGGGTAAAACCCAAGTTGCCATTTCTTAAATTTTGGTATGCTAAACATAAGTAAGATGTTTACAACCGAAGTCGGATGAGCATGTCTTTGTAGGTTATTTCGAATAACAATTGGTTATTCCTCCATAACACCAAGGACAAAAGGGTTTGTCGCTTGAAACATGAAGTTTCTTGAATAAGGAATTTTTCATAAATGTTAAGTGGGAGGACAATAGAACTTTGATAAGGTTAACGAACCTTAGCTAAATGATCTGATTTGCGCAGCGCTGGAAAACGTTCCGGAGGCTGCCATAACGCTCATAGCTTGTGTGCCTCAAAGGTTGTGGTCACGGAGATCTAAGTTCCTATTGAACCAAGTAGGTCGGATAAACAATCAAATACTAAGATTTGAGAGTAAATCATTATTGTTTGACAATGATGAACCGACTATATGCAAAGAAGCGATGATGGGCCCTGACTCTGTCAAATGGCTTGAAGCCATAAAATCCGTGATAGTTCCATACATGAGAAATCAAGTTTTGAACTTGGAAGACCCTCTGGAAAGGTGTAAAAACCTATCGGTCGTATTTGGATCTATAAAGAAACAGACATGGATGTTTCACATCTATGAAATAGTCGACATGTCGTAAAGTATTTTATGACAATGTTCAAGGGGTTGACTATGAAAAGATTTGATCTTTCATAGCGATATTTAGTCTGGACGGATTAAAGTAGCAACCACTACATATAATTTGTTATATGGTAGATGAATAAACAAAACAAAGTTCTTCTAATAGAATGGTTACCTAGGACGTGTACATGACATGATCCAAAGGGTTTTGTTAATTCAAAGGATGCTTAAAAAGGGCATGCAAACTTCAATGGTTGAAGTAAGCATCACGGAGTTGGAATCTTCACCGTGATAAAAAGGAGTTTTCATCAGGAGACGATGAAGATGCTTGCATTTGCAAGAAATTAAGTGGGAGCGCTGAGATATATTTCTAATACATTATGTGGAGGACATCTTGTTGATTAGAAATGATGTATATTTTATTGAAAAAGGTTAAGAATTTCATTTCGATGAAATACTTAGGCAAAACCCGAATATTTAGTGTGAATGTCTATAGTGGATAGACTGTGACGCCAATATGGTTGTGCCAAACGTACATATATGAGATATTGAAGGAGTTAAATATAGAAACGACAAGAAACAGTTCTTGTTGCATGGAAAGGAATTGAATCAAGATTCAAGTGTATCGACACTTGATAAGTGAAACAAGATTCAAGTGCTTTGACACTTGATGAGTGAAATCACGAGAATGTTTTGATCAATCATACCATGATATGTACACATCCAGATATGTCCGATGCTCTAAGTGTTATGAGCATATACCAGAATGAATCATAAAATGATCATTGGACGATAGTGAGGATATTATTATGATCTTTTTGAAAGAACTAAGAATATATTTGTGTAGAGGTGACAAACAATTACAAATAGTTCATTGTAAAGCGTTACATTGATACTAGGTTTGTCACAAGATACAAATTAAGTTTATCTCAATTTAAACTATGGGTGGCACAATGTAATGGAAAGAAGATTCCATGATGTATTTGGATGAAATCCATAGTTAAGACAATGTGACGAATAGTACAACAAAAAGACTAAGTATATGACTGCTATAGTAGCAGCAAAGAAGGGCATTTGTGTCAAGTAGTTTGTTATCAAACTAAGGTGTGGTTCGCAACGGTCTAACACTAAAGATATATTGTACGACAATAGTATCGACGTGTTTTAACCCCAATGAACTAAAGGTCTCACCAAAAGACCAAATTTATACAATGCCATCTCATTGGAGAATGAGTAATGTGTGAAGACGCAAAGACATGCAAATACACACGGACCTGAAAGCGTCAGATCCATAGATTATGTTAACCACTTGCAGTTGCGTATATGGAACACCAGAAAGCCATATGTGTTCAATACGAAAAGTTTTCAAACTAGATTATTGTCTCTAGTGCAAGTGGGAGACTGAAGGGAATATGCCCGAGAGGCAATAATAAAGTGGTTATTATCGTATTCCTTATTTATGATAAATGTTTATTTTACATGCTATAATTGTATTAATACGGAAACATTAATACATGTGTGTTTAATAAACAAAAAGGAAGTTACTAGTTATGCCTCTCTCATAAACTAGCTCGTTGATTAACAAGATAATCAAGGTTTCCTAATCATGGACATTGGATGTTGTTAATAACGGAATCACAACATTAGTGTAATGATGTGATGAACATTCATCCGAAGTATAACATTACGATCAAAGTCATTGAGTTTATATTGCTATAACAACTTACGAAGTGATCCTAATCCTTAGACCATGAGATCATGTCAATCACTAACACCGGAAGAGTTTCTTGATAACATCAAACATCACATTGTAACAGGGTGATTATAAAGATGGATTCAGAACTAATAAAGTGTTATGTTGAGGCCCATGGATCGAGAGTGGAATTTATTCATCCCTATGACGGATAGATATACTCTGGGCCCTCTCGGTGATATCACATTGGTTAGCTTGCAAGCAAGTGATTTGATCACTAGAATGTTATATCACGGGAACGAGAAAAGAGTGCATGTCAGTAACGAGATCAAACTAGGTATGGAGATACCGATGATCGAATCTCGGACATGTAATATATCGTGAAACAAAAGGATTAAGATACTAGCATAAAAGGTTCCGACGATCACAAGAAAGTCATCGTTGAATGTGTGGGAGTCAGTATGGGTCTCCAGATCCCGCTTCTGATTATTGAACCGAGAGGGGTCTCGATCATGTCCGCATTATTCACGAATCGTAGGGTGACACACTTAAGAGACACCGACATCCATTTGGAGCAAAAGTTTCATGCCGAAAAGAATAACAAGCGAAGGAATTTATTTCACTAGATACCGAAATGGGTTTTCGGGTGAAATTGGAGAAAGTGTTTCTGCATATGAAATGAAATACTAGCAAGGAGTTATATGTGAATGTTTGTCATTAAAGTAATTGACAAAATTCTGAAATAATAAAAGGAGTTTTATTTAATGAGACTTTGCATTAAATTTGGTGGAAATTTAATGGGAATTTGAGTGGGTTTTTGAGTGGAGGGAATTGAAAGGCATTTGAGTGAGTGGAGTGTCCAGCCATATGAATGTGGAATAGGTGGGGGAAGCCCCATGGCTGGGCGCATGGCCCCTTGGGTGCCCCCTCTCCCTATAAAAGGAGCCCCCTCCCTCTCTCTCACTCACACCTCCTCGTGAAGGATCTCTCTCCCCCTCTAGTATTTATCCCCCATGGTCTCGGACTAGCGAGATACATGTTACCAGCGGATTTTCGGCAAGAAAGAGTTGTGCTTCTGCTGCATCGCTGGATCGAGGAGGCGGAGGTTGCTCGGTGCCTCGAACGTGTGTGCGAGCACGGATGCGCTGCTGTTTTGCAGCGCTAGGACTTCCTCTCGATCTTGAGATCAGAAAGAGATCGTCTACATCAACCACGAGTTTGGAATCGTTAAGCTTTGTCGGTCTTAAAGGGTATGTTCTCTACGGATATACATCCACCCGTTGTTTGTATCTATTAGATAGATCTTGGTACATAGTTGTTCCCATCGTAGGAAATTTTTTGTTTTCTATGCTGCGAACCCTACATTTCCCCTAGGGTTTGGCCGGCTAGGCCTATGGGGCCTTGTGCCCCTGGCACAAAGCGTCCAGGGCACTCCCTCGTAGGCCCACTCACCCCTCCGACAAGTGGGGCCATGTTGGTCCCACTCCGGAAGCTTCTAGAACCTTCCGGTACAATACCGAATACTCCAAAACGATTTCGAAATCCAAAAACTGCTTTCCTTTATATGAATCTTATTCTCCGGACCATTCCGGAACCTCTCATGATGTCCTGGATCTCATCCGAGACTTCGAACAAAAACTCATAAACCATTTATACATTCTATCCTAGCGTCGAGACACGTTAAGTGTGTGACCCTACGGGTTTGAGAATATGAAGACATGATCTTTTATCAATAATCAACAGCGGGATATGAAAACCCATATTGACTCCCACATATTCATAGATGATCATATCGGATGAACCATGATGCCAGAATTCAATTAATCCCATATATATATTCTCTTCGTCACGCGATATTTTACTTGCCTGAGATTCGATCGTTGGTATCGGCATACCTAGTTCAATCTCGTTCACGGCAAGTACTTTACTCATTCCGTAATCCGATATCACTTTGTGATCAACTCCTTAACCACGTGCTTGCAAGCGGTGTTGATATCGATTACCGAGTGGGCCCGAAGTATATCTCTCCGACTTGGGAGGGACAAATCCCATCTCGATACATACAACCCAACAATTACTTTCCGATCACCTGAGAGACACCTTTATGATCACCCTCACATAGGATGACGTTTGATGACCTCAAAGCTTTCTTCCGATACCAGGGAGTTGCATTATCTCATGGTCTAAGGAATACAATATTTGACATAAGAAAAAGCTTCGCAAAGATGAACACAATGACACGATCTAATTGCTCTGCTTGATTTGGGTCTGTCCATCATATCATTCTCCTAATGACATGATCTCATTATTAATCGACAACTCATGTCTATGGTTAGAAAACCTTAACCATCATTAATCAATGAGCTAGTACATAGAGGCGTACTAGGGACGCGGTGTTGTTCATAAACAACACAAGTATCAAAGTTTCCGCTTAATACAATTCTAGCATGGAATATAAACTTTATCATGAACAAAAATTATAACAATAACATCTTTATTATTGCCTCTAGGGCATAATTCCAACAGTCTCCCACTTGCACTAGAGTCAATAATCTAGTTTACACCTGGCAACAATCTAACACCCATGGCATTAAGGTTCTGATCATGTTTTGCTCGTGGAAGAGGTTTAGTCAACGGATCTGCGATATTCAGATCCGTATATACTTTGCTAATCTTCAGATCTCCATCTGTTATATAATCTCTAATTATATGAAACCGGCGGTTGATGTGCTTGGTCTTTGGATGATATCTTGGTTCCTTATCTAGTGCTATGGCGCTAGTGTTGTCGCACAATATCTCCAGTGGGTCCAAGGCACTTGGAACCACACCAAGCTCAGTGATGAAGTTCCTGATCCAAACTCCTTTACTTGACGCTTCTGCAACAGCCATGTATTCCGATTCTCATCAGATCCCGCGATCACGCTTTGCTTGCAGCTTCTCCAGCTCACAGCTCCTCCATTCAAAATATAAACGTATCCTGTCTGAGATTTAGAATCATCCGGGTCGGTGTCGAAACTAGCGTCGACGTAACCTTTTACGATGAGCTGCTCATCACCTCCATAGACCAAGAACATTTCTTTAGTCCTATTTAAATACTTTAGGATGTTCTTTACGGTTGTCCACTGTTCCACTCCTGCATCACTTTGGTATCTTCTCGTCAAACTAAGAGTATGGGACACATCCGGTCTAGTACACAGCATGTCATACATGATAGAACCTATGGCCGAGGCATAAGGCATTTTGCTCATAGTTTGTCTATTGTTTACCGTAGCTGGACACCGAGCCTTGCTCAATATCTTACCTGACAACATGGGCAATGAACCTTTCTTTGCTTTATCCATTCTGAACCTTTTCAGAACTTTGTCTAGGTATGTACTTTGGCTTAAAGCTATTAGGCGTCTTTGTCTATCTCTATAGATTTTGATGCCTAATATATAAGCAGCTTCTCCTAGGTCTTTCATTGAAAAACATTTATTCAAATAACTCTTCACATCGTTAAGCATACCAATGTCATTTCCAATAATCAATTTGTCATCCACATATAGTACTAAAAATGTCACTGAGCTCCATCTCACTTTCTTGTAGATACAAGCTTCATAGCAATTTGGAACAAATCCAAAGCTCTTGATCACTTGATCAAAACGAAGGTTCCAACTACGAGATTCTTGCTTCAGTCCATAAATGGAACGCTGAAGTTTGCACACCTTATCATCATCCTTAGGATCGACAAAACCTTCGGGCTGCATCATATACAACTCTTCATCAATGTTGCCATTGAGGAACGCAGTCTTGACATCCATCTTCCATATTTCATAATCATGAAACACAACAATTGCTAATAAAATCCGAATGGACTTAAACATCGCTACGGGAGAGAAAGTCTCATCGTAGTCAACACCTTGAAACTTGTCAAAAACCTTTCGCGACAAGCCGAGCCTTATAGACAGTAACATTACCATCCGCGTACGTTTTCTTCTTGAAAATCCATTTGCACTCAACGGCCTTACGGTCGCTAGGAGGGTCCACCAAAGTCCATACTTGGTTTTCGCTCATGGATCCCAATTCGGATTTCATGGCCTCTAGCCATTTCTCAGAGTCTGGGCTCATCATTGCTTCCTCATAGTTCGCAGGTTCACTGTTGTCTACCAACAATACAGTTAAGACAGGGTTGTCATACCATTCAAGAGTGGCACACGACCTTGTCGACCTGCGACGTTCAGAGTAGCATTGTTCGAAGTTTCATGATCCTCGTCATTAGCTTCCTCTCTTATGGGTGCAGACGGCACTGGAACAAATTCAGGTATTGCGCTACTCTCCAATTCGAGAGAAGGTTCAATAACCTCGTCTAGCTCTACCTTCCTCCCACTCACTTCTTTCGAGAGAAATTCCTTCTCAAGAAAGGATCCGTTTTTTGAAACAAACACTTTGCCTTCAGATCTGTGGTAGAAGGTATACCCAATCGTTTCCTTAGGGTATCTTATGAAGACGCATTTCTCCGCTTTGGGTTCGATCTTGTCCGGCATCAACTTCTTCACGTAAGCTTCGCATCCCCAAACTTTAAGAAACGACAACTTAGGTTTAGCACCAAACCACAGTTCATACGGTGTCGTCTCAATGGATTTGGATGGTGCCCTATTTAAAGTGAATGCAGCGGTTTCTAATGCATAACCCCAAAATGATAACGGCAAATCCGTAAGAGACATCATTGATCGCACCATATCTAATAGAGTTCGATTCCGATGTTCAGACACACCATTGCGCTGTGGTGTTCCGGGTGCGTGAGTTGGGAAACGATTCCGCTTGCTTTAAGATGCGTGAGAAAATCATAACTCAAATATTCACCTCCACGATCGGATCGTAGAAATTTAATTTTCCTGTTACGATGGTTTTCCACTTTGTTATGAAATTCTTTGAACTTTTCAAACGTTTCAGATTTATGTTTCATTAAAAAGATATACCCATATCTACTTAAGTCATCAGTAAAAGTGAGAAAATAGCGATATCCACCGCGCGTCGAAACACTCATTGGTCTGCATACATCGGTATGTATGATTTCCAACAAGTCCGTTTCTCGCTCCATTATTTCAGAGAACGGGGTTTTGATCATCTTGCCCATGAGGCACGGCTCACACGTGTGAAATGATTCAAAATCAAGAGACTCCAAAAGTCCATCAGAATGGAGTTTATTCATGCGTTTTCCACCAATATGACCTAGACGGCAGTGCCACAAATAAGTTAGATTATCACTATCTACTTTGAATCTCTTAGCCTCAACGTTATGGATGTGTTTTTCATTGCTTTCGAGATTCAGAAGAAATAAACCATTCACAACAGGTGCATGACCATAAAAGATGTTATTCCTATAAATAGAACAACCATTATTCTTCGATTTAAATGAATAACCGTCTTGCAATAAACACAATCCAGATATGATGTTCATGCTCAACGCATGCACATAATAAAAATTATTAAGGTTTAAAACTAATCCCGAAGGTAAAACTAAGGAGAGCGTGTCAACGGCCATCACATCAACTTTTGATCCATTGCCAACGCGCATCGTCACCTCATCCCTTGCTAGCCGCCGTCTATTCCGTAGCTCTGCTTTGAGTTACAAATATTAGCAACGAACCAGATTCAAATACCCGAGCACTACAATGAGCGCTAGTAAGGTAAACATCAATAACATGTATATCAAATATACCTTTAATGGTGCCACCTTCTCCGCTAAGTACTTGACAGTTGCCCTTCCAGGACCCTTGTCCTTGCAATAGAAGCACTCGGTGTCGGCAGTGGGACTTGAGCTTCTTCTCAGCAGGGGCAACGCGCTTGCCGCTGCCTTTCTTGAAGGACTTCTTTGCACCCTTACCTTTCTTGAAGCTAGGGGTCTTGTTGACTATCGACACATGATTATCTTTGATATCCACCTCGACTTTCGACTTAGCGAAGAGCTCGATCGATGTCAAGGAACCAACCTTATTGTGAGTAACTATAAAACCTTTGTAGCTAGGAGGGAGTGATTTACAGAACTCTGTCAATCTTGAGCTCTTCTGGAATCTTGCAGTCCAGTTGCTCAAGACGTTGAGTGTAACCCGACACCTTAATGGCGTGCTCACTAACGGAACTCCCTTCCTCCATCTTGCAGTTAAAGAACTTCTCAGAGATCTCATATCTCTCGAAGCAGGCCTGAGTCTCGAAACATGGTTTTCGTTCCTCAAGTATCTCAAAGGGCCGGCGAACTCCTCAAAAGCGATTTTGAAGGTCCGATTCCATAGCAAACAACATGGTACTCTTAATCACTCCATAATCATCTTTGCGCCGATCGATAAACAGATTTTTCATCGGTTGCGCATCAATAAGGGTCAGTCATGTAACACCTCAGAATCGGACCTATGCAAGTTTGAGCAAAATTCGCCAAACCCGCATAGAAAGCGATTCAAAGGTGCCCACCAGCACTTTCGTGCGGGTGGAAAAGCGGTAATAACATTACACAACAGCCCTCGATGGGACCCACAGGCAGATATATATATGACGACTCAAGGAGTCAAGAATACGATATAATATACAAAGATCCAAATCACCTTGAAAAGCGATAGGCGTCCATACGGACAAGAAGCAAATGGGGCTAAGAGCCCGAAGAATAACCAATGGCGTCCATAACCCCGGGACAAAGGAAGGGTAACCCTACTAACGACGTCGATCTCAACTGCTTAAACAAAAGGGTGCCGTAAGGGCAAAGGAAAAAGAAGAGCGTCGATCTGAGGCCAAGACACGGCGAGGCTAGAATTGCCGGTCCTACATATGTATATGGTGGATCGGCGGCAGCATGCACTAAACAACCTATAGAGACTCGATACAACTGGCGGTTATCGAGAGGGTAAGAATGACCTATCCGGATCCAACTCAAACTAACACCAAACAAACCCATCACGGTGTTTCCCCTCGAGACCAAACGAGGAAGTCAACCGAGGAACTCACGGTTGGCGTTTTGTTATTCGATTATCGTTATGCAATTACTAGTCGGTGTAGATAATCATCTTGATAAAATAAGCGGTGGGCACTTTTAGTTAATCATTCCGTTATAGTGGCAACACTTACTAGTCGATGCAATTAGCATGAGATAAACCCAAAACCCGGTTGTTGGTACTTTTATTCAGCCAATTGATTGGTTGCCATACTTACTAGTCAGTACAATGGTATGGCGACAACCAAACAAGCAATTGTGGGCAGTATTAATTAGCCATTCCATTATAGTGAAGCTGATTACTAGTCATTATAAGTCAAATTTATAGCGGTAAACTTTAGTTATGCTTGTCTATGATCGAGATACTGTGCTCCAAGTCGTCCATATCCGCGGACACGGCTTTCAGAAAAGTTTTACCGCGGGTGCACCAATAGCAACACGCTCGATCAACCTCGGAAAAACCAAATCAAAACCCAACGAGGCTTTCACGGTGAACAATCAGGATTCGAAATATTTGGGGCCACCCTTTGAGTAGATCCATAAGTAAGCTAGCTTGACGGCCTCAAGGTTAGCGCCAATGGTCAGAAATGGCGAACCCGAAAACTCGGGGTGTCGATACCGCGTAATCACTCCGCCTTCATAAACAGTACAGTGTGCTATCTGTCGCACAATTAAAATACAGAAAAATAGCATGGCATAAGTACAGGATCGTAAATAAAACCTCAAACTAGTTTGTGGCCCCAAGAAATAAGAATGAATCAAGCTCTGGCTCAGGGGGGGTCCCATATACCTCCCGGATGTGGATAGCGCGATAAAACAAGGAACATGTATCAAGTACTCGGGGTCTTACGGGACACAAGTGGGCGTTCGGAAACCAAATATTTTCTATCACCCACCGATGCCTCTGCTTATTTCAATTTTAGTTGTTAAACAGAAATTAAAGTGACGATAAGTAAAACTAGAATCATCTCCAACATCAACTTGCGGCAATACATCAGCAACTGTGGCATATGACGACACACATCAACACTCGAGCAAGCGACTACGACGTGCAAGTCCAACTATCTATCAAACAACAGGTAATAGGATGTGTCCAAGGCAATATAGGGCTGCACGGTATATCACAGGTACGGAAACTAAAGAATCGCAACACAGATAGCAAAAGATCAACAGGAGGGGAATAAATACTATAAAAGTAAGATAGGTAGAAAGGGGGAGATACTCGCCTGAAAACATTGTCGAAGGGTTCATCCGAAGATCGGGACGAAGCTCACATCAACTCAACGGCCTTATCCGCGAAGAAGCAAAACGCTAGAATAAACACCGGATGCAATATTTAATACACGGCAGAAGATCGGCATGATGCATGAATGATGTATGTCAGGGCAAGGGTGCGATGCATTTAGGTCAGATTAAGCGGAACCGGGGTCCCGACAATGATTATATGGTTCAAGTTGTTTAACTACCCCGCAATTTAAATGTTGTTTTAGCATGGCAAGAGATTGTACCGGTTCGCTACACCAATTTAAATGAGGCCAATATAAGGCTAGATTGTCCGCATATGGGCCCCATATTTAATTAAGAGGTGAATCGGCATAAGGCCCCCAAACCACATGATATGCATGCGAGATGAACAATTAAATATGCGACAAGTTGTTATTATATTATAAAATAGGGTTCTCGGAAAGGGGTTCACACATTAGGGGTCTCGACGATCTTGGGGTTTCCGGGGTTCGGGGTCGGTCTCAGGGTCCAGGGTTCGACGGAGCGGTCTCGACAGAAGCGTTCTTGGATTACTGGGGTCGTTCTTGTTGTTCGGAATGAAGCACTTGTCGTTCTGCGTCGGCGGCCTTGGCGTTCAGGGGGAAAGCGCTCGGTGTTCCGTGAGGTAGACCTCGTCGCGTCCGGTCCTTGGGGTTCGACGGTTGTTTTGGCGTCCCATGGAGGCGAGTTTGGCGTTAGGCGGTAGACATTGTCGATTCCACTCCAACGGCCTTGTTGTTCTCCAACGAAGATCTTGGGGAGGTTTCGGGGTTCCACGGGTTCGAGGTCGTGAAGGGTAACTTGACATCCATGTGGGCGACCTTGGTGCTCCGTGACGAAGGCCCACGGGGACAGGGTCTCGGTGAACTTGGCGTTCCGTTTAACGACCTTGGCGTCCTTGTCGGAGTTCCCGGGTGACGCTGTCGGTCTTGGTTTATGGCGCCGGTGGTCCTTGTCGATTCCAGGCGAAAGTCCCGACGTTCTAGATCGGTCTCCGGTTTCCGTGTGGTGGACTTGGTGTGTCGTGGTTCCCTTGTCGACCTGCACAAATCCAAACAACAGGAGCAGTCCCTTGACAGGGACAACTTCGTGCCGTGAGGCGGCCTCCGTGGCAGCGCCCGTCCTACGGATTCTTGCGTGAGCGAGCACAGGGGCACGTCTTCGGCGACGGACATGGAAACGGGCGGGCCGAGGAAGGTTGTGGCGGCTTCTGGGCGGGCTCGGGCCTGCCGGTGGGGTCGAGGAAGCTGGGCGGCGACGCGGAGGTAGGCCGCCGTGGCCAGACTTCGCCGCGACGGCTGGCCGGAGGTGGCGAGGAAAACGCGGCGCAGCGAGGAGGGCGGCGTGGCGGGCGGCGAGGCAGCAAGGCCGAGCACCGAGGCGCGAGGTGGGCATGGAAGTGATGGCGGCGCAGACGCGGAGAGAGGTAGGGGCGGCGCCAGAGCCGCTGCGAGGAGAGGCTTGAGGGACGAGGCCCGAGGCGGCTGGTGAAAGTGGCGACGGAGAAGGAGGCGGCGACCGGAGCGTTAAGCGGCCCATGAGGCGAGCGAGTTGGGAGAGGCGCTGGCTGCGAGCTGCACGGAAGGAGACGGGAGGCGCGCGGTGGAGGTGGAGGCGGGCCGGGCCGGCCTCGGGCGGCGGCGGCGGGCGGCTGCGAGGTGGCGGGCCTGGCGAGGAGGGAGCGGTGGAGGAGGCGGCGGTTGGGGACGAGGTGGGGTCCGCGAGGAAGGCGTCAGGGGAGCTGCGGCCTGGCGTTGGCGAGGCTTGTGGCCGAGGTGAGGTGGGAGGCGGATGAGGGAGACGCAGGGAGGAAGAACGGGAGAGAGGCGGCGGGCGTGTCGTGCGTGCTCGGGAGGCGGTTCAGGGGAGGTGCCGGGAGGTGGCGGTGGCCCGTGGGTCCGGAACAGGGGTGGGCATGGGGATCAAAGTGAGAGGCCAGGGGCACGCGGTGTGCGTGTGGTTCGGGGCGGGTGAGAGGCGCGTCAGGGAGGTGGGCTGGTGGGGCCGAGGGGCAGTGTGGTGGGCGTGGGGCAGCCTGTGGGCCTGTGGGAGAGGAGGTCGGTTCGGGAGGGAGAGAGGAAAAGGAGAGGGTGAGGTGGCAACAGTTGGAGGGATGGCTAAGGGTGATGTGTCGATCCGTGTTGGAGGAGTGAGGTGGAGGCTGGGGTGGGTAGGTTAGTTGGTGTACTTAGGATTTAGAGGGGCGGTTAGTTGGACCGATTTAATTTCTGGGGCGGTCGTTCGGGTCAATCGGCCCGTTCGACTGCCCCGCCCAAAATAATTTAACTTTTTATTCAATTTGCGATGAACTTTTGCAAGTAGTTTTTAGACAAATAAAATATCCGGCAGCACCGGGGTTTGGCGTTTGAATAACGATGGGGCGTTTTAGAAAACAAAACGGGCTTTGCGAAATAGTTTTGGCAAACAATGCATGATGATGACGATGCAATGCACAAATTCAACGCGATTTTCTAGTAGTGGTTTTGCGGGATGCCACAATTCGACACCACTAACAATGGATCTCGCCCTCGAGATCCGCCTCATGGTACCGGAAGGAAGGTCGGCGATCTGATCCTTTGCGCTTCGTGTAGATCCTCGCGACACCACTAACAAGAGGTTGTTGTCCGAGATCGTCGAGAGAACACTCCGGGAACAAAAGGTCGAAGGTAGAGGTATCAACAAATAAAGCCACCTCTAACTCTGGTGGAAAGGGGGAACCGATGCATTCTCATCAACTTCATTGTACAGAAGCGAATAGAAAGGGTAGTCGGCATGGGGGCCAATCCATCACGCACCCAAACTATTACTCTGCACAATCAGTAGAAGAGCGTGCATCCATTCTCGGAATCAGACTGTAGATCTCGACAATCGAGGTTCGGAAACAAAGGAGTGATGCAGACTCTGCATCGGATCTGGCGTAGAGGAGGTCGTCGCATCAGAAAACACCGGAAGGCACAAACAAGGAACAAAGAATGATACCACAGCAGACGGATTCCTCAGCAGCTTGAACACCGGATGGTAGAACACTGTTACCAAAGGAGGAAGCGAAACCCTGAAGGTACGACGGAAACCCAACCACGAGAATTCCTGGACTCGAAGAAAGAGACGAGAGCGGATTCAAAACGCGTAGAGGTAAGAGGAGAATAGCAGAGGGGTAAGGAGTAAAATCAGACCTAATCAGAACTATCCAACCGATTTTCAAAAATAGTTTTCACACTCTACTTCGGCCGTTAGCTAGGTTATCCTACAGGCTGGACTTGTGGGGTATCGCTGCTGCGCTCGATACCACTCAGAACACCCTCGAATCGGACCTATGCAAGTTTGAGCAAAATTCGCCAAACCCGCATAGAAGCGATTCAAGGTGCCCCAGCACTTTCGTGCGGGTGGAAAGCAGTAATAACATTACACAACAGCCCTCGATGGGACCCACGAGATATATATACAATGACTCAAGGAGTCAAGAATACAGATATAATATACAAAGATCCAAATCACCTTGAAAGCGATAGGCGTCCAGCTACGGACAAGAAGCAAATGGGGCTAAGAGCCCGAAGAATAACCAATGGCGTCCATAACCTGCCAGGCCAAGCCGTAAGGTAACCACCTAACGACGTCGATCTCAACCTGCTTAAAAACAAAGGGTGCCGGCAAAGGGCAAAGGAAAAAGAAGGAGCGTCGATCGAGGCCGATACAGCCGAGGCTAGAATTGGCGGTCCTCGCCTACATAGGTATGGTGGGCGGCGGCAGCGGCGGCATGCACTAAACAACCTATAGAGACTCGATACAATCTGGCGGTCGAGAGGGGTAAGAATGACCTATCCGGATCCAACCTGAAACTAACACCAAACAAACCCATCCTGGTGTTTCCCCCTCGAGACCAAACGAGGAAGTCAACCGAGGAACTCACACAGTTGGCATTTTTTGTTATTCAGTTATCGTTGCGGCAATTACTAGTCAGGTGTAGATAATCATCTTGATAAAATAAGCAGTGGGCACTTTTAGTTAATCATTCCGTTATAGTGGCAACACTTACTAGTCAGATGCAATTAGCATGAGATAAACCCGAAAACCCGGCAGTTGTTGGTACTTTTATTCAGCCAATTCAGTTGTAGTTGCCATACTTACTAGTCAGGTACAATGGTCGCAAGCGACAACCAAACAAGCAATTGTGGGCAGTATTAATTAGCCATTCCATTATAGTGAAGCTGATTACTAGTCATTATAAGTCAAATTTATAGCAGTAAACTTTAGTTATGCTTGTCTATGATCGAGAATCAGGTGCTCCAAGTCGTCCATATCCGCGGACACGGCTTTGAAAGTTTTACCGGCGGGGTGCACCAATAGCAACACACGCTCGATCAACCTCGTAAAACCAAATCAAAACCCAACGAGGCTTTCACGATGAACAATCACAGATTCAGAAATATTTGGGGCCACCCTTGAGTAGATCCATGACGAGTAAGCTAGCTTCGAGACGGCCTCAAGGTTAGCGCCAATGGTCATAGCGATTGGGAACCGAAAACTCGGGGTGTCGATACCGCGTAATCACTCCGCCTTCCTAAACAGTACAGTGTGCTATCTGTCGCACAATTAAAATACAGAAAAATAGCATGGCATAAGTACAGGATCGTAAATAAAACCTCAAACTAGTTTGTGGCCCCAAGAAATAAGAATGAATCAAGCTCTGGCTCCCATATACCTCCCGGATGTGGATAGCGCGATAAAACAAGGAACAGGTATCAAGTACTCGGGGTCTTACGGGACACAAGTGGGCGTTCGGAAACCAAATATTTTCTATCACCCACCGATGCCTCTGCTTATTTCAATTTTAGTTGTTAAACAGAAATTAAAGTGACGATAAGTAAAACTAGAATCATCTCCAACATCAACTTGAGGCAATACATCAGCAACTGTGGCATATGACGACACACATCAGCACTCGAGCAAGCGACTACGACGCACAAGTCCAACTATCTATCAAACAACAGGTAATAGGATGTGTCCAAGGCAATATAGGGCTGCACGGTATATCATAGGTACGGAAACTAAAGAATCGCAACACAGATAGCAAAAGATCAACAGGAGGGGAATAAATACTATAAAAGTAAGATAGGTAGAAAGGGAGATGCTGCTTTGAAAACATTGTCGAAGGTTCATCCGAAGATCGGTGACTCACATCAACTCAACGGCCTTATCATGAAGAAGCAAAACGCTAGAATAAACACGGATGCAATATTTAATACACGGCAGAAGATCGGCATGATGCATGAATGATGTATGTCGGGGCAAAGTGCGATGCATTTAGGTCGATTAAGCGGAACCGGGTCCCGACAATGATTATATGGTTCAAGTTGTTTAACTACCCCGCAATTTAAATGTTGTTTTAGCATGGCAAGAGATTGTACCGGTTCGCTACACCAATTTAAATGAGGCCAATATAAGGCTAGATTTGTCCGCATATGGGCCCCATATTTAATTAAGAGGTGAATCGGCATAAGGCCCCCAAACCACATGATATGCATGCGAGATGAACAATTAAATATGCGACAAGTTGTTATTATATTATAAAATAGGGTTCTCGGAAAGGGGTTCACACATTAGGGGTCTCGACGATCTTGGGGTTTCCGGGGTTCGGGGTCGGTCTCAGGGTCCAGGGTTCGACGGAGCGGTCTCGACGGAAGCGTTCTTGGATTACTGGGGTCGTTCTTGTTGTTCGGAATGAAGCACTTGTCGTTCTCGTGTGCCTTGGCGTTCGGGGAAAGCGCTCGGTGTTCGTGAGGTAGACTCGTCGCGTCCGGTCCTTGGGGTTCGACGTTGTTTGGCGTCCCATGGAGGCGAAGTTTGGCGTTAGGCGGTAGACATTGTCGATTCCACTCAACGGCCTTGTTGTTCTCCAACGAAGATCTTGGGAGGTTTCGGGTTCCACGGGTTCGAGGTCGTGAAGGTAACTTGACATCCATGTGGGCGACCTTGGTGCTCCGTGACGAAGGCCCACGGGACAGGGTCTCGTGAACTTGGCGTTCCGTTTGGAGTCCTTGTCGGAGTTCGGTGACGCTGCCGGTCTTGGTTTATGGCGCCGTGGTCCTTGTCGATTCGGCGAAAGTCCCGGCGTTCTAGATCGGTCTCCGGTTTCCGTGTGGTGGACTTGGTGTGTCGTGGTTCCTTGTCGACCTGCACAAACAAAACAACAGGCAGTCCCTTGGCAGACAACCCGTGCCGTGAGGGCCTCCGTGGCGCGCGCCCCACTGATTCTGCGTGAGCGAAACACGAGGCACGTCTTGGCGACGGACATGGAACGGGCGGTCGGCGAGAAGGGTTGGCGGCGGCTTCTGGCGGCGGGCTCGAGCCGGTGGGGTCGAGAAGGTGGCTCCGGCGGCGGCGGAGGCGAGCAGCGGCGAACTCGCCGGCGATGACTGGCCGGAGGTGGCGAGGGCGACGCGAGAAAGCGCGGCGGCGGCGAGGACGCAGGCGTGGCGGCGGCGAGCGAGCGGCCGGAGCCGGCGGCGAGGTGGACTCAAGGCGGGCGGCAGGCGGTGGCGCAGACGAGGAGGGGAGCGGCGCCAGGAGCCGCTGGCGGAGAGGCTTGAGGGACGAGGCCGCCCGAGGCGGCGGTGGGTGGCGCGGCGGCGGAGAAGAGGCGGCGCAGGAGCGGAAGCGGCCCGGCGAGGCGAGGTTGGGGAGGCTGCGGAGGCGCGGCCGCGAGCACTGGGAAGAGGACGGCGGGAAGCCGGTGGAGGAGGCAGGCGGAGGCGGCTCGGCCTCGGGAGCGAGGCGGCGACCGGCTGCAGGCGGGCCGCGGCGAGGGAGGCGGTGGAGGGAGCAGGCGGTTGGGGACGGTGGGGTCCCGCGAGAGGCGTCGGGAGCCAGGGCGGCGTTGGGAGGGAGGCGGAGAGTGAGAGGTGGGAGGCAGATGAGGGAGACGCGGGGGAGGAAGAACGCGGGGAGAGAGGCGGCAGGGGCGTGTGCGTGCGTGCGTGCCTGGGGAGGGCGGTTCTGGGGAGGGTGCCAGGGGAGGTGGCGGTGGCCCAGGCGTGGGTCCGGGAACAGGGTGGGCATGGGGATCAGGTGAGGCAGCGGGGCACGCGGTGTGCGTGTGGTTCGGGGTGGGTGAGAGGCGCGTCAGGGAGGTGGGGCTGGTGGGGCCCGAGGGGACAGACGGTGGGCGCGTGGGGCAACGGCACATGGGCCCTGGGAGGGGGAGGTCGGTTCAGGAGGGAGAGAGGAAAAGGAGAGGGGTGAGGTGGCAACTTGATTGGAGGGGGATGGCTAAGGGTGATGTGTCGACCCAGGATTGGAGGGAGTGAGGTGGAGGCTGGGGTGGGTAGGTTAGTTGGTGTACTTAGGATTTAGAGGGGCGGTTAGTTGGACCGATTTAATTTCTGGGGCGGTCGTTCGGGTCAATCGGCCCGTTCGACTGCCCCGCCCAAAATAATTTAACTTTTTATTTAATTTGCGATGAACTTTTGCAAGTAGTTTTTAGACAAATAAAATATCCGGCAGCACCCGGGGTTTGGCGTTTGAATAACGATGGGGCGTTTTAGAAAACAAAACGGGCTTTGCGAAATAGTTTTGGCAAACAATGCATGATGATGACGATGCAATGCACAAATTCAACGCGATTTTCTAGTAGTGGTTTTGCGGGATGCCACACGTCACCTAGCGCTTTCTCAAGGACATAGTCCTTTTGTCCGCCAGCGAGAATGATTCTCAGATTGCGGAACCAGTTGGTGAAGTTAGACCCATTATTCTTAAGCTTTTCTTTCTCAGCAAAAACGTTGAAGTTGAAGTTGGACTTAGCCATTTGATCTACAAAATTTGCAAGTACAATTTAGACTATGTTCATGATAACTAGTTTAACTTAATCAAATTACTAGATGAACTCCCACTAAATTCAACATCCCTCAAGTTGTTTAGTGAACACGATCCAAATTCACCACACCTAATCCGATCTTCACGAGAAGAGATGTGGTTTCAATGGTGGACAACAAAGTGTCGATCATATCATTCATATGACTCATGCTTAACCTTTCGGTTCATGTGTTCCGAGGCCATGTGCATACATGCTAGGCTCGTCAGTCAAACCAAGTATTTCAGTGTGCAAAACTGGCTTGCACCGTTGTATGTGAACGAGAGTTTATGGCACCCGATCATCACGAGGTGCTTGAACACGACGAACTTTCTCGCAGTGCATACATGGGAACACAATTTTATCTTGATCTTTATGAGGAATCATCTTATAATGCTACCGTCATGATCTAAGCATAATAAGATACATAAAAGGATAAACACCACATGCATATAATTTTATGTGACATGGTATAGCCAATCTCCGCAATGATCTCCATCTTGTGCGGCCAAAGATGATCTCCATCACTCCACCATGATTGCCTCCACCACGAATAGCAACTACAACTATTGCTAACTACTTAGCGATAAAGTAAAGCTATTACATGGCGTATAAGAAGTTGACACACAGGTCATACACAATTATAAAGACAACCATATGGCTCCTGCCGGTTGTGTACTCATCGACATGTAAGTCGTGAAATATTACAAAACATGATCATTGCATACAACATACACATCATATCTTGGGCCATACCATATCACAAAACACTCCCTGCAAAAACAAGTTAGACGCCTCTACTTTGTTGTTGCATGTTTTACGTGGCTTTTGGAGTAACAAGCTAAGAACGATTCTTACCTATAAAAAGGCACAACGGTGATATTATGGTTGCTAACATCCGGTGTAAATCCCGTGACTACTATAGTGAGAGAAACTGGCATCCACCAGCCGCATGTGTGGAACAAGCCACACGTCAAGTGCGGAGCCGGTCTCGTGAACGAGGTCGCGTAAAGTTGGCCTGGACCACTTTGATCTCACTATTCCGCGCCATAAGAAGTACACAACAAGAGACTTGCAACAGAAAACATCAACGCCCGCAACAAGCATGTTGTGTTCTACTAGTGAAACACATCTACGCATAGATCTAGCTCTCATACCACTGAAGGGTTTCGCAGTATAGTAAATCAAAAAAATTCTACGGATGTGAACGGGAATTCCAAGATCTAATCTAGGAGATGCAATCAACGAGAGGTATAGATGAGATCTTCATACCCTTGAAAAAATCGCACAGCGGAAATGTTCAACAGAACGTGGTTGGTGTAGTCGTACTCGCCGTCTCCTCCTCGCGATCCGATCCGATCCTACGCCGCAAGTGGCGGCGCCTCCGAGAGATGCACACGTACGGTGCCGCGACGTCTCCTCCTTCCTCGATCCAGCAAGTGGGGTGGAGAGATGGATTGGATCTGCAGCACGACGGCGTGGTGCTATGATGGAGAGTTTCTGCAGCAGGGCTTCGCCTACACGCAGTCGGGAGAGAGATAGAGAGGAAGGGCAGCAGCTGGCGGCTAGGGTTTTCAGGTGAGGGGAGGGTGCGCCCCTGCCCACCTTATATAGGGGGATGCCGTCCCCCTTGGCCCCTCCTCCAAGCCCTAGGGCGACGGCCCCAAGGGTGGAGTGGGGGCAAAGTCTCCCCCCTTCTAGAAGGTTTCCCTAGGGTTTCCCCTAGGGTTTGGCCGGCTGGGCCTATGGGGACTTGTGCCCCTGGCCCAAAGCGGCCAGGGCACTCCCTCATAGGCCCACACACCCCTCTGACAAGTGGGGCCACGTTGGTCCCACTCCGGAAGCTTCTAGAACCTTCCGGTACAATATCGAATACTCCGAAACGATTCCGAAATCCAAAAACTGCTTTCCTTTATATGAATCTTATTCTTCGGATCATTCCGGAACCTCTCGTGATGTCCTGGATCTCATCCGAGACTCCGAAAAAAACTCATAAACCATTTATCCATTCTATCCTAGCGTCGAGACACGTTAAGTGTGTGACCCTACGGGTTCGAGAATATGCAGACATGATCTTTTATCAATAATCAACAACGGGATCTGGAAACCCATATTGACTCCCACATATTCATCGATGATCATATCGGATGAACCACGATGCCAGGATTCAATTAATCCCATATATATATTCCCTTCGTCACGCGATATTTTACTTGCCCGAGATTCGATTGTTGGTATCGGCACACCTAGTTCAATCTCGTTCATGGAAAGTACTTTACTCGTTCCATAATCCGATATCACTTTGTGATCAACTCCTTAACCACGTGCTTGCAAGCGGTGTTGATATCGATTACCAAGTGGGCCCGAAGTATATCTCTCCGACTTGGGAGGGACAAATCCCATCTCAATACATACAACCCAACAAGTACTTTTTCCGATCACCTGAGAGACACCTTTATGATCACCCTCACATAGGATGACGTTTGATGACCTCAAAGCTCTCTTCCGATACCAGGGAGTTGCATTATCTCATGGTCTAAGGAATACAATATTTGACATAAGAAAAAGCTTCGCAAAGATGAACACGATGACACGATCTAATTGCTCTGCTTGATTTGGGTCTGTCCATCATATCATTCTCCTAATGACATGATCACATTATTAATTGACAACTCATGTCTATGGTTAGGAAACCTTAACCATCATTAATCAATGAGCTAGTTCATAGAGGCGTACTAGGGACACGGTGTTGTTCATGAACCACACAAGTATCAAAGTTTCCGCTTAATACAATTCTAGCATGGAATATAAACTTTATCATGAACAAGAATTATAACAATAACATCTTTATTATTGCCTCTAGGGCATAATTCCAACAGTCATATGTGTTTTAGGTGCTAATTTTTATAGGTTGCACCGATTAATAGCCGACCGATTAAATCAGTTAATCGTCTGGATTCCGATTAGTCGCTAGTCCCAAGACAATCGAGCAGTTAAGATTACCAATTTCCTTACCATTGGCAGCAGCAGCAACATTTCACTTCTGACCACTAGCAGCAGCACCAGCTTACTTTCGACTAGTGGCAGCAACAACAACACATTCCCTTTATGGACTCCGATTATCGACCACAATCTCATCCTCAGGATAAGCATGTACCTTTCTACTATTGTTACATGCAACATGATATCATTCAATACTTAATTTCTTGTACACGGACAAGAGGATATGGAGGCCCGAACTTGTCTTCTCTAGGTTCATGTGCCACTAATGAGGACGAGGATCAGCAGACACAACATGATCAGGTTGACTGGTTTGGCCAGTATCAACCGCAACAGACTCCACCACCTTTCTCCACACAGGATACGCAGACACAAGGTGAAGGGTCAATTGTACCTCCCCGTAATATGATGCCACCCCACAGATACGGATGGAGTACACCTAGGCCTTCACAACCTCGCCGTGGCCGACACCAGTGATATCTATCTATGTATCATACATATATCTACTTATGTATTAGACATTTATCTACCTATGTATGAGACATATATCTATCTATGTATGAGACACCTTTCTATTATTTCACGATTTTATTCGCAAACACTTCAACATAGCTTGCAACACAGTTCAACATAACTTATGGTACATAAATAAGAACGCTCTCTATCCCTAACACGATGCCTTTCCCTTTACCTTCGATGATGCCTTGCCCTTTCCCTTCGACAAAGCCTCGCCCTTGCTCTGCTTGTCATTGCTCTTTTTGGCCCACGCCTTCTTCTTTTCCTGCCTCTTGTCCCACTCAGCTCTCGCCCTGGTTACAACGGGCGGCGACATGAAGATATCATCCTCATCTTCGGTCTCTTCTATCCACCAAAAAGGTTCCTCGGCCTTTTGTAGCCTGTTAGCTTCACTCTTAAATTCTAGCGTGTTCCGCTTTGCATTGATCCTGATAAGCTCCTCTCGTACCTGATTTGGAGTCGTTAGTTTTCACCATCTCCTATGAACTTTCCTACCAAGCTCAGCGAGAACATAATCACTAGCAAGGAGGTCATCCCATGTGGCTAGTTTATTGTCTATCGTAACATTCCTGGCTAAATGAAAAAGGTCTATGGACATCTCTGGCCAGAGAAACACGTCTGACATAGTGGACAGCTTGCTACGCCTATACTCTGGGTCCAAATAGGGCACAATCATGATGGAGAGGAGAGGGAAATGCGAGAGAAAGAGGAGGAACAGATAAACTGGGTGAAGAGATAATATCTCGTTGTCCGGATTTATAGAGGCACTAGAAAGAATATGCGGGGAAAAACGACGAAAAACGGTGGCGGGAGGTAAACAGCGTGAAATATTGGCGGGAACCAAAAACTGATCACTTTATTAGGCTTGCTAAACACGTCGCATGATCCTTGCAACCGTCGGGGACATCTAAGCTAAGGTGGTCGGTTATTCAAAAGCTGACTCGTGCTATCGGCATTTAAAACACCGACCGTCCCTCTGCCACGGCATACGGTGCTTGGACAGGCCGATCGGTACTTCAAATGCCGACGAGACCTGGTCGGTATTTTAATTACCGAGACTGTGCTAGAATTATAAATTCTTTAATTCATGTATTATTCGTAAAAGTTATTTAAAGAACGTATTTTTTTATAAAAAAATCAGCCTTTCGAGAGAGGCGAGCTAGGCCGTTTGGCTGTTGATGGCTCCGATGACGCACATCCCTTTCACGTCCTTGGCGTTGTGGCAGTCCCCTGAAATATCCACGGACGGGGGCTTATAGCTCCTATGCGACGTCTTTACATGGAATTGGAAGGAACACGACATCGTTGAAAAGAATAGATCGCACGCGACACTTCTGAAGCGGCAAATAGCTCCCGTGCGACACTTCCACTTAACCCCACGAGACCGTCAACGAATTCGAATCAGCTGAGTACCCTGGGACTCCACGCCACGGCGGAACTCACCGATGTCCACCTCATATCGTGGGACCCACCTGGTTGAAGAGAGCCGTTGGCCCCGATCCGCCCGCACCCGAGCACTCCCGCCACCGTTCAAAGATCTCATCCCCTTCGCTTTCTCCGGCGAGCAAGTGCGCAACGCCGGGCGAGGGATGTCGAGCTCGCTTCCCACCGCTCATGGCCTCGGTATGGTGCGGTGCCGATGAGGTGCCCGATTGCCCTGCATTACCACAAGCGGCTTGTCACATCCACCGACAAGAACAGCAACATTGGTCGGGAATTTGTGAAGTGTGAGAGCAAGCCCGAGCCGGAAAGGTGAGATCTGAGTGTTCCGGCGCCAATTTCTCTTTTCTTTCAAATTTCATGCATTTCATCGAATTTGGGATTTAGGGTTCATCTCTGCGATTTCAGGAACTGCCAAAATATGGGCATTTTGAGTGGCTTGATGAGTACATCGAGCGAATTGGGGTGGAGGTAGCATCCGGGAGCTCGAAAACCCGTCTGGTGGAGCAATTGGGATGTGGCAACCCCATTTCCGCTGGTACTACGGTGGATGCGGAAGTGAAGGCCGAGCTAAAGAAGATGAACAAGCAGCTAAGGCAAATCATCTAATTGAAGAAGCGGGACAACTGATGGCGGTTTTTTATTTTGTGTAATTTCTCTGATTAGTTTATCTCCTCACCGTTAGTCATTAGACAACAAGATCGGTGTTCGAGTGATGCTTTGTAATGGATGTAATGGTCTATGTCTTTGGCTTGAATAAAATGCAACACAAATTGGGCTAATTTTGAGCTGCTCTGTTTCAAATCGTGTTTCTTCGGTTCGTCACGGTGTTCCTTTTATCGGTGTGGGGCCAAAAGGTGGAAGGGGAGGTTGAAAAGTAAAAAACAATTGACGAGGATTGAAAAAGGCCAGCCCAAATATAACTTAGCCATGCCAAAATGGACGTATCCAGCCAATAGTAACTATATGTTGATTGGGCAAAAAATGGTACTCACGTTACAATCTAAATAGGAACGTGTGGATCTGCAGATACTAAGTGCTCAGGTTGCAATCTTTTTTTTGCAAAAGTAAATATATAAATGAAGTCCAAGGACATCCATTTAACTAACATAACTTGGGCGCCTTTAACTTATGTAAATATGTAAATGTCTTATTTGAAAATGAACCATGTGTTGTATGAACTTGTTTTTGTGTCTTTTGTTTTATACACTTGTAAATATATAAATATTGCAGTATTATATGAACTTGTTTTGTGTCTCTTTGTTTTATACACTTGTAAATATATAAATATTGCACAGTATTATATGAACTTGTTTTGTGTCTTTTGTTTTATACACTTGTAAATATATAAATATTGCGAGTATTATATGAACTTGTTTTTGTGTCTTTTGTTTTATACACTTGTTGTTTTGGGTGTTTTGACAAATGACAATACAATAAAAACAGATTACAATGAAACAAGGGATGGAATAGGCGCAATAATATTACAATAAAACATGATAACATTACTTATATTAGATAGGGGGATCGATAACATTACAATAAAAATAAAAAGGTACAATAATATAGAAGGGCGGAATAGGCGCCCACTAAACCCTGGCTAGCCCTAAACCCTAACCCCTACTCCATCGGCGGTGGAGGCGGTGCAGGCAGCCGCATTCCACGCCCGCCGCCAGCCTCTCCCGATCCCTTCCGGTTCCTCCCGAAGGCCCGGCCATTGGCCTCCTGCTCCTCCTCCCGCCGCGCTTTTCTTCAAGGAGCGCTGGGCCTTCTCCTCCCACTTGGCGCGAGCCTCCTCCCTTGCCTCCTCCTTCGCCTTAGCCCAAGAGGCTTGAGGGAGGTCGCCGCCCTTGGGAGGTTGGGGACGGGTGGACGATGGGCCCTGGTCTCCCGAGGCAGGGCGGGGACTTCTTCTCCTTCTTGCCACGCTTAGCGGCGTGGGCTGCTCGAACCACCGCTTGTGGTCGGTGGTTGTCTCGCCGCTTAGTTCGCCGTCAAGGGAGGCGGAAGGGGAGGTCGCCATGGTCGAGTGTTTGGGGGCGGCCGAGGAGGCAAAGGGACGGGCTCGAGGTTGAAGAGATGAGGGCAAGATGAGATGAGGAGGCAAAGGCGTTTTGCCTATTTATTGAGGGCGAGCGTGAAGGCGGCGTGGGAATCTAGCGTCAGCGTGCGTTAGACGCCGAGACGAGACGCAGCGCTGCGCTGCCCTGCATGCATGATCAATGCGAAGAGACGGGAAGCGGGCAGCGGGCGTGATCAATGCGAAGAGAGAAAAAATAGCTAGGATGCGACGCCCGCATGCATGCATGTGCATTAATGCGAAGAGAGAAAACGCCCAAGGTAGTTGTTCATTAGCAGTGAAAAATAAAAGGAAAATATAATTTGGCCTTGATTTACTTGTAATAAATGCAGGAATCTAGTACCATGGTACTCGTTCGCTTTTACACACGCAAGAAAAATCGTGAGTAATATTGACTTTTGTATGGCGCATGAACCAGATGGAAGTAAATTTGATGAAGAAAGTTGTTCGACGACACTTATTTAATAGGGCAGCGCTGTTGCACGCAAAATAGCTAGATCATGACGCTTAGGCAGCTGTTGGGGCATGCATGGTGCAGCCCGCCCAGACGCCGAGACGAGACGCGTGCTGCGTTATGTGGGAAGCGGGCGTGATCAATGCGAAAGAGAGAAAAATAGCTAAGATGCGACGCATCAGAACGCCTGCACCGCCGCCCGACCCTGCATGCTGCATGCATGGTGCAGCCCGCCCTAGCCTCGCATGATGCCACGCCGTCCAACGGTCTCGAGTGTCAACGCTGTACGTTATATTTATTACATATTTTAGATTTTGATATTTTTTCTGCTGGTCATAGTGACATGCATACTCCCTCTGTCCACAAATAAGTGTACGTTTGGCTTCAAAATTTGTCCACAAAAAATGTACTTCTACATTTCCAATGCACTTGGGCATCCACTATGTAGTCCATAAGGCTATCCACAAGCCAAAAAGTAGTTCATAAGACTAGTCATAGTGGGAGTAACTTAGGTAGTAACATGCATGTACATGCAATGCCAATTAGGCAAATTGGTGACATGGCATGAAAATTAATGAAGAAAGAGAGAGGTAGTAACTTAGCTAGTTACCATAACATCACACATAACCAGGATCATATGAGTCTACAACCTAATTAATTAGCTCTTGCATGACACCATACATATGTTATCACCCACTATGAAGGTAGTAACATCAACTAGTAACATGTGCAAGTTATTAGTCTTAGTTACTTAGCACTATGACCAGCCTAAGGCTATCCAAAAGCCAAAATAACATAGATGTAGTATCATGCAAAGTCACATTTATTACAATGAACCTGAGGGGAGTAAGTTTGATTGGAGAAAGTTGTTACACGTAAACTTATTTACCTGCAGCGCTGTTGGACGTAAAATAGATCAAGCGACGCTTAGGGCAGCTGCATGCCCGCATGGTGCAGCCACCGCCAAATACCGCATGCCACGCTGTTGCACGTAAAAACGATGAAGCCAATCAGATTCCAGAATCATCCATCCCACGGATCGCCAAGAGCTAGCCACGAAATCCTTCTAAGAGACGCTAACCAATCAGGTTGCAGAACAAGCCCTTCCACGGATCGCCCAGAGCCACCGGCGGAATCCTTCTAGAAGACGCGATCGGACGGCCACAGTGTCGCGCTAGGGTTAGATCTACGGTCCTCATTCGGCCTTAGGGTTAGCGGGGTTTAGGATGCAGTCAACGGGGTTTCACAAGTTTGACCAAACATTCAAATGTGCATAACTAATTCAAAAAATCAAAAAATACAAAACCTTCGATGGTGTCATGTTATGTCACATAGTTGTGAGGAAAATATCAAACTTGGTCTATTGATCATATTTCAAAAACCCTTCACAAAATGACCTATCTCCTCCGAGGTTTTCGGCTTTGGTCAAATGACCAATGATATGGCTAGAATCAAGGCATAGTTTGTGATAATGTGCCCATATTTGGCATGCATGTCTATAATGGGATGACTAACAATGTTGTAGCACAAAGTTTTCCTTTTCGGCATTTAAAAATCATTTTCTATTTTACGAGTCCGAAAGAGGGGATTTGTGAAGCAACCACCAAATTGAAGTTTCAAAATGGTAACATCCTATTTTTCAAAAATACTAGACCACCTATAATGTACAATTTCCCCACCTGAGTATCTCAAACCTTTTATTCCATCCCGGTGAAAAGACAAATCCTGTAATCTTTGGAAGTGGGTAAGATATGAACTACGGTACATGATTCCATGCTGATGATTTTTGTAAAAATAATTTTAGGTTCACAACATGCTATTTCATCAGAGATCCAATGCTAGTTTTGCGAGCCTCACCCTAGCTAAGAATATTTATGAAAACCCTTCAAGTTTGACCGGACATTCAAATGTGCATAACTAATTCAAAAAAATCAAAAAATACAAAACCTTCGCATGGTGTCATGTTATGTGACATAGTTCGAGGAAAAATATCTAACTTGGTTTTAGAAATGGTCAAAAAACTTGCTTAGAAATGGGGTGGTTTACCCTAGCTTTGGAGCCCATTTCTACCCCATTTTGGGTGAGGTGAGTTGTACTTCACAAAAGGGATCGGGTGAGGATGAGTTGTATTGTACATATGAGAAAAAGCGTTGGAAGCTCATACAAACATAGAAAAGTGACATAGCTACATATGTTGAAATTCAAATTTACCATCATATTTGAATTTTGTCCAAATTATCAACAAGTGACAAATTATTATAATAACAAATGTTTACAACAACAAGTGCCAAATTATTACAACAACAAGTGTCAAATGTTTACAACAATAACAAATGTTTACAATAACAAATGTCTATTTCTTTTGGCTCTTCTTACCCCTCGTTTTCTTCTCCTTCACAAGTTTCACACCACACAATAGGTTTATGCTCTTCTTTTTCTTACCATTACCATCTGGCCTCCCCACAGCACGTCCAAGAGTCTCCTTCACCTCCTGCACCTCCTCAACAACCTCATGATCATGATCCAGAGCCTCATCAACATGGTCACTTTGCACCAGAGCCTCAACAACATGGTCACTTTGCACCAGAGCCTCAACAACTTGGTCAGTTTGCACCAGAGCCTCAACAACAGGCTCATTTTGCACCAGAGCCTCAACAACAGGCTCATTTTGCACCAGAGCCTCAACAACAGGCTCATTTTGCACCAAAGCCTCAACAATGTGCTCATTTGCCCCTCATTTTGCACTAGAGCTTCCAAATCGTAAAGCGGTGTGCCCTAAAGCCTCAACAGGTTGCACATCATCCTCCAAAACAAGTTCAGATTGCACCTCAGCAGACACCAAACATGATCCGTTAGTTCTCTTCTTTCTTTGGCCATTGATTCTTGCCCTTTTCACTGCCAGACGTTAAATCAACAACAAGAGGTGGGCCTTTTCTCCACGCTTCCTCCGAAAACAAGCAAGTTAGTGGGGAGAAAAATCATCAACAAGAAATGGGATAGATTTTGGATGAACATACTTTGGATTTTCAAAGCGTGTATCACGCACTTGGTAGAGCCACCGGTGTCCAAGTTCTTCACAGAGTTTGCATCTATTATTGTTACCTTTTGGGCCCTTTTGGATTGACATCTTTCTTTTCATCTTTCTTTCCCTTCTTCGCTCCCACCTTTCTCAAACCAAGCCTTGAATCTACTCCTTGGGCTGCCAACCTTTATTTTCATCAAAGGAGGACACAAGGAGAACTGAGTGTCCACTTCAGGCCACCGAGACTGATCTGTAAGTCTTTGGAATTGGTGTTCCATATGCAGCCTTGAATTTTGCTACGAATAATACTCATGCAAATATGGGTGCATATTTAGCTTGTGTTTGGAGGCCAAGAAAAGTATGGCATGCTCACAAGGCTTCCCGGTGTGTTGCCACTCAAGGCATGTGCATTCATGCAATTGAGTGTCAACAACATGACTCTGCCATCTTTGTATCTCGACTTGACCCCACAATGAGGATTTCTCAACACGCAAATGTGCAAGATTTCGCTCCTGTTGACCTGCGCACAACATCGAAGCTTATCTCCTTGAAGAACATCACCAAGCCTTCTTCTCAATTCCCACAACCTCATGATCATGATCCTGATCACAGTCAACCATGTCATGGATGCAAGTCTTTTAACTCCTTCACTTTGTTGTTGAAACTTTCGCCAAATTATTGTTGATATGATCACATTTGATGGCGTGTTAAAACCGACACTGTACCATAAAGAGAATGGTAGGTTTCAACCATGTACAAAACTTGACCCTATCCTCCTCGTGAGCATGCCGCCTTAATCTTCTCAAGGTGATATGAATGTGTCTTGGTGTAAGATCTTGCTGCGGCCACATGCGTCCAAAATCATCTCCTCTGAATTTTTGATCAAATTCATCCACATATGGCAAGCACTCCTCTGCTCAGCATGAGTGAAAACAATCTTCATGCATTTTCTAAACCTTTACATGCATCTGCAGTACCGCCAATGGAGAGATCGGCCCTATGCATCTTTTCAACTACATCATGAACCATGTCCATGATGCCTCTGTCTCAGTGAAACATGCCAATAGCTACGTGGAACATCCAATTGTGTCCATCTAAAGCATTGCATGTCGCTAGTTGACCATTCCACTTT
Organism: Avena longiglumis; assembly: GCA_030063025.1. Lineage (NCBI taxonomy): Eukaryota > Viridiplantae > Streptophyta > Magnoliopsida > Poales > Poaceae > Avena > Avena longiglumis. The sequence continues at coordinate 566,201,929 of CP125973.1, forward strand.
CAGTCAAGAAAGATGAGTCTATACTCAAATATGGACGGCAACCTGCTTTGAAGCCATCGATGCAAGGCTTTAAAGCCATGAAGAATTTAGAGAAGAAGACTTTCCCATCACCGTTACCTCAAGATCTATCTCCACAACCGCCAGTGACCTCTTCTCTACTTCTGCTTTGAAGTTATAAAGCATTCGAAAGGTATTTGCCCAATCACCATATAGCTCTTTCATTGCCCTTTGCTTTGCCTTCCACACTGTAGTATAATTCAGCTTATTGGGGTCGCTTTTCCAAGTCTATTTTCAGTCTCTTTGCAGTGTTGTTTGGTGTTGTGGCTAAAATGGGCTTGATCTTTTCTGCAACCCATAATTGTGATGTCATCTTTGTAACTGTTTGAGAACTTGTAATGCAAGTATGAGGTTTTGGAATTTGATTCACTCTTATTGTCCTTCCATCAAAGTTGGCGTCTAGCGATATATACCACTTGCAAGGCTTGGCACCACCATCATAACCTATGCATTTTGCATAGAACTTCTTTTATCACCACATAGTCTTGGTAGCAAACTCACGTTTGACTGCATATGTCCTGAAACACATACTGAATTCATCCATGCTTGGAAACAATCTCCCAACTTCAATAATTGGGTCCTCTTTGTCATAAAATGTTACTAGCTCATCATCATGTGCATCATCTACATGAGAACTAAGATTTTCCAACAACTCTAGATCTATATCGCCTCTTCATCTCTTAAATGGTTGTCACCATCATTTGCAGCTTCATCCTCTTCTTCTCCTTGTCTCATCATCTATAGGAATGCCAAAAAGCTTTGCCATTTCAATGTCATCTATTGGTGCAATGACCAAATCAGTGCGGTCATGTATCTCAACCGAATTCCAATCAGTTACAATCCTTTGTGCATTACCATCTGCAGCCTCCCTTGTGCATTAGCATCATCATCCTCCACTGTAACACTTCCAACTCAGTAAGTATAGGCATTACTTGCCTTTGTGCAGCCCAATCATCCTCGACCATCGAGCCAGCTTCGAGGCCACATATCCAACCCTCGAATCGGGTTTCGGATCAATGAGCTCGCTAAAAACAGCAGTTTTGCTTGTCCAACTGCGTTTCGCTCATCGATTTCATCAACTATATGTTCCCCTGTCTCAACCCTAACATTGTCACATTTGCAATCATCAAATCGTAACAAAGAAACTTCTTGCTCAGGCCCCCAAACCAAACTATCCCCAATTTTTTCCACCATTTTCCTTACGCCTCCTCTCCCATGTTTATTAGCTCTTGGGGATCAACATGTTCTAATTCCACCTCCCATTTAACAACCGTGTCTCTCTCAATGATCTGCGTGCTTCCATCAACTAAAACAGCCCTAGAGGAAAGAAATTGATGCGAAATTCAAGGTTTGGCGCAACATCGTCTCCCCTGTTTTGGCGGGCACTGTGAGCTAGCGAGCGAACAGAGAGCTCAACCTTAGAGAAATTAAGTGCAGAGATACGGATATACCGATTAAAATTCCTCTCCATGCTCCATATCGTTCCCCTCGCTCAGACACCTCGCCTCCACAATCTAGCATCAATGGGCACGCCAGATCTCGAATTGAGAAGAATGGGAGAGGAATTAGCTTTCAAATGGCACTCACCACCTTCGCTGTCGAACGGCGCCGCCTAAATTAATTGCCGTCTGCCGCTGCGCGCCGAGAACGATGGGTGAGGTCCGCCGCCGTCGGGAAGCTACATCGATTACGCGCTTTCGGAAGCGGTTGGTTTGACTGGCTGTCCCAACCAACCGGTTTGGCTTAACCCTAATATTGGAACAAAGTTAAATGTGTCCTTACGATCGTTTTAAGGCCCGTGTGGCCCTGGGATATTAGCTGCCTCACAACCGTCGCATGCGAGCTATTCTTTTCAACGATGTCGCTTTCCTTCCAAATCCATGTAAAGACGTAGCATAGGAGCTATAAGCCCCCACGGACGGTTAGCTGCATCCAGATGCTGGTCGTTGTATTTTGACAACTTATTTGTCATTTACTCGTATTTTCTTTTGACTCATCACGTCTATAGAAAGTAAATTTGAAGGTTGTCCATGTATATGCGCATTGTCATCCGTGAGCTGGTCATTGCCTTTAGTCGGTCGGTTTCTCCGTCTGAAATTAATTAAGACAGATTTGTGTGGATACAACACATATTTGTTTAGATCCGTATTTATTTATACACTAAAATACGGCATGTATCTAAACAAATTCGTGTCAATTAGTTTGGGACACAAGAGAGTACTTTCTTTTCGCATACAACATAAATTTAAATGTTGCCTTGGATATAAACTGTATGCATACGGGCACATTATCACACCAAACTTCATTCAATCTAACTCTAATACTCCCTCCGTCCCAAAATAGATGTCTTAAATTTGTCAAAATTTAAATGAATCTAGACACTATTTAGTATATAGATTCATCCAAAATTTAAAAACCTAAGACATCTATTCTTGGACGGAGGGAGTATAACATGTCCATATATAACTGAGCTCTCCACACGAAAACGAACTGTCGCGTGGACAGAATGCATGTGATTCTCGGATACGAACAGACCATCAGAAAGTGCGCGGAAGATGCCCTGTTCTCATCCAAGGAACCGGCAACAAATAGCATATCGATCATGCTGGCCAAGTGCGGATTATTCAAGTCCTATGTTCGTGTCTCATGCAACTGGTAATCGATCGGATCGGATGAGATCATCATGTGGGTGGTGCGTGAAGACCGACAGCGCGCATCAGTCGGTTGGGAGAGAATCGATCATCTCTTCCCTTGTCTACGGTAAAATCATAGGTGAGCATTGTTTTTTTAAATCGATTTAAACGACCGCTCATACAGTACTCATAAACATCGTACAGTATATAGGATAAACATAATCCATAAGCAGTGGCGGATGATGAAAATATTTTTTGGTGTGGCGAAACTAATAGCATCACATTTTTTTGCTAAAATATATAGTCATAAAGTATACTACATCCATAATCAACATTGCACGGTAACTATAATATACTTGCCTCCGTACATAACTAAGATAAAAAAACCTCTATAACTAAACATTGTGCAATGAATCGGTCGATTCAATTGATTGCTAATTCCCCTCTAAACCGTCCCACGATGGTGCTCCATCTGCATATGGCCCACCACCACTAGATTCTATGTATACTATAAATAACTAAAGGCCCAAGACCCACTTTACAAAGGGAAAAACGATTTCTTTATTTGCAGAGACAAGGTTTAGACGACTGACAAAGGATTGAATGTCATATCTGCAGCTCCTTTGACTGGGGTAAGAGGTACTCGTGCCAGAATCAAGGTATGACGGGCGCCATACCTCGCCACACAAGGTCCTCCGCTCCTGTCCATAAGTGAAGTGAATACATGCATCACGCACGCAGCAGGATGTGTGGTTGCCGGCCGGTAGCTTTGTTCTGATCTGATCTGATCCAGCAACAAATAACTACCCATCTCGCTCCTCTCTCGTGCAAATCATATGCTCCTGTACGTACGTAACTCCTCTAATTCTGAGATTTTTGTCTAGCTATTTACAGAAATCTGTACTGAGCACAATGATAACGAAAGCGAAGACATACCGAAAGGAATATGCCAACTTGAGCAACGCTGCCAAATGGGAGTGGCATCATGGTGTGGGCGATGCGTGAAGCAAGGGACCAAACTCGCTCAAAGAGCCGGAGAACGGTCTTGCTTTAACTCAACCTCCAAGTCCTCTCCGACAAGCAATGTCTACAGTGCCGCTTGATTGGACACATATATATGAACAGAGTTGTTGCACGAGATCTCGATGGAGAATTTCGTATATTAGAGCACCTCCACTCGATTTGGCCGCGTTCCCATACTAAAATCCGACGCTTTTTAGCGCCAGGCGGATGTAACTTTCGTCTCGGGGATATTCAGTTTTTTCACTCGCGTTTTCGGACAAGACAAAATTGGCAACATATTTGGATTTTTTTTTGTTTTCGTCAGCGAAATCTCGCCCAATGGTGTTCGACACAAGTACACCCAAAAATCGTTCAATTATTACAAAACAGAATAAAATCCGGCGATCAATCGTCGACGGGGATGGGCTCCTCGGCCAGGACGGGGCCCGCCGAAGGATTGGAAGAGGTGGAGGCAGGCGAAGGAGTGCTGGCCGAGATGCTCGGTGCAGTCCTCGGCATGCTGGCGGGCACGTCCTCGTCGAGGATGGCGGTTTGGCGCACCATATGTATCAGGACTTGACCTGGGGGCTCATCGTCGAGGTGTCTTCGCCGCCCATAAGGAACTGGAGATCTGTGTTCCTCTTCTTGGCGGCGAAGTTTGCCTTGAGGAGGTTGAGCTTCCTTTATTGGTTTTGGAGTAGCCGTGTCCACCTCTCGTCGGCCTTCTCCTCCCTCTTATCGGCATGGGACTTGGAACAGCGATGCACTTCTCGATGGACGCGTTGGGACGTTCGGCGGGAGGCCCTGTGGCTTTGAGCATCTTCGCCTTCTTCTGGCCGACCTCCGGCAGTCCTTCGCCGACAGCAGGGGAAGGAGCCTCCGGGTTGTAGATGGCGTCCTTGTTCTTGGCGAGTCTCACACGAGTATCTACCCATTTTTGACATTTCTCTATCTCGGTGAACACATGCTGGAACTTGAACTCCGTCTTGGTGTCGTCCTGGTACACGCGGAGTGCACAAACAACCTGCAAAGACAAGGCAAAGTGTGTCACGACAGGCATGAAGTCGGCATGGTTTTGGCTAGAGTTCGACGAACTACCTGGCTATCCATGCTTGCTCCGCTGCCTGGTGTACAGTCGATCTCTTCGAGAATGTTGTGCCACTTACTGCACGCCTGCTGGATGAGTCCCTAGTGATTGATCATGGCCTTCTTGCCGCGCTCCATATGGACTTTACTGAACTTCGGGTCCAATAGGCTTCGCTCATCGAACGCAAGCTTCACACGCCTTCAGTAGTTCTCCGAGTTTTGGTTTGCACCGGTGATGGGCTCCATTCTCGCTGATTTCTAGGCTTCGGCGAGGCAAACGTCCTCAAGCAACATCCACTTGACGCGGGCTCCGAGGGCGCCGACGACCTCACCTTCTTCTTGCTCTTACCCTTGGCCTTGCACTTCGTCGCCAAGTCATCCTCTTCGGCCTCCTACCCTTCCTCGGCTTGAACCTGATCAGCCTAGCCTTCGGCAAAATCCTAGGACTCGAGGCCATGTTCGGCGTCGGCCTGGGACCGTTCATGGGTGAAGAAGGAGTTGCCGCCGGCCGCTGTAGAATCGGAGGCGATCATGTCCGCCATGTAGGCCTCGCCTGCCATTCTGCCGAACATGTTGCGGGCGTCCGTGTCGCCAAAGTGGACGGGCCAGGAGCCGCTACCGGCGAACGACAGAGGACCGCGACACATGGCCGACGAAGTGCCAGCGTATGCCGGAGAGCTGGCATAGGGGACGTTGATGTCGATGTTGAAGGCCGGAGGGCGAGGCGCATGGTAGGGGAAGAGCACGTTCGGGTTGAACCCGTTGTCGAACTCGGGGGGTGAAGAGTATCTTTAGAGCGGGTTTGCCTGGCTCTTTTGTAACATGGCCGGCCAGATCGGCGAGAACCCGGCCGGCGATCCAACGCTTGGCTGGCTCTCCAGTGCGCGGCGTACTGCGTGGGGACGATCGGCGTCGGGCGTGACATCGCCGTACGCGCGAAGCGCTCCGAAGCCGCCTGCGCTTCCCTCATCGTCTGTGCCTCCGCGATCGTCTTCGCCTCTTTCGACCTTGTCGTCCTACCCTTGCGGCTCTCCGTTTCGACCTTCCTGCGCCGGACTTAGTGGAGCCACTCGACGTCGGTCAAGCCCTCCGGCCTCGGCGTCGGCCTCCTCGGTTTCCTCGCCTTCTTCACTTTTGGTATGGTTTGGGCGACGGTGGATCGGGGTTTGACAAAAACTTTGGGTGACATGGCATGCGGGAGCTTGGGGAACTGGCTGGAAATATGGCAGAGAGTGGAGAAGAAAGGAGGGAGGGGGTGAATAAAATACGGCAGCTCGGCCTTAAGTCACCAACAGGGTTGGTCCACCCGTTTTTTTCGCTGTTTCAGCATTCTCGGACGTTCCTAGCGCATCGAGTTTGGCCTGAGAACAGCGGATAAAATTGAGCCAAAATCAACACTATTCACCGTCTTAAGAATGCGACTGAATGAAATTTTGGCCGTCCGGACAAAAAAAAGTCTTGGAAACACCCTTTTGAAAACGTGGGTGGTGATGCTCATATAGAAAAGAAAACTCCCATGGAGATGAGATGGAGAATCTCGATCTGCTTCTGTCCGTCTCGTCGGCGTTGGATGGTTGGTAGTTGCCTCCGGTCTGGGCTTTCCTATTTTTATCACCGCCGTTGGTCGGGACGTATCATAGCGTCATGGTTTTTTTTTTTGCTTCACTGGATCGGTTCGGATCCACAGATAAGAGGATGTGTGCGGGCCTCCATGATATGTTTTTTTTCAATAAGCTCCATCATATGTTGGGGTGTGATGTTCCAACAAGGCCTAGTTTATTGAGGCCCTCTAATAGCTCCGGCTCAATGATATTCTGTCGGGCCCAATACTTGGGCCGCTGAACAGCTTCACAAAAAGAGAAAATCCCTCCCCGGTGGAAACCAATGTAAGAGAATCTAATGGCTGCCTCAAACTACTAGTAGTGTCCTAAAAGTTAAAAAGTGCTGCCCTAAAAGTTTTTAGGCTCAAAAGCATGTGTACGTTTTCTGGTTGCCCTATAATAGGGCAACATTTCTACAAAGCCTGCTCTAAAAGTTTAAACAAGCATCAAATTTGAAACAAAATTTTTTTGTGGTACAAACCCCTCCTCCCGACTAGTCGGGCGCTGCCACACGGGCGGTCCTCCGCCGAGCCCCCTCCCCGCCGAGCCGGATCGCCAGCAAAGACACAGGCGTGGCGGCGACGTCCCTGATCGCGATCTGGCGGAAAGTCGGCGGCGTCCGTCCCGGCTGGTTTGGCGGTGGTGTTACAGCGAGCGACGGCCGGTGATCCTCGGCCCAGATGGCGGCAGGCTGCGCCGGGGATCTAGGCCTAGTCGCGATCTGTCCCGTCTGTTGGCCTCGACGCCGGCGCCCAGGCCACCCGGGCCTTGTCTGCGACACTAGGGCTCTTGGGGCATCTGCCCCCAACATGGTGGTGGTGTCATCCTTCTCCGTCGGAATGGTCGGCCAGGTGGTCTTGCCATCTTGTGGCGGATCCTGCTAGTTTCCGACGGGTGGCGTGGGGGCTGCTGGCTCGGTTTCAATAAAGGGGTGGTCCTGGATCCCTCTCAAGTCAAGGCGATGATCTGTCGGATGTTGGTCTCCATTTATCCGTTTCGTGGTCGGTTTCGAATGCTCCGCCGAACTCCATAAGTGCTATCATGCCGTGATTTTGCTAGAAGGATTGAATTCGGTCGTACACACCCATGTTTTACTCTGACCGTTTGGTTTAGAGGGTGTTCCTCGAAGCTTTGTTGGCTGTTATTATCATTGGGCATGTTCTCGCCTTGCGCCGATTTAAGAAAGTCATGACTAAGATCTAAGGATGTACAATGGTGGTTCGAGTCTGGGTGGTGATAAGGAATTGGCTAGGTGACTTGTGATTTGGAGCAATGGCATGCAAGTGGGGACGACTGCACATGAGAGGTTCATGGTCCTACCTCTCAGGGTGAAAACCCGGGGTCTGGCCTTAATTGGTTGTGTCTGGCAATAGCCTTGTTGAAGGTATTGTTTTGAGAACGTGGACTTTCTTCAGGGTGAAAACCTAGATCTTTAATCGGGCGATGATGATGTTTGTGCACTGTTTCCTTCTTGGAGGCATCGTTTTTGGAGAAGCTGGACTTCTGGTGCTGTCTTGGTGGTGGTAGTACTGTTGTTTCAATGAATGAGTCACTATAGCGGGACTTTTCTTTTTTGTAATTCTTTTTTTTTGGTTGTGTGCATCTGTGTGGCCGCTAGAGCAATGCATTGTTGCAGAGGCTGGCTGTAATTAGTATCATCTGATATTAATATACGCTCCTGTCAGAAAAAAAGATATGTTCTTTTTCATACCCCTTAGGTTTTTTAAAACAATGACAACAATCCATCCACAAATTGGTGGAAACAACATTGATATGAAAACAGTTGTCCCCAATAGCCCAACAATTTTCCCTTCCAACTACATTGATATCTTCAGCTTTCTTCCACTCCCTATTACGGAGTTTCCACTGCTAGTTTCCGACGGGTGGCGTGGGGGCTGCTGGCTCGGTTTCAATAAAGGGGTGGTCCTGGATCCCTCTCAAGTCAAGGCGATGATCTGCCGGATGTTGGTCTCCATTTATCTGGTTTCTGTGTCGTGTTTCGGAATGCTCCGTCAGCGAACTCCATAAGTGCTATCATGCCGTGATTTTGCTAGAAGGATTGAATTCGGTCGTACACACCCATGTTTTACTCTGACCGTTTGGTTTAGAGGGTGTTCCTCGAAGCTTTGTTGGCTGTTATTATCATTGGGCATGTTCTCGTTCCTTGGTGCTGACGAAGAAAGTCATGACTAAGATCTAAGGACAGACAATGGTGGTTCGAGTCTGGGTGGTGATAAGGAATTGGCTAGGTGACTTGTGATTTGGAGCAATGGCATGCAAGTGGGGACGACTGCACATGAGAGGTTCATGGTCCTACCTCTCAGGGTGAAAACCCGGGGTCTGGCCTTAATTGGTTGTGTCTGGCAATAGCCTTGTTGAAGGTATTGTTTTGAGAACGTGGACTTTCTTCAGGGTGAAAACCTAGATCTTTAATCGGGCGATGATGATGTTTGTGCACTGTTTCCTTCTTGGAGGCATCGTTTTTGGAGAAGCTGGACTTCTGGTGCTGTCTTGGTGGTAGTACTGTTGTTTCAATGAATGAGTCACTATAGCGGGACTTTTCTTTTTTGTAATTCTTTTTTTTTGGTTGTGTGCATCTGTGTGGCCGCTAGAGCAATGCATTGTTGCAGAGGCTGGCTGTAATTAGTATCATCTGATATTAATATACGCTCCTGTCAGAAAAAAAGATATGTTCTTTTTCATACCCCTTAGGTTTTTTAAAACAATGACAACAATCCATCCACAAATTGGTGGAAACAACATTGATATGAAAACAGTTGTCCCCAATAGCCCAACAATTTTCCCTTCCAACTACATTGATATCTTCAGCTTTCTTCCACTCCCTATTACGGAGTTTCCAGTAATGGATATGGATTCCTAGACAGCGGAATGGAAAAGAGCTAATCTCATAACCAAAAGTTGTTTATACTGGTCTTCCACTTCATGTGCTTGTACAAATAAAAATAGATCATTCTGATAGAAGTATTTGCTCATGCAAGCAAAAAAGCACTCTTCTCCAAGTTAATCTTCATGATTGAAAGCTACTACTCTTTGAAAGAAGGACCTTTATATTAAAGAATTTACATACAACGTTACATTAAAGTAATCGTGTCATGAGCATACTAGGGAATGGACACTTCGCCATCCACCAAGTCTCGAATTAGACAACTAACCTTCCCATCCTCATTTTCCCTATTAATGAGAATAGCAAGCATGCTAACAATAATATTAGCACGATCGGAGAAAATTTATCACTCTGTCTCAAACCCGTTTAATTTGGAAACAATGACCAACATCATCTTCAACTTCAATGCCAACACTCTTGGCCTTAAACAAACTGCACAATATAGTCAGAATACTTTGTTCTTAATCCATTCATTTGCCAAGTACGCTGCAAAATGGCAACTTCACTTTGTTGTAATCCTTCTCGAATGCCACCTTTAAATCACCCCCATTGATTTTTTACCTATGTAGCTCATGCATAGTTTCATGCAAGACAACTACTCCCTCTAGGATGTGTCTACATGGCATGAAAGTTGATTGGCATGAAAGTGGTATTGCAGTGGCTTGCACGACGAGGATCTTCCTCGGGCTGCACGAGGAAGCCTATGGATGAGTGTTGGTGGGTTGACCTCTGTGCTTGATGACGGGCTAGTAAAGATTGCACACTTGCGCATATCGAGGTTGCTCGGACGCAGCCGTCGTGTCGTGGCGTACCCCGGAATTGGGCTGGTGGCCGGAGCAGCAATGCTCCTAGCTGAGCCTTTGTTGGCTCACGGGATTCTGGCGGAACGCGCCTTGGCTACGGCTGACAGTTTCTTGATAATATCGGTAATGCACAAACACTGCGACTTTCACCGACAAGGGTACTATTTAGCGGATGAGCTCACTCTGCAGCGTCTTGGAGGAGCACTCGACGGATTTCGGCAGCTTAGTTGTAGTCTTGTTTTGAGTGTTGGTTGCATAAATGTGGGTGCTTCAACCTTTTCTTAGGCTTGTCAATTAAACTCCTTTTTCTATAATGAATCAAAACGCAAAGTTTTTTTTGTGTGTTTTCACAAAAAAGGCATCTTATCTCTAAAAACTTACGATAAAACTCGGGTGGAAGCCCAGGTAGCCCTCGAGCCTTATTGTGTTTTGTTTTCGAAATTGCCTACCATAGGAAAAAGGGCAACGACTCGCTAAAGATATTCATGTTTATTGGTGATATATATAAACCTTAAGTAGAAAAAACACAACAACAAATACACACATCTAAAAGGGTGACACCGGAAGATTATACTCCTTTTCGTAGTATCATAGTATCTATATAATATCATAACAACAAATTCACATGGTATCTATATAATATCATAGTTTTTGATGGTTTTTTTTTTAAAAATGGTCAAACTTTTCGTAGTTTGACTTTTCAAAAAAAAAAAAAGACTTAAGCTTTGAAACTGAGATAGTATGTAAGATATGTGGTATGAGTACATCATGATGCGTGTTGGCGGATATATGTGACTGAACCCTAGAAAAGGTACAACGTCGACAAGCCGCTTCATAGGACATACACTTCGGTGTAATAATTAAATCATTTCACAGTGTAATGAAGTTCTGGTTTCCTCCCCATACATGCTTGTTCATTGCAGCAAGTACGTAGTACAATTGGGTGCAATCCTTTTCCCGAAGGCCGCCATATTTTCAGGCCACGGTGTCCCTCGGGACAGTCCGTCACGAGATAGCCACAGCCCTATAGGCGATGTATGTAGCGCCCGAACTGGAAAGAATCTGCTGGCAGCTAGCGATAAATGCGACGCCGCCTTCCAACCAGCTGCACTGACTTGTACGGTCACTGGTTGGCTTGCCGGCTGCCAGCAGCAGCGCCGCCGGAAGGAAAGTCAATTGGCCGACCCAGATATCTATCGTGCGGCGCGGTGCGGTGCAGCTGCACGGGCCGGCGGCCTAGCTAGCTAGAGCTGGGTGCCTGCGGCCGGCTAACTGGGTTGACTTTGGGAGAGTTCCATGACCATGGGTCGTCAATGTTGGCGCTCCCCCGTGTGCAATTTCCAAGAGCAAAACAAACTCCAGATCGACCACCAATGTCAACGCAGTACCACTAGTAGGAGTACTTCCCGTTTGGTCTACATTTTTCTTTCCTGGTGGTAAATTTGGGATTTAGTTAAAGTCCAACATGTAAGTTTGACCAAGCCTATAGGAAAAAACATGTACAATATGAAATAAATATTATTGTAATCCTCATAAAATATATTTTCATATTTTTTTTTTTTTTGAATTATAGGTGTCATAACCTTTTCTTGTATACATGGTCAAACTTTACAAAATTGGAAACACCCATAACACAAGGTAATGGTGGACATAGGGAGTATGTCTCTTCCATAATACATGATTGGAAAACAAATTTAACATTCAATCATGCAAAAGTAGGTCTTGCTAAAAGATGAACGCATTGCTTTCTTTAACAATATGGCAGGTAACATCGATGACAATCTCTAATAATTTTGGTCCCTGAAAGGTACTCTTGGAGGCAACAGACATATCACACATATATGCCCCTTTCTTCTAGAGAATTTTGCAAAATCTCCAACATTTTTATCCATAGAACATTAGAAAAAAAAGATGTTCTCTACTTTTAAGGATGGCTTGATGACATAAAACACATTCGTGCCTTCTATTAATATGCCAATGTCTTTGCATTATCACATCCCTTGTGTTAAATTTATTCATGAGTAGCTGAGTTTGAGAATACATATAATTTTCCACAATATTGGATACCCAACATGCCAAACTCATGAGCCATAATAACTATCTGTAGGGTATACACTTGGATCGAAGAGGTAAGTCTAGGAGTCATTCTCACAGCTAGCAACATGATCCTTTCTCAAGATGTAAATCATTTTTGTGACCCGTTTAAGATCCATTTAGAGAAGGGTAAATAAAAAGGGAAGCCAAATGATCAATATCTAGGACAAAACTAAGTGAAATGTCCTACTTAACAACAAAGGCAAACAACAACCTTAGGAAAGATTCTTGCAACATCCATTCATATGTCCATCTATCTCCCGAAAACAAAGCGGTAGTATCATTCCAGGAGCACGTTTTCAAACTCCTCTAAGATTCCAAGAGAGAGACCAAATGTGTTTCCACCAAAAATAACTCCATCTATGCATGACTAGCACAAGGCACCTTCATTGAATAGTAAGCATGCCAAACCAAATAAATCCAAGGAACATGTGACTTAGTGTAAAATAGAAAAAGATGTTTTAGCAACAATGTCTCATTTTGGATCTCTAGGTTGACAATTACCAAGCCAACCTAGAGAATCACACTTATCCCTATTCTAGTTTCATGACCCATCCATCATGTTTATAGAAAAAATAAAATACCTTTGACTATAAATTTTTTAGGCTAGATGTGATGTCGATTAGTTATAGAGATGAAATGATCCATCTAATGTATTACAACTACCTAAATAAAGTAAGAAACCTTATGATACTCCGAGTGGCATGCAAAATTATAACGATGTATATTAAACCTGCAAAAATAGAACATATTATTTTTATCGTATCATTTGATGACATCATGAATCATGCTTAAACCCTATAGATTTTCATGCAATTTGGACTATAAGTTGCTATATAACTCATGCATTCCAAGATAACATTTTAACATTAAAAAGCAAACCATGATGTTTGAATTCCATCAAATTCTATCTTTATCATTTCCACTTAAGATTAGGAATACAACTTTTTTCCACACTAGTATTCACAAATATACATTTATGTTCCATCTCGTTATAAATTATTTGTACTTTGTATACCAAATTGAGGTACCTTGTATAGTACCTTCCAAAATCTTTATCTTAAATACTCCAAACGTTTTCTACATGGAACATACGCCACTATATTTTTACTGTCAAATATAGGAATTTTTTATGAAATCATTTTCTATTATTTAGGAATTCAATAATTTTTTAGAAATTTACTAGATATTGTTTAAATTTGAACTAAGTGAAAGGGCTCTAAATGCAAGAAAAACATTATATTTAAGTACATAGGTAACTTGGCAGATCCTATCCAGAATAAATGTTTGGTTGGGAAAATTCAAACCTTTTACATGCATCATATTTGTTTTTTCATTTTTATTACAAAACCAAAAATTGGTCTAGAAAAAAAGTTGCCATGGGGTCATTTTATGACCAAATGAATTCAAATTTAAAGTCTAGGAATATTATGAAAAACTTGGAATGTAGATTTGTTTTAACTTATGTGTCGCCCTTAATTCAAAGGCAAACTATGAAGTTTAAACTCCATAACATTTTCTTCATTATTTTTACTCAAGATTTTGGGCTACAAATTTTTTTGCACCCGATTTCACAAATATAAATTCACCTTCCATCTTCTTAGGAAATAAGTTGTATAAGGTACCATGTTTAGTACCAAAAGTATTTATCAAAACTCTCGTGGAATTTTATCATGGAACATACTGGATTACATTGTTACAATAATTTTTAGGAAATGTTCTTCAATCATTTTCTATTATTTTTGGTGTTGAATGGATTTCTAGCTATTTATTAGATATAACCCAAATTCTCTCTAAATTTGTCCCAAAAGGGGCCTACAATGCAAGAATAGGAATACTATGGGTGTCAGGCTTATTTGAGATATATTTAGAATCTTTAATTATTATACTTATTGTAGGCATTAAGTACACACGCTGCTTGCTAAATCCTATGTACAAATCACATAAAAACAAAATGGGTCTCATGTTTATTTGAATAATATAAACGTTAAAGCATCTAGCCGGAACTCTGTTGGCTTCACCTAAAGAAATAGTCAAAAGTAATGTAAAATGGCAAAATTGTCCAAAGCCTAAATATTTAAAAAATAATGGATTTTTTTAATAACCTTTGTCTTACATACTTGGCTGAACATTTACATATTGCTGACTCTATTCAGGATCATCATTTGGATTTAATAATGTACTAGATATGTATTACATCTCCTAAGACCCATATCCGCTCTATCTTGGGTATAAAACTTCCCTAATTATATACCATGGGTAAATATTTATCCAAAATCTTTACTATAGTAGGATTTTTACCCACGTGGTATGTGAGTAATGGGTACTCATTGTCATCTATACTTAAGTGCAGTCATTCTACCACCAACACAAATTCGAAGCAACTCCTATACATTTGTGGCTGATGCGACAAAAAAATCTTGGTATAAGGAGTAGATAGAAGGCTGTTCTTATCAACAAATATTTGGGGAATATCATATATTCGGGGCTCATCCATTGAGAAGTTTTCTTTATCTAGAGCTCCAAACAATATTTGTAATAATTTGTGATATATGACTTGAGTTGCTCATGACCCTCGATTGTATCCTCATCCTGAATTAGATAATGAATAAGTTTGTTCCCATGTCTTACATTAGCAATATTATGGAATTATCTTGTGTTGAATATCCTTCTAGAATAAATTGGGACTTTGGTATTTGATTTCACTTGAGTTCCTCACCACGTAGAAGTCATGCAATATGCACATTAGATTGGATTTTCGGCTCAATTTCTTGCAAAGATAGAGGAAGGACTTGTGCCAAAGCATCAAGTTATCCATAATAGCCGAAAGACAAAGCTTCATTTTTTTAGAATGCCAATCGTGTGACACGCCCATCTACCTAGATAGTTGAATGTAGAACGCATTTTGTTATTCCACCTTTTCATTGGGTGTGTCATTTTATTGGTCCCTCCCATACCCTTGTAACCAAATCATGAAAGCCCCTCACGATGTAGACAACAAAGTTCAAACTTGAATTGCCGTCTATACTATGGTTTAAGCGTTCCGGTGGTTAAAAGGATAGGAGTGTGGTTCGACAAGGCCTCAAAATGTTCTCGAGCATGCATATAAACCATAGGAAATTTTCCAAGAGGGGAGTGTTCCCATACACATACCTAGGCTAGCTGCTCCACCACTCACACATGAAGATATTGTAGTTCCAATGTCTCATCGACAAGATCGGGAACGACTAGCTAGAGGGTGGGTACATCAATTCACCTTGGTTGGGCGGGTAGTGCTCTATCGCTCTATCCTCACCTTCATGTTGCTCTACCACCTGGCAGCCAAAGGCTGCCAAAGTAGATCATCAAGCGAATCAAGAGGATCATTAGAAACTTCCTATGAACGAAACTAGTAGCGGCGCCACGATTCATACAGTGCCCTCTTTTCAATCGGTGCATCATCCGTAGGCCGAAAGATATGGGGGTCCTTGCAGTGATGGACCTTGATGAGTGCAAATATGATGCATATTTAAGCATACAAATTATCCATATTGTCACTCAACAGCTACAACTATGCCTATATGCATGTTTACTAGTTCTCATTCATTTTCATTTGGAATTTTCACAACTAGTAGTTTTAGTAGGATTTTATTAATTTTCCTTGTCTTTGACTTGTGTGTAGGTGCTATGAACAATCATGGATAAAATGAGCCAAGAGGATTCAATATGAAGAAGTTACATGCGTCAAACTAAGCCATATGAGATGTGGAGAATTCATATTTTTTCCATCATCTCATATTGCTGATCCAAGACCATTTTATTTTAGCCCTTGTCCATATGAATCCAACAGGGCCAAATAACACCTCAACTAGAGTCCGTATGAAGAAATGGCGGCCAAAACACCGCGTAGTACAATGGGTTTAACGGCCTGCGGTACGGATGGAGCCCGTCCGTACCATACGGTCATACCACCCTCCATTGGATCCATTTTGTCAAACAGAAAAACATTTGTGAAGGCCCGATGGGCATATTCTGCCCCGAGCTCCGTCGGTTCGCAAAACAGACCTCCAGAATGCTTATTTAAAGAGGGTAACTCTAGCTGCCAGGAGGAGATCCACGCACGCCATAGGGGCAGAGCCCTGCTGCTCCGCCGCCTCCATATCTGCCACACACAAGATCTCCATCACCATACCACTCAAGAGGAAGAGGATACTTCATCTTTAAGGGCTACATATCGATCTTCATCGACAACGTCTCCAACATCGATCTCCTTTGACTATATTGTTGTGATCCAAACTCTATTGTAGATTTGCACTTGTATTCAATTGTACCTTCATATACCATCCATATTATTGCCATGATGTTGATCCCCTTCATGTATGAGTAGTTGCCTTGTTCTTGGGGAGATATGATGAAACCCTAGTATTATTATGCACTAAAATAAAGATGATCTATAACTTTGATCTTTGGTCTAATGATTTATGATATTGTGTTAGATCTATCTCTTTAGATGGTATGTGAAGTCCGCCGCATATCATTTGCCTTCAGGACTAAAGAGAGTGAGATACCCATTGGACGTGTATGGGAGTATGTCCAGTGCTACTTTTGTGACTACAAGCATTGGCTTATAACCTGCACGTTCAAAGGAGGAATTAAGAGAGACTTCCTAAGCTTATTACGATATCTATGGGAAACCTTTAATTGCGGTGGTATGTAGGAGTGATTTCTCACATGCATCATACTGGTTATTTAGAGATGACCTTAATACATGATTGAAGAAGCGACTGCTCACAAATCTTCTAGTGAACATCTCATCATGGAGCTCTCTCCATACATATCATGAAGAAAGACATGTATTATCCTAATCATACATAATTTTCCCATGCTAGTAGTGAATCCTACACTTCTTAAGAACCCCTCAATCATATCACATAACAATTTATAAACACTCTCTTACTTTTAGGTTACTTTAGTTATTTACTTTTGCTTTTAGTTACTTTAAACCTTACTCGTTCATTGCCATTCTAGTAACCTATAGAATAGACTATTTTTAAACACCGTTTTGGGAGCGAACGTGGACGCACTCACAGCGTGGCTACGGGGTTGCATGATTTCCATTTGCAAAGCTTTCATGAGAAAAACTTTTTAATAAATAATTGCTGCTACAAGTATTGCAATAACCCCGTTGTTGTTCGCAAGAACCCATACACCAGACGTCGACATGAAGCTCTTTAGGACCTCCACGGAGATAACGTTTGGAGACGGGTTTAGATGTCTGTTTTGGCATGACAGATGGTTCCCAGGAGGAGCACTACGATTCTAATTCCCTGCCCTATTCGCCATTGCCAAAAGGAAGAAAAGAACGGTCCAAAAAGAAATGCATCAACAAAATTGGACCGAGGCACTTGCAAATATCTCCAACAATGAGCATATGCCACATTTTGTAAAGCTATGGTCACTTGTGAAAAATGTAAAACTTCAACCTCGACTGTACGTGATTAGATGGAGATGGAGAGTATGCGGAATACACGACCTCTGCAAGTTTCCTAGGTCTTGCACTCCCTTCTGCGTAGCCAAGATATGGAAAGGACACGCGGAGGCCAAATGCAAATTAGTATTCATATGGACGTCCCAATATGGGAAGATATTGACGTCAGACAACCTAACCAATACAAGGATCACTACACGAAAACTGTGCTACGCCGAGGGCCAGTTGCCGTCGGCACAACCCCGAAATGCCGTCAACACAAGCTATGCCGAGGACAGTCGTGGGCATAGGGGCTACGCCGACGGCCACCCTCGGCACAACCTGTGCCGACGGCTTTGCCCTCAGCATAGACTGACGTTCGTTTGTATTCTTTAAAAAAGATTTGATTTTTGGATTTTTTTTCAAAATTTTGAATTATTTGAATCTCTCTCATTTGGGACATATTTAACTCTAAGGACACTTAATCTTAGGTCAAATTACATTTTTGGTCAAACTTTCGATCGGTCACCCATCCTCTCACTGCTCCACTCCAAGTACGGTTAACTTCTCGGTTTTCTTCAGATGAGTTGTCGCGAAAAAAATTATATCTTGTTATCAATACTACCATATCAATCCTATTAACTCTTATACCACTATGTCACACGTCTTTATTTTTTGAAATTCCAGACAATTATTTAAGTAAACAACAATAAATACACAATAATAATATTGAATTCCAATGAAAATAAAATAAGTAATAAAAATATTATTCTATTCATTTTTCCCACCATTATCATATAATATGGTATAATTAATATCTTTAAATCTGTAAATCGATATTCGGCAAATATTATATGCATTATTATCAGAAAAAATGTAAGGAATCCAATTAAGACATAATTATTTTTTTAACAAAACAATTAATTTTTAAAATAACCTTTTCCTTTTTGAATTTTGAAAATCTAAAATAATAAAATTGATTAAAAAATGAGAGGGATCTAAATATGACATCTATATCATATGTTTTCCATATCAAGATACACATGTCTTCGAAATATTGACTCATTTAAACAAACTAATCCATAGATATGACCATAACATTCGTCATTTGACTTGAAAGCCATGAATCTTCATACTAGATAACCATTTTTGAGAAAAAAATTTAAAAATATTTGCAATATTTCAAGTTTGGTATTTTCCTTGCAACTATATATCAGATAATATGACACGTATAGGTTTTACATTATTTGGATTGTTTTTTAATTTCTTATGTCCGTTTCAAACTATGGTCAAAATGGCGTGCGTGAAGATTCTTAGCTCGGGGCCGAGTCTCGCTAAACTTGTAGTGGATCTATGATGAAATAACATACTTTGAACCAATGTTGAGGATACCGTTTATTGTTAACTTCTAGGTCAGCCCGAAATTAGTGATTTTTGGGTGTATCGGCAGATTTATCGGACGATAAATTAATTTATCGGGTGATAAATTGATTAATCGGCTGATCTGTCACCTAGTGTTAAGAGATAAATCGGACGATAAATCGGCATATCGGACAATTTTTTAAACAGTGCTTTGAACCTAAAAATGATTTTTTCTAAAAAATCATGAGCATTAGGTCATGTATATATATGTAGTTCAAATCTCACTGACTTCCTACCGATTCAGCATGAATTTGTATTTTTCATGAGGGGTGGGAAAAAAGGTTTAAAATACTCCGGTTGTGAAATTGTTCATCTAAGGTGGTCTAGTATTTTTTGAAAAATGGGGTAGTAGTAAAGTGAAACATTCATTTGGTGGTTGCTTCACAAAACCTTGTTATTGGCACTCGGAAAATGGAATTTTGGTGAGGTGACAAGGAAAACTTCCTCTTGCAATATTGTAAGTCATCCCAAAATACACATGGGTGCATAATATGAGCGTATTATCACAAACTATGCCACGATTCTAGCCGTAACATTGATCGTTTGGCCTGAAAGCCACGAAACCTCGAACATGATACCTCATTTTGAGAAGATTTTTTTTGTGATATTTACAATATTCCAAGTTTGATATTTTTCTTTGCAACTATATCACATAATATGACACCACGTTAAGGTTTTACATTGTCTGGATCGTGTTTGAATTTCTTATTGTCGTTTCAAACTATATGTAATATTTGTTATTATTTATTTTTATTTGTAAATGTGTAATATTTGATTGTAGATAGATAAATCTTATTTTTTCTGTAAATTTTAATATATTGTTTGTATTTTTTTAAATTAGAATAACATAGTTATGATTTTTTAAGATTAATATGATAAAATGAAGAATAGCTATGCCGAGGGTATCGTCGTCGGCATAGCTATGAAATCTATGCCAAGGTCTTTCGGTTCGTTCGTGCGTGCGTGGGCTTTTCCCTTGGTTTTTTGGGCATTTTGGCTAGACCCTTGTTATGGTATTCGCTCTGTAAATAAACTTTGTTCTTTTCTCTCTAATCTTAATGGATGGCAGAACGGCCGGCAGGTTCCTAAAAATAAATAAGAACGCCCTCGTATGGTATGGCGGGAGGTCCATCCTCACTTAGGTGCTCTAGTTTATTTGTCAGAACGTGGAATGGCCCACGTTCTAACATATTCAGAAATATTTGCAGCATTAAAACAAAAGAAATCCAGTATATTTTGAACAAACAGGAAAAAAAAAAAAAAAAAAAACCATCCATGACTTGGTTTGTCTGGGGGCCTTTGGACAAGCTCGAGTTAATGGATCCTCATCTCGATCTCTGTCTTTGCACTGGGCTGGGCACAGCGCATGCGAGCGATGGCCGCACTGCACAGCATGCGTGAGGACAAAGGGCACCTCTCGCTAGTACAGTAGCAGCAGTGTATGTGTGTGTGCTTGACACTTAAGATGATCAGACAGATGTGTAAGGGGGTAGTAGGGGTTCAGCCTAGGATCCTGGACCACCCCACCGGGGGCAGGGTACGTTAACTTGCCTTTTGAGGCGGCAGTGCTGTTCTCTGGGCACGCAGATGTTGCCAACACCCCCCATGGTGGACAAATCTCAGATGCACAGTGTGCCTAGCTAGCTAAGGCGCGTGCATGCAAACGGCGGTACTCCTCCTGCTTGCACATTGAGTATACAAATTCTTGGTTGGTTACTTAGCACTTACTAGCACGTACTTCTTCTATATATGCATGCACAAGTCCATATTTACCCTTCTGTAGTTTTCTACGGCCTCTTTTCATCCTTGCCACAAACTGAGCTTATTAATCAAACAAGATTGAATTCTAGTTTACACGCTCTACTTTCACCTTTTTTTTAGTAACACCATTTTGTATGTTCGTGTCATCGAAGGCAAACCATTTTGCACTATTTATAAGAAAGTTTTAGTGTGTATCGAGTTATACTTGTAGTCATAAAAAATAGACATCCGAAAACAATGGCATGCCATCGAAGCAAGGTCATCGAAATCACAATACTGCATACAATTCTACTATGTACTTTACTTTCCGGTCTAAATTAATTTGACTGTCTGTACATGTCTAGTTTGTAATCCACGATTTTATGACTCTACTAGTTCTAATCCTATGATTGATAGCCTTAACACATACGTTCCGACTAGACATAGTTGTTGTTGGAAAGCTTGCACCCAATTTTCTTAAACCCATTGAATGATGACTTACATATAATATTTCACAACAAAAATGAATTAAGAGGTTGGGTTTTTTCGAAAATAAATATGAGAGAATCAACCACTTTGCGACGATTGATCTTGGACGTCATATTAATGTTGAAAAGTTGAAAAATGAGAGAATCAACCACTTTGTGACGATTGATCTTCGTATATTATGATTAATCAAAGTCAGGTTTATTAAACGGAGATCAATGTAATAAACTTATCTTTGACCAATCATAATATATGAAGTAATACGAAACAGAGACTATGGGTCATGCTACCTATTACTGAACCTATTTTGACTTAACATTTGAACGCAAAGTCTAGTAAAATCTCATGGCAAAAGTTAATTCATACTCTAGAAGTTTCAATAAATATACTTAACTTGCCATATACTAGAAGCCCCTACTAATATGTTTGTTTGATTGTGCACTTTGATATATTTGTAATAATCATATAAATACTATATAATTTATGCAATCGTAGAGGAATAATTTAAGAAACAACAATTTCTTCATAAATATAGTTCAGATTTATGACATTACAGTCAGATAGTAAATAATGCTACAACTAATTTGTGATAAGATCACTATTGTCTTAACTATGCCAAATTGGTAATATAATACTATACTCATGAATATTATAGAAGGCGTCAAATAAATTCTAAAAAAATATAAAAGTTTAATATAAATTGTAACTTATTTTAGTTACTCACGGATTTAGAAGGTCAGGGCACATAGACGCTGGTCCAAGAAATGCCGCGAGCAGCAGTGAATAATATCTCGACAACCTAGTATATCGGTGTTAACGACAACAACAAAGTATGGCTTTGGAACGGGAAGGCGAAGAATACTATCAGTGGGATACAATGAGAAGTGCGGAGGCACAAGGCTCTAAAAAAAATTAGAGCTTTCAAATTTTAAATAAAGTAATTAAAATGATTGATTTGTTTATTTTGTTGAAATTTGTAAAGAAACTAGAACTTTCGAATACATGTTGAAACTTATTCTTGCCTTGTACCAAAACTTATGAATTTTAGTTGGGGATATTTCATATGAATCTAGCTTGGATTTTGTTTCAGTCATTTTGATTCAGAGATATATAGAATATTTATTTAATAACCATGTTAAATATAATAAACATGTGTAAGATTATATTCTGTTTGTGCTTATTTGAATTTATGTGACATTTAAATATTTTCCAAGCATCCTCAAAAGGTGTAAAATTTGTGACGCGGAGAATATTTGTGCCGTTGATTGATTCTAGCGCCTTGGAAAAAAATTGGTAGAAAAATATGTCAAAATGATATGTTGCACATTAACAACTTGACTTTGTGACAGAAACTCTCCTGCAGGTTCAGATTCGTCCACAAAGTTGAAAATGATATGGACTAGCTAGCGCGCAAATTTGTTCTGCGGAATGAATTTGGTCCAAAAAGAATACTACGTTTTAGAGGCCTAATCAGGCGTACATGGCACACCAGGCTGGCAAAGGACCGGAGATTTTTCTGTAGACCCACGTTGATGACTCCAGCGCTGAACTGAAACCCTAGCGTGCGTGCGTGCATGCATTCGTTTTGCGAGCAGGAGGGCGCGCAGGCGGGGATGGGGTTCCGGAGAAGGTGCTGGGCCCAGGAGAGTTTCCATATAAAGCGGGCAAGTGCTAGTGAGAGGGCAGTGGGCAGCTGAGCCTGAGCAGAGAGAGGGAGCTTGGGCGGCCATGTCGCAGTACCCGCAAGGTGAGAAAAGGGTAAGCAGCAGCTGGGCGCTGCGGCGAGTGTCTCAGTGTCTGGTGCAATAACAGGGGGAGGCGCCTTGTCTTCTACCTCTGGCCCCCTCCTCACATGAGAACCCAACGACTCCCAGGCCTCAGCTCTGCCAACTCACTATGCAAATCTTTCACTGCCACGGCCGGCCTCCCCTGCGTCCTTTCCCTCTGTCCTATCTTGCCGTGACGCGTGACTCCTTGATATAGATAGTTAAACGAACCATTAAGTATCGTTTTCTACGTAGAACCTACCGTCAACTTGAATTTGCCTCCGTCTTGATCAAGTTTATGGCTAGGTTTCAATCTCAAGATATATTTGCAGGTGCTACAGCTCGTGGGAATGAGTGCGACGGCAGCACACTAGTGGGTGAAATGAACCAAATTGCATGGGTGGACCGGTTCATCTTGTCAGGCTCATCTCTACTAGCACCCAAGACATGCACGAGACAACTGGGCATGCAAGAGCATCTCCAACAAGTGAGTATAATAGAGCACCCGAAAACTATTTAGGACACCATATAGGGCACTATTTTTTTTTTTTGCTTTACAAGTTGATGTAAATAGGACGACATAAAAATTTCTGCATAAAGAATTCTGCTTTACAAGTTGTTGTAAAATAGGGCACCCAACAAGTATTCATTATCAACAATTACATGCATATACATGAAACAAATAATATCAAAATCATCTAAAACGAATCAAACACAAATAGTTCATGAATCCTAAGCGGGAAAAGCAACAATAAGGTCATCAAACATATCAGATAGTTCATCACATATACCATGCAAAATAGAGGTGAAACTAGTTGTTTTGTTGGCCATTCCATGTCCACCACTCCTCTATGAGATCCTTTTGAAGATCTTCATGCTTATCATAATCCCAAATGTCAAGGTACACCTCAAGAAAGCATCAGATTCGGATTCACTCCTACAACCCATTCAACCAAAGTGTGTGTAGTGTAATCCAAAGCTTTCCCCACTCATTCAAAATGATCATGTTGTGCATGATTGCCAAAGGATGTCTTGATCCCCAAACCTAGCCAGTCCTCACAAAATAGAAAGTTAGGCTTGCAAAATCCCTTTTCACATGCTTCCTTCAGTGTTATGGAGATGAAGTCTCTTTCTTAGCTTGGGGGCTTAAAATTGGCTTCACAAAAGTAGCCCATTTTGGATAAATCCTATCTTCAAGGTAGTAACCCATGTTGTATTTCTCATCCTCATGGGCATACATTGAACCACCATGCTCTGGCCTCTTGTTTTTGTGCAGCATCAAGATCATAGCAATGCCCTCGTCTTCGATCATGTCGTATTCCTGGTCGGACTAGGGATCATCAAATGAGGAGGTCATGTGAACCAAAATAATTTTATTTTTTATTACTAAATATTCTTATGGCGCAAAAAACATTTGGAAAACTATAATAATTACCATTGAGTATGGAAGAGCCTTTTTGTCGAACATGTTGAGTGCGAAGAGTAGGATTTCTGGTGGATAGTTGCTCGGGTCCATGCTGGTCGCCGCGAAATGTTGCTGGGCAGAAGAGGTCGACACACAAGCGACCCGCCTACCACGCTTGATACCGGCTAGGTCAATATGACCCAGCGGATGAGACGTCATGCTTGAGTTGGTGGCAGGTGGATGAGGCGATCATAGGTGGACACGACGGTTATGGAGGCTTGCAGTGTGGCGTCGACCTATTACCCGTGAGGCATGGCTAGCAGGGGGCTTGCAAGAGCCGACGACATCTCGCCAAAATCGGCCGAAATCGTTGGGATATTGTGGACGGAGATGCGGTGGCCGAACTCCAAACAGTAGCACCACAAAGTCCATAAATGCAACTTTATTTGTGAGATGGGGCTCCCGAAGTGTAGGGTGAGCTAGGGTGGTGCCGGCGGTGGCCGACAGCGGTCGGGCAGGCTGGGGAAGAAGGAATATTGACTGTCACTCGTGACAGGACCCCCTCGCTCCTCTCTCCCCTCCCAAGGGAGACGGGGGTGTCTCCCCCATCTATGGTCCTCCCCTCCCTATCTAGCACACTCCCCGTTGTTGCTGCTAGAGGCATCCTGTAACACCCTCAGAATCGGCCCTATGCAAGTTTTAGCGAAACTCGCCAAACCCGCATAGAAACGATTCGAAGGTGCCCACCAGGCACTTTCGTGCGGGTGGAAAAACAAAGTAATAACATTACACAACAGTCCTCGATGGGACCCACGTAGCAGATATATATACAAATGACTCAAAGAGTCAAGAATACAGATATAATATACAAAGATCCAAATCACCTTGAACGATATAGCGTCCAGCTACGGACAAGATGCAAATGGGGCTAAGAGCCTCAAGAATAACCAATGGCGCCCATAACCCTGCCAAGCCGGAAGGGTAACCCCGCTAACGGCCGATCTCAAAACCTGCTTAAACAAAAGGGTGCCGCAAAGGGCAAAGGAAAAGAAGGAGCGTCAAGATCGAGGCCAAGACACGGCGAGGCTAGAATTCAGGTCCTCGCCACATAGGTATGGTGGATCGAAGCGGCAAGGCAAAGATGCACTAAACAACCTATAGAGACTCGATACAACCTGCGGCTATCGAGAGGTGAGAAAGACCTATTCGGATCCAACTCGAGACTATCATCAAACAAACCCATCCCGGCGTTTCCCATGAGACCAAACGAGGAAGTCAACCGAGGAACTCACACTTGGCGCTTTACTTATTCGGTTATAGTTGCGGCACTTTACTAGTCAGTTTAGATATTCATCCTGATAAAGATAAGCAGTGGGCACTTTTAGTTAACCATTCCGTTATAGTTGCAACAATTACTAACCAGGTACAGATAGCATGAGATAAACCCCAAAACCCAGCAGTTGTTGGTACTTTTACTTAGCCATTCCGTTGTAGTGAAGCTGATTACTAATCATTTTGGAATCAAGCCAATTTAAAACAGTAAACTTTAGTTATAGTTGTCTATGATCAGACACTGTGCTCCAAGTCGTCCATAACCGCGGACACGGCTTCTCGAAAAGATTAAACCCTGCAGGGGTGCACCAAAGTATCCACAGCACTTCGACCCTTTTGCCGATCGTTAACATACACCCATCGGTATGTCGGCGGGCCTAAGTCACGACGTTCCTGCACTCCAAAGCAAGCACGGGGCCACCCCACCCAGTCGACACCCAACGGAGTCGGCCGGTCTCCGAGACGGACTCGGGTTTGCGTCGATGGCGATATATGACAAGAGTCCCCAAACGGGACCGTCCATACCGCGAAAACATCCCGCTTCCTAAATAAAGACATCTTCGCTGACAATCGTAATTAAAGCAAAGAACATGGCATAAGTACAGATAGTAGAAACACCTCAAACTAGTTTGTGGCCCCAAGACAATACTTTGAAATCAGGTAATTATCAATGGGGCCCATATCTCCCCACCGTGGTTAGCGCTCGATCTCTAACAGTGTCAAGAACTCGGGTCCTACGGGACACAAGTGGGCGGTCGGAAACCAAAACTTACCTATCACCCACCGATGCCTCTGCTTAATTCAATTTTAGTTGTTAAACAGGAATTAAAGTGAAACAATAATTAAAGCCATGATCATCTCCAACGTCAACATGCGGCAATTCCTCCAACAAAGGTGGTACTCGACGACAAGCAAACACTTGAGCAAGCGACTACGACACGCGGGTCCAACTAGCTACCAAACAACAGGTAATGGGATGTGTCCAAGGCTATATATGGCTGCAAGGGATATCACGGGTACGAAATCTAGAGCATCGCAACACAGATAGCAAAGATAAACAGGAGGGAAGTAAATACTAGCAAAGTAAGATGGGTAGAAAGAGGGAAGATGCTCGCCTGAAAACATTGTCGAAGGGTTCATCCGAAGATCGGGGCGAAGCTCACATCAACTCAACGGCCTTATCCGCGAAGAACCAAAACACTAGAAGAAACACCGGATGCAATATTTAATACACGGCAGAAGATCGGCATGATGCATGTATGATGTATGGCATGGCAAAGGTGCGATGCAATTAGGTCATATTAAGCGGAACCGGGGTCCCGACAATTAATATATGGTTCAAGTTGTTTAGCTACCCCGCATATTAAATGTTGTTTTAACGAGGCAAGATTATAGTACTGGTTCGCTACACAAGTTTAAATGAGGCCAATATGAAGCTAGGTTTGCCCGCATATGGGCCCCATATTTAATTATTAGGTGAATCGGCATAAGGCCCCCAAACCAGATATGCATGCGAGTATGGCAATTAATATGCATCAAGTTGTTATTATGTTGTAAAATAGGGTTCGGAAAAGGGTCACACATCGAGGGGCTCGACGATCTTGGGTTCCGGTTCGGGTCGGTCTCGTGGTTTCGGTCCGGCTCGGATCCGTGGTACGACGGAAGCGTTCGGTCACGGGGCAGATCTTGCGTTCCGGAAGAAGTACTAGGCGCCTCGTCGGTGCCGTTCTTGTCGATTCGCGGTCTTCGGTCATGTCGACGATCATGGCGTCGGGTCGAGGCACTTGCCCCCACGGGTTCTCGGTGTCCGGATGAAGTACTCGGCGTCTCCGCTCGGCGATCTCGGCGTATCCCGGGCGTGGTCCTTGTCGGGTTCTCGGCTCCGGCGCGGGTCGGCTTCGGGTGAAGAACTTGGTGTCCGGCGAGTGCTTGGCTCGGGTCACGGTGTCCTCGGTTCCGTGTAGACGATCGTGGCGTTCCGAGGAGAAGATCTCGTCTCTTCCGGAGATCTTGGGGTTCCTCGCCGACGGCCTTCGGGAGGGGGGGGTTTTGGCGGTGTTCGGGTTCGGGTCCGCGACGAAGACCTTGGGGCACCATGTACACGTACATCCTCCGCGTCCTGCGGCCTCGAGCCGGTCTTGCCGGTGAACTACCGAGTACGACGGTCTTGACATGCGGCGGGATCGGTCTCGGGTTCGGGCGTCCTGGACGGGCCCGGCGAGCTGATGGGGCCGGAGGGGAGAGCGGCACGGGGTGGTCCTGGCGAGGTGGGCCCCGACGGAGAGGGCCCGCGCGGGGTCCGGCGCGGCGGCGTCTTGCGGGCTGCTGCAGAAGGGCGGAGGCGAGCAGGCGACGTGGGGCGCGCGGCGGCGAGGCGGGTTGGCGGAGCTTCCGGCGCGGCCGGGCGACGGGAGACTCGGCCGGGCGGAGCGGTCGGGGCTGGTCGGGCGGGCGCTGCTGGCGAGGACGCTGGCGCCGGGAAGGAGCTCGGGCGCGCTCGAGGGTCGGAGGCGACGGCCGGGCGCGGTGGCCGCGCGGCAGGGATTTAGGCGAGGCTCGCGACGGGACGGGCGGCGAGAGGCGGTTGGAGGCGGCGGTCACGGGCAGAGCGGGAGGCACGCGGGCTGGTGAGCGCGCGCGAAGCGTGGCGGCCGAGCGGGCTGCAGCGGAGGGGACGCCGCCGGAGAGAGGAGGCGACGGCGGAGCTCGCCTCGCGGCGGGAGGTGCGCGGTCGGAGGAGCACGGGCGCTGCTGAGGCGGGCTGCAAGGCAGGGACGGCGAGGGAAGGTGCGGGCGGACGGTCATGGCGCCAAGCTGCCGAGGGGAGGAGGGCCAGGGGCGGGGCTTGAGGGGCTGGGAACGCGAGCGAGGGGAGAAGATGAGCAAGCAAGGGCGTGTCGCGTGCAGGGGTAGGTGGTGGGGTCGGTGGGGCCTGGGGTTGAGGAGGTGGGATCCGTGGTTGTCGGTGGTGATCAGTGGGCCAAGGGCAGAGAGAAGAGAGGGGGGGAATGGGGTGCGTGGTGTGTGTGTGGTGTTTGGTGAGGGGTGAGAGGGTCCAGGGAGAGAGAGTGTTGGGTGATGTGTCAGATAGGGATAGGCTAGAGGGAAGAGGAGGGATGAGGTGGCGCCTCGAGTGGTCGGGTGAGGTGGAGGCCGGGGTGGGTAGAAACTGGTAGCTCTAGGATTTAGGTAGGGCTGGCCGGGCGGACGATTGTTTTCTGGGGTGGTCGTTGGTCGGGACGGCTCGACCGCCGCTAAAAATAAAATAAGTTTTTATTTGTTTAATTGGACTGCTTGCAAACCGCCATGCCACAATAAAATAATCCGCGTAATTCGGTTTTATGCTTGAATTAGGATGGGCGTCTTAGAAAATAAAACAGGTTTTGCGAAACATAGTTTTGGCAAACAATGCATGATGACGACGATGCAATGCACAAATTCAACGCGATTTTCTAGTAGTGGTTTTGCGGGATGCCACACATCCCTTCTCTCTCCATGCTCTGGTCGGTGGGTCGAGGCCCGATCTCCCATGGGTGCGGTGCACCTTGAAAGCTTCTGGTATGGTATGGAGCCCTCCCGTGGTGGAGCACCATTACGGCGTTGGTTGCCGGCTTCTGTCCCAACCAAAATTTGGTCGCCTCGGGCCTCGGATGGGCTCGGGCGGGCCGAGGCGCTACAGCTGCGGGGCTGCGTGGTGGTGCTAGCAACAAATCTAGGTCCAGGAACGACAACGATGCGACTTTTGTATTGCAGCAAGATGGTTGGGGCTTTACGGGCCCGTCTGGGCTCGGTCGGGCCTCTGCACCTGGTGCTATTTTTTCCATTCGATGAGTGCCTCTCGGCGGTAGAGGTGTGTTCCCCCTACACATCTACAAGGCTACCGTTCCTTGTTCCAGCAATGTCTTGTGCTTTCGTCATACATGATGCGTGCCAGCGTCACGAAGAGACTGGTGATGGTGACTTCTAGATTGCGGTGGCGCATGCGGGTGGGAAATGAAGTTTGGTGGTGGTGCTCCGTTGTGCCGACATTTCTTGTGGACGGGGGTCGGGTGAAATCCCTATTAGCTTGTCTAATCCTGATGCGGTGCCGCCTTCGAGTGGCACCATTCCTTCTTGGAGAGTGTCGTGGGAATCCCCTCTCCACTGTACTCTGCGTGTCCGAGGAAACCCTAGGACTGGTCTAGTCGGACAGCAGGGCTGTATCCATGGTGCTCCCCTTCTTGAAGGTGTTGCTTGGTACGGGGCGCGGCGGGGGTGCTTGGAGCGTGGTGGGCCAAAGTCGGGGGGGCGCAGCGTTGCGAGTTATCACCGCTTCGTAGATTCGCCATTTTTGTTCAGTTTATTGCTTTTTGGACATGTTTATGTTGCTGCCCCAGCATTTCATTTGGTTCGTACTCTTGTATTAGTATGGTTACTATATTAATATAGGGGGATGAAAACCTATTTCGAGAAGAATGAATATTCAAAGTAGCAGTTGGGCTGCGCGTGGTGTTGTATTTTGTCTCACGGAAGCCGCCCATGTGTCCCATATTTGCATCCCCGAGGGGCAAAATGTAGGGCTACCCAAAAAAAATTACATCACCTAATAGCGATACATCACTTGTTGGAGCAAGTTTTTTGGGGTCCGAAATGCCCTATAAAAATATATTTTTGGCCAGCTGCCCTATTTTGTATCACCTCTTAAAAATGCTCTTGGTTGTTCCAAATAGTTGCCAGTGACTCTAGCTTCTCTCTCCATTATGACGAGTCTCCTTCTAGCTTGTTTCCATTATGCTGAGCTGCATGCAAACCATGGTATAATGTGATGAGGAATTATGCATAGCATACTCCACTTATGCACTGTAACTTAACATGTGTGTGGTAGTTCAATTAGCGCGTGGGCGATCAGTGAACACTGTGGCCGTGAGATAAAAGCTAGAGATGATTGAGCATATCATTGCATAAAGTTGCACGTACAAATGTACCAGTCATGCATATACAGCGCATGATCGCTCTGAGAGAGTGTTAGCCTTTCTGGTGGTCCCATGTGTATCGTTTTTTAGGGCAATGTCCTTACGCATCATTAATTGAAGGAATACGTACCTACTCTTGTCCCTCTTTTTTTTTTGAACATGAGAGGGGTCTCGAAGGACCCCGAGGCTGCCAGCTTATATTATTCGGTGGGTATAAAATACAACAGGACAAGAAGAAAAGAAAATTACAGTAAAGTCCTGCAAATAAGCAAAGAGGACCCTGAAACTAAAACAGAAAAAGCAATCAGGTCCTTTATCTTCTCCACTGATGATGAACCTTGGCTGTCGGCCGCCATGACGCCGCCGGGGACGCACCACTTGGCGGGGAGACGGCGGGGAACTCCGGCCCAAGGTTCCAGAGAGGGCCTCCACTCTGGAGGTTGAAGAGACGCATCCATGGCGTCGAATCGGGCCGCCCTTCTGGCCCCAGATCATGGCGACGACGACGGCCGCCATGTGATTAGCTCGAATCGGCAGCAGGAGATCTCCCCACCCACGAGGGGGAGCCAACGGCGCCCCGCAGAAGCCACTCCCCTCGCCTCCACGGCCGGTCGGAGCACCCTGCAGCACACCACTGCACCACCACGAGAGATGGACAAAGGCGACTTGCTTATTAACGGAGACGGTGGTCTTCTCCGGCGTCTTCAGCCCTGCTCTCCCCTCGCCACCATGGCCGGCCAGAGAGCATAGGAAGACAAAGAAGAAGAACCCTAAGTGGATCCAGATCCCGTCGCACAGATCCTTCACCCAGCTCCAAACTACAGGCACAAGGCCCACAACCCTACATCTACTACTACTCCTTTACATGCAAGCACCTCCTCCTCCCGACTCGGCGGCAGCCGAGCGAGGCATGAGGAGGGCTCGAGAACACGCGGCGACTCTCAAGGCTTAGAGAGAGGGGAACGCAGGGGGGGGGAGAGGGGGGGGGCCTGCTGCTGGTTTGCTGTACTACTGCGTCAACTTACTCTTGTCCCTCTTAGAACAACTTGAGAGCTTCACTGAACTCATAGTGGATTCCATGTCTTTTAATTTGCAACAAAAACTTACTAGTTCTTGCACAGTTGCACTTCAAAAAGTAGGTTGAATTTCCTTGTCATTGTCAAAAAACATCTGACGACCTGATCAAGGACCAAGATTAAAAAGGTTCGTCTATATGTAACTGTTAAGAAGCCTGAAATATTTCTCATGTCTCGGACTCTCCATCAATATAGGAACGTACTTGCTCTTCAAGTTGTACTTACCACTACCAAATGAAGTTATACATTTTTGAATGGGATAATTGGTAATGTGTTCTACTGTGGCTTGTGCTACTCAGTTTTGCCCACGGCTCGAAACGCTCCTCGGTTTTGACCTCCTCCCTCTAGACCAACCTCGCAACTACCCACCGAGTGTTTCCATCGAGTCAAGACATTTGACCATTACCTAGCACATATTCCGACATGAGTGTGATGGGCAAATTTAAAATCCCAACCATTGTACATTCCCACCAAAAATTTATGAAATGACACGGTAGGGATCTTCCCTACTGTTTTTGTAAGAAAAAAGTGTTATAGGCAAAGTGCTGACAGGGAAACCCGCTAGTGCAATGACCTATTTTTAGTTTTTTATTACTCATTTGTTTCCGTGAATGACACCCTCACGGGGTATTTGACTCCTCTATTGACCATTTGACCACTATTGATTGTGTTGACCACCCTGCGTGTTAATTTTCCATCGTTGCTTATGTGTTTTCATGAAGATGAAAATAAAAGTAAACCAGCTACCAACATCATTTGAACTTAATTAAACTAGTTTTCATACAAACTACTGGCATGATTTAAGATAAAAAAGAAGTTAATTGTATTTAGAAACCTAAACTCACTAAATCTACAACATATCCTCCTCCGCTTTGTCCTTGAATGCGGTGGTGGCGGCGGTTCCCGCAACGACAATATATCTTGTCACCTTCCAGGCCTCTCCCCGATAGAGAAATTGAGGGCAGCGAGATACAAGGACAGACCACGGAGAAGAGCGCGGGTTGTATGCGCATCCTGGGTAACGGCGATTCTTCCCCTTTTCTGCCAACCATGTGCTTCTTCAAACTGTGAACACCGGTTGACATAGTTATACCTTACGGGTACACGACATTAGCATACCTAGTCCAGCCGAAGGAAGGCCCACGAGAATATACGCGGTCTATGAAGATTTTCGGGTGGCCCAAGCCCATGACATCTTCGGATCCTTGGAGAGCAAGACTAGAACAGATAGAATATTCAAAGGGGCAAATCCTAAACTTGTAACCGACTCGATCTGTGCCCGGGACCTGCCTACCTCTATATAAAGGCTAGGAGGGCACGACGAGGAGTATATCTCTCTCACCTCACTGCATACACACCTCCACGCCAAATTACATCTGAGCACCCCTGTACTTTTCGGTTCCGCCGTAATCAAGAGCAGACAAGTAGGAGTAGGGTTTTTGTTGGAGATATGCCCAAGAGGCAATAATAAAGTGGTTATTATCATATCTTCATACTTATGATGAATGTTTACATACCATGCTATAATTGTATTAACCGGAAACATTAATACTTGTGTGATTTGTAAACATAAAAGAGTCCCTAGTAAAGCCTCTTGATAAACTAGCTTGTTGGTTAATATATGATCATGGTTTCCTGATCATGAACATAGAGATGTTATTAACAACTGGGTCATATCATTAGGAGAATGATGTGATGGACATACTCCTATAGTTAAGCATAGCATAAAGATCAAGTCATTTAATATAGTTCATTTGCTATAAGCTTTTGTAGGGGTTCGTAGCATGGAAAACAAAAATTTTCTATCGCATACAAACAAACAAGCCAAGATCTATCTACTAGATTGTAGCAACGAGTCGATAGAGGAACTCACCCTCGAAGATTCCAAAGTGGTTAACGAGATCGGATTCTCGTGGGTGATGTAGTCGTACTCTTCCCGATCTCAAGATCGTGTAGACGATCCTTCCAAATACCACGTTCCCAAGAAGCCCCAGTCGGTCACACGTTCGGTACTGACGAAGACCTTCCTCTCCTTGTTCCAAGAAAATGGAGGTTGTAGCACTCTCTCGCGATTCCGGCAGACAACGGGCGTGTACCTAAGTAGAGGGAGATCCCAGGCTTCGCTTAAGCCGGTGCAGTATGGTGGAGCTTTATGAGAGAGAGGATTAGTGGCCTAGTAATTAGACACACCAATTAGAGGGCTCTAAACCAATTAGAAGGCTCTAAACTGTTACTAAAGCAATTAGAAGCTCTAAACCAAAACAGCTCTAAACCGGAGATCTAGAGTAGAAAGTATTGTGTCTATGGAGGAGCCCCGCCCTCCTTTTATGGGAGGGGTGTTCCTTGGCGCGCCAGGAGGGAGGAGTCCTCCCAACTCGCCTAGGGCTGGCGCCTGGAGGAGTCCTCCTCCTCCGTGTTGGTTCCAACTCCTCTTGCTTGTTTCCCAGTTTCTTGTTTTGGCGTTTGACTTTCAAACGACATTTGACTTTTCTGCTTTAGGATTCAATTTAATCCTTTATTTGGGACAGCATAACACATAGTACATGATGCAATCATTCAATGAGCAATGACACATTCATGTACCTCCCCGAGTGCCGGACAATCCGAACCTTCTAGAACATTCCCGATGAAAACACCTAATCATTCCCGAACTCAAACGGACTTTCCTTATATGAATCTTATTCTCCCACCATTCCGGATCACCTCGTGATATCCCGGATCCCATCCGAGACCAACAACATTCGGTCTCTTTCTCATAATACCATAACTACTCAAACAACGTCGAATCCTTATGTGTCTCCACGGTTCGTGAATTATGCGACATGATCGAGACACTTCTCCGAACAATAACCAATAGAGGAATCGGAAATTCATATGGCTCCTACATATTTCAACGATTACTTTGATCGAATGAACCACTTACATACGATACCAATTTCCCTTTGTCTCACGATATGTTACTTACCCAAGGTTATGATCGGTATCTCTCGCATACCTAGTTCAACCTTGTTATCGATAAGTACTCTTTTCTCGCTCCGTGATATGTGATCCCTTGTGACCAAGTCACATGCTTGCAAGCTAATTGGATGACATTCCACCGAGAGGGCCCAGAGTATATCTATCCGTCATGTGGATGGACAAATCCCACTCTTGATCCATGTGTCTCAACCAATACCTTCCAACACTCAATGCCACTTTTATAACCACCCGCCACGGTGTGGTGTTTGATGTCATCAAAGCATCCATCCGAAAGGTGATATGCATGATCTCATGGTCGAAGGAATTAGGTTACTATGTATCGTAAAGCATATAGCAATTGAACTAATGAAATGACTTGATCTTTATGCTACGCTTATCTATAGGAGTATGTCCACCATATCATTCTCCTAACGATATGATCTTGTTGTTGATAACATCTCAATGTTCATGATAGGGAAACCACAATCATTAATCAACCAACAAGCTAGTGAAGTATAGAGGCTATACTAGGGACTTCAAATTAAGTTTACAAAACACACAAGTATCAATGTTTCCTTGTTAATACTATTATAGCATGAATGTAAACATTTATCATAAACACAAAGATATAATAATAACTATATTTATTATTGCCTCTAGGGCATATCTCCAACAGTCTCCCACTTGCACTAGAGTCATCTAATCTAGATTACATGGTAATATACCAACACCCATGGCAGTTTGGTGTTGGTCATGTTTTGCCTCGGAGAGGTTTAGTCAACGGATCCGCCACATTCAGATCTGTGTGTACTTTGCAAATCTTTATATCCCCATCCCGGATATGTTCTCGAATAGCGTGAAAACGCAGCTTGATATGCTTCACTTCTTGTGTGACCTTGGTTCTTGCGCATTGGCTATGGCGCCATGTTATCACAAGAGATAGACATTGGGTCCAGCGACTTGGAACCACACCCAGCTCTGAATGAACTCCTTCATCCATATCGCTTCTTGTGAAGCCTCCGGCGCAGCCATGTATTCCGATTCAGTTGAAGATCTCGCCACAACGCTTTGCTTTGCACCTCCAGCTAATCGCACCATTCAAAATAAATACGTATCCAGATTGTGATTTAGAATCATCCGGATCGGTGTTCCAACTAGCATCGGTGTAACCATTAACAACGAAATGTTCATCACCTCCATAAGAAAGAACCATATCCTTAGTTCTTCTCAAGTACTTAAGGATATTTTGATCATGTCCAATGATCCACTCGATCACTTTGATATCTGCTAGTTAAACTAACAAGATATGCAATGTCGGGTCTAGTACATAGCATGGCATACATTAGAGATCCTATGGCTGAGGCATAGGGAGTCTTACTCATCCTTTCTATCTTCGCCGATGTCGGACTTTGAGTTTTACTCAAGGTCGATATTGGGCAACATGGGCAAGAACCCTTTCTTGCTTTCTTCCATTCCAAATCTCTTTAGAACTTTGTCCAAATATGTACTTTGTGACAATGATATTTGGCGTTCGATCTATCTCTATAAATCTTTATGCCTAATATGTAAGCTGCTTCGCCAAGATCCTTCATTGAAAAACTATTATTCAAATATTCCTTGACACTATTAAGAAGGTCTACATCATTCCCAATCAACAATATGTCATCCACATACAGATTAAGAATGCTACAGAGCTCCCACTCACTTTCTTGTAAATACAAGCTTCTCCATAAGTTTGTATAAAACCAAAACTTTTGATTACCTTATCAAAACGTTGATTCCAACTACAGGATGCTTGATTCAATCCATAGATGGACCGTTGAAGTTTGCATACCTTGTTAGCATCTATAGGATCGACAAAACCTTTGGGTTGCATCATATACAACTCTTCATCAATGTCTCCATTGAGGAATGCTGTTTGACATCCATCCGCCATATCTCATAATCATAATATGCAGCGATTGCTAACATAATCCTCATGACTTTAGCTTCGCATCGGTGAGAAAGTCTCATCGTAGTCAACTCCTTGAATTTGTCGAAACCCTTTACATAAGTCGAGCTTTATAGATAACATTACCATCAAGATCTGCTTTCTTCTTGAAAATCCATTTGTTCTCGATAGCCTTCCGCCATCCGGTAAGTCCACCAAAGTCCATACTTGGTTTTCGTACATGGATCCAATCTCGGATTTCATGGCTTCTTGCCATTTATTGGAATCGGCTCATCATCGCTTCCTCATATGTCTCGGTCATCGGTGTTGTCCACCACCATGACATTCATAACGGAATCATACCAACTGGAGTGGTACGAGTTCTCGTTGACCTCCGAGGCTCAGAGCAACTTCAACAAGTTTCATGATCATCATCATTAGCTTCCTTATTGGTGCAGGCACCACAGAACTTCTTCCGTGCTGCGCTACTGCAATTTCGAGAGAAGGTTCAACAACCTCGTCGAGTTCTACTTTCCTTCCAAATACTTCTTTCGAGAGAAATTCCTTCTCTAGAAAGGATCCATTCTTAGCAACGAATGTTTTGCCTTCGGATCTATGATAGAAGGTATACCCAATAGTTTCCTTCGTATCCTATGAAGACGCATTTTCCGCTTTGGGTTCAAGCTTGTCCGTCAGTAACTTCTTTACATAGGCTTCAGATCCCCAAACTTTAAGGAACGACAATTTAGGTTTCTTCCCAAACCATAATTCATACGGTGTCGTTTCAACGGATTTAGACGGTGCCCTATTTAAAGTGAATGCGGCTGTTTCTAATGCATAACCCCAAAATGATAGAGTTAAATTTGTAAGTGACATCATAGAACGAACCATATCTAAGAGAGTTCGACATTACGCTCGACACACCATTACTGTGGTGTTCCCGGTGTCAATTGTGAAAGTATTCCGCACTTCTTTAAATGCTCGCCAAACTCGTAACTTAGATATTCACCTCCACGATCAGAACGTAGAAATTTAATCTTCTTGTTACGTTGATTCTCTACCTCACTTTGAAACTCCTTAAACTTCTCGAAAGTTTCGGACTTATGTTTCATGAAATAGATATACCCATATCTACTCAAGTCATCCGTGAAGGTAAGAACATAACGATAACCATCACATGATGCTACACTCATTGGACCACACACATCGGTATGTATGATTTCCAATAAGTCCGTAGCTCGCTCCATCATACCGTAAAATGGAGTCTTAGTCATTTTACCCATCGACATGCTTCGCATCTTTCAAGTGATTCAAAATCAAGTGATTCAAGAAGTCCATCGAATGGAGTTTCTTCATACGTTTCACTCGATGTGACCAAGACGACAATGCCACATATAGGTCGAATTATCGCTGATTTCAAACGCTTAGCCTCAATGTTGTTGATATGTGTATTTCCACTATCGAGATTCAATAAGAATAGACCATCTATCAAAGGTGCATGTGCGTAAAACATATTACTCATATAAATCGAACAACCATTATTCTCGACTTAAAAGTAACCGCCTCGCAATAAACAAGATCCCGAGATAATGTTCATGCTCAACGCAGCACTAAATAACAATTATTTAAGTATAAAACTAATCCCGATGGTAGATGAAGGGTAGCGTGTCACCGCGATCACATCAACCTTTGATCCGCTTCCCACGCCGCATCGTCACCTCGTTCTTCGCTAGCTTCCGCTTATTCTGCAAAGACTGTTCGAGTTACAAATATGAGCAACCGAACCAAGATCAAATACCCAGCACTACTACGAGTACTAGTGAGATACACATCAATAACATGTATATCGATATACCTTTCTTCTTGATGTTGCCGTTCTTCAGATCCGCCAAGTACTTTGGGCAATTCCGCTTAAAGGACCTTCTCCCTTGCGGTAAAGCACTCGGTGCTTAGGTCCAGCCTTGGTCTTCTTCGTCGTGGTAGCTTTCTTACCACCCTTCTTGAAGTGTCCTTTGCTTAGACTTGCCTTTCTTGAATTTGGTGGTCTTATTGACCAACAACACTTGGTGCTCTTTCTTGATCTCCACTTCTGCAGATTTCAACATGGCAAAGAGTTCTGGCAACGTCTTGTTCATGTTCTGCATGTTGTAGTTCATCACAAAGTTCTTGTAACTTGGTGGTAGTGATTGGAGGACACGGTAAATCCCCAAAGCATTAGGAATCACAATACCCAAGCTTTGAAGTTTGTTTGCATGCCCAGACATCTTAAGCACATGCTCACTGACGGAGCTGCCCTCTTCCATCTTGCAGTTAAAGAACTTTTCAGAAGCCTCATAGCTTTCAATTGCCGCATGAGTCTCAAAAATTAATTTGAGATCCTCGACAATATCATGTGGGTCTGACTCAAACCTTTTCTCAAGCTCCGATTCTAAACCATACAAGATAGCACACTGAACTATGGAGTCGATTCTTCCGAGCGAGGTAAACATTCTTTACTTCATCGAAGCAAGTCGCAGTGGGTCACCCAATGGCATCCAAAGACATAGGTCAAATTACCACCGTGAGGACAATCCTCAAATTGCGGAACCAATCCGAAGTTGCTTCCATTGTTTTTCAACTTTTCTTTCTCTAGGAACGCATTAAAATTGATGGTAGGGCTGCCATTGATCTACAACATATTTGCAATAGTTTAGACTAAGTTTATGACAAATTGAGTTCAAATTAATTAATGAAATTAAACTAGGTGAACTCCCACTCAAAACAACATCCCTCACATTGTTTTAGTGATAACATAACCAAATCCACTACATCAACACCGATCATCACGAGAGTTGATATAGTTTCAATGGCGAACAATCATCATGTTCATCATATCTACTATACGATTCATGCTTTACCTTTCGGTAATCCGTGTTCGAGACCATGTCTGCAGACATGCTAGGCTCGTCAAGATCAAACCTTAGTTTCTCGCATGAGCAAATCTGGCTTGCTCACGTTGTATACACTTGCGTAATCTAGAACACCCGATCATCACGTGGTGCTTCAAACAACAAGCTTTAGCAACGGTGCTAACTAAGGGTGAACACTTTATGATTTGAAATTGATGTGCATGAGGGATCATCTTATAATGCTACCGCTGCCTACTAAGCAATACAAGATGCATAAAGGATTAACATCACATGCAATTCAATATATATGTGATATGATATGGTTTTCTTCTTCGTGCCTCCGATCTCCATCTTCAAGCACGAACATGATCTCCATCATCACCGCATTGCATCAAGGTCAATGACGCTTCTCCATGGTTGTCGCCCACCGCTTCAACTATTACAACTACTTTGAATAGACACGCAGGTCTTAACATAAATTAAAGACAACCATATGGCTCTCGCCGGTTGTCGACTTACAATAAGGAACATTGCATACATCGAATATAATCACAATCATGGCCATATCACATCATCGCACACCCCTGCAAAACAAAGTTAGACGCTTCTACTTTCTTTGCATATTTTACGTGGTTTGGGGCTTTCAATAAGTGTCGCTCTAACTACGAATAAGAACCACAACATTGATACTAGCATTGTTGATCACCCGTTGTAAATTGGATCTTAACTATGCTAGGAGAAACATGCACCCGCAAAGCCACTTATGCAATACAAGTTACATGTCAAGCGTGGAGCAAGTCTCATGAACGATGTCATGTAAGGTTAGCCCGGGCCGCTTCATCCCAACATACCGCAAGATGCAAAGTACACAAAAAGCAATCTACAATAAAAGCATCAACGCCCACAATGACCATTGTGTTCTACTCAGGCAATGATCTACATATAGACACGGCTCTGATACCACTGTAGGGGTTCGTAGCATGGAAAACAAAAATTTTCTATCGCATACAAACAAACAAGCCAAGATCTATCTACTAGATTGTAGCAACGAGTCGATAGAGGAACTCACCCTCGAAGATTCCAAAGTGGTTAACGAGATCGGATTCTCGTGGGTGATGTAGTCGTATTTTCCCGATCTCAAGATCGTAGACGATCCTTCCAGCCACGTTCCTAAGCGCCCCGCAATCGGTCACACGCTCGCATTGACGAAGACCTTCCTCTCCTTGTTCCAAAGAAAATGGAGGTTGTAGCACTCTCGCGATTCGGCAAGACAACGGCGTGGTACCGAAGTAGAGGGAGATCCCGCAGGCTCTTTTAAGCCGCAGTAGTATGGTGGAGCTTTATGAGAGAGAGGATTAGTGGCCTAGTAATTAGACACACCAATTAGAGGCTCTAAACCAATTAGAAGGCTCTAAACTGTTGGCTAAAGCAATTAGAAGCTCTAAACCAAAACAGCTCTAAACCGAGATCTAGAGTAGAAAGTATTGTGTCTATGGAGGAGCCCTGCCCCTCCTTTTATGGGAGGGTGTTCCTTGGCGCGCCAGGAGGGAGGAGTCCTCCCCAACTCGCCTAGGGCTGGCGCCTGGAGGAGTCCTACCTCCTCCGTGTTGGTTCCAACTCCTCTTGCTTGTTTCCCACGTTTCTTGTTTTGGCTTGACTTTCAAACCGACATTTGACTTTTCTGTTTTAGGATTCAATTTAATCCTTTATTTGGGACAATAACACATAGTACATGATGCAATCATTCAATGAGCAATGACACATTCATGTACCCTCCCCGGTCTTGGGACAATCCGAACCTTCTAGAACATTCCGATGAAAACACCTAATCATTCCCGAACTCGGCGGGACTTTCCTTATATGAATCTTATTCTCCGGACCATTCCGGATCACCTCGTGATATCCCGGATCCCATCCGAGACTCGAACAACATTTCTCTTTCTCATAATACCATAACTACTCAAACAACGTCAATCCTTAAGTGTGTCTCACGGTTCGTGAATTATGACATGATCGAGACACTTCGAACAATAACCAATAGAGGAATCTGAAATTCATGGCTCCCACATATTTCAACGATTATGCGATCGAATGAACCACTTACATACGAATTTCCCTTTGTCTCACGATATGTTACTTACCCAAGGTTATGATCGTCGGTATCTCTGCATACCTAGTTCAACCTTGTTATTGATAAGTACTCTTTTCTCGTTCCGTGATATGTGATCCCTTGTGACCAAGTCACATGCTTGCAAGCTAATTGGATGACATTCCACCGAGAGGGCCTGTATATCTATCCGTCATGTGGATGGACAACCCCTCTTGATCCATGTGTCTCAACCAATACCTTCCGAACACTCAATGCCACTTTTATAACCACCCGATTCACGGTGTGGTGTTTGATGTCATCAAAGCATCCATCCGATAAAGGTGATATGCATGATCTCATGGTCGAAGGAATTAGGTTACTATGTATCGTAAAGCATATAGCAATTGAACTAATGAAATGACTTGATCTTTATGCTACGCTTATCTATAGGAGTATGTCCACCATATCATTCTCCTAACGATATGATCTTGTTGTTGATAACATCTCAATGTTCATGATAGGGAAACCACAATCATTAATCAACCAACAAGCTAGTGAAGTATAGAGGCTATACTAGGGACTTCAAATTAAGTTTACAAAACACACAAGTATCAATGTTTCCTTGTTAATACTATTATAGCATGAATGTAAACATTTATCATAAACACAAAGATATAATAATAACTATATTTATTATTGCCTCTAGGGCATATCTCCAACAGCTTTCTGATACATAGTAACCTAATTCCTTCGACCATGAGATCATGCTAATCACCATCACCGGAAGGATGCTTTGATGACATCAAACACCACACCGTAAATGGGTGGCTATAAAGGTGGCATTGAGTGTTCGAAAAGTATGTGTTGAGGCACATGGATCAAGAGTGGGATTTGTCCATCCATATGACGGATAGATATACTCTGGGCCCTCTCGGTGAAATGTCATCCAATTAGCTTGCAAGCATGTGACTGGCTCACAAGGGATCACATATCACGGAAACGAGAAAAGAATACTTATCAGTAACGAGGTTGAACTAGGTATGCAGAGATACCGACAATCATAACCTCGGATAAGTAAACTATCGTGAGACAAAGGGAAATTGGTACCGTATGTAAGTGGTTCATTCGATCGCAAAGTAATCGTAGAAATATGTGGGAGCCATATGAATTTCCAGATTCCTCTATTGGTTATTGATCGGAGAAGTGTCTCGATCATGTCCGCATAATTCACGAACCGTAGGGAGACACACTTAAGGATTCGATGTTGTTGAGTAGTTATGGAATGATGAGTAAGAGACCGAATGTTGTTCGGAGTCTCGGATGGGATCCAGGATATCACGAGGAGATCCAGAATGGTCCGGAGAATAAGATTCATATAAGGAAAGTCCCGTTTCGGAGTTGGAGAATGGTTCCGGTGTTTTCATCGGGAGTGTTCTAGAAGGTTCCGAAATGTCGGGCACTCCGGGGGGGGAGGTGTACATGAATGTGTTATATCAAGTTGGTATGAATACATTATGTACTTGGTGTCTTCGCTGTCCAAAATAAAGGGTTTATTCAAATCCTAGTTTGAAAAGTCAAACAGCTAGTTTGAAAAGTCAAACGGCAGTTTTTGGAAAGAGGAGAAGGAAGTTTGAAACCGAGTTGGGGAGGAGTTCCCTCCTCCAACCGGCGGCCCACCTCCAAGCCGAGTTGGGGAGGGACTCCTCCCTTGGCCGCACCTCCCACCTATAAAGGGAGGGGTGGCTGCCTCCAAGACACACAAGATCCTCCTCTAAACCCCTAATTTGGTGCCGCCACCTCCTGCCGCCACCTCCTAGGGCTCCTCTAGCCGACTTGGGCAAACCCCAAGCCCTAGCCGCCCAGCACCTCTTCCTCGGCGTGTCTAAACCCTAGATCGTCGAGGCTCTCTCATAGTCCACCATACTCGCCCGCTTAAGGCGAAGCCCTGAGATCTCCCTCTACTTGGTACCACTGCCAGTCGCCGGAATCGCGAGGAGAGTGCTACAACCTCCGCATTGCCGGAACAAGGGAGAGTAAGGTCTTCAACGAGTAACGCAGTGACCGATCAAGGGAGCGCCATTTAACGCAGACCGAAGGATCGTCTATGCGATCTTGAGATCGACAAGTGTACGACTACATCACCCACGAGAATCTGCTCTCGTTAACCGCTTTGGAATCTTCGAGGGTGAGTTCCTCTATCGACTTGTTGCTACAATCTAGTAGATAGATCTTGGCTTGTTTGTTTGTATGCGATAGAAAATTTTGTTTTCCATGCTACGAACCCCTACAGTGGTATCAGAGCCGTGTCTATATGTATATTTGTTTGCACGAGTAGAACACAATGGTCATTGTGGGCGTTGATGCTTTTATTGTCGATTGATTCTTGTGTACTTTGCATCTTGCGGTATGTTGGGATGAAGCGGCCCGGGCTAACCTTACATGACATCGTTCATGAGACTTGCTCCA
The DNA here is from genome assembly GCA_030063025.1 of Avena longiglumis. NCBI lineage: Eukaryota > Viridiplantae > Streptophyta > Magnoliopsida > Poales > Poaceae > Avena > Avena longiglumis. The sequence continues at coordinate 566,246,066 of CP125973.1, forward strand.
CGCTTGACATGCAACTTATATTGCATAAGTGGCTTTGCGGGTTCCTGTTTCTCCTAGCATAGTTAAGATCCAATTTATAACGGGTGATTAACAATACTAGTATCAATGTTGTGGTTCTTGTTCGTAAGTTAGAACGACACTTATTGAAAGCCCCAAACCACGTAAAATATGCAAAGAAAGTAGAGGCGTCTAACTTTGTTTTGCGTGGGTGTCTTGATGTGATATGGCCATGATTGTGATTATATTTGATGTATGCAATGTTCCTTATTGTAAGTTGGCAACCGGCAGGAGCCATATGGTTGTATTTAAATTCTGTTAAGACCCGCGTGTCTATTCAAAGTAGTTGTAATAGTTGAAGCCGGTGGACGAAAACCATGGAGAAGCATCATTGACCTTGATGCAATGTCGGTGATGATGGAGATCATGTTCGTGCTTGAAGATGGAGATCGGAAGCACAAAGAAGAAAGGCCATATCATATCACATATTATGAATTGCATGTGATGTTAATCCTTTTATGCATCTTGTATTGCTTAGTAGACGACGGTAGCATTATAAGATGATCCCTCATGAACATGAATTTTAAGTCATAAAGTGTTCACCCTTAGTTAGCACCGTTGCTAAAGCTTGTTGTTTCGAAGTACCACGTGATGATCGGGTGTGTTAGATTCCGCAAGTGTATACAACGTGGGCAAGCCAGATTTGCTCATGCGGAAGCTAAGGTTTGATCTTGACGAGCCTAGCATGTATAGACATGGTCTTAGGAACACGGATCACCGAAAGGTAAAGCATGAGTCATATAGTAGATATGATGAACATGTCGATTGTTCGCCATTAAAGCTATATCAACTCTCATGATGATCGGTTTTGATATAGTGGATTTGGTTCGTGTGATCACTAAAACAATGTGAGGGATATTTTTTTGAGTGGGAGTTCACCTAGATTAATTTAATTATTAATTAGAACTCAATTTATCATAAATTAAATCAAAGTGAATTTGCATAATTGTTGTAGTCATTGGCATCCGTTTACCACCTTACGCTTAGTTATAATTGAGATGATAGAACTATAGAATTCTGGTTAGTTACTTTACGAACTGGTATCTTATTGTTTTGAAGTGTTAATCTAAAGTTTAAAAGTCCTATTGCAAACTTTCAGTAAGTTCCGGTTACTCCATGAAGTTTAATAATTGGTATTAAAACACGAGTGACAATTCCAAGAGTTAGTGTATGAGTATCATGTTTGTTTCCATGATTCTTGATATTCAAAGGATTGTCTTAATATCAAGGTTATCTAGGATCTGAAAGATTTGTTTCAGAAACCATGATGTGTGGAAGATATTGTGATATCTGAAACGAAGTTTTGGTTGCAACATGATAGAGTATAATATGGCAAAAGTCATGTTCTCATATTTGATGAGAATTTGCAAAAGATTGGAGACACTAGTTGTCCAAAATCCTCCAAAGGTTTTGGAGAGCAACATTATACTCGCGATTCATCTTTATAAGCTAAAAGTAGCTTGATCATGAATAATTCCATGATAAGGGTGAATATTTGATGTAGGTAAAATATTTACTACACCAAGAGATTACTAAAGAAAGGAATTTGAAAGAACACCAAACATTTGATGATGGTGATCAACATCAAAGTGCAAGTCCAAAGACATTGGTATTTAACTATACACGCTTTGGACTATGTGTCATATGTATGACTCCACTGTTGATGTTGATAGATTCTTTCAAACAGAAAAGGAAATACTGAAAGAGAATCTCATAAATATATGGCAGAAAAGAAAAGACTAGAATTGTTCAATTTAAGTATATAGATGATATACATGTTATGGCTATATTCTTTGCTTATTAAACAATGTGGTTCTTAAGTATTTGATACTGAATTTGTTGGTGTGAATCGTCATACGAAACAACACAATTAATGAACTACAATGGCCTAAGTAACTAGCAAAAGAATATGTGATGATGTTCATCGAGAACAAATAAAGGGTTATTGTGTTGCTCGTTAAACATCAAAGCTTGCCTTCAAGATTTGTTTTATCAGGTATTATGAGAACAAAAGGGTTGTTCAAATAATTGCCGTAATCCATAAAAGATGGATGATTCACAAATCTCGTTGGAGAAATCACATCCATAAAACTAGTGCTAAAAATGTCGAAAGACAAATTGATTGAAAGATCACTTAGGAAGTGACATCGCCGTTTAAATTATATTGGAAAGAAAACATGAAGAAACTCCATGTGTATGGAATTTTGGAGTCTTTTGAGTTTTGATCAAATGACGCTTGTGAAACTTTCCTAGAGATAATTAAAACTTCGTTCATAGGCCAAAAGGGAACGAATGACTAGCTTATTGGAACTTATACATATTGTTGTACGAAGTCCATTATGTGTAGTCAAGAGCGATGGATTTCAACTTCATATGCTTTCTTCGAAAATTTGAGTGAATATATGAATATTTACTTAATAAGGATCAAGTATGAAACATTTGAAAAGTTCAAAGACTTTCAAGATGAAGTGCAAAATCATTGTAACAAGAATATAAACAGTTTATGATAAAGATCATAAAGGAAGATATTTGAGTTACAAAGTTTAGCATAATACCTAAGATTTAAGGAATCGTTCCGTGGATTTGCATTTCCCGAAATACCTTAAGGGTATGGAGCGTTCGAGATATGTAATTAAACCTTTTTTGACATGGTAAGATCAAAGGTATAAATCATAAAACTGTCATCATATTTTAAAGATTAAAAGCTTTATAGAATACCGTTTTTCCACCTAAAAGAGCTTCATCATAATCCGCTGAAATGACACCATATAAAGTTATGGTTTGGGATTAAACCCAAGTTGTCCTTTCTTAAACATTGGCATGCTATGCATAAAAAGGATGTTTGAAACCAAAGTCGGATGAACCTGTCTTTGTATGTTATTTCAATAAGCATAAGTATTCCTCCATAAACACCGGAGACAAAAGTGTTTATCACTTAGAACGTCAAGTTTCTTTGAGAAGGAATTTTTCGTGAAAAGTTAAGTGGGAGGACAATAGAACTTTGATAAGGTTAAAAGAACCTTAGCTATATGTGCAAAGTTGCGCAGCACCGAAAAGTGTTCCGGAGGCAGCAACAATGCTCATGGCTCACGTGCCTCAAAGGTTGTGGTTACGGAGATCTAAGTTCCTATTAAAACAAGTAGGTCGGGTAAACAATCAAATACCAAGATTTGAGAGTTAAATCATTATTTGACAATAATGATCCGACTACATGCAAAGAAGCGATGATGATCCCTGACTCCGTCAAATGGCTTGAAGCCATAAAATCTGTGATAGTTCCATACATGAGAAATCAAGTTTTGAACTTGAAGGACCCTCGAGAAAGGTGTAAGACCTTACAGACGTGTTTGCATCTATAAAGAAATAGACATGGATGTTTTACATCTATGAAGTCGACATGTTGGGAAAAAGTTCACAACAAATGTTCAAAGGTTGACTATGATAAGATTTGATCTTTCATAGTGATATTTAGTCTAGACGGATTAGTGTAGCAACCACTACATATAATTTTGTTATATGGTAGTTGAATAAACAAAACAAGTTCTTCTAATAGAATTGTTACCTAGGACATGTGAATAACATGGTCCATAGGGTTTTTTGTTAATTCAAAGGATGCTAAAAGCGTATGCAAACTTCAATGGTTGAAGTTAAGCATCGCGGAGTTGGAATCTTCACAATGATGAAATTGTTAAAAGAGTTTAAATTCATTAGAGACAATGAAGATGCTTGCGTTTGCAAGAAATTAAGTGGGAGCGCTAAGACATGTTTCTAATACATTATGTGGAAGACATATTGTTGATTGGAAATGATGTATCTTTTATTAACACATATTAAGAATTTCATCTCGATGAAAGACTTAGGCAAAACCCAAATAATTGGCATCAATGGACGCTAATATGGTTGTGCCAGAAGTACATAGACGAGATATTGAATGAGTTCAATATAGAAACTACAAGAAAGGTTCTTGTCGCACAGAAAGTATTGAAAGAGTTCAATGTTGATGATATATTCAAGTGTATTGACATTTGGTAAAGTAAAACAAAGATTCAAGTATAGATTGATACTTGATGTATGAAATCACAAAGAGTATTTATATCAATCATACCGTGATATGTACAAATCCAGATATGTCCTATGCTCTAAATGTTGTGAACATATACCAGAATGATTCATAAGATGATCATTGGACAATAGTAAGGATATTCTTATGATCTTTTTGAAGAACTAAGAGTATATTATTTGTAGAAGTGACAAATAGATGGTTAGTTCATTGTAAAAGTACTACATTGATACTAGTTTTGTCACAAAGTACAAATTAAGTTTATCTCAATCTAAACCAAGGGTGGCACAATATAATGGAAAGTGAGTTCCATAATGGATTTGGATGAGTTCCAAAGTTAAAGACATTGTGATGATACTACAACAAAAGGCTAAGTGTATGATGCTATTTTAGCAAAGAAAAGAGGGCATTTGTGTCAAGTAGTTTGTTATCAAACTAGGTGTAGTTCACAGTGGGATAATACTATGAAAATATATTGTACGACAATATTATCAACATGTTTTAACCCCAAAGAACTAAAGGTCACACCAAAGGACCAAATTTGTACGAAGTCATCTCATTAGAGAATGAGTGATGCGTAGAGACGCAAAGACATGCAATTACACACGGACCTGGAAGTGTCAAATCCGGAGATCAGTTGACCACTAGCAATCGTGTACATACAACACTGGAAAGCCATAGGTGTTGAATACACAAAAGTTTGAAACTAGATTATTGACTCTAGTGCAAGTGGGAGACTGTTGGAGATTTGCCCAAGAGGCAATAATGAAGTGGTTATTATCATATCTTCATACTTATGATGAATGTTTACATACCATGCTATAATTGTATTAACCGGAAACATTAATACTTGTGTGATTTGTAAACATAAAAGAGTCCCTAGTAAAGCCTCTTGTTAAACTAGCTTGTTGGTTAATATATGATCATGGTTTCCTGATCATGAACATAGAGATGTTATTAACAACAGGGTCATATCATTAGGAGAATGATGTGATGGACATACTCCTATAGTTAAGCGTAGCATAAAGATCAAGTCATTTAATATAGTTCATTTGCTATAAGCTTTTTGATACATAGTAACCTAATTCCTTCGACCATGAGATCATGCTAATCACCATCACCAGAAGGATGCTTTGATGACATCAAACACCACACCGTAACTGGGTGGCTATAAAGGTGGCATTGAGTGTTCGAAAAGTATGTGTTGAGGCACATGGATCAAGAGTGGGATTTGTCCATCCATATGACGGATAGATATACTCTGGGCCCTCTCGGTGAAATGTCATCCAATTAGCTTGCAAGCATGTGACTGGCTCACAAAGGATCACATATCACGGGAACGAGAAAAGAGTACTTATCAGTAACGAGGTTGAACTAGGTATGCAGAGATACCGACGATCATAACCTCGGATAAGTAAACTATCGTGAGACAAAGGGAAATTGGTATCGTATGTAAGTGGTTCATTCGATCGCAAAATAATCGTAGAAATATGTGGGAGCCATATGAATTTCCAGATTCCTCTATTGGTTATTGATCGGAGAAGTGTCTCGATCATGTCCGCATAATTCACGAACCGTAGGGAGACACACTTAAGGATTCGATGTTGTTGAGTAGTTATGGAATGATTAGTAAGAGACCGAATGTTGTTCGGAGTCTCGGATGGGATCCAGGATATCACGAGGAGATCCGGAATGGTCCGGAGAATAAGATTCATATAAGGAAAGTCCCGTTTCGGAGTTGGAGAATGGTTTCGGTGTTTTCATCGGGAATGTTCTAGAAGGTTCCTAATGTCCCAAGACCTGGGAAGGGTACATGAATGTGTTATATCAAGTTAGTATGAATACATTATGTACTTGGTGTCTTCGCTGTCCAAAATAAAGGGTTTATTCAAATCCTAGTTTGAAAAGTCAAATGACTAGTTTGAAAAGTCAAACGGCTTTTTGGAAAGAGGAGAAGGAAGTTTGAAATCGAGTTGGGGAGGAGTTCCTCCTCCAACCGGCCCACCTCAAGCCGAGTTGGGGAGGGACTCCCCTCCCCTTGGCCGCACCTCCCACCTATAAAGGCAGGGCTGCCCCTCCAAGACACACAAGATCCTCTCCTCTAAACCCTAATTTGGTGCCGCCACCTCCTGCAGCTGCCGCCACCTCCTAGGGCTCCTCTAGCCGCCGACTTGGGCAAACCCCAAGCCCCAGCCGCCAGCCTAGCACCTCTTTCTCGGCGTGTCTAAACCCTAGATCGTCGAGGGCTCTCTCATAGTCCACCATACTCGCCTCCGCTTAAGGCCTGCGAGATCTTCCTCTACTTCGTACCACGCCACAGGCCGGAATCGCGAGGTGAGTGCTACAACCTCCGCCTCACTGGAACAAGGGAGAGGAAGGTCTTCAACAAGTACCGAACGTGTGACCGATCATGGGAGCGCTTAACGCAATGTGGAAGGATCGCTCACGCGATCTTGAGATCGACAAGTGTACGACTACATCACCCACGAGAATCTGCTCTCGTTAACCGCTTTGAAATCTTCGAGGGTGAGTTCCTCTATCGACTTGTTGCTACAATCTAGTAGATAGATCTTGGCTTGTTGTTTGTATGCGATAGAAAATTTTGTTTTCCATGCTACGAACCCCTACAGTTTTCCCTCCGGGGGCCTGAACCTGGGTAAATCTCGTGTCCCCTGGTTGCTTGTCTGTTAACCGTTCTGCGATCTCCAGCACCCCCATCTTCTCCAAAGCCCAAGCTCATAACAATGGGAATTGACGAGATTAAACCTCGTCACCGGTCAGCCGTTTCCCAAATGGAACAACGAACGACATTACGTAGTTGGAAGAAGCGCATGAAGGGGAGAGGGCTGGGAGAGGTGGTTGATGTGATTCTGGCCATCAAAGGCATATATAGGCGAGAGGAAAGAATCATTGCATCATGGAGAGAGGTGAGCATCGTCTCTTGGAAAATAACCATTGGAATAGAGAAAATCCGTTCTCAGATACCCCTTCCCTAATTGAACTGCCAAAACATCTTTTATTAAGATGGATATAGTGCATAACATACAAGTGAAACAAACTTTCTACTATCTCGTAATTCTCAATAATCCAAATGTTGCGATGATAATCATTACTGGGATAACAATAGTTGTGAATGTATATCGTAGGCATATTTCCTTATCGAGCGCAAATATTTTGATTTTCCTCAACTTCAAACTAGACTTGTCGGCCTGGATCTTCTTTTTCTGGATGATATATTGAGAGTCTTTAGCTCCAGTTCTATATTTTCATCTTCAATTGTTTTCTCTACCATCTTGATTTCTTCAATTACAAGCATCCTTGGACTATAAATTTGTAAAATCAAATTGAATCAGCACAACTTTTCAAGAAATCCCTGATGAGCAAACTGTAGAAATATACCTCGTTGGCGTCAGAGACACGTGGTCGCTGGTTCGAGGGGGCGGGGCAGGGAGAAGGGAGAGAGGAGGGAGATTTCAATGCAAGGGGAGGGAGGGAGATTTTAGTGTGGCAAGTCCAAGTTTTGTAGGAAGGAGGTCAACATATGACTTGGAGAGTTGATTTTGGCTTGAAGTCAACAAAAGAACATAAGTCATTCATGATACAAATTTTGAGAAGACTTTGTTTACCTACAAAATAACATGTTTTATATTTTACTAGCAACTAGGTCACATAAAAGGACAATTTGCGTTGAATTTACATTTTTCGATTGTTCTACATTTTTTTTTATATTTTACAAAATGGGTCAAAATTGGCGACATATGAATTCACATCAAATGGTTGATATTTTCCAATTCTTGTGTGGATACTGCATAGCACCCAACTTGGATACTTAAAAATAATGTTTGCAAATATTCTATACCAAACAAGAGCACAACATTAGTTCATTTTAATTAATTTCTATAAATCACCCTTAACTCGTTTAAATAGGAAAAATTAGTTAAAATTCAAGAAAAAACAACATATCAGGGATTTGGCCATCCCATGTGTTCTAGTGTTTTTTAAAATGCAAGTGGCGCTAATTTGCCACATATTTGGTGTAGTTTCTTCACAAAATAAACCCCACTTGGCACTAATAAAATGTAAAATCAACTTTCTGTGAAAATAATAATTGGAAACTTCCATGAACACTTTTGTTTTCCATGCCAAGATGCACCTATGTGTGAAATTAGGCCTCATTATCATGAAGGGATCCATTAAATTGGACATCTCGTGGTTTTTTCCTTGAAAGCCAGGATAATCCATACATGATAACAATTTCTTAGAAATAATTATAATAACTTGGGTTTTCTATTTTTCCTGGAAATTTGGTCACATAAAAGGACTCTTTGCGCTAGATTTACTTTTTTTTTGTTAATTATGCATTTTCTTTGAATGTTTTTAAAATGAGGTCAAAATTGGCTACTTGTGAATTTACAACAAATGGTCAAAATTTTCAAATTTCTTTGTTGATACTGCGTAAAACCCACCTTGTGTACCTTGTATTGTTTTTTCCAATATTCTGGACCAAACTAGAGCACATATGTAGTTCAAATTTGAACTAATTTTGGGAAATATCCCATAACTCATTTAAATCGGCAAAAGTACTTATAATACGAGAATATAAAGATATCTGAGACTTTGGCGTCCCATGTGGTATAGTATTTTTGAAAATTATAGTGGAGCTTTTTTGCCACGTATTTTGTGTAGCTTCTTCACAAACTAATCCTTGTTTAGTACTAATATAATGGAAAATCATCTTTTTGTGACAATTTTTTTTGAACTCCCATGAACACTTTTGTTTGCCATGCCAATATGAACCTATTGCGAAATTGGGGCGCATTATCTTCAAGGGAGCTATGCGATTGGTCATCTCCTTGGTTTTTTTTGGTTTGAAGCAAGAATAAGTCATACTTGATAGAAACTTTTGAGAATGCGTTTCAGAAATAATTATCATAACTAGGATTTAGTTTTTTCTTGGAAATTTGGTCACATAAAAGGACTCTTTGCACTAGATATACATTTTATTTACAAATTCTACATTTTCTTTGAATGCTTTTAAAATGAGGTCAAAATTGGCTACATGTGAATTCACAGCAAATGGTCAATATTTTCAAATTTCTTTGTGGATACTGCATATATCCCACCTTGGGTACCTTGAAATGATTTTTGCCAATATTCTAGACCAAACTAGAGCACATAAGTAGATACCAATCTAATTCTGAATTTAAAGAGTGCGCAGTTATTTTGTGAGACTAAAACTGCTATAGTAGTACTTGGGAGCATGTAAAAGTCACCTGTTAAATCTATGCAGTTAAGTTTCCATAGTCAAGAAAAAAATCTTTTAATTGAAAAGACCACACGTACGGGCAGGGATTAGTCAGCACTGACACGCGCCGCCTCATGCAGCTAGCTCTCAGAGTACACTAGAGTAGATTAACTGCCGAGATACCTGGTATCTTGTTGAAAGGAGCTGTCATAGTATATTATCATGACAGGTTGAGCCTAGTACTGGCAGTGCACTAGATTATGCATAATTAGGGGGGGCACACAAGCATGCTTGTGTTCTCCGATCTTTTCTTCATTTATTGCCGTACATGCAAGTGCCATCTGCCCATTCCATCTCTACTCCCAAAATATTCAAGTACATACATACTCCCAAAATACAAGTCAGCTATTGTTCGAAGTCAAAAAAAGTTAAATTTGACTAAATTCACACAGATATTTCAACGTCTATAATGTAAAATCAATACATGTAGATACATCATGAAACAGGGTTTTCACACTGTACTTATTTGGCATTACATATATCGTTTTTTTTTCTATAAACTTGGTCGAAGGACTTCGCATGTTGTTTTTCCTATGGCATCACAAAACTTATATTCTTTATATTTTGGAAAGGATGGCGTTTTTTTAAATAAACCTACTTTTCATGCTGTTCTTCATATACCATTGAATTCTTGTTATGTTTAAAAACACTTGGCCACCATCTCTAACCACCAGCCTCTATCCAATGGCTCCAACCTTTCAAGGAGCCACCATGATCTTAGGCATTTTTACAATTTCTCACGATGATATGGAAATTTGCCTTTTATTTCCTGTTTCTTCTACTTTCGACTTGGATTTGTTGTGCACATCCTAGATATGCAAAGGCCGGGTGTAAGTCTTCATTTTTTAGATGAGGCTTAAATCTTTTAAGTAATAAAAATGCCCTTTATCAAAAAACCTTTCAAGGAGCTCATGCTAAATGGAACCTTTTTAATAAAAATTTAAAACTTCATATTTTCATTTCTAAGAATTATGAAAAAACACGTAAAGTTCTCTTTTCAGATGTAACACAAATAACAAATCTGAAGATCAAAATAAAGGTTCTCTTTGCCTACCTACATCTAGGGTTTCTAAACTTTAATTTTAGCCAAAATACAACATATTACTCAACAAACATTTACATGTTCGTAGAAAAAATATCTTCTCATATTTTGAATACCATTTTTGCCTTGTATCTACATTTACATTTTTTTTGGTTTTCTTAGAACTTTTGAATTCCATTTTCATTTTTTCCAAAAAGGGGCTCCCTAAAGCTCAGGCTCCATATCATTGTGCTCACCATCCTTTCTCATATTTCTCTCCGATTAACTAAACCCTAAATGTTCGAATTCCCTCCTGCCGATGCTTCTTACTAAAATTCCAACATCGCGCCTCCTTTTCCCACCACGACAAAACCCACCATCCTTTCTTCTTGATCTACTTTTACTTCTGATCAATGTCCACCAACCTTATTGATCTCACACCCCCTCCTTTGGAACACTCTCTCTAACATTGACCTTGTCGACCTTCTCCACATTTCATGCCAGTTGTGCCACCCTTGTTTCTCCATTGTAAGTTCAGGTAGCACAAGTGCATCTCCGGTTCAGGTAACCAACGATGTCACCATGGAGGGTCGATCATGTGTTGGCTAGCCAAGCATAACATCTCACGGATTAGTCGGTCTCTCGGAAAAATATCCTGCATGATCCAATCCTACAAATCACAAGACCAGATAGAAAAAAAAAATCCAAAGGTTTGAATCTTGTAAAATATCCTATGAAGATAAAAAAGACAGCTAAACATGGATATAAAAAACAAATGAAAGCCCATGTACTTGTATGTATGCCATTGTCAGCATTCATGAGGTCCTATACTGTCACTTGCACAACTAAAGCTCAATCATGTCTCATATTTAGCATACACGCGCACACAACAGCTATCCCTCCAAAGGCACTTTTTACTGCCCACCATCTGCTCTGATCTAGTACCTCCTAGCTGGATCTCTCTTGATCCCAACAACACAAATACAGAACAAAACTAGCTTGTCTCTCTCCTGTTCTTGCTCCTCCTGATCGATCTACCCTAAACTCGCAGTAGTACTTGACAAGAGCATGCAGTGCGCCATCCTGTTGCTAGGTAGCTACTCCTAGATAGCCCTCAAAGGCTAAGTAAGCATGCATGCATGCACCTGTAGGACCCCTAGCTGGCCACCTCTTGTGCTTGTGCATACCCTTCTCAACTAAATACCCAGCCAGGGCAGGGCTTGGCTTTGTAAGAGGTGCCCTTGTCTTTATTACTCCTCTCTCTCTCTCTCTCCTCAAGCTCAAGCTGTGCATGCATGTCCTATGCAAAGCCAGCCACAGGATGAGAGAGGGTGGGAGATGGATGCAAGCAGGCAAAGGACATAAGCCTAGCTATGACCTAGACATGGGTACAGATGTGTGTGTGCATGTGTGATGTTTTGTGTGCTTCCTTTGCACAAGATCTAAGGAGAGAGATGGGGTGGTTACTCCATTAATGATTCATGGAGCTTGGAGAGTCCTCTCAGCGTATATGTTGCTGGTTGCAAATGGATACACAGTGCAGTGTTAAGAGTAGTGGTGTTGTGGGGCTTCACTTCCTGCCTAGTGTGGTGGATACTGGACAGTGACCTATACGCGCTCTCAAACACAGAGATCAGATACACACATGCCATGCATACTGGGAGAGGACGGATCGGAGGGACCAAGAGAGTTCAGAGAGCATCACAATTATGCTTACTAGTACAACAGCTTCGTTTTGGATTACAACCGCCACAGAATCCAAGGATCACATTTGCTACTTTTCGCACACGCAGCATCGATCTCAGACAGAGAGGGGGAGAGCGGTGTATGTATGTGTAGATGGAGTAGGATTGTAGGTGTGTGTGAATGTGTGACAGGAGAGAGAAAGGGACGGCTGTGCTCAGAGGTGAACTGATAGAGAACTTTCAGGCTTCTCTCTCTTTCTCTCTCTCTCTCTCTCTCTCTCTCTCTCTCTGTCTCCACCTAAAGCCATACTATTCCTTCTCTCACTCTATCTCTACACCCCCAAACCAACACTTTAAGACAGCCTTTCCCCAATGCATTTGATGTTCCCAAACTGCAGTGTCTTTTTGCTTTTGTGTCATGACACTACTAACTCAATAATACTCCTCTCTAGTAGTACTCTCTCTCTCTCTCTCTCTCTCTCTCTCTCTCTACACACACACAGAGAGAGAGAGAGACACTTGACACTGAAGTACTGAACACACCACCACCACCACACACCCCACCACCGATATATATCCCCTTCCTTTTCCTTTCTCCTCCCCTTCCATTGCATCATAGAGTGTTCAGTCCTTGTTCCTTCTTCCCTTCTCGCCACTGCTCTCTCTGCTCCACCATGTAAGAAGAAGCCTCCACAAGCGCAACTACCCCCCTCATCGATCACTTTACCTTGTCTTGTTGTTATTGTTCATCTCCATGTTCTGAAACACTATTTCTCCCTTGTGTTCCCCTCCTGTTCTGCTCTTTATGTACATTTCTCTTTAGAATCATCGGCTCCTAGCTGTATGTTGTCAAACTAAACAAAGCATGTATGGATCTCCACGAACATCTTGTTTTTTTTTGTTTCTGGTGCTGCATAATTTTGTTCTTGTTGTTTGTGGTGCTTGGTATAGTTTGTTGGTTCAGCTAGTAAGTACTACTTGTCTGTTGCATCCACATCTTGCACATAAGTTTTTTTGGGGAGATCTTGTAGTGGTGGTTATCATTGTGCGACTCTCCAAGAAGTAACTAACCGATGTTTTGAACTTACCAATAATCCAAGGAGGCAAGAAGGGAGCCCCCTGGACCTGAACAACCTGCCTGAGGAGTACGGCAAGCAGGCTCATGTGGAGAGCTCCACGACCACCGCCGCATCCAGCGCCGCCGACTCAACCAGTAGGAAGATCCTCCTTGTTTTGTTCATAGATTAGCACATAGCATCATTTCAGGAAGAACGTACGTACGATCGAGATCCCTGCTGATTTCTTGCCTCGAATGTGCGTTGATCATCAGGGATCAAGAAGAAGAGCTTGGGAGGGAAGGACGATGCCGGCAAGGTGTACCAGTGCAGGTTCTGCTCCCTCAAGTTCGGCAAGTCTCAGGCCCTCGGCGGCCACATGAATCGCCATCGTCAAGGCAAGCTTCATCATCAATCACAACCCTAGCTAGCTAGGTAGCTTCTCTTGCTTCCATGGAATCTGGTGATCTTACTCGTGATTTGTTTCCTTCAGAGAGGGAGACCGAGACGCTCAACCGCGCCCGGCAGCTCGTCTTCGGCAACGATACACTCTCCTCCGTCGGCGCGCAGATGAGGTACGTGGCCGTCCAGACACGAGATCAGCCGTCGATTAGGGTTTTCCATGCCCACCTTTGCACGTTCTCATCTGTCGGTAGCTGCAGTTTCAGGGATGTGAACATGGGAGGCACGCCTCCGTCGGCCGCGCTGGGAGGCGGAGGGTTCAGGGGAGGCGTCAACGGCGGTGTCGGCGGCGGAGACCACCCGTGCCACCCGTTCCGGCCGATGCAGCCCAGGGTGTCGCCGCCGCCGTACCATTACCTCTACTCCACAACTCCGCCGTCCGCGTTGCACCCGATGAGCTACCCGGCGACGTACCCTGCCCCTCCCCGCCAGCAGACCGCCGGCGCCGTCGGCGACTACGTCATCGGCCACGCCGTGTCTCCTGGCGACTCGCTGATGCAGCAGCAGCGGACACGCGGCGGCGGCTTCTCCTGCTTCGGCGCTCCATTCACCACGCAGCCTCCGTCGGCGGCAGCGGCGACGAACGGGCAGGCAGACCACGGGAGCTGCAACTGCAGCTTCGGATGCGGCGGCCACAACAGAAATGTCAATGCCTCCTCTTGAGCTCGCAAGCGAGCAAGCATTTTATGCAACTAATTAGTGTAAAGAGCCTTGCAATTAAGTTAAGATAGGCTGTTAAGTTTTTGGATATTCGGTAAAGAGTGGGAACGTACTGTTTCTATATGGTTTGATTTACCATGAAATTCTAGTACTAAGTAGTCCTACATGTCTGCACTTAATTTTAATTTAATATTGGGTTTGATTTGTGTGTTCATTTTGTGCTGTTTGGTATTCTAGAAATTGATTTTGTTTACTCCAAAATGTTCTAGAATTGGGAATGTTTTATTTTTAATTAATAATGTCAAATATTCCTTTTTATGCATGGAAGTATACTAAATTAAATATATGACATGAAATGAGTTTATAATTGTGTAGATATGTTAACATGTTAATGTGAAAATTAGATTAGATACTACATTGGTTATCTATACGTATACTAGTATACCATTGTCAACGACTAAAAGTCGAAAACCCTCATCATCCATCACTTCACCAGCTTTGAAAATAGAACTTAAGATCATTCTACACTCTCTAGTTACATTAATTTCCCTATACCTGGAGTTCGGAAAAGCTAGCAAAAGCCAGTCAACTTGAATTCAGAACCTGGCATGATGTCAATGTCACAATAAACGCGATTTGACATGAGAGCAACAAGTCAACCAAGAATCCAAGATGAAGATGGCAAAATTATGAGCCGGTTCAGAAAACTATACTATATGCCGCACCGAAGTACACTCTGGATTATGGACAGCGCCGCCGTGTTCTCGAAAAAGATTATGGACAGTGCCATGCATATTGACCACAGTTTTCTGATGGGACAGCTTGCTTTCCTGTCGGCCTGTTATTGCTACACATTAATGTCTGGTGTGCAGGTACACCGGCGTTATCATTTCCAGAATCATCACTAGCAAAATGTCAAAGATGCATTGTAACAGAAGCTGCATATTTTTTGTACTCCCGTGCATATAAGCGCTACACAAGCTACAAGTTAGCACTAAATCTTGTTTACCATCAAAATATGCTATAGTACTGAAAGGCATTTGAAACATGGATATAGTAAATTTTTACAACTATACTGTTCACCTGCTATATTTCTAAAACATTGGATCAGATCATATATGTTCATTTCAAGACATAATTTCTTAATTTTATTAGGTTTACGAACATTGTTATAATACCAATATGTTGTTGATGTTCTGTTCAAGAGACCCCTCGTGTGTTCAAAACTTCCAAAAAAAAGAAACAACCGAGGGAGAGTATATTACTATCGTCTTAATGAATTTAGTCACAATAAAATCGTACGTATTTCATATGATTCTCCAAACTAATGTATGTCTTCACAATTTTGGATCAAACCACAAGTTATTATCCAAGGAAAATATACAATTCTTGATAGAACCGGGAAATTTCCACTGGGAAGTCCCGAATTGGACTGAGCACCCTCCAAAACGAACTGGATATAATCTGTTAAGTCCTGGTTCGGGAGTTCTAGGAAATCTTCATTTGGAAGTTCTAGACTATACTTGTGACTATATTATCTGGGAATACTGATATATTATCGGCGTCTCACGATTGCTGAATGGAAACTCGTTGAGGAAAGACTCCAGAAACGTCTTAATAGTTGGAAAGGTAAATTGCTATCCCTCGGTGAAAGACTGGTACTCATTAATTCAGTACTCACCAACATGGTAATGTATATGATCTCATTCTTCCAGTTACCAAAAGATGTCTTGTCAAAAGTGGACTATTTCCGCTCAAGATTCTTTTGGCAGGGGGATAGTGAGAAAAAGAAATATCGACTGGCCAAATGGAATGTCGTTTGCCGACCCAAAGAATATGGTGGATTGTGCATACATGATTTAAAAGTCAAAAACACCACATTACTGGGTAAATGGTTATTCAAACTTCTTACCGAAGAAGGGGTCTGGCAAACAATTCTATGGAGGAAATATGTTGGATCAAAAGCGGTGTCTAAACTGGTTTGGAAACCAGGTGATTCACACTTTTGGGCTGGGCTAATGGCTTCCAAAAAGCATTTCTTCCGCTTTGGCAATTTTAATATTAAGGATCGAGATGGCAATTTTATCCATGGAGGCGGGTACCCGCGGGGATATACCCGCTAAGAACTGGGGATGGGGAACAAATTGCATCCATGGGGCTAGCGGGGCGGGTACCCGATAGGGTGGCGGGGCGGGGATGGGGGGCAGATTCCCTCCATGGGTACTCCATGGATACCTAGGACCCCACCTGTCAGTCGAATATATATTCAATATTAGGCAAAAAAAAGAGAACCCCGTAACCCCCACTCCACCTCTCGTTCCCCTCACCCAGCCGCCGCTCTCACTTTCCGCGTGCGTGCACAGGCAGAGCATCAGGGGGCCATCGCATGGGAGCACGGACGAAGACGACCGCGGGGGAGGCGGCGGTGGCGGCGAGGCGGAGCAGGAAGAAGATGGGGGCCATGGCATGGCGCCGTCGGTGGGCGGCGTGGAGGCATCGGCGGCCTGCAAGTGAGCTCGTCGGCAGGGAAGGTGGAACACCAGCGAATTCGCGCCCACGGCCCCAGCTCACATCGGCTAGTCACCGGCGCCACCGCGCATCAGGTCATCAGCGACACCGCCCCGCATCAAGTCATCGCCGCCGCTGCCCCGCATCCACATCTGCTACTTGGGCGTCGGTGGGAGATCCCCGTGGAGACCCGACGGGGGTCGGGTACCCGATGTTGATGGGGACGGGGGCCGTTTCTCCCCCGATAAGCTAACGGGGATTTGCGGGGATGGGTACTCGCAGGGATCGGGGCGGGTACGGTGAAGTCATCCCCGGCAATCCCCGGCCCCGTTGCCATCTTGAATTAAGGATGGTTCACAAATTAGGTTCTAGGAAGATAAATGGCTTGGCCAAAATTCTCTTCGTGAACAATATCCAGCTCTATATTCGATAGTTAGGCACAAAGGGGATACTCTCGCTGAGGTAATAGAAACCAATCCTCCTAATGTGTCTTTCAGAAGAAGTCTCTTAGGTCCTAGACTGATGTCTTGGAATAATCTTTTAGTAAGATTATCCAGGATACAACTATCTGAGGGCATGGATGAATTCAAACGGAAATTACTACATCATGGTAAATTTTCTGTTGATTCATTGTATAGAGCTTTGATCCAACCTAATATTCCAGTCGATGACAATAGTAAAATTTGGAAGACGAGGATTGAAGGGTTCGCAGCATAGAAAACAAAAAAATTTCCTACGATGTGAACTATAAACCAAGATCTATTTATACTAGATACAAACAACGGGCGGATGTATATCCGTAGAGAACATACCCTTGAAGACCGACAAAGCTTAACGAGTCCAAACTCGTGGTTGATGTAGACGATCTCTTGCCGATCTCAAGATCGAGAGGAAGTCCTAGCGCCGCAAAAGCACAAGATCCGTGCTCGCACACACGTTCGAGGCACCGAGCAACCTCCGCCTCCTCGCTCCAGCGATGCAGCGGAAGCACAACTCTTTCTTGCCGAAAAGCCACCGGGAACATGTATCTCGCTAGTCCGAGACCATGGGGGATAAAATCTAGAGGGGGAGAGAGATCCTTCACGAGGAGGTGTGATGTGAGAGGAGGAGAGGGGGGCCTTTTATAGGGGAGAGGGGGGGCACCCAAGGGGCCATGCGCCCAGCCATGGGGCTGCCCCCACCTCTTCCACATTCATGTGGGTGGAGCTCCCACTCAAAATGAAAAGCCTCCACTCCCATTAAAAAGCCTCCACTCATAAATCCACTCACATGCATTAAATTTCCACCAAATTTAATGCAAGCTCTCATTTAAATAAAACTCTTTTATTTATTTATTCAGAATTTTGTTAATTACTTTAATTAACAAACATTCACATAAAACCCCGCTAGTATTCCATTTCACATGCGAGAACCAGTTTCAAGAATTTCAGCAAACTTTGGTGTCTAGTGAAATAAATTCCTGCGCTTTCCTTTTCTTTTCGGCATGAAACTTTTGCTCCAATTGGATGTCGGTGTCTCTTAAGTGTGTCACCCTACGGTTCGCGAATAATGCGGACATGATCGAGACCCCTCTCGGATCAATAATCAGAAGCGGGATGGAGACCCATCTTCGACTCCACACATTCAACGATGACTTTCTTGTGATCGTAACCTTTTACGCTAGTATCTTAATCCTTTTGTTTCGCGATATATTACATGTCCGAGATTCGATCATCGGTATCTCCATACCTAGTTTGATCTCGCACGACATGCACTCTTTTCTCGTTCCGTGATATAACATTCTAGTGATCAAATCACTTGCTTGCAAGCTAATCAATGTGATATCACCGAGAGCCCAGTATATCTATCCGCCATCGGGATGAACAAATTCCACTCTCGATCCATGGGCCTCAACATAACACTTTAGTAGTTCTGAACCCATCTTTATAATCACCACATTACGGTGTGACGCTTGATGTTATCAAGAAACTCTTCCAGTGTTAGTGATTGACATGATCTCATGGTCTAAGGATTAGGATCACTTCGTAAGTTGTTATAGCAATATAAACTCAATGACTTTGATCGTAATGCTATACTTACGATGAATGTTCATCACACCATTACACTAAAGATGTGACCCGTTATTAACAACATCCAATGTCCATGATCGAAACCTTGATCATCTTGTTAATCAACGAGCTAGTTTATAAGAGAGGCATAACTAGGAACTTTCTTTTTTTTTATTAAACACACATGTATTAACGTTTCCGTATTAATACAATTATAGCATGCAAAATAAACATTTATCATAAATAAGGAATACGATAATAACCACTTTATTATTGCCTCTCAGGCATATTCCTTGATCTCCACTTGCACTAGAGACAATAATCTAGTTTGAAAACTTTGTATTGAACACCTATGGCTTTCCGGTGTTCCAAATACACAATTGCAAGTGGTTAACATAATCTCTGGATGACGCTTCAGTCCGTGTATTCATGTCTTTGCGTCTTCACGCATCACTCATTCTCCAATGAGATGGCATTGTATAAATTTGGTCTTTCGTGAGACCTTTAGTTCCTTGGGGTTAAAACACGCCGATACTATTGTCATACAATATATCTTTAGTGTTAGCCTGCTATAACCACACCTTAGTTTGATAACAAACTACTTGACACAAATTCCTCCTTTGCTACTATAGCGGTCATATACTTAGCCTTTTGTTGTAGTATTTGTCACAATGTCTTAACTTTGGAACTCATCCAAATCCATTATGGAACTCACTTTCCATTACATTGTGCCACCCATAGTTTAAATTGAGATAAACTTAATTTGTATCTTGTGACAAAACTAGTATCAATGTAACGCTTTACAATGAACTATTTGTAATTGTTTGTCACCTCTACACAAATATATTCTTAGTTCTTCCAAAAGATCATAAGAATATCCTCACTATCGCCCAATGATCATTTTATGATTCATTCGTATATGCTCATAACACTTAGAGCATAGGACATATCTGGATGTGTACATATCATGGTATGATTGATCAAAACATTCGTGATTGCACTCATCAAGTGTCAAAGCACTTGAATTTTGTTTCACTTATCAAGTGTCGATACACTTGAATCTTGATTCAATTCCTTTCCATGCAACAAGAACTGTTTCTTGTCGTTTCTATATTGAACTCCTTCAATATCTCATATATGTATGTTTGGCATAACCATATTGGCGTCACACCATCCACTATAGACATTCACGCTAAATATTCGGTTTTGCCTAAGTCTTTCATCAAAATGAAATTCTTAACCTTTGTCAATAAAAGATACATCATTTCTAATCAACAAGATGTCCTCCACATAATGTATTAGAAATATGTCTTAGCGCCCCACTTAATTTCTTGCAAATGCAAGCATCTTCATCGTCTCCTGATGAAAAACTCCTTTTCATCATGGTGAAGATTCCAACTCCGCGATGCTTACTTCAACCATTGAAGTTTGCATGCCCTTTTAACATCCTTTGAATTTAACAAAACCCTTTTGACCGTGTCATGTACACGTCCTAGGTAACCATTCTATTAGAAGAACTTTGTTTTGTTTATTCATCTACCATATACCAAATTATATGTAGTGGTTGCTACTTTAATTCGTTCGGACTAAATATCGCTATGAAAGATCAAATCTTGTCATAGTCAACTCCTTGAACATTGTCATAAAATACTTTACGACATGTCGACTATTTCATAGATGTGAAACATCCATGTGCTTCTTTATAGATCCAAATACGACCGATAGGTTTTACACCTTTCCGAGGGTCTTCCAAGTTCAAAACTTGATTTCGTGTATGGAATTATCACGGATTTTATGGCTTCAAGCCATTTGACGGAGTCAGGCCCATCATCGCTTCTTTGCATATAGTCGGTTAATCATTGTCAAACAATGATGATTTACTCTCAAATCTTAGTATTTGATTGTTTATCGGACCGAATTGGTTCAATAGGAACTTAGATCTCTGTGACCACAACCTTTGAGGCACATAAGCTATGAGCATTATGGCAGCCTCGAGCGATTTTTCCGCGCTAACTCAAGACATTTAGCTAAGGTTCGTTAACCTTATCAAAGTTCTATTGTCCTCCCACTTAACATTTATGAAAAATTCCTTCTTCAAGAAACTTTACATTTCAAGCGACAAACCCTTTTGTCCTCGGTGTTATGGAGGAATAACCAATTGTTATTCGAAATAACCTACAAAGACATGCTCATCGCTTACTTATGTTTAGCATACCAAAATTTAAGAAAGGACAACTTGGGTTTTACCCCAAACCATAACTCATATGGTGTCATTTCAACGGATCAAGATGGAGCTCTTTTCGATTAAAAGCGGTAGTCTCTAAAGCTTTAATCTTTTAAAACATAATGGCAGTTTTATAAATAACACCTTTGATCCAACCATGTCAAACAAGGTTTCATTACAAATATCAAACACTCCATACTCCTATGGTGTTTTGGGAGATGTAAATCTAGGTGTTTTGCTAAACTTGCAACTCAAATAAATCCCTTTATGATAAAATCATAATTCATTTATTTTCTTGTTACACTTGTAACTCAAATAAATCCTTTATGATAAAATCATAATTCATTTATTTTCTTGTTACAATGATTTTCACTTCATCTTGAAAGTCTTTGAAACATTTTCAAATATTTCATACTTCTTTCTCATTAAGTGAACATTCACTCAAATTTCCGAGAAAGCATATGAAGTTGAAACCCATCGCCATTTACTACACATAATGGAATACATACATCGATATGTATAAATTCCAATATTTTAGTCGTTCGTTCTTCTTTGGCCTTTGAACAAAGTTTTAATTATCCCGAGGAAAGTCTCACAAGCGTCACTTGATCAAATCAAAGACTACAAAAATCCATGAATATGGAGATTCTTCATGTTTTCTTTCCAATATAATTTAAACGGATATGTCACTTCATAAGTGATCTTTCAATCATTTGTCTTGCAACATTTTAGCATTAGGATTTATGGATGTGATTTCTTCAACTAGATTTGTAAATCATCCATATTATATGGAATACGGTAATTATTTGAACAACCTTTGTTCTTATAATACCTGATTCAAATAACAATTATTAAAACAAATCTTGAAGTCTTTCTTCAACTAGATTTGTAAATCATCCATCTTATATGGAATACGGTAATTATTTGAACAACCTTTGTTCTTATAATACCTGATTCAAATAACAATTATTAAAACAAATCTTGAAGTCAAGCTTTGATGTCAACGAGAAATACAAACAACGGTTTGTTTGTTTTCGATGAACATCATCACATTTTCTCTTGCTAGTTACTTAGGCCATTGTGGTTCATGAATTGCGTTGTTCCGTATGACATTTCATACCAACCAATTCGGTATCCAATACCCAAGAACCACATTGTTTAACAAGCAAAGAATACAACCATAACATGTATATCATATATATACCTAAATTGGATATTTCCAATCTTTTCTTTTCTGCCAAATATATTTTATAGATTCTCTTTCAGCATTTCCTTTTCCTTTTAAAAGAATTTATCAACATCAAAAAGTGGCGCCATATACATGACACCTAGTCCAAAGCGTGTATATTCAAATAATAATACCTTTGGACTTGCATTTTGAAGTAGATCACCATCATCAAATGATCGGTATTCTTTCAAAATCCATTCTTTAGTAATCTTTTAGTGTAGTAAACATTTTACATACATATTCTATCCACCCTTATCATGACTTTCATGATCAAGCTACTTTAGCTTATAAAGGCGAATCGTGAGTATAACATTACTTTCCAAAACCCTTTTGGACGATTAGGATGTCTAGCATCTCCAACCTTCGCAAATTCTCATCCAATATGAGAACATATATTATACTCTATCATATTTCAACCAAAACATTGTTTCAGATATCGTTATATCTGCCACACATGATGGTTTCAAATAATTCTTTCAGCTCCTAGATAAACTTGATGTTTAAATCAAGAATCATGGAGGCAAACATGATACTTAAGATACTAACATCGAATTGTTACTCTCGATTTAATACCAATTATTAAATTTCACGGAGTAAATAGAATTTTGCTGAAAGTTTGCAATAGGACTTTAAACTTTAGATTGACACTCAACACAATACGATACCAGTAAGTAAAGTATATATCCGTAATTCTATAGTTCTATTATCTCAATTACAACTATGCATATGGTGGTGAACGAATGACAATGACTACCACAAATTATGCAAATTCACTTTGATTTCATTTATGATAAATTGAGTTCTACTAATCCAAATTAGAAATGAACTCCCACTCAAAAACGACATCCCTCGTGCCTTTTTGGTGATTACATGAACCAAATCCACTACACCAAGTCCGATCATCACGTGAGTCGGTGTAGCTTCAAAGGCGAGCATCAAATGGGCATCATATCTACTATATGACTCATGCTTAACCTTTCGTCCGTGTTCGAGGCCATGTCTGACATGCTAGGCTCGCCAAGTAAGAACCTTAGTATTCGCGTGTAATCGTCTTACACCGAGTGCTCGTGGATTCAAGTACACCCGATCATCACGTGATGTCTTGAGCGGCGAAACATTGTCGGTGCATACTTAAGGAAGAACACATTTTTATCTTGATATCTAAATGAGGGATCATCTTATTATGCTAATAAAACGCCAAACAAGCAATATAAGATGCTATCAAACATCATATGTTTATTAGTGGAATGATATGGTTCCCGCATATGATCTCTATCATGTGCATTGTGGTATGATCACTATCATACCTTTATGTGTAAGTCCAAGGTCTATGGAGATTACACGTTATGTGTGTTGTAAGAGTATCATCTTATACTTCTACTTACAACATCACCATATCATAACACTAACCAAACAACAATCTAAACTAGACGCCTCTAATTTATCCATTGCAAATTTTACGTGGCTTAGGGCTTTCGAAGATAGAACCGTTCTTACCTACGAACATGAACCACAACGAGGATAACCAAATTGTTGACAACTCGTTGTAAATTAGATATTGACTATAGTAGGAGAGACAGACACCCGCTAGCCACTTATGCAAAACTAGTTGCATGTCAAGCGTGGAACAGGTCTCATGTGCGAGGACATGTAAAGTTTGTCCGGGCCGCTTCATCCCACTATGCCACCAATATCCAAAGTACAACTAAGAAGCAATAAAATGATCATCGCCCACATACTCATATGTGTACTACCGTGCAAAGTATCTACGCATAGATCCGGCTCGATACCCTTTCAAGGGTTCGCAGCATAGAAAACAAAAAATTTCCTACGATGTGAACTATATACCAAGATCTATTTATACTAGATACAAACAACGGGCGGATGTATATCCGTAGAGAACATACCCTTGAAGACCGACAAAGCTTAACGAGTCCAAACTCGTGGTTGATGTAGACGATCTCTTGTCGATCTCAAGATCGAGAGGAAGTCCTAGCGCCAAGAAACAGCGCATCCGCTGCACACACGCTCGAGGCACCGAGCAACCTCCGCCTCCTCGCCCAGCGATGCAGCGAAGCACAACTCTTTCTTGCCGAAAAGCCACCGGGAACATGTATCTCGCTAGTCCGAGACCATGGGGGATAAAATCTAGAGGGGGAGAGAGATCCTTCACGAGGAGGTGTGATGTGAGAGGAGGAGAGGGGGGCCTTTTATAGGGGAGGGGCACCCAAGGGGCCATGCGCCCAGCCATGGGGCTGCCCCCACCTCTTCCACATTCATGTGGGTGGAGCTCCCACTCAAAATGAAAAGCCTCCACTCCCATTAAAAAGCCTCCACTCATAAATCCACTCACATGCATTAAATTTCCACCAAATTTAATGCAAGCTCTCATTTAAATAAAACTCTTTTATTTATTTATTCAGAATTTTGTTAATTACTTTAATTAACAAACATTCACATAAAACCCTGCTAGTATTCCATTTCACATGCGTAACCAGTTTAAGCAATTTCAACCGAAAGCTTTGGTGTCTAGTGAAATAAATTCCTGCTTTCCTTTTCTTTTCGGCATGAAACTTTTGCTCCAAATGGATGTCGGTGTCTCTTAAGTGTGTCACCCTACGGTTCATGAATAATGCGGACATGATCGAGACCCTCTCGGATCAATAATCGAAGCGGGATCTGAGACCCATAACTCCCACACATTCAACGATGACTTTCTTGTGATCGTCGGAACCTTTTACGCTAGTATCTTAATCCTTTGTTTCATGATATATTACATGTCCGAGATTCGATCATCGGTATCTCCATACCTAGTTTGATCTCGTTATCGACATGCACTCTTTTCGTTCGTGATATAACATTCTAGTGATCAAATCACTTGCTTGCAAGCTAATCAATGTGATATCACCGAGAGGGCCCAGAGTATATCTATCCGTCATCGGGATGAACAAATTCCACTCTCGATCCATGGGCCTCAACATAACACGTTAGGAGTTCTGAACCCATCTTTATAATCACCCTGTTACTGTGTGGCGTTTGATGTTATCAAGAAACTCTTCCAGGTTTAGTGATTGACATGATCTCATGGTCTAAGGATTAGGATCACTTCTTAAGTTGTTATAGCAATATAAACTCAATGACTTTGATTGTAATGCTATACTTGGATGAATGTTCATCACAACATTACACTAATGTTGTGACCCCGTTATTAACACCATCCAATGTCCATGATCAGGAAACCTTGATCATCTTGTTAATCAACGAGCTAGTTTATAAGAGAGGCATAACTAGGAACTTTCTTTTTGTTTATTAAACACACATGTATTAACGTTTCCGTATTAATACAATTATAGCATGCAAAATAAACATTTATCATAAATAAGGAATACGATAATAACCACTTTATTATTGCCTCTCGGGCATATTCCCTTCAAGGATATCCCTTAAAACGAAGATATTCGCTTGGTATCTCTGTAAAGGGGTGATTCTCACAAAAGACAATCTTGTTAGGAGGAATTGGCATGGTAGCACTGGATGCGTATTTTGTCACCGTAATGAGACAATACGCCATTTATTATTTCATTGTAAATTTGCTCGTGCTATATGGCCAATCATCCAAATAGCCTCTGGTTTATCTCCTCCTCGATCAATAGTCAATATATTTGGCAACTGGATGACTGGTATTGAGGATAAATATGAGATTTTATTTAGGGTGGGAGCGCTTGCCATTATTTGGTCGCTTTGGCTATGTAGAAATGACAAGATTTTTAATAGCGTTGTATCTTCTCCCTTGCAGGTTATCTATCGAGCCACGGTTGTCCTCCGATCATGGACTTCTCTACAACGTATGGAGTTCCGCGACTTGTTTGAGGAGGGCTATAGACGGTTGGAGGATACGACGCGAGATATCTTCTCCCGGCATGGATGGCAGCAAGCTGTGGATAGATCTTCCTTAGCTAGTTTGGAGAACTGTGTTTTGATTTTCATTATTTTGTAATCCCGTTTTATTGCTTTGGTCCGAGACTGTGTGGTTGATCGGCTGTGTGCATCCTAGCTATACAGAGGCCGGGTGTAAACTTACTGTTAAGTAATAAAGCGCCTATTTCCAAAAGAAAAACTTGTGACTACATGGTGAGGAAAAAACGTTGAATCGGTGTTTTGAGAAAACAAAAATCATTCTAAAGTCCCCCCGGGTAATAGAAAGGTGTTTGAAACATTTTTCTAGCCAACTCTTTTTCTCACTAATCCATAGGTTCCATGCAAGATTTGTCCATGGTTTCGAGGAAAGTATTTGTGTGGAGAAATGATGGAAAAAAGTTGGATTTGTGATAAATTCTTTGAATTTTTTCAATGAAGGAAGCTGCTTTAGTTTTCAAAATTCCCATTTTTATAGTATTGCATACCTATGATGGGCGTGGAGTTTTGGCACTCAAAAGCAACTATGAAATCTAATCTTCAAGGTATCCATGACTTCTTGAAATTATTTTTTGGGCTCTCGGTGACCTAACATATGAACTAATAACGACAACCTTACATGGATACTTCTTAAATTCCCATGTAATAAATCATCCAAAAACCATACGGATCCTAGATTCACTTCCAACTTTCCTCCAAGCCTCCACTAAACAAGTAAGGATACTTTTCACAAGGGAGACTATCACCAAGAAATCATAATTTAAGACCATTGAACACAACGTGACCCAAGAAACACCTCTAATATGCAGGATGCTTGATAGTTATCAAGAACTCAAGACATGTTAGTAATTGCAAGATTAATCGGACTATTATGCATTATAAAATTGTATCTAAAATAGGTATTATTTTTGGAATTTATCCATTGAGTACCCTTGAGCCATGCACCTTAAATACTCATATATTCTTTAAGTATACATCATTAGAACAATAAGCTCGACAGGCATAGCAACCCCACATGACCATCAAAACAATTTATAGTCTTCATACCCATGTTAAAAAAAATTAGTAATAATTATAGTAATATATATTCTAACTAGATAGCTGAATTACATTCTTATATAGTATAGTTTTCTATTACACTTAACAAAATTAAGCACATAATATTGTTCCATATTTTAATATACAATTTTAATTGTTATACTACCTAGTTTTCGTCATTGCAATTATACTTCCGCTACTCCATAGAAGTTACGTGGGTGCTTCCTCTTGATAAAAGGACATAAAATAAATTGATTCCTCTAGATCTGAGAACAATCATATTCCTCCCTACTATTTGAAGCTATGAAAAGCAGTAAGCCTCCATAAAATAATGTATGGCACAATATGAATAATACTGGACCACGTGTTGGGAACTTTCTAACATAAATTACAATAATTATATTCGTGGGTTGTGTACTTATTTTTGGTGCAGAGGTCCGGAGAAAGAAAACCTTCGTTTGCAGAAAAGATGAATTTAAGAGAATATGTACACGTTTGTTAATTTTTTACTACTAGAATAAATCTTAAAATAGAGATATAAGGAATACCATCTCCCATATATCTTAGTAGAGGTTTTTGAATACTATGGTGTTTATGTTAGGGTTGTAGGTGTAAAATACGTAAATTCTAGAAGGTATTATAGTAAAGGTGTAAGTAGTAGAAAGTTCTAGGGCATATATGAGCTATCAAAAAATTGTCCTTGAAGTTTTGGCCTTATTACTAGTTTTTGTTCATTTGATAAACATGCCTTTCATATGCTTGTTGGTTAATAACAAAGTGCACCTCTTGATAAGTTTATGCTTAGTATAAAAATAAAATTGTTTCCTTACTAACTCAAACACGACTTAACTTAGCAAGAACACATTCATGTTTTTATTTGAAAATCCATCTATCTCATCGAAGGATAAATAGAGGGCCAAGCAATCGTCAAGGAGGTGGATCACCATAGGAGGGAGCACATCAATATCATCTTTCTGTAGGTGAACACGAGTTTTATTATGTCCCATCTAATAAATAGCGTCATGTTCTTCGTGAAGGTAACAGTGATAATCCTTTTTTCCTCGGTGGTTTGTTGAGTTAGTCATTTCACAATGGAGTGTATCTTAGCACGCCATCCTAGATAGTGGTGTACCTTAGGAAACAACCACTCCAAATGCATTATCTTAAGGGTTGTATCTACATTTAATGGTTTTGAGGACATGCAAGCATGTGATTGGCTAATCATGTATTTTACCTATGGTTCTGTGCAAGTGTTGTATTTTAGCTAAAATACAACATCACCTCTCTCCTTATTAAGGATAGTGGCACATAAGCAATTTCCCTATGATGCCGTGCTTATAAACTCCTATTGTGAAAGTCCTTATATAATGCTTATTAGTTCCCCTCAAAGAATAATTAAATGGGACCGGTGTCCCAAAAGTCTTACTATAATATTCAGAGATATAGATTTTTATACTATCTTCGCCCACTATGGTTTTTTCCACTTGTTTTAGTTGATTTTTTTCTTATTTCTATGTTTTCCATTTGCAATAAGATAAATATATTCCGTGCTATTTCCACCTTTGTGAATGTGTATAACCTGGGCCCTTTGAGTCCACTTAGGGTGTGTTTGGTAGCCTGGGTTGTCTATCTCAACTCATGCAAGCTGAGTCTAGCTATGCCCACATCATACAAGTTTGTTTTATTTGCTGTGTTTGGTAGGTCGCATGAGCTAAGATGTGCTGACTTGAGATCCTGTTTGGTAGGTCATACGAGTAGAGCCGTGCCAGCTATTGGATAAAAAACGATTAGGTCCCTGGCTAAAAAGATCAAAAGCGATCAGGACCCTGGCTAGAAAGATGAAAAGCGATCAGGTCCCTCAGAGGTTGTCGGCACCATTGCCGGCGAGAGGAGCCGCTGCCACACGCCTCCGCTGGCTCCGCCGCGCGCCACTGTCTCCAGGATGTCGAGCTCCCCCTTCCCCGCCGCCAGGAGGCCGAGCTCCGGCTCGGCGCGCGCCGCCAGGAGGTCGGGCCTCTGTAGCTCGAACGAGGCAAGGATTGGCGGCAGGAGGCCACACGCCGCCACCAGGAGATCGACAGGGACGATGAAGAGGACGGCGAGTTCGCCGGGGGCGTGGACGAGGACAGTGGAGCTCGGCGGGAACGGTGGGCTCGACGTGGACGAGGAATGGCGGCGCCAGATGCGGGGAAAATGAGTCGCTGCGAGGGATGAGGGAAACGAGTCGACGCGTTGGGGGGAAAATGAGGTGCTGGGGCTCTGACCCCTGTCGGGCTAGACCGCGCGAGTGGGACGGACTCGGCACTGCCGAGTTGTGAAGCTCGATCTGAGCTTCGCAACCGGGCAGGGCCGAGGGGGTGTTTCCGTATGAAGCGGGCACTGCTGTATGGAGCCGACCCGACATAACAAACAACAAAAGGTGGGATGGTGTGAGAATATCTGGATTGCCCCGGGCTACCAAACACTGCCCTTAGTATTCTCTTCTCGTCTAAGTTTGATCACACGTTCATTTTCATCCTTCATGGCATCATGTTCCTCTACAATTAGATGTAAACTTTTAGCTTTAACTTCTATCTCATCTATAATAGTAGCCTTTCTTTCTCATTTTTGTATTTCACACTTAGATTATTTTTAGTTTAGACAAGGGAAACTCCCTAGTTTGCAACTCACAAATATTGCCATTGCCTCCGCCTTACTGACATTCCATTTTTATAGAACTTTCTGAGAAACCCATTTGGTCTAGGGAGTTTTATTATGTTCCATCTAAAAAGTGGCGTCATGCACTTCCTTCTCCATCAAGGCAACAAGAAGAATACTTTTCCTTGGTGATTAGTTGAGTTAAATCATATGTTATTAGTTCCCCTCAAAGGAAAAAAATAGTTGGACCGGTGCCCCAAAAGGGTTCCCTATAATATTCCGTGATATAATATTTATATTGTCCTCTCACTATGGTTCCTTCCTCTTGTCTTAGTTGATTTTATTCTTATTTCAATTATTTCCATTTGTACTAAGAGAAATAGATTTCGTGCTATTTCTACCTTCGTGAATGTGTTTAAGCTTGTCCCTTTGAGCCCACCTAGTCTTGCTTCTCGTCCAAGTTTGGTCATTTTCATTGTTCATGCCATCCCGTTCCTTTACACTTAGAGGTAAACAGTTAGCTTCAACGTCTAGCTCATCGATAATAGCCAGCAACCTTTCTTTCTCTTTTTTTGTATATCACACTTAGATTTTCTCTCCACCCTTTTAGGAAGTCATGGGAGATGTCGAATCCTCTTTCTCCATCTCGTGATCGGTGTATCACCCTAAGATAATGTGGCCCATTCGGCTTCCACCATCTCATAAAAATCATCTTGTCGTAACCAAGACAAATCAAATCAAGTGTTGTGACAAATCAAACAATTCTTAAGGTCCTCTTTGGAACCACTAAGTGCCGGACCATGGGAGATGAAGGATTGAGATACGATGCACTAGATTTTCTAGATATATAATAAGTGCTAAATACTTCAATTTTAGAACCTCACAAAAAATATAAAGAAATCATTGTTCACAATCTTCATTTGAGTCCCTGAAATCTGCTCTTTTTTCATGCGTGGGCTTGTTGATCCAGCTCCATGTCTATCTCCAAGGATCGATTGGGCTACGATGAGCACATCTGCCATAGCCGCATAGCTATAGATCAAGATCTACAGGTGCTGGCTGGATAGTAGCTCCATAGCCCGGCTAGCCCACAAAACCCTGCATGCATTGCATGCATGTACACCCAGGCCAACCAAATGACTGGTGGTGCGTGTGAGCTTCTCGATGCATGCATACATGTACATATCATATCGTTCGAGTTGTCAAAGCAAGCAAGCATGCCTGCCCTGCGCAGCCTCCTCATCCTCCTAATGCTCGACCTCAGCTAGTAGCTCCCAGTCCTACTACCACACCCACACGGCTAGCTTTAATCTGTGATGCATCCTGCACGCCAGCCCCTCTCTCATCAATTCAAAGCAGCAGCCACATATAAGTAAATAAACTCTTTCTCCTTATTTTTTGAAAGGAAAAGGATCTGGAAACCTTTGCAGTTTGCGATGTTTAGGTGTTTATGCCAAGGCAGCCAGGCATGCATGCGCAGCTACTTGGGTACACATGGAGTAAACTATAGGTTGGCATGAGGCCCTAAGCCTGTAGCCCTGCCCAGCCCTAAGCTCGTAGCTTCTGATCAGCTGCCTTCTTTATTTCTATGATCTTTAGCTGCCGCGCGCCCCCATTTGGCACGCAGATTAACAAGGGGAACAATCCAACCACATGCAAACAAACCTTCAGATCGCACTTGCAGATCCAGAGCAAAAAGGAGAACTAGTAGTAGTACTTGACTATCCAAGCTGCAACGCAGAATGTGGACGGAACCGGAAAGTGGGAAACAGTCATAACAACAAAAGGTGCTTTTTTTTCTTGCTTTCGGAATTAAAAAGCTGGAGGTTTGTGCTGAATTAGTATTAGCTTGGGCTCTAGGAATTGCTATTCTCAGTTGCATTACATATTTGTTTTTTCTATGTTGGCTAACTGTGACATACATAACTTCGAAAATACGCATCTAGCTAGTCTTTTTGTTGGACTATGATTCATCAACCCTAGAAAAGAAATCAAATTTCTATGTCCACTTATAAATACTAGCATTTTCTTATTTCTAAGTCGCACGAGAAATAGTTGTTTCTATATGTTCAGTAATTTAGCTGTACACAGGACTTCTCATATGTGCAACTAAGCAGATTTTGTTGGATAAAGAATCAACGGTTAAGATCGTGAGGTTCCAATTTAAGACTCGTCTCTCGCCCTGCGTGGGACAACAACAGACGCTCCCCCGTCGTGCCACCTCTCTACTCCCCTCCTCCATCCCCATCTATGTCGTTGTCGGCGCGGGCCGTCGGACGTTGCCTGTGTGGAGCCGGCAGCAGCGGTGCTTCCCGGCGTGACGGCGGTCCAACAAGGCCCGGGTGACCATGGGGTCGATGGGGTGTCCTCTTGAGTCTTGGCTGCTAGGTGTCGTAGTAGTTGCGGAAGGCCAGCTGGTCGACGGAGAGCGGCCGGTGGCACCTTCTCAACCTAGATCCGGGCCTTTTAGATCCCATTTGAGCCTGTTAAGTAAATACGTTTTACTTACAAGTATGGTCTAGAATGTTTGCATTGATGGCGCGATCTTGAAGGCTTAACGTACACATTCAATATTGTTTACTTCTTTAGTTCCGGTTTGAAGGACACAATTTGCAAACCAAAATATTTAGACATAAAAGTATTTTATGTATGTAATTACTCCGGTATGAAAAGAGAAAAATGCTTGCATGCACATGTGTGAACAAATGTGAGTACATGTTCTTCTCATGGACCAATTAGAGAACACCTAGGTCCAAGATAATTGCAAATTATGTCCTTTAAACCGGGACGAAGGGAGTAAGTATTATTCAATTGTTTTTTCTACTCTCCATTTCTAAATAAGTTTTTCACGAAAACTCAAAAAGCATTGTGTTTTGATTTATTGATAAAAAAGGAGAGTTTTGTACAAAGTATACATAGTCGTCAAAAGGCGCCCACCGACACATTCAAGGCAGTATATGGTCAAGGCCGCTACGCGAACATTACAACAGACGCCTCCAAACAAGTCCAAGACTAGATGCGCACACTAAACACAAGCCCCGCCACCGGAGGGAGAATCCAATCCGCAAAGAAGGGCAGATTTAGGCCACTCTGGTTTTGGAGAAGACGGTCAAGAAGCACCACCACCGCCCACTGCCGCAATATTCGTCATTGCAACCTAAACCAGCAGCCATTATCCACCCTCGTCGAGTGGATCCATGCAACCGAAACAACGCAACAGAGGATCCTCCTCAATCCACAATCCTTGCCACAGGGGTAGCCGAGCTAGCACGTCGTCGGAGCTCCAAGGGTCTTCTTGCCAGAGTTAAAGCATGCGCCATCACCATGCGTGCCACCTATAGCCGTACCACCAAGGACAACGCCTCCAAGGAGGGAGCGACGTCCAGGACGCCATCGTCATCCGATCTGGCAAGCCAGATCTAGGTTTTCACCCCGGAGACTAAACCACAAGGGATGGGTGATAGGTCGATGCTCCTCGACAACGCCCCCAAGAGGGAAACAACGCCCGACGGCGCTGCCGTCATCGGCACCAACAAAGGTTGGGCAGGGCTTTCGCCCGGAGCACCTCGATCACCACTCGCGCATCGGCGCAACCTCCGAGACCCGATAGCAAGATCTTGTTGCCGACGACACCACATCAATTCGAGAACCCGGTTGGCCCACCATCCTCCCGGAGAAGGCCACCACAAGTTGTAGGTTCCGCGGCGATATAGCAACGCCTGAGGTGTGAACCTCGTCGCATGAGCACCCATGCACCGGCCAGCACTAATCCGCGACAAGGATGCCAAAAACAGCGTCATGATACAGATGCACACTGCAGCTCGTTGCCAATGGTGATCAAGCTGCACCCACCACAAAGCGCATTGCCCGTCCATCGGCGCCATCATCGATGAGGTGGCGCAGCACTAGGGGTGACATCGCCGCTGTATATCGTGGGAAGGGGTAGGTGGGAGGAGGAGAGGGGCGCCGCCATCGTGGGTAGTGCGCTTGTCGCGTCGCGAAGGCCCATCCTTGTGCCGCTCCTTGTCGGCATCCTCCACCATCACCCCGCCAGTCTTCGACGCTGACGACTAGAAGCTTCGGCCGGCTGCACTCCACCAGGTGGTCTAGGGATCTTACCTCGCAGCGGGGGAGGGATTGTATAGCAAGGCCGTAGACAACCCGCGGTGGCCTCCGCACGAGCAGGGGTTCGGCACACCACCGAACCAGAGTTGCGGCCGCGCTCAGCCCCAAAGCCTGGGTTGGTCCTGGATGGACCTGAGTGGCTGCTTTCAGATCTAGGCCCAGGGTGAGCCCAGATCGGACCCGCAGGGGCCATGTTGTCATCGCCCCACCGCCGGCCTCCACGCGCTGCAGCAGCCTCGCAGCTCCCTCATCACCATCGCCGCAAGCCGCCCTCCTGGTCCATCACCCCGCGCCGAATTACCATGGCGCCACCCGCGACCCCTCTCCGCACGAAGAAGGAAGCTCCGCGGTTCACCGCCTCTCCCTCCGTCTTTGGCGGCCAAGCGCCACCATCGCCGGCAGAGCGGCAGGGTGCTTTCGGGAGCTTGCTGCCTGAGTTTTGGGCGCCTGGCCAGCATGAGCCTCGGGAGCGAAGGGGTATCACTGCCTCACGAAATTCTACACTCCATTTTCCTGAATAAATGACTTGGATTTGTATAGATTCGTATACACTTTGGCGTGTTTTGTATACATACGAAATTAGACAAATCTAAGTTACTTATTTTGAGACGAGAAAGTATATAAATTTGTAGCGCAGAAGTGGTTGATAAGCTGAACAAAGGCCCGGAAAATACTCATGGACGCACACGAGCAGCTTGAAAACGGCAATGCATGTGTTCCAACTGTTGGCATTTTGGAAAGAAATGGGACAGAATGAAAGATGCTACAAGCAGTACCTGCATGACAAGTCTTACCTTGTCTCCTTTTCTCTTCTAGGCACATCATAAAATACATATAAAAGAAACTAATACATCAGGTCTAGCTTGAGGTTAGCTAGTGGGACCCTAGTGGCATCCAGGCACTTGTGTTCCATCGAAAGGAAACCCATGGTTTCGGTTAGAGGGACATGGTTCTGACCGAGGGTCCCGTGACACAGTCTGACAGATCGATGCAGTGACTCATTGGCTCTGTGGGAAGATACCTCTGGTACATACTGTAGCAGGGCGCAGCCCTTTGCGTGCTGTCAATCAGTCTATGGAGAGAAAAACCTACACATGCATGCAGAACCAGGAGACAAGAACTTGCCGATGCTAGTACTACTTCATAATTTACTAGACCAGCAGAGGCACACTGTTGCTCTGAATTGTGTCATTTTTCAGTAACTTCTCATAAAATATAATAACTTTGAAAATTGTGCACTCTCCCAAAAATGTAGTCAAATTTATAAAGTTTGAGTAATATTCAAATATTTAGTTTGGCTTCAGAATCTTTTGTATGAATTAATTCGTCTCAAAAAGTATTTTCATTTCAGTCTTTAGGTACAAGCGAGTTACATTTTGAAAATCATGTCAATCTACAAAGACAACTCCTTGGGGTTAAAAAAAACTCCCAGCGGTTGAAATCTCAAAAATTCTGAGAAAATATCCTATAGATAAGCAGGATGTACAGATTTTATTTAGCATATATTCTCGGCTATGATCTACACAAAAATACAAATATGTG
This sequence comes from Avena longiglumis, assembly GCA_030063025.1. Lineage (NCBI taxonomy): Eukaryota > Viridiplantae > Streptophyta > Magnoliopsida > Poales > Poaceae > Avena > Avena longiglumis. Next base: position 566,281,636 of record CP125973.1, read on the forward strand.
GAGCAACTTAGAGTTACCTTTTCCTTTTGGAGACACCAATTTATCTGTTCTGTAGCTGCATATTAACATATTTTTTAACGTAGTCTTATAGATGTACAGGACATACATCTGTATATATCCGTTAAAAAAAGGTTGTTTTCAATATATTTTTGAATCTTTTAAATTCTAGGCTGCTTTAGCCCGGGAGCCTAAACTTCGCTCTCAGGAATGATGCTTTTGTTTCTTGAAGGCCTAAAGGGTGGCCCAGGGGCAGGAGTTTCCAGTATCTATATTGACCTAGACGTCTTTCCTTTTGCTATTTTTTTTAAATAATACGAATTATTTATTAAATTTTATGAATAATACACAAATTTGAGAAATGTCAAATCTAGCGCGGCCTCGGGGGATTAACTCCTAACCAGTACCTTTTGAGGGGGTCCCCAAAAGGTACTGGTCGGGAGTTAATCCCCTGAGGCCACGCTAGATTTCAAAATTACCAATTTCGTGTACTCCCTCCGTCCCAAAATAGATGTCTTAGATTTGTCAAAATTTGGATGAACCAATATACTAAATAGTGTCTAGATTCATCTAAATTTTAAAAAATCTAAGACATCTATTTTAGGACGGAGGGAGTATTATTTATGAAATTAATTAAAAAATGTATTATTAAAAAAATTGACTTTCCTTTTGGCAGCCATTTTTTAACAGGATTTAATCATCATAGTCTTATGAAAGCATTACTTCTGCTGAAAATAAAGAAAATATTGAATGCCGTATTTCAGGCAACATGAAAATCACAAACACATGAAATAGACTGAGGATGTGGACTTGGGACTTGGGTGTGTGTATGCAGACTTTTGACACAAAGCCTCAAAGGAATATTGGGCCGCGTCTCCACATTCTGTCGGCTTCGCTATTAGGCCTACAAATGTCTGGCCCATATGGCCGCTCAAACCAATCTAGAGAGCAACTTCTGCGCGCCCGTTCGTCAGTGTTCATTCCTTCCTACTCCTTTTGACCTGTTACACTGGAAAACCACTTTCTGACTCTGCTAATCCTTTCCAAAAGCAAAATCACCAATGCCTCATTTGGTCCCTACGATAATGGTGTTTGTCAGCACAAACAGTTGACACTCTACGACATGACATCGAAATGAAACCCGTTCCAAATCAATGTAACGTGTCCTTTAATCCTTTTTGTGTTGCTATCTTCCAACTGTCCCTATCTTTTTTTAAAAGATAGAATACATAGGATCCGAGTAAGTTTGTGAGATTGCTTTTTCATTCATGGCATTCATTTTCTACATGGCAAAGACAAAGAGAGGAAGAAGGATGAAAAGGTGGGCAAGATCCTTAATTGTGGAGGCAAATCCAAGTGTCGGACATGCATTTGCTTGTTATCATCTTGTGATTGATCCATCCATCCATAAAGGGCCAACCCTAGCGCCCGCCGCCACCCTCTCCCCTCCTTCTCTTTCCCCCACCTCGTCGCCCCCGGAGGGCCGCCGGCCTAAGGCGCGTGTGGATCCGGTGAAGGGGGCGGCGGGGATCTGTCTTGGTGGCTCTCGCGTGGCTGAAGGAAGGAACTCTCCTGCGCTAGAGAGCCTCGGATCCAAGGCGGCAGCCTCGCGTGGGTGGACGACGTCGACGTGCGGAGGTCGCGGGATCTGAAGAGGGCTGCTCCTCCTTGCGCTTCTCCTTCCCGGCCCTGGACCCTATTTCGGCGGCTGGTGGGTGCTGGAGGCAGGGCTAACCGGGGGAAACCCTTGGCCGCCACGATGTCGACGATGCTACAGGCGTTGTTCTCCTTCCTAAGGTGACATCGAGGTGGAAACATCGACCATTTAGGTGGCTGAGTCGGCACGCTCAATCCGTTCACCGAGAACCGGCTGGCGGTGTAGGGATCACTGCGTCGGCATTAATAAAGGAGGTGGTCCTTGGGTTTCTTTCGCGCGAAGACAAAGATCTGCTTGTTGTCTGCCCTCGTTGATCTGGACTGCAGAGGCAAGTTCCAGAAGTCTCGGCCGGTGAACTCCCATGGGCGTATCATGTCTGGAGATTGCTGGATCGGAAGGTACTCGGTCGTGCGTACCTTGTTTTTCTGGCCGTTTGATTTTAGCGGGAGCGTTGCGAAGCTCTGTTGTTTGTTCCCACCAAGCGTCATTCAACGAGCCATGGTGAAGTCAGATGTGGAGAATGTCAGGAAAGTGGAAATATGAGGGTAGCGATGGTGATTTTAGTTTTTGTGGCGACGGAGAACTGGCTACGTGATCTGTGACTCGTAGCAGCGTCTGTTCATGCGGGAAGACAATACAAGAGGAGTTCTCAGTCTTACCTTGCAGGGTAAAATCCAAGGTCTGGCCTTAACTGGTTGTGTCTGGCAATGACCTTGTTGAAGGCGTTGTTTTGCAAGAGAGAACTTTCTCCAGGTGAAAACCTATGATCGTTGAGCAGGAAATGACGGCTCTTGGGCGTTGTTTTCTTCTTGAAGGCGTTCTTATTGGAGTGGAAGACTGCTGATGTTGTTTTGATGGTGTCAGTGTAGTTACTTTGAGGAATAATTCTATGTAGAGGGACTTTTCTTTTTTGTATTTTTTCTTTTTTCTTTTTTCTAGGATGTGTGCGTCTATAGGGCCGTTAGGGCATGCATTGTTGCAGAGACTGGGTGTAATTAGTATCCCTGTGATATTAATGTATACTCTTTTCCAAAAAAAATCAATCCATAAAGTATAAGAATGCCGCTCCCTCATACGCTCGACATGTGTGAGCGAGTGAGATCACGGCAAGCGCCATTGGATCACGTCCAGAGATGGGAGAGATTGAGAGGGTTAAGGTATTTTTAGGATTATGAGCATATATATTATGTCATGGTTATATCAGAAGCGATTAAATTTAGTGTATTTGATTGGAGGGCCACTCAATGCTTTGTGAAACATGTGGCTTTCCTAATCATCAATCTTTGTTTACTTTTGTCTTTATCGATGTGCGTCGGTGTCAACTCATGGCCGCCAATTTCTGGCTTGCCTTATCTTAGACACGCCTTATTTTACCATTTCCATGTACGATAGATGGTGTTTAAAGATCATTCGAAACTAGTAACCAATATGCAATTCTATCGGGGATGAAACAAGAGTACCACTCTATTTGACGCTCATTAATTTCATCAAATACAACAGCGTATTCATCGGCCACGAGTGAGCCATCACAGTATCGTGGGTTTACTTTTTATTACTTTATTTTGAGATGTTTTGATGTTTATTTTATGTAGTAATTAAGAACAGTGCTAACGCGCGGCGCCGCATATACATGCTCCCGAGCGGCGGTTGTATTCAACGGGGATTTTGCTGCTCTGTTGGATTCACGGGGATACCTGCTCGGTTGGATACATGCTCTCGGGGGAGCGGCGGCTGTATTCCCAAGCTCCCGAACTACAACGCTAGTAATTGCTAGATTAACTAGATATGGCTGATTAATAACTGCTAGATTAATTTTACCTAGTTGTCATATTTAATTGAGAGAATTCCTTATTTGACACTACATTCAAATATGATTCCTTATATGACACTAGTAAATTTTGACTTTCTTATTTGACACTTGGTGTAAACTTTGATGCCTTATATGATATTCTAGTGCGTTTTGGGAATTAACTGTATTAGCTAAGAACTAAAAAGACACTTTTGCCCCTGATGCATAACATGACCAAAATCCATACATTATATAATTATTAGAACACAAGATAATTAATGGCCAAGGTTTATGAATGTAGAGCTATTACATATGGAGATCGCTCAATCGGATCTAAGCAAAAAAGAAGAAGAGCTTATCTTTCTTTCTCAGACTGAAGATTTAAAGGAAACACGTATACGTATTAATTAGCGTATGGATACATATAGATACGTACTAGCCAGTGTATACTCCGCCTGTCCACCCGCGCGCAACACCACGAGTGCACCTCTATATATACAAGCTTGACGGCTTGTGCTCACATCACCACAACAACACAAGCTAGCCCGGGCATACGCATACCGGAAGCGTGATTGATTTTTTGCAAGAAAATACATATGAAAACGGTGAAGAACAATGACATATATGCGTATTTCAATACAACTCTGCAAGAATAAACATGCGGGATAAGCACACACGTACAGACGGGCTCAGTATTATTCGATTGGCCACGATTTCATTTTGGGTTGGGCAGTTAGACACATAGCGACTATGTCCAGGGTATTTTGGTCCATCCAAAACAAAATTAACAGAACCATGTAACGGAACTAACGGTAGTGTCATCTAAGGCATCAAAATTTACACCAAGTGTCAAATAAGGAAGTCAAAATTTTCTAGTGTCATATAAAAAATCATATTTGATAGTAGTGTCAAATAAGGAATTCTCTCTATTTAATTGTTACTAACTATCAGATTGTTACTAACTATCAGATTAATTAGGTTTAGCGGAAAATGTGAGACAAATGAAGCTCAGGTTCAATTGTTACTACTAACTGCCAGATTAATTATGTCCAAATTGCCAGATTAAATATAGCTTAGTTGCCCGTTCAACAGTTAGTAATTTTTATACTTACTGTATTGGTACTAATTGCGAGATTACTAACTGTCAGCTACGTGTAGTTTCCAGATTGATTAAACCTAATTGCCATATTAAATTCGTGCTAGTTATCCGATTAATCAGGTACACCTCAAAATTTGCAGCCGTATTGAATCCATCATCGTCCAGAAAATCTGGCCATATTAAGTTCACATAAAAATCGAGAGTATTACCGTGAAAAATACTCGTATACGTACGTAGATCGGTCGGCCGGCCGGCTGCCGCGGTCAAAGTATGTGTATTGGTATGACTGCCACCGCACAAAACACCATGCGCATGGCGCCTCGCGTTAGATTGCTAACGCGCGGCGCCGCCCAACTCAAATCCCGAGCGGCGGTTGTCAGATCACGAGGAAAAACAGGCGCGCGAAAAAATCCTCCTCAGCTGACGCCTCCAGACAGCGGCATGCACAGCATCTGGGCCTCCGCGGGACAGCTGACGCCTGGGCCTAGGACAGCTGTACTGCCAACCCACACTGCCAACCACGAAAACCCATCCCCTCTTCCCCATCTCTTGTCCTTTGCATTGTGCTTTGCAACCACTCCCATCGGCCACCTCCCACCTTCTTCTCCCTCAAGAAAACAGAACCAGATCTGAAGCCATGGAGGAGCAAAAAAAATTCTCTGCCTTCAGAAAAACTAATGGAGTAAAATAACAGGTTTCATCCCCTCTCCCCCATCCCTTCTCCCCCATCCCCTCTATTCCTTAATTCCATAAATTTCACCCCTATTGCAAAAAACACACATAGAACAAGAACAGATAGAAAAATATGAAGATGGATTCTCTCACAAAAGTTTTCATATAAGCACATAAAATAGGTAATATATCAGCAAACAAACAAGATACATGTCCAAGAAAGAGGATACTAATAGTAGTTTAACAAACTACAAAAGAAATAAGGATAACATGTATCCAAACAGATCCTAGGGTTATCATGACAGAAATATTTCCATGCTTGTGATGTAACCAACATTTTGAATATGGTAACTTGATCCTTGCACATATAAAATTGCATATGTTTCCATGTGAATGATAAACTTCAACCTTGTACTACTTAAATGTTGCATGCATGTTGAAAATTCACTTGTCTTTCCTACATTGAAAAAAGAGTAAGCATGATGAATTTGACCAAATTCAAAAACAATTGACTTTGCAGGTTACATAGAAGAAAAACCATGGATATAGATCAGATGTTAGCGATGGATGGGTCTAATGGTGATGTGTCATTGACTGGAGCACTGAATAATGAAGGTATATATGTGGTTGACATAGAATAGTAAAAACTCATAAACAAAATGAAAACTGCCAGATTATTTATCAAATGATTGCCAGGTTATACATGCAGAACTGCCAGATTATTTATGAAATGATTACCAGGTTATTAAAAACAGAGATAGAAATTCAAAAACTGCCAGAATATTTATCAAAATGATTGCCACGTTATACATGCAGAATTTCTAGATTATTTATGAAATGATTACCGGATTATTAAAAAAGAGATGGAAATTCAAAAACTGTCAGAATATTTATCAAATGATTGCCTGGTTATACATACAGAACTGTCAGATTACTTATAAATGATTAGCAGATTATTCAGACAAGAAGCTAGAAAAACAGAAATGCCTGATTGTTTATGCACTGATTACTAGGTTATACATACATAACTACCAAAATTAGCTTTGTACACGTAGAACTACCAGAATTACCAAATTGTTTATGCACTGATTACCAGGTTATGCATGGATAACTACCAGATTGTTTTACCAAAATTAGCTTTCTACATTAGAATTCTATTGTGCTTCATACTAATGTGAAAAAAATATGCAGATATGATACTTTTTGGTGCAAACAATGAAGAAACACTTCCTAGGGGTGGTTCACTCGGAATTACTGGCCCTGACATGAGTCTAGCACAGTCAAGTACTGCTCACACACCTCCGGCAGAACAAAACGATGGTAATGATGGCATCCCAGAAATCATTTCTACACCCCAGCCGCCAACTACACACATGAGGTTCGATACATTGGAGGAAGCTGAAAGGCACTACAAGATGTATGCGCGGAGAAAGAGATTTGGCATTAGGTACAACTACAGGAAGAAGTCCGAAATAACTGGAGGGTACATAAGGGCAGCACTTGTTTGTCACAAAGAAGGTCAGCAGAAAAAAGAACACGAAGACACTCAAAATCCTAAGCCTGCTGTGCCGGAGAGGAATAGGAGCACAAACACAAGAAGTAACTGCCAAGCTCGAATGATGATCAAGTTTAGGGATGGCAGCTGGGTTGTGACGGAGTTTTGTGATCAGCACAATCACCCGCTGATTAAAAAATAGTCACTAACAGGATTCCTGCGGTCACATAGAGGAATCCCGCAGGAGGACCAAGATTTTATCAAAGTTCTTCATTCGGTGAATATGAAAACAAGTAGGATGATGCAAGTTATGGCTACAATTTATGAGCCGCTTGAAGGAGTTCCGTATACACCAAAATACATGGAAAACTTCAGAGCTTCAATTCGAGCTGAGAACAAATACACAGATATGCAAGATACATTTACTTACTTTGATGAAATGAAGCAGCGAGATAATGATTTTTATTACAGATTCACGCCTGATGATGAAAACAGGGTTGAGAACTTATTTTGGATAGATGGAGCTGCTAGAAGAGCATACAAACACTTCAATGATTGCATATCTTTTGATACAACATACTGTACAAACCAGTATACGATGCCTTTTGCTCCATTTATAGGCATAAACAATCATGGGCAGTCTATCCAGCTTGGATGTGGTTTCTTAAGGAATGAGCTCAGTTCTAGTTTTGACTGGCTATTTGAAACTTTTCTAATTGCCATGGATGGTCTAGCTCCAAAAAATATAATTACAGATCAGGATTTTGGAATGAGGTCAGCAATAGATAACAAGTTTCCAAACACTAGGCATAGGAATTGCCGTTGGAATATAGTTGAAAAGGCAACAGAAGATATTGGGCCATTAGTTGCAAGGATTCCTGGCCTACGAGAAGTGATCAATGATTGCCTAAATTGCAGCCTGTCACTAGAGGAATTTGAAGAGAGGTGGAATGACATGATACAAAAGTTTGGCTTGCAAGGACATACTAAGTTTCTGGCAGTGTATGAGAAAAGAAGTTACTGGGTACCTGCATACTTTATGCACTCTTTCTACCCATTCATGCAGACAACCCAACGGAGTGAAGGCTTTAATGCAGTGCTGAAACAATACATTAGTCCTTCAAACTCAGTCATCGAGTTTGTTCAGCAATATGCTGCTATCCAAGAAAAGATAATGAAAGCACAAAACAAAGAAGAAGCGGACTCATCCCTAACTACAGCTAAGACATGGTGCTGGCACCCAATTGAACATCACTTGTCAACAGTGTACACGCGTGGCATATACAACCGTTTTCAGAAAGAAATGCTATACACAATGTCCTACAACATAGTACAGACTGCTGACCGTATTTACACGCTTGAATGCATCACAAAGTTTGTGCCCACATACCACAACAGAAACTACCAAGTTTATGCAGACCATGAAAATAGTGAGTACAAATGTCAATGCTGCAAATTTGAGAGGGATGTCATAGTCTGCTATCACATTCTAAAGGTAATTTAAAAACTTGTTGTCAGTTTCCAGAATAACTATTGCTAGTTACCTGTTAGGAAAATAAATGATTGCCAGGTTTTAAAAAATATAGTAGCTTGCAAATCATATGAAAAAACTGCCAGATTAAAAATGAACATAGTTAAAAAATTATTTAGTTTTCACATATTATGTTTTTGAGAAACATACTAACTATGCTACCCTACTATTTTTGCTTTTCCACATGAAGACCATGTTCTATATAGGATTGACAGTGATGCCACCGGCATACATTCTTAAAAGGTGGACTTGGAGCGCAGAGGAGAATTTAGTGGAAGAAACACCAGGAAAACCAACGGAGCTGCCGGAGTAGTCTAGGAAGAAGAAGTCACTGGCAACAATGTGCAATGAGTTCAAAAGCATGGCACTATATGGAAATCAAACAGATGATGGGAAGAAGATAATAAGGATGCATCTAAAAAATATGAAGAAGGATTTGGCTACACTAAAGAGAGAGATGGAGAAAAGAGCAAAACAAGCTAATGCTAATTCTGCTCTCCCAACAAATTCTTCACAACATACTACAACCTAGAGAAATTAGCAAGATGCAACTACAACAAGTATGGATGAACAACATTAAAAATCTGGGCCAGAAACACATCCAGCCAAACGCAAGAAGGCTGCTCCAAAGTCATCAACACACACATCTGGTCCTAGGGCAACTAACGGTCCTAACTTCACAAGTTCAGACCCAATAGTACCTCCAACCACTGCAGCATCTTCAGAAACATCCCATGATTTAAGAACTCTGTGTATGCAAACAATGTGGCTCGACGGAACATGATTTAAGAACATTCCCAGAAAGATCGCAACTACCAAACCAGAAATAAAAAAAGCCCTCTGGATTACCACATAAACAATTACTAATGTTCTACATTTTGTTGTTGTTTCATGTTGTAAAAGACAGTGCGAATGTATGACCTATTTACTTCCATCTATATTCATAGATGTATGGAGAATTGTAGTTTTACCGTATCACATTGTTGTTCAAATTATTCCTCCAGTTGTCCTTTTCCTCATTGAAATCAGCAGCGATCCACTTGTATGGTATGATCCTCCTCAATTTATAAGCATCACCTTTGCCAATTTGTGGGATGTTCTGCCCATCCCAATACTCGATGTTGTACAGCACATGAAAACCACAATTGAAACTACAAAGGGGGAAAACATAAAACACATCAATATTATCTGGAAACAGAAACTGCAACATAAAAAATTCAGAAATCCTAATCTGGAAATAAAAAATACAGAGGAAAAGTTGACATACATATTTTCCTGCACTGGCACATTGATAATTGTAAGTTCCCAATCCTGTATTTGGACCTTTGAGGTGGCATAATGAATTTTCCATAAAGCCTTGATCTTAATGATTAGAGCGTTTGCATGTTTAGTGAGACTTTCACTCCCTTCGCCACGCATGGAGTCAAGTGCTTCAAACCTTTCAGCTTGAAAGTTTATAGACAAGCAATACCAGTGATTGCCTTCCTTAGTTCCTCTGCTAACCTCTTCAAGGACTGGGAAAGAAATCTGGACCAAAAACAGACAAGATAAAAACAGGTAACTAATCTGAATTAAACAGGTAACTTCTCTAAATTAAAACATGCAACTTAACATTGGTAATATGGTAATTAACCTGATGAAAACAAGCAACTTAACACTGCTAATATGGTAATTAAAAGCCTGCTACTAATTTCAGAGTAGTTGCTAACTTGTTTCATTACACTGAGGGAGTAATCTGATCTTTTTTTGAAATAAGAAACAAAAACCTTCTTCTGAAACTGTCCAGTAATAAAAAAAGTGGAGAGATGATATGACATTATCATCTTGCCCTCCACTTTGTTTGTACGGCGCAGGTACTCAATACCAACTTTCATGCAGTGATTTGACAATTCACCCCTAACGTGTATAGAATCATCCAAGTCACCTGTTACAACCCAGTTGTCTGTGTATTTTATAATCTAGTACCTAGTTTAAAAAGAAGGAATAAAAACAATTAAGCATAAAAAACCACCATGTTAAAAAGATAAAAAACAATATCTACCAGATTAAAAATAAAAAGTTACCACAACAAAAAAGGAACAACTACCAGATTAAGTTTGAACAGCTACCAGCTTAAAGATTTGTTTAGTGGATTGATGTGCTAACCCGGGGCACCACATAATTTTTCTAGAGTGCGTGCGGAAGGACGGCTCGGGTTCCGTACAACGTGTGGCAACTACCATTAGATTTTCCCTTTAGTGGAATAGCTACCAGATAAATGTGAACAACTACCAAATTATATTTGAACAATTACCATATATATTTGAACAACTGTGACAAAAAATAACTGCCATATATATTTGAACTACCAGATTATATAAGAACAACTATCGGAATATATAAAAAACAACTACTAGAAAACATATATTATGTTTACCTTTTCAAGTTGGATTGGCTTGGCCTTGTATGTTTGCTACTCAACATTATCTTCCGGTATACATTCTCTTGGTCTGAATTGACTTTGATCAACTTATCAAAAGGAGACACCAGGAAACAAGACGCATTTTTTACCCTCACTTTGTGAGCTTGCACCTTTGGTGTTATGCTTTGAACTGCGGTACCATCCATGGTGCTTGCGGGGGCTGCAGCTTTTATCAAGTCTCTACTCCTTTTCGATAATGCTCTGCCGCACCTTCCTCACTAAGGAAAACAATTTTATTGAGTATGTAATCTTCTAGCTCCTTTGACAACTTGAATTCTTCAAAGTCAGATTTAGTGCATATTTTTTCAACAGGTTTGCTTGCTACTTCTGTGTACAACAACAAACAAATTATCAAAAACATTTATCCTATATACACTTGGCTTGCATGTAAAAAAACTTGATCATAGCACACAAATTATGGCAAAAAATGCGGCTACCTAATTAAATAATATTGGCTTCCAGATTATTTAAACTAGGTTACCATATGATTAAACTTTATTCCTATGTTTTACCGAAAGGTGATAACTACCATGTTTTGAACACATAGTTATGAGATGCAAAATTTTGAGAGAAAAAACAAAATTACAAAGGTTTATATTAATCGATATTAGAATAATATTTGCTTCATACAAGACCATGCATGTTTATTATCATACTACCAAAAGGTGTTACCTTGTGGGTTTGCCCAAGCTATTGGAGCAACATCTTGCGCAAATACGGGCATCGAATGTTCCTTGGTAGAGATTGTGCAATCCATTGGAGAATCATTACCGGAATCTTCTTGTGAACTAAACAACAAGTTGAAAGGTGGAGGTGTAAACATTCCCAGACGGTTATCTCTGTTTGAAATAGTAGATGGACCTCCTGCATCCATATATTTCCTTTTCCTAGAAGTACCTTCTGCTGTGCTTGCATGTGTTTCATCATCCCTAGGCAACACTCCTTGCTTTGTTACTGATTCAGACAAACCTCTAACAATTTCTTGAATTTTTTGTGGTACTGCAACTGGTTGCCCACTAAGAAAACCAGGAATTCCCAATTGAGCACCAACTAAAGGGGACAACTTCCATGGCTTGTAATAGCTTCTCCAACCCCTAGGGAATGTACCTTGTGCTACCGGTGAAACCACCATGGTTCTGCACATGTTCTCACTTACTACATCTGTTTTTGATTTCAAGTTGTCAACAATTGGTGATATCTGGATTGCATTGGCCTTGTTTTTTCCATCGCCTGAATTGGTTTTTTGGCTGCCAAAAAATAGTGTTGCAGGATTGCTAGTTGATGGCATATTTGTGGCAACAAGGGAAATTGGGATAGCAGTGATCATTGACTTCCCATAACGGATCCTCGCAGAAGTGGTATCTTTTTGATTGTTGATAACTATAGGGGACACCACAAAAGCTGAATTTGAACTCTTCCCATCCTCGATGGTTGGAGATAAGCTAGTAAACTTGCACTTGGCATCAATAACATGATCAGTACTGGGGTTCTTCGTATTTTTAATCTGAGCAAGCCTAGGAGATTTCCTTGAAGGTGTGTTGCTTGACAAACTACGCCGTTTCCTACAGGAAAAAAAACCAAAAAAGAGAAAAGGGATGTTAGACAAAAAACTATATATCTTACATACTATAAGGAAAAAAAAGTTGATTGCAAAAAATCCCATAAGAGTCAAAAAATCACACCTTTGATAGGTATTCACACTCTCAGATACAAAAGAATTTTGTGCTTTATTGCTACCCCCGGACTGCTCGTGAACCTTCTTTGAATCAGCGTTGTAGTATAAAAAAAGTAAAAACAAGGTTTAATTGCCAAATTAATTATGAACAACTATCATGTAAAAAAACTTGACTACCAGGTTTTTATAAACATGGACTTATAGCAAAAAGGAAAAAATATTTAATTGCCATATTAAATACTTGCCACTTCCATAAAAAATACATTGGCTTATCAGGTTGCTGCCAGAAAAGTAATAGAAGGTTTAACTGCCATATTCATTCTGAACAATTATTATGTAAGTAGTATTTGAGTAGCAGGTTTCAACAAACATTAAGAAGACATACTTAGATATAAGAAGACATAATTGCCAGATTACTTAGATATAACTGCCATGCAATTTACACTAGGTTGCCAGAATAAACAGCTGGACTATCTTACCTCCTTTTTGGATTCTTCAAAACATTCTCTTCAATTTCAGTTGTTGAATTGTCTGTGCTAATGGGATCTCCTGCTTCAGAACACTTGTTGATAGGGATCCTGAGCTCTTCTGCAACTAAACACTTGACCTTGTTATGCATGTCCAATTCACTGGCTCTTGGTTTAAGTGGCCGCTCTTTCATGGCACTTAGCCTTGCTACAAGACATGCTGCATCTCCCTTTATTTCTTGTTCAACTTGTTGGGTGCAATCCATCGGGGAATCGACAGAAAAATAAGCATGTCCTTCACTCCCGTCGGAAGCATCAGTGTCACTAAATGATGGAACCGTGATTTGAGAGTGCATAGCAGGAGGAGATGCACTTGTACTAGCCACTGATTTGGATTTGTTTGATGTTCCATATGCTTGAGAAATGATTCTAGTGCTTGCACGGTGACTAGGTTCTGCATCATCTTCATTTATCTCATTTTCCTCATCTGAATCTGATGAAGAAGAACCATTTTCTTCATCTACATTTGGCTCTTGAGCATCACCATGTGCAGCTCCCTCATTTTCTTCTGTTTCATCTGACTCGGTCAAACCTTGAATAAGGTTGCTCAAAAGACTATTAAGCCCAGATGCAAAAGTCTGCATGGGATTGAATGCTTTGATCTTTTGCTGCAAAAAAGGTACTAAGTTAGACAACAAAAAAAGTTTCATACCATGAATTTAATTAACTAGTACGTAATATAAAAATATCAGCACCTTCTCCTTGCATGTAGCATGAATATTAAGATTCATCCAAGCATCAAAACCATCTGGCCCCCCAAAAAGACCCATTTCCCTAGCAAAATCATCTTTGAAGTCGTCCCTTACACTACTAGAGAAAAGCTTATGCGAGGCGCACCTAAAAGCTTATGCGAGGCGCATATCATATGCGCCTCTAGCTTCAAGCCTCGGCTATTTTTTATGCGAGGGCGCATATGATCGCCTCTATATACATATGCGAGGCGCATATCGATATCGCCTCCTATATTATTATCGAGGCATATCGATATCGCCTCGCATGTGAAGTATAGGAGGCACATATCATGCACCTCATATATGTTTTACAATGCGCTTATATTTATAGTATATGCGCCTCCTATAGTGTCCTATATGCCTCCGTAATATTTTCAAATTCAAGTTTTACAGACCACTATAAATAATAATATACGATATTCAAATATACAATATAGTCCGAATACGATAAAGAGCACAATTTTTAGAAACTTGCAATTTGCCAAAGCATAATAGAACCAACATGAATACAATACATTACACATCAATCATGACATACAAGTTCATACATCAAGTGTTTGTGCCACAAGTTCACACCTCCGAGTACAAGGTCACAATCACATTACACCTCCGAGTACAAGTTCACAATTACATTACAACTCCAACGACGTAGCTCTACCTAGATGAAGTAGAACACATAACCTACCATGAAGAGCAACAAGGTGGTGATCACGAGGAAGTTCCTCCACTTCTTCCTTCCATGCCTCCTCCACTTCTCTTCCGTCACCTCTCTACTCTCATAGCCTTGGTAGTTGTTGCCCGAGAAGTTGTTCACTTGCTTCTGGCAGTGTTTCCACTCCTCGTACACACCTGGAACCCGACCGATGTACACGACATAACACTTCCTCGCCATCTCCTACACATAATAAAGATGATATTACTTATGTCAGTGGAAAGCAATAGCTAGCAGTTCACAAGATAGAATCATGCATATATATGGGTGCAACAAAATGTAAGAAATCACGTTCTAATCATCAGCATTTCGAAGAAAGACCAAAAAAAGAAAACCAAGAATGACTTGGATTAGTACCTCATACTTAGGTTGGGCACGGAAATAATAATGCTCGTTGTTCGATGTTGTGTGTCAAGTAGAATATATATACATCACAATTGCATGCTAGATTTAGGGGGGGATAAATTGTGCTCCAATTCTGAATTCTCACAATCAGATCCTAAAGGTGAAAAATTCCAAGCATGATTCAGACTTTATGAGGCTAGAGATGATATCACACTTTTCAAGCATGATCAAGTTACAGAATGCGGCTACATATGTGATCAAACATTTAATCATCCTAACTTACAATGTAAGTCCAACATATATCCTAACTCACATCAAAAGAGTGTCTCTTGCAAATAATCGACTTATAGCTATGACCATGTGAGCTACAGCACCAAGATACTACATAAAAATAAGCAAAGAAGAGCTTCTGTTCTAGGAGAACAACTACTTATGCTGCCTTCCAAGTATTAACAACACATAGTTGCTCCAAGTTGCGTCAATCTAATATAAGCTCATTTTACGAGTTGGAGTAGAATACGACAAATCGCAATTTTGAAACCTCTGTGCAAGCTTGAATCAGACATAAAGTAAGTGCCGCAATGTAGAACAACTTGTGAACCACCTATGACCGGAGAGCGTCTCTCGATCCATCTAATCGCATAATAACAAGAAAGATGGGGTTCTTTTTCTACATACACCTACTAGGCGGCATCCCGATACAGAACACTCAAGTAATAAGACGAGGGATCGAGGTACTCACCGGCGTTAGCGTGGGAGAGGTCGAGCCCGTCGATGATCTTTGCTCGTGGCGGAGGTGGAACTTGGCGGCCGTGAAGGTCGTCTCCCTTCCGTGGGTCGCGTCCTGGTGGCCTCTCCGGCAGCTTGCAGTAGAGGGCTTGAACGGAAGAAGCCAGGATTCCATGGCGGCGGCCGTGCCGGGGTACTTGGATGACCGGTCGAGGACGGCCAGGCCCAGTGGGAGGAGCGGCCCTGGACACGGGCCACCAGCGACGCCCACGGCTGGTGCGTGGCGCTCCGCCGGCCCTGGTCCCTCGGCCGGAGACAGACGCGACCGGCGTGCAGTACGAGGGTAAGGGAGAAGGGGGAGGAACGCTCACCTTGGGGTGCTCGGCGAGGACGGAGGTGAGGTTGTAGGTCCTCCACGAGCGCAGCAGCAACAGCAGGTCCTCCACGAGCGCAGCAGGTCCTCCACGAGGCGGGGCGGGGCGGCGGCGAGCTCCTCCTTCACGGGGAGGGCGGCGTCGGGATCCTCCTCCACGGGGCGGTCGTGTCGCTGACGAGGTGTGCTCCTCCTGTGGCTAGTCGCCGAAATATCAGGGAGAGGGAAGAGGGGTAGGGGAAGGGGAGGGAGAGGGGAATGGGGTCGGGGATCACCTCTCGGCGATGGTGGACGGCGGGCTACTGCCGGCGCGGACGGCCGGAGGCAGGAAGGGCTGCTGCGGGTGCACACGACGGCGGCGGCGGCTTCGATCTGTACCGCGCGCGGTGCGTGAGACGTGAGACGGCGGCAGGAAGGGATAACCTTTCGTGTAGCTTTTTTTCTTTGAGGAAAACATTTCGTGTAGCTATATATGAGGCTTTGATCTGTACCAGATTATGCGAGGCGCATATTGCAAAATGCGCCTCCTATAATATTACGCGAGGCGCATCTGGCCCGAATGTGCCTTGTATAATTCAAACTATAGGAGGCGCATATAGCAATATGTGCCTCGCCTATACGGCCACCTACCTCCGCCCGGGCCCGCAGGAGTTACTTGAGGCGCATATGACCATATGCGCCTCGCATATGACCATATGCGCCTCGCATATTATCAAATATAGGAGGCGCATATAACCATATGCGCCTCGCATATTCGTGCACCTACCAACACGCGGACCCACACAGATTATGCGAGGCGCATTCTGCCCATATGCGCCTCGCCTATCTAATATATAGGAGGCGCATATGATAAGAATGCGCCTCCTATAATCCAGCCCCATATTATGCAAGGAGCATTCTGTTGGAGATATGCCCTAGAGGCAATAATAAATGTAGTTATTGTTATATCTTTGTGTTTATGATAAATGTTTACATTCATGCTATAATAGTATTAACAAGGAAACATTGATACTTGTGTGATTTGTAAACTTAATTTGAAGTCCCTAGTATAGCCTCTATACATCACTAGCTTGTTGGTTGATAAATGATTGTGGTTTCCCTATCATGAACATTGAGATGTTATCAACAACAAGATCATATCGTTAGGAGAATGATATGGTGGACATACTCCTATAGATAAGCGTAGCATAAAGATCAAGTCATTTCAATAGTTCAATTGCTATATGCTTTCTGATACATAGTAACCTAATTCCTTCGACCATGATATCATGCATATCACCTTTACCGGATGGATGCTTTGATGACATCAAACACCACACCGTAACTGGGTGGTTATAAAGGTGGCATTGAGTGTTCGAAAAGTATTGGTTGAGACACATGGATCAAGAGTGGGATTTGTCCATCCATATGACGGATAGATATACTCTGGGCCCTCTCGGTGGAATGTCATCCAATTAGCTTGCAAGCATGTGACTGGCTCACAAGGGATCACATATCACGGGAACGAGAAAAGAGTACTTATCGACGAGGTTGAACTAGGTATGCGAGATACCGACGATCATAAGCTCGGATAAGTAAACTATCGCGAGACAAAGGGAAATTGGTATCGTATGTAAGTGGTTCATTCGATCGCAAAGTAATCGTAGAAATATGTGGGAGCCATATGAATTTCCAGATTCCTCTATTGGTTATTGTTCGGAGAAGTGTCTCTATCATGTCCGCATAATTCACGAACCGTAGGGAGACACACTTAAGGATTCGACTTTGTTTGAGTAGTTATGGTATTATGAGAAAGAGACCGAATGTTGTTTGGAGTCTCGGATGGGATCCGGGATATCACGAGGTGATCCGGAATAGTCTGGAGAATAAGATTCATATAAGGAAAGTCCCGTTTCGGAGTTCGGGAATGATTCCGGTGTTTTCATCGGGAATGTTCTAGAAGGTTCCGGAATGTCCGGCACTCCGGAGGGGAAGGGGTACATGAATGTGTCATTGCATCATGTACTAAGTGTTCTCGCTGTTCCAAATAAAGGATTAAATTGAATCCTAAATTGAAAAGTCAAATAGCAAGTTTGAAAAGTCAAACGACTAAAATTGGAAAGAGGGAAAGAGGAAGGAGAGGGAAACCGAGTTGGGGAGGGAATCCCTCCTCCAACCGGCGGCGCTCCTCCAAGCCAAGTTGGGGAGGGACTCCCCTCCCTCCCCTTGGTCGCCGGCCCCTCCACCTATATAAGGAGGGGCAGGGCTCCCTCCTCTATACACACAAGTCCCTCACCTCAAACCCTAGAAAGCTGCAGCCCTCCATAGCCGCCGCCACCTAGGGTTTTGCCCTAGCCACTGACTTGGGGTCCCCTAACCTAGCCGCGGCTCTAGCCCTCCTCCTTGGTGTGTCTAAACCCTAGATCGCCAAGGAGCTCTCTCATACTCCACCATACTTGCTTCGCTTAAGGCGAAGCGCGAGATCTCCCTCTACTTCCTGTACCACGCCAGCCTTGGAATCACGAGGAGAGTGCTACAACTTCACTTTGGAACAAGGGAGAGGAAGGTCTTCGTCGAGTACCGAACGTGTGACCGATCATGAAGCGCCGCCGAGGCAGCTTAAGGATCGCTACACGATCTTGAGATCGGAAGAGTACGACTACATCACCCACGAGAATCCGCTCGTTAAACACTTTGGAATCTTCGAGGGTAAGTTATTCCATCGACTCGTTGCTACAATCTAGTAGATAGATCTTGGCTTGTTTGTTTGTATGCGATAGAAATTTTTGTTTTCCATGCTACGAAACCCTACAAAGGGTATCGAGCCGTGTCTATATGTAGATCATTGCACAGTAGAACACAATGGTCATTGGGCGTTGATGCTTTTATTGTCGATTGCTTCTTGTGTACTTTGCATCTTGCGGTATGTTGGGATGAAGCGCCCGGCTAACCTTACATGACATCGCTCATGAGACTTGCTCCACGCTTGACATGCAACTTGTATTGCATAAGTGGCTTTGTGGTGCTCGCTGTTTCTCCTAGCATAGTTAAGATCCAATTTACAACGGTGATCAACAATGCTAGTATCAATGTTGTGGTTCTTGTTCGTAGTTAGAACGACACTTATTGAAAGCCCCAAACCACGTAAAATATGCAAAGAAAGTAGAGGCGCCTAACTTTGTTTTGCAGGGTGTGCAAATGATGTGATATGGCCATGATTGTGATTATATTTGATGTATGCAATGTTCCTTATTGTAAGTTGGCAACGCGTGAGCCGATGGTTGTCTTTAATTTATGTTAAGACCAGCGTGTCTATTCAAAGTAGTTGTAATAGTTGAAGCCGTGGACGACAACCATGTAGAAGCGCCATTGACCTTGATGCAATGCCGGTGATGATGGAGATCATGTTCGTGCTTGAAGATGGAGATCGAAGCACAAAGAAGAAAGGCCATATCATATCACATATTATTGAATTGCATGTGATGTTAATCCTTTATGCATCTTGTATTGCTTAGTAGACGACGGTAGCATTATAAGATGATCCCTCATGCACATGAATTTCAAGTCATAAAGTGTTCACCCTTAGTTAGCACCGTTGCTAAAGCTTGTTGTTTCGAAGCACCACGTGATGATCGGGTGTTAGATTCCGCAAGTGTATACAACGTGAGCAAGCTAGATTTGCTCATGCGAAACTAAGGTTTGATCTTGACAAGCCTAGCATGTACGCATGGTCTCGAACACGGATCACCGAAAGGTAAAGCATGAATCATATAGTAGATATGATGAACATGACGATTGTTCGCCATTGAAACTATATCAACTCTCGTGATGATCGGTGTTGATGTAGTGGATTTGGTTCGTGTGATCACTAAAACAATGTGAGGGATGTTGTTTTGAGTGGGAGTTCACCTAGTTTAATTTCATTATTAATTTGAACTCAATTTGTCATAAACTTAGTCTAAACTATTGCAAATATATTGTAGATCAATGGCAGCCCATACCATCAATTTTAATGCGTTCCTAGAGAAAGAAAAGTTGAAAAACAATGGAAGCAACTTCATGGATTGGTTCCGCAATTTGAGGATTGTCCTCACAACGGTAATTTGACCTATGTGCCGGATGCACATTGGTGACCCA
The DNA here is from genome assembly GCA_030063025.1 of Avena longiglumis. NCBI lineage: Eukaryota > Viridiplantae > Streptophyta > Magnoliopsida > Poales > Poaceae > Avena > Avena longiglumis. The sequence goes on from CP125973.1 coordinate 566,301,545, forward strand.
CCTACGGTGATGCTCCGATGAAGTAAAGAATGTTTACCTCGCCTAAGAATCAAGACTCCATAGTTCAAAGGTGCTATCTTGTATGGTTTGGAATCGAGCTTGTAAAAGGTTTGAGAATTCAGACCATATGATATTGTCGAGGATCTCAAATTGATTTTTGAGACTCATGCGGCAATTGAAAGTTATGAGGCTTCAAAAGTTCTTTAACCGCAAGATGGAAGAGGGCAGCCCGTCGGTGAGCATGTGCTTAAGATGTCCAGGCACGCAAACAAACTTCAAAGCTTGGGTATAGTGATTCCTAATGCTTTGGGGATTTACCGTGTCCTCCAATCACTACCACCAAGTTACAAGAACTTTGTGATGAACTACAACATGCAGAACATGAACAAAGAGTTGCCAGAACTGTTTGCTATGTTAAAGTCTGCAGAAGTGGAGATCAAGAAAGAGCACCAAGTGTTGTTGGTCAATAAGACCACCAAATTCAAGAAAGGAAAGTCTAAGCAGAAGGGACACTTCAAGAAGGGTGGTAAGAAAGTTACCACGCCGGCGAAGAAGACCAAGGCTGGACCCAAGCCTGATACTGAGTGCTTTTACTGCAAGGGAGAAGGTCACTGGAAGCGGAATTGCCCAAAGTACTTGGCGGATCTGAAGAACGGCAACATCAAGAAGAAAGGTATATCTGATATACATGTTATTGATGTGTATCTCACTAGTACTCGTAGTAGTGCACGGTATTTGATAATCGGTTGCTCATATTTGTAACTCAAACAAAAGTCTTGCAGAATAAAGGGAAGCTAGTGAAGAACGAGGTGACGATGCGCGTGGGAAACAGATCAAAGGTTGATGTGATCGTGTCGTCACGCTACCCCTTCATCTACCATCGGGATTAGTTTTATACTTAAATAATTGTTATTTGGTGCTCGTTGAGCATGAACATTATATCGGGATCTTGTTTATTGCGAGACCGTTACTTGTTTAAGTACGAGAATAATGGTTGTTCGATTTATATGAGTAATATGTTTTCTGCACCTTTGATAGATGGTCTATTCTTATTGAATCTCGATAGTGGAAATACACATATCAATAACATTGAGGCTAAACGTTTGAAATCAAGCGATAATTCGACCTATATGTGGCAATCGCTGCCTTGGTCACATTGGAGTGAAACGTATGAAGAAACTCCATTCTGATGGACTTCTTGAATCACTTGATTTTGAATCACTTGAAAGATGCGAAGCATGTCTGATGGGAAAAATGACTAAGACTCCATTTTCTGGTATGATGGAGCGAGCTACGGACTTATTGGAAATCATACATACCGATGTGTGTGGTCCAACGAGTGTAGCATCGCGCGGTGGTTATAGTTATGTTCTTACCTTCATGGATGACTTGAGTAGATATGGGTATATCTATTTCATGAAACATAAGTCCGAAACTTTCGAGAAGTTTAAGGAGTTTCAAAGTGAGGTAGAGAATCAACGTAACGAGAAGATTAAATTTCTACGTTCTGATCGTGGAGGTGAATATCTAAGTTACGAGTTTGGCGAGCATTTGAAGAAATGCGGAATACTTTCACGCTGACACCGCCGGAACACCACAGCAGAATGGTGTGTCCGAACGTCGTAATCGAACTCTCTTAGATATGGTTCGCTCTATGATGTCACTTACAGATTTACCGCTATCATTTTGGGGTTATGCATTAGAAACAACCGCATTCACTTTAAATAGGGCACCGTCTAAATCCGTTGAAACGACACCGTATGAATTATGGTTTGGGAGGAAACCTAGATTGTCGCTTAAAGTTTGGGGATCTGGCCTATGTAAAGAAGTTACATCGGACAAGCTTGAACCCAAAGCGAAAAATGCGCCTCATAGGATACCAAGGAAACTATTGGGTATACCTTCTATCATAGATCCAAGGCAAAATATTCGGTTAAGAATGGATACTTTCTAGAGAAGGAATTTCTCTCAAAGAAGTGACTGGAAGGAAAGTAGAACTCGACGAGGTTGTCGAACCTTCTCTCGAATTGAGTAGCGCAAAGACCGAAGAAGTTCCCGTGGTGCTCGCACCAATAAGAGAGGAAGCTAATGATGATGATCATGAAACTTCTTGAAGTTGCTACAGAGCCTCTGAGGTCAACGAGAACTCGTACCACCCTGCATTGGTATGATCCCGTTATGAGTGTCATGTTGGTGGACAACACCGATGACCCCGAGACATATGAGGAAGCGATGATGAGCCCAGATTCCAATAAATGGCAAGAAGCCATGAACCGAGATTGGATCCATGTACGAAAACCAAGTATGGATCGACTTACCGGATGGCCAAGACTGCCGAGAACAAATGGATTTTCAAGAAGAAAACAGATGTTGATGGTAATATTATCGTTTATAAAGCTCGACTTGTCGCAAAAGGGTTTCACAAATTCAAGGAGTTGACTACGAGACTTTCTCACCGGTAGCGGCTAAAGTCTGTGAGGATTATGTTAGCAATCACGCTGCATATTATGATTATGAGATATGGCGATGGATGTCAAAACAAGATTCCTCAATGGAGATATTGATGAAGAGTTGTATATGATACAACCCAAAGGTTTTGTCGATCCTAAAGATGCTAACAAGGTATGCAAACTTCAACGGTCCATCTATGGATTGAAGCAAGCATCCCGGTTGGAATCAACGCTTGATAAGGTGATCAAAAGTTTTGGTTTTATACAAACTTATGGAGAAGCTTGTATTTACAAGAAAGTGAGTGGGAGCTCTGTAGCATTCTTAATATTATATGTGGATGACATATTGTTGATTGGGAATGATGTAGACCTTCTTAATAGTGTCAAGGAATATTTGAATAATAGTTTTTCAATGAAGGATCTTGGCGAAGCAGCTTACATATTAGGCATAAAGATTTACAGAGATAGATCGAAACGCCAAATATCATTGTCACAGAGTACATATTTGGACAAAGTTCTAAAGAGGTTTGGAATGGAAGAAAGCAAGAAAGGGTTCTTGCCCATGTTGCCCAATACGACGTTGAGTAAAACTCAAAGTCCGCCATCGGCAGAAGATAGAGATAGGATGAATAAGACTCCCTATGCCTCAGCCATAGGATCTCTAATGTATGCCATGATATGTACTAGACCCGACATTGCATATGTTGTTAGTTTAACTAGCAGATATCAAAGTGATCCAGGAGTGGATCATTGGATAGCGGTCAAAAACATCCTTAAGTACTTGAGAAGAACTAAGGATATGGTTCTTTCTTATGGAGGTGATGAACAGCTCGTTGTTAACGGTTACACCGATGCTAGTTGGAACACCAATCCGGATGATTCTAAATCACAATCTGGATACGTATTTATTTTGAATGGTGCAAAGCTAGTGGAGGAGTGCAAAGCAAAGCGTTGTGGCGAGATCTTCAAGCGAATCGAATACATGGTCGCTTGAGGCTTCACAAGAAGCGATATGGATGAAAGAGTTCATTACAGCTGGTGTGGTTCCAAGTGCGCTGGACCCAATGTCTATCTACTTGTGATAACATGGGCGCCATAGCCAATGCGCAAGAACCAAGGTCACACAAGAAGTCAAGCATATCAAGCTACGTTTCACGCTATTCGAGAACATATTCAAGATGGGGATATAAAGATTTGCAAAGTACACACAGATCTGAATGTGGCGGATCCGTTGACTAAACCTCTCCCGAGGGCAAAACATGACCAACACCAAACTGCCATGGGTTATATTACCATGTAATCTAGATTAGATGACTCTAGTGCAAGTGGGAGATCTGGAGATATGCCCTAGAGGCAATAATAAATGTAGTTATTGTTATATCTTTGTGTTTATGATAAATGTTTACATTCATGCTATAATAGTATTAACAAGGAAACATTGATACTTGTGTGATTTGTAAACTTAATTTGAAGTCCCTAGTATAGCCTCTATACATCACTAGCTTGTTGGTTGATAAATGATTGTGGTTTCTATCATGAACATTGAGATGTTATCAACAACAAGATCATATCGTTAGGAGAATGATATGGTGGACATACTCCTATAGATAAGCGTAGCATAAAGATCAAGTCATTTCAATAGTTCAATTGCTATATGCTTTCTGATACATAGTAACCTAATTCCTTCGACCATGAGATCATGCATATCACCTTTATGGATGGATGCTTTGATGACATCAAACACCACACCGTGAATCGGGTGGTTATAAAGGTGGCATTGAGTGTTCGAAAAGTATTGGTTGAGACACATGGATCAAGAGTGGGATTTGTCCATCCATATGACGGATAGATATACTGGGCGGCCTCTCGGTGGAATGTCATCCAATTAGCTTGCAAGCATGTGACTGGCTCACAAGGGATCACATATCACGGAACGAGAAAAGAGTACTTACCTAACGAGGTTGAACTAGGTATGCGAGATACCGACGATCATAACCTCGGATAAGTAAACTATCGTGAGACAAAGGGAAATTGGTATCGTATGTAAGTGGTTCATTCGATCGCAAAGTAATCGAGAAATATGTGGGAGCCATATGAATTTCCGATTCCTCTATTGGTTATTGTTCTGAGAAGTGTCTCGATCATGTCCGCATAATTCACGAACCGTAGGAGACACACTTAAGGATTCGACGTTGTTTGAGTAGTTATGGTATTATGAGAAAGAGACCGAATGTTGTTCGGAGTCTCGGATGGGATCCGGATATCACGAGGTGATCCGGAATAGTCCGAGAATAAGATTCATATAAGGAAAGTCCTGCTTTGAGTTCGGGAATGATTCCGTGTTTTCATCGGGAATGTTCTAGAAGGTTCCAGTGTCCCAAGACTCGAGGGAAGGGGTACATGAATGTGTCATTGCATATTGGAATGATTGCATCATGTACTAAGTGTTCTCATTGTTCCAAATAAAGGATTAAATTGAATCCTAAATTGAAAAGTCAAATAGCAAGTTTGAAAAGTCAAACGGCTAAAATTGGAAAGAGGGAAAGAGGAAGGAGGGAAACCGAGTTGGGAGGAATCCTCCTCCAACCGTGATGCCTCCTCCAAGCCGAGTTGGGAGGGACTCCTCCTCCCTGGCCGGCCCTCCACCTATATAAGGAGGGGCAGGCTCCTCCTCTATACACACAAGTCCCTCACCTCAAACCCTAGAAAGCTGCCTCCATAGCCGCCACCACCTAGGGTTTTGCCCTAGTGCCGACTTGGGGTCCCGGAACCCTAGCCACGCTCTAGCCCCTCCTCCTGGTGTGTCTAAACCCTAGATCGCCGAGGAGCTCTCTCATACTCCACCATACCGCCCGGCTTAAGGCGAAGCCTGCGAGATCTCCTCTACTTCCTACCACGCCAGTTGCCGAAATCACGAGGAGAGTGCTACAACTTCCGCCTTTGGAACAAGGGAGAGGAAGGTCTTCGTCGAGTACCAAACGTGTGACCGATCATGAAGCTGCCGCTTAACGCACGGGAAGGATCGCACACGATCTTGAGATCGGGAAGAGTACGACTACATCACCCACGAGAATCCGCTCTCGTTAAACACTTTGGAATCTTCGAGGGTAAGTTATTCCATCGACTCGTTGCTACAATCTAGTAGATAGATCTTGGCTTGTTTGTTTGTATGCGATAGAAAATTTTTGTTTTCCATGCTACGAAACCATACACATTCTAGTCATATGCGCCTCGCCTATTTTTATACTAGAGGCGAATGGAGAAGGAGTGTGCCTCGCCTATTTTATAGGAGGCGCATATGGTCTAAATGTGCCTCGCATAAGCATGTCTCATATAGCCTTTTCTCTAGTAGTGTTAGCTGCAAAAAAAATGTGGAGGCGGTGATGTTACATAAATAAATAAAAAAGCAGGAACATGTAAAAGAAGCACAAAAAAGGAACGAAGAAAAGGCAAAACACAAGAACTCCTAACCTTCATGCATCCAAAAATGGTTGAATCAAACTCCTGTGCATCCATTTAACCAAGGACATAGATTGCATCTTTAGTCCAACAATTAATAGCAAAATGTGAATGCTCAAACCCAAGATCCATATCATTGGTATCGAGAGCAGAAAAGTATCGCAACTGCAAATTTGACAAAAAAAATCATAACGCTATGCGGCTACCAGATAAAAATTGCCTTGCCTTCCACAAATAAAAATATGTCTTCCATAAAAAAACTACACTATAATGCCAAGTAAAAAGTGATACAGCTATCTAGCTACCAGATAAAATTGTCTTGACTACCACAAAAAACATATGTCTGCCACAAAATTACAGTAGGATGCCAGGTAAATAAGTAACAAGCTATGTGGCTACCAGATAAAATTGCCTTGGCTGCCAGGAAAAAAACACAAGACTGCCATAAAAATTACTATAGGATGCCAGGTAAAAAGTAAAAAAGGCTGATGTATATGAATAGAAACTCTCACCATGCAATACAACAAATATCCTTTTGTGTATTTTTTTTGGATAACTACTTGTGTAGTTCATCAGCAATAAACTTGCACATATTCATTTCTTGAGCTTGCCCTACATCTCCCTAAATAAAAACATTAGACCACAAGATTAAAAAACTAGGAACATGTATATAGAGATCTATAAAACTCAAAAGGAAATTAAATGAAGCTGTAAAAATATAACAAATAGTTATGTACCAGCATTGGATAACATTTGTTACTTATTCTAGTATCAGTAGTAGGAGCAACAACTGTCGATGTAATGAAAACATCCAAAGATCTCTAAATATTTCATTCGCCTCCTTGTACTTAGCTATCTTCTTGCCAATTTCAGAAACTTTTGGCCTACTACTTTCACCAGGAAAAAGCCTCTCTAAATCATAATCTACATAGTATTTGACAGCCAGCTGTCCACATGGCATCCCAATCATATCATGGACAGACTCCTCTGTCAAGGGATCACTCCACGACGAGGGATTACAAAAGATCGCCTAGCCGGATCGTAACATTGTGCAAACCAGTAAATGACAGGATTGTGCAACTGCTTACACTTGATATCAAGGAAATTACCATGCCCCATGGATACTATGGCATTGCGTTGATCGTCAGTTAAACTCTTGTACAGCTTTAAGATAGGTGCCAGCGAGGCCCTGTTCCTTTCTCCAGCAAAAACCTATCAACAAAACAGGAGAACAAGAAAATGATGAAAACAGGAAAAAGGTTCTTTAAATGCAGCTATCAGATTACTTTGACATAGCTACCAGGCTAATTTAAGATCAACTACCAGAATTTTAAATGCAACTACCAGGCTAATTTAGTAAAAAAATGATTGTTACATGCACTGCATCTTAGTAAATTTTTCCTAAACTAAATGCAAATACCAACATAATAAAAAGTAGCTTTAGAAAATAAATTAATATTACAACACATCCAACTTATAATATGCTTCTTTCTTGCAACTTTTCCATGCCGAGCAATCATAGCATCCCTTTGTTTTTCCTTTCTCCGAGCCATACCATCCAGGTTATCTAGAAAAAACAAGCTACCAGATTATATACAAAAAAAACTTCCACATTGTATGGCTACCAGATTATGCAGGAGAGCCTAACAGATTCATAATAGTTGAACATAAATCAAAAGAATGACCTCCAAAATCAGGTTACTTATAGAAAACATAATTACCAGATTATATACAAAAAGAACTACGAGATTAAATACACACAACTACCAGATTAATTTTAAGTAACTACCATATTATATATAAAACAACTAGCATCTTACTCCTTCAAATAAAAAGGTTTACTTATAAAACAACTACCAGAATATATATATAAAACTACCAGTTTATTGTTGAATGACTATCAGATTATATATAAACAACTAGGAGCTTATTCAGCATAGCTTTCCTTATAAAACTACCAGATTATTTTAAAAATGACTACCAGATTATTCATACTTCATGAAAAACAGATTAATCCCTACTTGATAAAAAACAACCACACAAATTCCTCAACCACTTGCTACCCACACACTAATTTCAACCCCCAAAAAACTCCTTATGGATCTTGCATATGAACTGAATCTCCTCTATCACTTGGCTTACCCATTTACACTTGCACTTTACACTTTTGATCCATTCAAAACACAAGAACTAAATGATGTTGTTTCCCGCGATCAAAACTAAATGATGTATCTCTTGCATACTACTTGCACCCAAACAAAATCAAAAACTACCACAACCAGAACCAAAAAACCTAGCACTCAAAAAACTAATCAGAAACAAAAATGAAGAGCCACCCACCCAAATGACCAATTAGACAACAAAAAACTATCATGCACGGACGGGAGTTGAGTGAGGCAACACAAAATAGACCAGCTACAAGAAAATCGACCATCTACAATGCAATATTCCAGATCATACAGTCGCCCCCAACCAGCAAACTAGAAAAAACCGTCACCCCAACCATATACAACCGACCACCACACACCGAAAAAAGGGGAGGGGAGAGGGGGAGGGGATTGGTGAGGGGGAGCGGCGGAAAGACAACGACGAGCTTCCCCCTTCCCCGCAGGTCACAAAATCGCCACCAACTACGAGCATCGGCGGCGGCGGGGGCAGAGCGCATCGACGGCGGTTGGGAGCAGAGCGCATCGCGGCGGTGGTAGCAGAGTGCATCGGCGCGGCGCCTCCCGTGGGGTCAGAACGCATCAGCGGCGGCGAGAGCAGAGCGCATCGGCGGCGGCGGGAGCAGAGCATATCGGGACATCGACAGTAAAAAGAGATGCGGGATGAACTCACCACCGCAAGGGCTGCACGGATCTGTCGGTCGGCGGCGGCGAGCAGCAAGCGAGCGACGACGAGCGGCGAAGGCGTCGCTGGCGGATTCGCCTCGATGCAAACCGCTCTCGAGCGACTGTGCGGACAAAAAATGACCTGAATTACTTTTCAGGACGGCACCCCCCCTCCCCCCCCAAATTCAAACACACAGTCACATACAGGTTGGTCCCACGTTCGGTTAGTCCCACGTTATGTGCCATGTAGGCCACGATCAGGTAGAGAGCTAGCGGCGTTCTGTGCCACGTAGGCCACGACCAAGAAGAGAAGGAACGGCGCGTCACGTTAGAAAAATCAACTTCCGGTCCGCGATGTTCTGTGCACGTTCTGGTCCCCTGCCGTCACCTGCCGCACAACTCCCATCCCGCGCGGCGCCTCCCGTTAGATTTTTCCTTCTTTCTTTTTTGGCTATGTTTTGATGTGCGTGCTTATTGTCATAATCCAAAAAGGAGACATTAGGAGGTGTCTTGGGCAGCGTGTGGTTTTCGAGTGAATAGTGGTTAGTATGGAGTGTATATGTCTACCTTACAATGAAACTGTAGTACAATATACTCTCTCTATCTCAAAACATATGTCTCAGGTTTGTCAAAATTTAAATAAATCTATATATTAAATAATGTTTAGATTCATCTAATTTTTGATAAATCTAAGATATTTATTTTAAGACAAAGGGAATACCAGAGTTGGCACAATGGTATTTCAAATAGGTTCGTACTGCTTGTGGAGTGCGACCTCATCCTAAGTTAGGAGTGTGCCCATTGGATCCTAAGTTAGGAGTGTGCCCATTGGTTTGAACATGGACCCTGGACCAAACGAGTTATGTAACATACTAATTTTAGAATGGGAAGCTTTCATAGAATTCGTATGCATTGCATCAAGCATCATGCAAAATTTCAACTTCAAAACCCCAATTGTGAAAATCATATTAAGGTTTTATATGAAAATTTTATTCTTATATTTTGTTGGACAGGAAAACGTTCCTAATGTCATAAACATATTCATCTCATTTTTTCAAACCTGTAAAAAAATTTATCATTCAAATCTGAGTTTTAAAACAAAAAATACAAAAGAATAAATAAAAGAGAACAAAGAAAAAAATTTAACTTAACCTAACTGGACCGCACCCGAGCCGGCCCGTTGCACTGTGCCGTGCGCGCGAGCCAGCTCAGCGGCCCGATACAGGTCCAAGGAGCCTGCAGGCCACCAAGCCGTGAAGCGGTAGAGTCAAAAAAAAAAAAAGGTAAAGCCGTGTAATCCATGGAGAGGGATCTGAAAAGGATCGGCCAAGTGATACTCCAAGCTTCGTACCGGTTTTCTTGGCCAGTTTAATTATGAACCTTGATTTTGTTAGTTCTCCAATGAAATGGCATAGTTGAGCGTAACCGTACATTTTTCAAAAACCCATGTGCAAGATGTACAATGTTTGTTGGTATAGATGAAAAATTGGAGAGAATAAGGGAACACCTGAGGATACAGAATGGCATATTTTTTTTTCTAACATCTGTTACTTTAATCGAAGTCTTTCAACTAAAGTGGAGTAGGTTGTTTATCCATAATACGCTCTATATTGTCAAACTGATAGAATGGAAAATATTTACATTTTACATAACACTAATATTTTAATTAGCATAATCAATTCGAAAAATTAAACGCGCACTGCTAAGAATTAGGGATTTTGACATATATACCAACATACACCATTGATGATCAAATTCAAAATCATTTCCCTTTTAATATGATAGAGAAGGAAGTAGATGCATAAATATCGGATCTTAAGCCAAATTGTGTCAAATTTTCTGATAGTGATAGATTAGAGAGTAGAATTAAATAGTGAACACTTCCCTTTTAAGTTCTTTAGTAGTGTCAAGATGAAGATCACTTCATAGGGAGATGTTTTGGCATCCATGATTGATGGATCTCTTTTATAAAACCAAGTTGTAGCTATTACTAGTTGGAATCTGGTAAAGAAAACTAGTTGGGTGGACTTCTCTCTCTCCAACATTGAGTGGTATGTTTTTTTATTTTATATAATGCCATGTGCAAATGAACATAAAATGAGTATTTAAGTTGTAATTTTTCAAATGGCATAACGATCATTAAACAACAAATGAAATATGTATGAGTGATATGATATTATAAAATTATACTATAAATTCCAATCTCATAACATGAATAACTATGTATAAATTTATATTCAAACACTTTGAACACGGTAAAAGATGATGCCCTCGCATTTATGAGGGGCACTATGCTTGTTTATCAAATGATATATCAATGGATTCATAAAACGTGAACTATATTAATGTACCATTAGTTTACAATGTTAAGGAATATAATTTTTATCAAATTTAATATCTTGATTAAGTATTTTGGACATATTTTATTTTTTGTACATGATTTGAGTTGATTTCAATGGCAGATGAAAAGTATTGAAATCTCCTATCCATTGATATAATGTACATATATTTTAGAAACTATTTTGTACAGAAAGTGTTTAGATTGCTATAAGGCCAATCCTATTTTGAACAATAGAAAATGTTTATGAAAATATTTTAACTTGTTTTTCTTTCTGGCATGCATGCATACTGTAAGTTTGTGTTTATCTTCCTTTGTATTGACTACAACCTATTTTTTATGATAGATTGCTTGGAGTTTTTTTGTGTGATTGTGACGAGTGTTTGAACGAGAACTATAATGAAGGCAAGTGTAGGATTATGCATGTAGTTAATTTACAGTAGAGGTTGCATTTGTATGATTATGTTTTACTATTATGATATGCTATGAAACCCAAGTAGGATAAACATATGATTTCATGACATGATTGTCTTAGAACAGTCATGTTGTTGATTGCGTAGCCATGCTATTAGATGCATGAAGAGGGAATCCATGTTATGATAACTAGATGATACCCCGTAGCAATGTACGGGATATTTGGTTGAATATGTTGAAAGTTATACTGATAAGGAAAATAATATCTAAACAAACGTATTTCCAGAATCCATGATTTATCACATATTGGTACTTAAAAAAAATTAGGCAAGACATTTCAGTATAACCTTGAAAAACACATAGTAACATTTTGTAGATCCCTTTTATGTTGCTCCAAAAGGAAATAGCCCTACCATATGAAAATTTATTTGCTTGTGCATAGAATGAAACATGGTGTACAATTTATTAAACATTGAATACATGGAAACTTATATAGTGGAACCAAAGCCCATGTTCAATCCAACTATAAATGAGTCTACAATTTGAGACGAAGGTATCATGCATACTTGTATTCCCCAGTGAGTGTGTGTCCCCTGAGCAGAAAATGAAAATGGACAAAAAAGTAAGAAAACATGATGAGAACTTATAGGATCTGACACGCTTAGTCATACATTTCGACATCTGCAGCTAACTATAACTCATACAAAAATTTAGGAAATCAACCAAGAACGGACTCATTCGCCGATGCTTTCTGTGTAGAACATAAGAACATGTAAGGAAAAAATAATGCAGCTAACAATTGAATCTTGGTTGTGAGAGATTCCATAAACAAGTATAAGAGATACATACCTGAATAAACTGGCGTCCCTGAAAATTAATATGATACCCAAATGAATTACGCATAATTCCCAAGCTTGAATAATAGTATACTCCATAAAGGCTCCCCCAGAATCCAAATCTAAGGTGGTAGTTCATGATTGGGACAGTGATCAAGAAAACTCTAGAATCTTCTGTATCCTTTAACAAGACTTTCACCTGGTCTATTCTCAAACTTGGTAATCATCCATATTGCTACATAAGAATTACATTGTAGACAAAAGTGAGTGAAGGATGCAGCACATAATTTCTCCCATGTGTCAATCATACATGTAGGCAAGCTTTGTACCATGTGAATGCTTTATTAGAAAGAGTTTGACCAAATAACTTAAGTTTCATTTCATAATGAGTAAGGCTCTCAACTTAAAAGTCCCTCATATATTTTCAAAGAAATCAATGTGACCATGCTATTTTCCTAGACCATGTAAACAATTTGGCACAAGAATAATAAATAAATAACTTAAGAAATACAAGAAGCGCTTAGCTCCCTGGAAATAGCGCCGCCAGAAAAGAGAATGATGTACGCAAATGCGCATGTTATATGTAGCTAGTTTGGAAGTAAGAGTGTCCATCCACAAAGATCTTTTGAATGATATTTATGCCTCTTGTTATGAAGTTACCAAAGTGTAACTACAAGTTATCTTTGATTCCAAGCAAGGGAGTGACATAAGTGTTTTCGTGTGTTTGTGTTTGAATGCAAAACTATATTAAAAGAAAGCGAGTAGAGAGCACAATCATAGAACAAGCAATGTATATAACGATATAACTGCAATAGGGCTAAAAGAATTCTTGAAAAGTTTTGGATTCACCACTATCATTTATAGAATATGATTAGCATGATAGCGAGTTCCATTTGTATTCATGTGATAGGCGGAATCCCACATAATAGTGTGCCTAGAAATATCGGTCATCACACCCCTCACAACCATCGCTAGTCTACCAATAGCAACCATTGGAGTACACTAGTAATTAAGGTTCACCCTATGGGTGTGGATATCAACACTTGGATCTCTATGATCCCTATTTAATGCATGGCTTAGGAAGGCGACGACTTGTATCACAACCCTGTCCACGAACATTCACCATACTCCAACAAAACCTCCTTAATATCCCTGAAGTGCAAATAATATGCAGTCGACGTTCATATAATATCATGAAGAACATTACTACACATTCATACAAGTAAAAACAAACCAATATTTATTTAACTTCATGGTGGTGCTAGGGTTTGTCCATATCCCTAATAACAAAGGGAACTACTCACATATGGAGAAAAACACCATAATCATAATAATATAAAATATGAAGGATCAAAAAAGTACACATGAAAATGCACACTAGGGTTTGGAATTACAAGGAGATGTATGAAGGCATTGTTTATGGTGATAGAGATGATGTTGATGATGAAGATTGATGCCGAAGCCTCCAGGATCTAGGATGCGGTGTGGATGGATGCCCTCCTACGAATAATCTCGCCAGATCCTTTGTGGGTGTGAGGTTTAGGTGCTCTGTGGCTTCTCTGTATGTCCAACTTGTTTTTCAATCACATGTGTTGTAAAAATATTTGACGAGGAGGTTCCAGTGGAGTATGGTACAGTGGGTCCTACAATCACTATCGACTGTATCGTTACTCGGTTTAACTAGACGAACCCTTGTTCCGAGAATTTTCTCCTTGGCTTCACCCCTAAGTGCGTTGATATTTGTGTGGAAGCAATTTATGTCTTCCAATCGGCATATCCTCCTCCAAAAATGATCGCTTTAATTGATTTGGCCATTCACCTCTTAACTTCTTGGATCTAGGTGAAATCAGCAAAATAGGTGCACGCGAGCGCGGTAAAATAACAAAATTCTAACACTAGTATTGAAAAACATAGCGTAAACATGATGTACAATGCACTCAACAATCACTTAATCATGTCAGCCTTCTACTCTAATCGAGTTGGTGCACCCGAGCAACCTTGGGTTAAAAACACCACAAAGTCGCCACAATAGCATTTTCTATTTTAATGAGAAAATGCAATCAGACGATTAGGGGCACTACAAGTGATCAAGGGATGGTAACTCATATTACCATGAAAACATTGCACATGGTTCCATTATGATAAATTTGTGCTTTAACATTTTTGTGGGCATAAGCATTGTAAATTGATGACCCACAAGTATAGGGGGTGTATCGTAGTACTTTAGATAAATAGGAGTGTCGATCTCAACGATGAGAAGAAGGTGTTGACTAGTGGTTTGGATCAGGAATTCTCTGTAAATACTTAGCAAACGGATTTTTAGGTTTTTTTTTGATAAAACAAAGAAATAAAGTGCAAGTAAATAAAGACAACAATAATAATTGCAGCAAGTGGCCCAATCCTTTCTTCAGCAAAGGATAAGCCTGTTGTATTACTTATGAGGACCAAACATTCTCGAGGACACATGGGAATACTGTCAAGTGCTTTCGCTTCATATAGTTGATTTATCTTCTTTGGTTGGATAAGTGTTGTGTTGGTGAACCTATGCTAATGTACCGACCTTACTTGGACTAATACATACTTGTTATTAAACCCCTTTCAAGCATCCGCAACTATAAGAAAGTAATTAAGATAAAAACCTATACAGCTTTAAACTCTGAGATCCTACACTCCCTTGTGCAAAGGTTTTCTAACGGGGGTTTAGGTTTCTATCACTCCAGCAACCCCATAATTAGTAGCCAAATACACAATACATTCTCCTAGGCCCATAAATGGTGAAGTATCATGTAGTGGACGTTCACATGACACCACTAGAAGAATAACACCACAACTTAAATATCAAACCATTGAATATTACTTCAACACAATTTCACTACTAACAACATGACTTATCCCATGTCCTCAAGAACTAAACGTACTATTCACGAGACATCATATGGATCAAGATCAGGGATGATATAATGATGAATAAAAATTTGAACATAAACTATAATTCAATGGTTTCACTCAAAAGCATCAACTACAAAAGTAATCAACACCGGGAACGTTTCCCTTAAGAACTATGCAAGATTCAATCCAATTGTTACCGCGGGATGGAGTGGTGGTGATGGTGCTGGTGGAGATGGTGGTGAGGATGATTATGATGATGATCCCGATGAAGTCTAGCTTGATAACGGTGTTGATGGCGACGATCTCCCATCTCCGGGAAGGAATTTCTCCGGCAAAAATCTGTCTGCCGAAGAGCTCTTTCTCTCTCTGTAGTTTTCACCCCGCAGAGGCGGCATAATCTTTCTGTGGTCGCTCCCCGAGTATTAGGGTTTCAGGGGGATGTTATAGGCGATGGGGCGATGCCAGAGGTGGGCCAGGGTGGCCACACCACCTGGTGGCGCAGCCCGGGGCGGCCTGCGCCAGGGGGTGGTGTGGGCCCCCTGTGGCCCATCTCCGCCTCTTCTTCTGGCTTCCTTCGTCTTATAGAAATATAAGAACTTCTGTATATTTTCTGAAATTTTCTGATCTTCGCGAATATTGCATGTAGACACCGCTTTTTCATCAGAATCCTGGCTCCGGCAGTTCATCCTCCAAAAGTCATCCAACATGCAAAAATAGATGAAATAACATAAGTATCACCTCTTAATATGAAATATATCAATAAATAACAGAAAATTATGATATAAAATAATGATGAAAAATGGACGTATCATTAGTCATCTAGTCTCATGGTTCTTCGTTATCACTCATTTTGCTCTAAACCTACTTACCCCTTCGATCTAAACTAATGGCCTCAACTTTGTCTAGGTACGCATACATCTAGTGTAAATACTTAACTAGATTATTTTGGAAAAGAGTATATATTAATATCATGAGATACTAATTACACCCGGCCTCTGCAACAACGCATGCTCTAGTGGCCTTATAGATGCACACAACCCAGAAAAAGAAAAGGAAGTACAAAAAAAAGTCCCGCTACAGAGAATAATTCCTGGAAGCAATGACACTAACACCATCAGAACAACACCAGTAGTCCAAAACCACTCCAATAGTGTCTCCTCAAAAATAAAATAGTGCACAAGCGTCGTTGTCGCGCATCAAAGATCATAGGTTTTCACCCTGGAGAAAGCCCTTACTCATAAAATAATGCCTTCAATAAGACCATTGCTAGTCACAACCAATTAAGGCCAGACCTTGGGTTTTCACCCTAGAAGGTAACATTGGAAACTCATCATGTGTTGTCGTCCCCACAAACAGTCGCTGCTGCGAGTCACGGATCACGCAGCAAGTTTCTCGTCGCCACAAAGACTCAAATCACCATCGCTTCCCCGATGTTCCATCTTTTCTGATATTCTCCGCATCTGATTTCACCATGGATCGTCGAAAACACGAAACATGATGGTAACAGATATCAGAGCTCCATAACGCTCCCGCTGAAACCAAACGGCCAGAAAAAACATGGGTACATCCAACCGAATTCAATCCGATCCAGCAATCTCCAGGCATAGTCGTCCATGGGTATTCGCCGACGAAGCCTTCGAGAACTCGCCGCTCTAGACCAGATCATCGAGGACAGACAGCGAACAGATCTTATATGAATCTAGGAAAATTTGAGTCTATTAATATGAATCGGAGAAAGTACTAAAAAGAGACTAGATACGTACTTGCCAAAAAATTGAAACGGAGGGAGCACAATCGTAATAACAACGGGCTGGTGAAGACCGACGATTTGTGTGAGCTGCATGCATGATACCAAACCCCTCAGGGCAGGCGATGCACGGAACGCATCTCGCATATAGGCTTAGCTCCTAATGCAAGTCACTTGACGCAGGGGCCTGCCTGCCTGCCTCCTCCGTCTCTTCTCACACTGTTTACTCATGTCCTAACAAACAAATCATGCAAAGAAACAATAATTAATCACAAATCCAAGATTACTTGCTTGCTAACTTTGCCCGCCTGTGGATCACATCTTCCCTTTATATTATGATGAAGGGCCCCATAATAATCTCTCCTGGGCGGCCTAAACCACTTTTATGGATGGAAGACTGCCTATAAACCTCTCCCCTTCTCCCAAACCATCTTCCCTTTGATCGCCTTCCTGCTCGCAAGACCACTTTCCTCTCCACCAAAGTAACAGCGAGCTGCTGCCAGCCAGCAAGTGCTGCGTGGTGTGGCGTTGCCGTTGGCTTCCTTAGCCAAAGCCCCAAAGCAGAAAAAGCCTCTAGAACAAGCACACCGAGTCGGACGGAGATAGATGCGTAATGGGAGCAGCAGCATCTGTTGCTCTTCTTCTCCGGTGGCGGCGATGGGGTCGCGACAAGTGCTCGGCTCGCAGGCTGCTCATCATGGCTGGTGGTACTGGTACGGACAGCTCAACGCCTCGCATCCTCGTGCAGTGGCCATGGAAGAGGAGATGATGCGGGTGCCTCTGCTCCACGGACTGGTCTCTCTCAACGTCCTGCTCCTCGTCGCCTACCTCCTGCTCTTCCTCCTCGCCAAGCTCTTCGCCCGCCTCTGCCGCGCAAGGTTAGCACTGTGAATTTGCTAACTGATGCTGTTCAATTCAGGGATCTTCATCTTCTTGTGTATGACATTTCGATTTTTGTAACATGCGAGCTAGCAGGGATCATGGTCGTGACAGACGTACAGAAATCACCGGGAGATCATCAGATGACACCACCGTCCTCGCCGCCGCCGGGGGAGAGAGGCAGCCCGACACCCTGTTTTGGTTCGACGAGGCCGTGTTCCACCACGACACTGCCATGCTTGACGACCAAGGAAAGGATCACCTGTCGTACACCGGTGGCGGAGCTGCACATGGCTTGCAGGCAGCTGGGAGCTGCACCTTTCCTGCCAAAGAATCCACCGGCCGTGTCTCGTTCTCACCGCGTCAGGAGGACCACCAGTGCGAAGACGACGAAGCTGCTGCCTCCAATGGCAAGGATCAAGGAGAGTGCAAGGACATTCTGACCGTCTCTGTCGCCGCCGCCGACGTCCCCACGGCACCGGAAGACGAGTATCATCGGCAGAATATCCCGGTCGCCGCGTCACCGGAGGACCTTTCCGTACAAGGCAAGCAACCTCCTAGCTGGCTACATTCCATTCCGTTGATTCCATTCCCGGATCGTATACTCTCTTCTTTCGTCAGTCATCTCAGCTGATCTTGTTCAGACTTGACAGTTTCAGAGAAGCCAAAAAGCAGAGGAGGCGAAGACGGCCATGAAGAAGAAAAAGAGGAGGAGGAGGCCGGCATTCCGGACGTGAAGCTGTTCGTGAACGGCCGCGCGCTGGCCGACACGAAGAAGGTGCTGCTTCCGGATGGCGGCGGCGGTGGAGCACGGATGCTGCGGCCGCGGCGCGACGAGGAGGAGGACAACGGGGACAGCAGCTGCCGGTTCGGCGCGTCGACGCTGACGAGCGAGTCGACGTCCAAGAGCTCGGTGGAGTGGCACGGCTCCGCGGCGACCAAGGACGCCTACTCGGAGCTCTTCTCGTCGTCGTCGCGCCGGAGCTCGGCGAGGTGGGAGTCCTACACCCTGTTCCGCAAGTACGACGAGGACATGGTCTACTTCCACCGCGTCGGCGCACAGAAGCTCACCGAGACAGGTGTGCGTCCTACACTACTAGTATTTTGTTTCTTTTATTTACTTTATTTAAAAGAAAGTTTGTTTCCACATTAAGTTTTCTGATTTGCTCATCATCATCGCCACCAAATATTCCCCAAGCTATAGCCATCATCACCTAAGACCAGCTTTTGTGGCGAGAAAGCTTACTAGGCACCCGTATTTCCGGTTCTATGCCACACTTTTCACGACATTTCAGTAAATTTTTATCACACATTCATCGATGTAATCTAATAATCCAACAACAAAAATTGCAAAATCTATCACGCTGGCTGACAAACCGCACCTGAAACACATTGTCTTAGAGTGTATCTAGTGTTGATCCTGTGCATGCATGGCATGGCGCAGAGTCGTTCCGTTCGATCAAGTACCAGCCGCGGTCCATGTCGCAGCGGATCACGCACAAGCTATCGATGGCGCCGACGCCGCCGCCGATCGGTCTACGCGACCCGTACCCGGAGCTGGAGCGGGTGTACGTGGCCCAGATCTGCCTCACCTGGGAGGCCCTCAACTGGAACTACACCAGCTTCCGGCGCCACAACGGCGGCGGGGCGATGGCGATGCTGGAGGACCGGTGCTGCCCGGCGCGCGTCGCGCAGGAGTTCCAGCAGTTCCAGGTGCTGCTCTACCGCTTCATCGAGAACGAGCCCTTCGAGCAGGGCCGCCGGCCCGAGATTTACGCCAGGATGAAGAACTCGTCTCCCAAACTACTACTAGTCCCAGAGTTCAGAGGTACGTTAATTGATCGACCTGCCTCCTGAGGTCCAGTGAAACCTTGCGCCGAATGTTTTACTGAAAACTTGACGATCCGTTGATGGATGCGCAGAGGAGGAGGACGAGAAGGACGACCTGATATCGGCGGTGCAGTTCCTGCACATCCTGGAGGAGTCGATCCGGACGTTCATGGCGTTCCTGCGCGCCGACAAGAGGAGCCACTACCAGATGTTCAGGGAGATGGTCCGGCGGCGGGCCAGCGCCGCCGACCAGTCCATAGTCCTCGCGCTCAAGAAGGCCAACAAGCACGTGAGTGATCGCGGAACATCATCTTCCACCGGTCGATCAAAACCATGTGTTATCTGAACCTGCTTTTGCACTCCGTGCAGAAGAAGAGCCGGCTGAAGGACGTGACGCGGCCGCGTCGGTGCCTGAAGCGGAGCAAGGCGCGGGACGAGGAGGTGGTGCCGGTGCTGCTGGGGCTGATCGACCTCAAGGTGGTGGCCAGGGTGCTGCGCATGCCGGAGATCACGGACCAGCAGCTGCACTGGTGCGAGGAGAAGATGAACCGGGTCAGGGTGGACGTGCGGGAGGGGAAGCTGCAGAGGGACCCGTCCCCTCTCTTCTTCCCTGCGCACTGACGTGCTCCTCCTCCATGGATGGATCTCGCTACTTACTGTGTACTATTTTGACTGTAAACCACTTTTCTTTACTGGAGTAGTAGTTATTTCGCTTACCCTTATCTCCTTTTCTTTTCTTTTATGATGTAGTGGCAAAAGATAAAGTTTGTAGACACGCGAATATGCAAATGCGACGCACTCAGCAGCGTCTAGCATGTACAAAAAGTCAGATTCAGAGATAGATGACGACGATGTTGTAAAAAGGCGTAATGTATATCTATCGAGGGAGAAATAAGATCAGTCTTTGTACCAGCAGTTGGGTGCATGTGATGCGGTGCATGCTGACATAGACACATGAAGATTGGGATCGGCGTTCGGCAGTACCATGTACTATTAGTATATTTTGATGTGTAGTATGTGGCACAATCGCACCAGCCCAGTCCGTGCATGGAAAGCAAAAGGAGGATCGGGGTTGAGGGTGCGGTGACAAGCACGGCTTTGATACGTGAATGCATGCTTTAGACTTTCCTTTCCTTTCCTTTCCTTTCCACGTGTGTTGCTCCGCTTTATGGATGGATCGACGATCACGAGATGATGCATGCATACATACATAGTACTGCTACTACATAGCAGCAAAGAGCGAGTGCATGTCACACACTTAGATTTGCCTCCACATTTAAAGATGGATAATTAGCCAAGCCATCCTACTTTTCCTTTTGTCATTTCTCGCTTTGCCTTTGCCATGAATTTTAAGAAGAAAAAGGACATGGACAGTTGCAAGATAACAACACAAAAAGAACTCACACATTGAACGTTGATCTATCTGCTGGTTGATTTGACATGGCACATTTTCAGCCCGCAAAAATAAAATGGCAGATTTTCATTTTATACCATGGCATAGAGTATGAATGCTAGTTCGGAGAAAGATGGTGATCTTACTTTGGAGAAAGATTTGCAGAGTCAGAAAGTGGTTATTAAGATAAGATAAATCCATGTAAAAGTTTTCGACTGTCCGGTCTAAACATTGGAAAGGTACACACACACTCAAAATTTTGAATGTTTGGCTAGACTCAAGCCCAAAGCGTACACTCTAAGAGAAGGCATCCCATGAGGGAGAACTGGAAAACAATAAAATTATATTTTATCGTCATTTGTAGATTTAATGTTTTGCTTCGGAACAACAAAAAGTAAGTTAGTAAACACACTTATTTTGTACATGCACATTAATTCTTATTATGCATGAAAATTTGTATTCTACTTAATTTTTTGGTTAAATTTTCTTCTTCTTGGGTAAGTAGATGAATATGTTTGCCATAATGTATAAACTCATAAAAGAATATGTACCATAAGCACAATATTTTTAATATATACGAAAATTTTCATAGCATATAATAATAATTTTTTGATAACTTCTAAAATATGTGGAGACATATTTTTGTTATATTCGTTAACATTTTTGGTCCCAATACATATTATTTCATCTTATTAAACTTATTTATGATTTAAAAAAGTAATTTTGAGAATCGAAGAAACATTTACCCATTAGGGGGACTGGCAAAATATGGTTCTCTGTTAATTCACTTGACCTCGAATCTGGCTTACGCCCCGCTATATTAATATAGCAACCAACTGATACAATGGTAAGGCCATTGGTGAGGCAAACAACACAAATCATGTCCAAAAGAAACAAAAAAGAACAATGAAGAGAAAACAATGCTGACATCAGTGGGTCAACGAAAAAAGAGATGACTCACAACCGCTGCGACCTCCAAGAATTACTACCATGCTCCTAGCACTCTGAAGCGTCTTGTACCAAGCAACACCTCCAAGAAGGGAGCGATGAGGACGCTGCTGTCCAGACAGTTCCGCGGGGTACCCCGGGAGCATGTCCTAGGATTTCCCCCGGTACACTAGGGGGTGGGAGCGAGGTACCGCGGACGCCCTTCAGGAAGGATGGCGATGCCTACCCGTAGGCATCGCCGTGTCAGTGCCGAGATGACATGGATTCCTTCCGACCCCAGAGTACCACCCCCGGACGCTTCGAACCGCTCCATGATGGCTCAGTTGATGTAGAGCCTATTGGAAACCCCAAGAGTCAGGTCTGATGAGCACAACAGCAAGTATTCCTTCAGTTATGGAACCAAGGTTATCAAACCAGTAGGAGAAAGAAACCACTTCCGAAGGTGTTGCTAGCAACGTGGAACCTTCACACAACACAATCAAAATACTTTGCCCCAACTTATCAGTGAGGTTGTCAAGCTCACTGGTTTTGCTGAAAACAAAGGATTAAACGTATAGTGTGAAAGAAAGTAATTGCTTGTAGTAATTGCAGAAAATTTAAGTAAACAATAGATGAAATATCAATGGGAAGGAATGGACCAGGGTCCACAGTTTACTAGAGGTGTTTCTCCATAAGATAAATAACAATGGTGGGTGAACAAATTATAGCTGAGAAATTCACAAATAGAGAATGCATAACAATGCGTGTACATGACATGATGATCACTATGAGATTCACTTGGGCATTACAACATAATACATAGACCGTAATCCAACTGCATCTATGACTAATAATCCACCTCCGACATATCATCCGAACAACCCTCGGGTATTAAGTTGCAAGCAACAGATAATTGCATTAAGCAAAGTGTGTAATGTAAACAATACAATTGCCCTTAGATAAAGGATTGTTGTTTTCTCCCTAGTAGCAACAACACATCTACAATCTTAGAAGTTTCTGTCACTCTCCCAGATTACTAGAGGCATGAACCTACTATCGAGCATAAATACTCCCTCTTAGAGTCATAAGAAAATACTTGGCCAAAATAACTACTAGCAACGGAGGGCATGCAAGATCACAAATAACATAGACATGATAGAACAATAATAAATCTGACATAATACTCAATATTTATCGGATCCCAGCAAACACACCATGTAGCATTATAATAAGATGATCTTGATCATGATAGGCAGCTCACAATATCTAAACATGACGACACAAATAGGAGAAATAACCATCTAGCTACCGCTATGGACCCATAGTCCAAGGATGAACTACTCAACATCACTCCAGAGGCAGGCATGGTGATGAAGAAAGGCCTCCGGGATGATCTTCCCTCTCCGGCAGGGTGCCGAGAAGAGCTTCAGATCCCTTCCGATCTAGGGTCGACGGTGGCGGCGGCTATGGAATTTTTCGTGGAATTCTGATCGGGTACGTAGGGTTTTTGTCTCGGGGGAATTATATAGGCGAAGAGGCAAGGTCGGTGGAATGCCAGGGGGGCCACACCCTAGGGCGACGCGCCCCTGGCCGTGCTTGGCCCAGGTGTGGCCGCCCTGGGGTGCGTCTCCCCCTCTCCTCCGGACTCCTTGTCGTGTCGGGAATAATAAGAACTTCGGTTTTTGTTTCGTCCAATTCCAAGAATATTTTTTACTAGTTTTTCTGTAACCAAAAATAGCAGAAAACAGGAAACTAGGTCTGTGGCACTTGTTTATATATATAGTTCTAGAAAATTCATAAAAATGCCACAAAGTGTGGATAAAAACATAATATAATTGGTGCAAAATAAGCATGGAGCATCAAAAATTATAGATACGTTTGAAACGTATCAGCATCCCTAATCTTAACTCCTGCTCGTCCTCGAGCAGGTAAGTGATAAAAAGAATAATTTTTAAGGTGACATGCACCATCACAATCTTGATCGAGGTATTGCAAAGAATTGATAGCTGAGATCAAAGTACTCTAAACATAAGCATGAAAGATATATTTCTAACAATAAGACATAGCAACTCTGTTGCAACATGAAAGGCAACACAAACAAAAGCTCATGAATAATGCTTTGAAAGACATTTATTTGTTTCATATATAGAAAACATGGCAAGAGTGGTATTCAGCCTGTCCTTCATGAAATAGCAAAACATAAATGCATAGGACACCTTCAAAGTTCATAAGGGTGACTAGATACAAATAATTTAAGAACAAGCAATACCAAAATTATGAATCAATCAAAAGCTTTGGGACAATGCAGATTGAACTCAGAATGACAACTATGCTCCCTTAGCTGGTGCATAAAGATGAAAGGCTCTTCGCAGAGGGAAGTAGGGATTAAATGGTTTTATAAAGCTTCCAAAAATTATAGTACTTATTAGCTTTGAGATCGCATTGCCCCTATCATAAGCATCTTGAAGTGATTAAGGTTAAAGTGAGTGCAAATATGAGTTATATGTTTGATAAATCACAAGTTGAAAATCTCATGCCCCTTGAGTACGAGTACCGAGACCTCATGCTACTCAACTTTGGTCCCAGGCAAGTTCTTGTCATTGTAAGTATATGTGTATGATAGAGAACCGCCAACGGGGTACCCCTTGACCCATGACACAGGAGCTATCCCATATCAAAATGACAAGGCAACAGGCAGTGAGCATCTCAGCGATATTTTTATTTGCTATTTGCATAATGTTTTATTGAGGATGCTTCATAGAATGCCACTATGGTTTTGCTGCAAGTTTCTACCATGATTAGGCATGGCTTAGGGTAGCCGCCCAAGCATTTCTCTAACACATATAAAAACTCCATGGACCTGCAAGCTCCCATCTTATTTCACACTGAAAACATCCATAAACAAAAGAACATGATATCAACTGAATAAATAAGTGCAATGTTGAAAGCGTGCCCCATGAAAGCATGGTTTTTCTCACTCCCAACTTACAATTTGCAAGCATATAAGCATCATAAGATAGTCACAATGGTTCAGGTTTATTAAGTGCAAGAAATAAAATGTGCCTTCAAGTTCGTGGGAGCTTTTATCACTAATTTTCATATAACAAAAATGTAATTTGGAAGATGGATAAAAACATGAATATACTTGGAATGGTGTAACACACCATGCATAGGAATTTATAGTGAACTCTTTGGAATAACTTGGTTTCTTGGGATTTGGATGCACGAGTAGAGTTCATACTCAGTACAGGTGGAGGCGCAAAAGACTAGGAGTAACCAACTAAGAGAGCAGTAATGGCCATAATCATGCAGAGCGACAAAACATTATTAATCAAAGCATAAAGTGATATTACAAGTCAAAAACTAAATGATCATCGAGGCTAAGGTGACTGGTTCATATTCATAACATGGTGTAAGCATGTGCCAACTCAACCCAAATAAAGCATCAAAGGAGAATACCACAATATTATGCTTTTGTATGCTAAAACAATGCATGATTCTTTCAGGGAACATTAAGAAATCTCAATTGTTTGAAACAAATCATGCTACAACAATAATCACTAAGCATATGGTCAAAGCAACATCTAACATGACATGATAAAGTCTAAGAAACATTCAAAACAAGCTTCTTTTTGTACCACCATAAGCATGAAACATTCTACTATTTTCCAACACCAATCGACTTATTTGAAACAACTCACAAAGATAATAATCAATCAATACCAGAGAGATTATCTCACCTAACTACAAAGAAGAAATAAAACGTTCTAAGCAAAAAAAACAAGAAGAAAACTAAAGCTAAACGCAGTGCTAGCAAAAAAGAACACTCACAGAACAATAAGAGTGAAAACTAGAGTGGTCTAGGCAATGAAGAACGGGGTGTGACTTCTCCAAAAGAAGTGTGCTGGGATCCAACGAACTTATTGCAGCAAACAAAACAAAATAAAACTAAAGACAAAAACAAAGACTCTCCAAGAACAACACATGGTGCATGAAGCAATAAAAATGTAGTATCTTAAAAGAAGACCTGAGATTTTTTTGATGAAGAGGGGGATGCCTTGGGAATCCCCAAGCTTTGATGCTTGTACCTCTTAAATATTTCTTGGGGTGACACAGGTGGCATACCCAAGATTGAGATTTTGTCCATACTTCATCTTATCACATCATTCTCTCCCTACACTTGAAAACTTCCTTCATACAAAACTTCACACAATCCTCATTAACAACATTAGTGTATGCAAGATAATAAACCTTTGGGTTTAGTTTAAACTTAATTAAATCATCCATTAAAACATAAGCTAGTGTAGCAACTCCTTTTAAAATCTCAAGTGATCAAAAGAACTCAAAAAGAAATCGATTAAGAGGCAAATGCAAATAATGGCAGAAAACTGTCAAAACAGACATGCATGTAAAGACCGATTTTTTAGAAACTCTTCTGTTGCACAAATCGAAAAGTGCAAAACTAACGAAAGTTGGGTAAATACCAGGGGCATGTGTACAAAAAATTGAGGATCAATACGATGTTCTGGGATTTTTCACGATTTTTTTACAGCGAAGCACATAAATTTGTTTCGGGACAACAACTTCTCTAAATCTTACTTCCCTCTCATTAGAGGCTATTCTTGGCACAAAAACCTAACAAAAAGGATAAGGAGAGGTTATTATAGAGGCAATAACTTCTAAGACTCAACAAAAGAAAAACTTACTGAAAAAATTGGGTTATCTCCCAAGAGTGTTTTTCTTTAACACCTTTCAGCTAGGCACAGAAAGCAAGAATCAAGTATTTTCGAATGAAGAAGCATCAACATTAAAATTTGTTCTAATAAGATAATCAAAAGATGGCTTCTTTCTTGGGAAGTGTTCAATACCTTTCTTGAGTGGGAATTGATATTTAATGGTGCCTTCCTTCATATCAATAATGGCACTAACAGTTCTAAGAAAAGGTCTTTCCAAAATAATAGGACAAGAAGCATTGCATTCAACATCCAAAAAATAGAAATCAACGGGGACAAAAGTATAGTTAACCATAATAATAACATCATTAATTCTCCCCATAGGTTTATTTTTAGAATTATCATCAAGACGGACATCCAAATAACAATCTTCCAATCGTGGTAGATCAAGCATATCATAAATTTTTCTAGACATAATAGAGACACTAGAATAAAGATCACATAAAGCTTTGGAATCAAAATCATTCACTTTCATATTAATGATGGTCTCCCAACCATCTTCTAATTTCCTAGGAATAGAAGCTTCATGTTTCAGTTTTTCTTCTTTAATTTTTATGAGAGCATTTGTAATATGTTTTGTAAAAGCCATATTCATTGTACTAGCATTAGGACTTCTAGCAAGCTTTTGCAAGAACATAATTATTTCAGAAATATTGCAACCATCAAGATCAAAATCAAAATTATCATTCAAGATAGTAGAACTTTTGTCTCCCATATTTCAAAAAATTTCAGCATTTTTATTGGAAAAAGTTCCAGTTGGTTTAGGCAATGTTGCAAAAGGAATGTGGACTTTGTCTACACCAATTATTTTACCATTAATAATAGGAGGTTTGCTAGCATCAACATCACTAGTGGTGGTAATGGTACAAATTTTAGTCATACTATTATTTCTAGCAATTTCATCTTCTCTTTTCCCACCTAGCATGCAATTCGGCTAACATCCTAACATTTTCATCAATTTTAACTTGAATGGCATTAGTAGCAGAAAAGGGAGTATCCATAGTATCAGGTTTCGCATCCATTTTATTAATCAAATAAGATTGTTCTTCAGAAAAATATGAAATATTATTTTTAGCATTCGAAATTTTGGCTTGCAAACCAGAAATTTCCCTATTTAAATTCTCAAGTTGACAACTAATATTTTTCAAAATGGTAGATTTTTCCTCCATGGTTTTAGTGAATAATTTATTCTGCTCATATATTGCATGAAGTTTTTAGTGGATCTTTCAACTTCCAAAATCTTTTCTTCACTAGGTATTCCAGATTTACCATGATAACTATTGCTATTATGAGGAGGATATGGCTTATAATTATTATTACCAAAATTATTCCTATAAGCATTGTTGCCAAAATTATTACTTTTAATGAAGTTCACATCAACTTGCTCTTCTTGAGCAACCAAATAGGCTAAAGGAAATTTATTTGGATCAATATGAGCTTTTCCACTAATAAGCATAGACATAATAGTATCAATCTTATCACTCAAGGAGCAGGTTTATTCAACATAATTTACCTTCTTACCTTGTGGAGCTATCTCAGTGTGCCATTCAGAATAATAATCAGCGTATCATCCAGGAGCTTTGTTGCATCACCCAAAGTGATAGACATAAAGGTACCTCCAGTAGCCGAATCCAATAGATTTCTTGAAGAAAAATTCAGTCCTGCATAAAAGTTTTGAATAATCATCCAAGTAGTCAGTCCATGAGTGGGGCA
The DNA here is from genome assembly GCA_030063025.1 of Avena longiglumis. Classification (NCBI taxonomy): domain Eukaryota; kingdom Viridiplantae; phylum Streptophyta; class Magnoliopsida; order Poales; family Poaceae; genus Avena; species Avena longiglumis. The sequence goes on from CP125973.1 coordinate 566,329,984, forward strand.
ATTCTTCACTAAATATTTCATTGTTTCCCAAGCTTGAGCAACATGTTCATTATCAAATTGTTTAAATTTTATTATGTCACTTCTCATGGATATAATCTTAGCAAGAGGATAATATTTTCAAATGAAAGCATCTTTGCATTTAATCCAAGAATCAATACTATTTTTAGGCAAAGATAGCAACCAATCTTTAGCTCTTCCTCTTAAATAGAAAGGAAACAATTTAAGCTTAATAATATCTCCATATACATCCTTATATTTTTGCATTTCACAAAGTTCAAAAAAATTATTAAGGTGAGCAGCAACATCGTCAGTACCAACACCAAAAAATTGCTCTTTCCTAACAAGATTCAGCAAAGCAGGTTTAATTTCATAAAAACTAGCTTCAGGAACAGGTGAAACAATAGATGTGCAAATGAAATCATTGTTGTTTGTGCTAGTGAAGTCACACAACTTGGTATTCTCAGTAGAGTTCATTTTGGCAAAGGTGGGCAAGCCAAAAATAACAGCAGCAGCTAGAGCAGGAACTATTTTTTTCTGTTTTTAAATAAAGAAAGCAAACCAAACTAGAGCAGAAATCTTCTTTCTCCCTGGCAACGATGCGAGAAAATCTTGTGATGGCTCAGTTGATGTAAAGTATGTTGGGAACCCCAAGAGCAAGGTATGATGAGCACAACAACAAGTTTTCCCTCAGTTATGGAACTAAGGTTATCGAACTAGTAGGAGAAAGAAACCACTTCCGAAGGTGTCGCTAGCAACATGGATCCTGCACACAACACAATCAAAATACTTTGCCCCAACTTATCATTGAGGTTGTCAAGCTCACTGGTTTTGCTGAAATCAAAGCATTAAACGTATAGTGTGGAAGAAAGTAATTGCTTGTAGTAGTTGCAGAAAATAACAATAAACAGTAGATGGAATATCAATGGGAAGAAATGGACCAGGGTCCACAGTTCACTAGAGGTGTTTCTCCATAAGATGAATAACAATACTGGGTGAACAAATTACAGTTGGGCAATTGACAAATAGAGAATGCATAACAATGCATGTACATGAAATGATGATCACTATGAGATTCACTTGGGCATTACAACATGATACATAGACCGTAATCCAACTGCATCTATGACTAATAATCCACATTTGGAATAACATCCGAACAACCCTCGGGTATTAAGTTGCAAGCAACAGATAATTGGATTAAGCAAAGTGTGTAATGTAAACAATATAATTGCCCTTGGACAAAGGATTGTTGTTTTCTCCCTAGTAGAAACAACACATCTACAATCTTAGAAGTTTCTGTCACTCTCCCTGATTACTAGAGGCATGAACCTACTATCGAGCATAAATACTCACTCTTGGAGTCACAAGCAAATACTTGGCCAAAGTAACTACTAGCAATGGAGAGCATGCAAGATCACAAATAACATAGACATGATAGAACAATAATAAATCTGATATAATACTCAATATTCATCGGATCCCAGCAAACACAGCATGTAACATTACAATAAGATGATCTTGATCATGATAGGCAGCTCACAAGATTCAAACATGACGGCACAAATAGGAGAAATAACCATCTAGCTACTGCTATGGATCCATAGTCTAAGGATTAACTACTCACACATCACTCCGGAGGCAGGCATGGTGATGAAGAAGGCCTCCAGGATGATCTCCCCTCTTCGGCGGGGTGCCGGGAAGAGCTTCAGATCCCTCCCGATCTAGGGGCGACGGCGGCTGCGGCTATGGACTTTTTCGTGGAATTATGATTGGGTACTTAGGGTTTTCGTCTCGAGAGGATTATATAGGCGAAGAGGCAAGGTCGGTGGAGCGCCAGGGGGCCCACACCCTAGGGTGGCTCGGCCCCTGGCCATGCCTGGCCCAGGTGTGGCTGCCCTGGGGTGCGTCTCCCCCTCTCCTTCGAACTCCGCGTCGTGTCGGAAAAAATAGGAACTTCAGCTTTTGTTTCGTCCTATTCCGAGAATATTACTAGTTTTTCTGAAACCAAAAACAGCAGAAAACAGAAAACTGGCTCTATGGCACTTGTTAATATGTTAGTTCCATAAAATTCATAAAAATACCACAAAGTATGGACAAAAACATAATATAATTGGTGCAAAATAAGCATGGAGCATCAAAAATTATAGATACGTTTGCAACGTATCACTCCACAAAATCTGCTGGACACTAGCGCAGGCCACAACGATATTGAAGTCATCACCGTCGCTTCACCATGTCCGAAGTAGCGAGGCCGTTAGAACCTAGCGGGAGAGGGGGAGGGGGTGGGGGGGACTGCCTCTACCGTCGGAAGGTGGTAGCCGACCGGGTGTAGCAGGAGGTCAAACCAGGCCCCTACTGTCCTAGCTGAGCCCAAAAGGGCACGTAAAGCCGCGCAGCCACACTGCAGCAAGGGTGCCACCACCATCCCAAGCACAACCCCTTCCCCTTAGTCCACCGAAGGCACCGCCATGATGCATGGGCAGCCTACCCAGGCCCAAGTCAAGCCCAATTGGACCCGGATCTGGGCCAGGAGGGTGTTGCCTGCCACACTCCAGCGACCAGCTGTCCACCAGCAAACATCCGTGACGCCCCACCGCCAATCGGCCGCTCCACCACCACCATGGGCCCCCGAAGATTGCCGGGCCGAAGTCAAGCCGAGGTGCACCGCCGTGGGTAGCTGCACACCATGTCTCCAGAGGATCCGCATGGGGAAGGACCGACCGCCCCCGCCGGTTCCAGAACCACCCGGGCAACACCCAGCGGCCTTACCCAACTGCGTCAGCGAGAGGGAAGGAAGAGGAGGAGTTGGGAGGCGGCAGCGTGGGGTTCTCCCCTGTTCTCCCCCGCGGGGGCGATACAAGCGGTCGGGGATCTTTAATGCAAGGAGACCCCGGTTAATTCACTTGAGGAAGAGGGTGCTATTCTTGTCACAAAGAGCAGTGTATTGGAGCCTCCGAGTCATGTCATGGGCAGACCCATTATTTTTTTAATGGGCATTTGAAATATAAAATTACCAAAAAAGTAGAAGATTTAGTGAAGTAAAAAGTGTTAGAATATGAGACATGCTACCTTGCGTTCACTTGCTCTAGCCAGCTACACCACCACATGCTTCGGTCGGACATTTGGTTTGACTTTTATACAAACCAAAAGGTTAGTTAATGGATGTATTATATAACCTAAAAAGTATGCCAAAAATTGGTTATTTGCCTCCATACTCATGAACACACATGTTCCCGCTCATGAGTCATGCCGCTATCTCGTGGCAATTCCAACTTTGCACTTTGTTGCATGCCCCCACAAGCAGAGGCGGATCTAGGGATGGGCGAGGGGTGGACAACCCCTCTATGGTTCGGCCCCCTCAAGGATATGCAATGGGGCTAGCACTAATTTTGATGCTCAATTACTAATCATAATACTCTATCCATTAGCCTAGACCAATATGTGCAATATGTTGATTGCTCAAGTTTTATGGGACGGGCCCAAAACATTAGCCATCAAGGGATAGTACATACCTATTGAAGTATCAGCAAAACCACATATCGAGCAACTGATCCATGGGACACATCTAAATTTATTCTCTACTCGGTTTCCCTCGACGATCTAATCGGCTTATTTTTCCTTTATTCGCCACCGCTGTGGCACCGCCGCCGGTATCGGGATTTTATATTCAAGTGTCGGCGTGTCCGTGATTACTTGTTGGAGATATGCCCTAGAGGCAATAATAAAAGTGGTTATTATTATATCTTTGTGTTTATGATAAATGTTTACATTCATGCTATAATAGTATTAACCGGAAACAATAATACTTGTGTCATTTGTAAACTAATTAGAGTCCTTAGTAAAGCCTCTTTGTAATACTAGCTTGTTGGTTAATAAGATGATCATGGTTTACCTGTCATGAACATTGAGATGTTATTAACAACAAGATCATATCATAGGAGATGGTATGATGGACATACTCCTATAGATAAGCATAGCATAAAGATCAAGTCATTTTAATAGTTCGTTTGCTATAAGCTTTCTGATACATAGTAACCTAATTCCTTCGACCATGAGATCATGCTAATCACCATCACCGGAAAGATACTTTGATGATATCAAACACCACACCATAACTGGGTGGCTATAAAGGTGGCATTGAGTGTTCGGAAGTATGTGTTGAGGCACATGGATCAAGAGTGGGATTTGTACATCCATATGACATATAGATATACTCTGGGCCCTCTCGGTGGAATGTCATCCAATTAGCTTGCAAGCATGTGACTGGCTCACAAGGGATCACATATCACGGGAACGAGAAAAGATTACTTATCGGTAACGAGGTTGAACTAGGCATGCAGAGATACCGACGATCAAACCTTGGATAAGTAAACTATCGCGAGACAAAGAGAAATTGGTATTGTATGTAAGTGGTTCATTCGATCGCAAAGTAATCGTAGAAATATGTGGGAGCCATATGAATTTCCAGATTCCTCTATTGGTTATAGATCGGAGAAGTGTCTCGATCATGTACGCATAATACACGAACCGTAGGGAGACACACTTAAGGATTCAATGTTGTTTAGTAGATATGGAATGTAAGTAGGGAGACCGAATGTTGTTCGGAGTCTTGGATGGGATCCGGGATATCAGGAGGAGATCCTAAATGGTACGGAGAATAAGATTCATATAATGAAAGTATCATTCCGGAGTTCGGTAATGATTTCGATGTTTTCATCGGAGAGGTTCTAGAAGGGTCTAGAAGGTTCATCGGACCGGAAGGGGAATGGTTCATAAATGTGTCATGGTTAAGTGGAATGATTGGATCATGTCCTAGGTCACTTGGTTGGGCATTTGCAAGAGAGGAATTAAGCTCCAAATTGCAAGTCAAAAGGCAGGTTTGAAAAGTCAAACTGGAACAATGGTTTCCTAGTGGAAGAAGAAAAGAGTCCTTGTTTCCTTCCAACAAAAAGTGGGTTTGGGGGAGGATTCAAACTCCCCTCTCCCAAGCTGCCCTCCCTCTCATAAATAGAGGGGAGAGGATACCCCAACAAATCACAACCAGCCCTCCCCACCTTGCGCCGCCGTTGCCGCGCAAGCGGCCGCCGCACGCCGCCGCCTCCCGCCGTCCCCGGTTCGTTGTCGTCTCCCTAGCCGCCGCCGACTCCACCTCCTCATCTCCGACCCTCTAAACCTAGATCCCCGGAAACCCTAGATCCGCCATAACTCGCACCGGCTTAGGCGAAGCCCTGTGGGATCTTCCCTCTACTTCCGACACCACGCCGTCGTGCTGCCAAAATCACGAGGGGAGAACTACAACCTCCGCTGCCTGTTGGAACAAGGGAGAGGAAGGTCTTCATCGAGTACCGAACATGTGCCCGACCACTGCCGAACACAATTGGGAAGGATCGCTCACGCGATCTTGAGATCGGCAAGTGTACCTATATCACCCACGAAAAATCTGCTCGTTAACCACTTTGGAATCTTCGAGGGTAAGTACTCTAATCGACTCGTTCCTACAATCTAGTAGATAGATCTTGGCTTGTTTGTGTGCATGCGGTAGAATTTTTTGTTTTCCATGCTACGAACCCTACACAACTCCCATGCGTCTAGAAACTATCAACTATGCGTGCTTCATCCAGACGGCATGTCCAATACGTGAAGTGATCGTCCTAAGGTATGATCCCAGGTATATGCATGTTGGCTACTGAAATTTCTAGTTTGATTACCCCATCTAATAGAAATTGCTTAGTCAAATCAATTGCGAATTATATTCACCAATGTTTTTTACAAAGTATTTAGTGATTAAATAATTATTGAATTGTTGTGTTATTGAGTTATTTGATAGCTCTGGGCATAGACCTACACTCTAAGTAGTAGAATATAGTTTGCTTTTTTATTGCAAAACATATAATGTTCCAATTTGATATCCATAGTATACACAATAAAACTTGGTATAGTTTCAATGTTTATCTCTTTTATGGTGAATTTATTTTTCTCCCCACCACTTATGTGCCCTTTGATTTATTTAGTATTCTTCTATAACCTTATATAGTTATTCGTATTTGTAAGAAAAATTTATGTAAAGTTTACCATTCATGAGATCATAGACTTGTTATTTAACGGATTTGTAGTCCTAAAGTAAATAAAATGAAGCTTTAGTTATAGAAAATGTGCTCGGATAAAAAAATTACATATATTTAAGATTTATTATAGTGTTGTTATAAACCTATTTTTTGGTCGCTGTCGTCTCGCCCCGCCCTATGGTCAAATCCCGGATCCGCCCCTGCCCACAAGAGCACATGGAGCGGCCCATTAAGCCCTTCTTTTGTTCCTTTTCTATTTTTCTATTGTTTTCCTCCTTTCTTGCATTTTACCTTTTATTTATACTATTATTTTTTTTGTCTCTAATGCCTTATATGTTCTAGTTCATTTTGTTCTCACCATTTTTACTTTATAATTTATTTCACGGTTTGCCTTTTTTGCTAAACACATAAATTGTTTTTCATTTTTTTCCTTTTGGTAACTTCATAAAGGTTTTCCTAGCGAAATGTGAATAGTATTTCTCACACTTTTATTTCCTCTTAATTCTTTATTTTTGATCTTCCTATTTTATTTAATTTTTTATGTGAATATATTATTTGAGATACACTTGCATTTATTGTGAAATGAATAAATATTTTCTTTATACAACATGATCATCTTTGTGATATTTATGAACATTTTTGCACATATAGGAAGTTTTTGTATACATATGAACATTTCTTTTTAATATGTGGACATGTTTATTGATGCATGTGCGCATTTTATTTTTGAATAAAAATATATTTTTCTATTATGAAACTGATTTCTGACTTCCTAGAAAAGAAATGTAAATTTTCCAAATTGAAAAATAAATAAAAATAAGAAGCACCTTTTAATGGGCCGTGGCCTCAGGACATATAAGCAGCGCCTTTTAATTTCAGACGACGGATCCTCTATGTGCCGCAACAGTATGGCCGGGCAGCAAATAGGGGCTCCCAAGCTCGTGGGCTCATGGCACTAGCCTCAAACTGGCAATTCTAAAAAATTAAAATAAATGGCAGCATTTGTCTTCCCATCTTTAGGCCACGGACGGTACCGTTAATACTCGCAAATGATAAACCAGGGCCACTGTCCACATCTCGTACTCGCAAACGTACACCGACCAAACATTGTACTCGAGAAAGAATATGGTTATAAATTAGAGTAATGCTACGTCTACGGGATATTTTTACGGAATTCAGCTTACGGAGAGACGTGGAGATCAATTGGATTGGTCATGGGCCGGAAATCACGGCGGGCCAGGGAACTGAACCAATCAGTTTTCACCACGTTTGTCCGTAACATTCATCCGTAACTACGATTCCGTAAGTCCAGCATTTCCGTATAAATTATAATACTACTCCTGTCGTCTCAGGGATACCGTTAATTATCTTGTCTTGACTCTTGACTATGATCGATTAGCATACTTCCATTTCATACTGAGCTAATCTATGACGCACGAACATTTTATGATTATTTGACCGGACATAGTACAAAGAGTCAATCGATGCAGAGTCAAGAATACAAATTAGGAAACGCCATTATGGCTAAACAACTGCTTTTCAAAATCCCAAAAATAATCCCAGCACGCCAGACGGCCACCGGTCAAAGTCTAACCTGACAAGCATAGCAAAAAAAATCCCAATCATTCCCTCACTAGCATAGCAAAATAAGCAACATACTAATCCTACCATTCCCTGAGATATCGATCTCATCGCCTATATATATAGAGAGAGATGCCTTGTGAGCAGCAGAGCTCACGTACACGGATAAATCGTTGGAACCAAAGTAGCCATGAAGATCGGCAGCATGGTCGTACTGGCAGTGATCGTGCTTCTCCATGCGGGTCTGGCCATGATGATCTTCGCGGATGTCCACGCGACGTCCGTGGGGGAGGGCAAGGCGATCGACATCAACCCAGGGAAGCTCAGCTGCTGCACCAACTGTAACTTCTCCTTCTCCGACCTCTACACCTGCGATGATATCGTGAAGAAATGTGATCCTGTCTGCAAGAGCTGCGTCGTCGTGAAGACATACCCTCTCAAGGAGGTTAAGTGCACGGACACCTTCCTCGGTATATGTGAACCGCCGTGCAAGTAGAAATGCTGATCGATGGAACTTCACCTCAGTTGTGATATGGCTCCACCGTTTAGTGTGATTCGTGCTTGTGAGCGCACCATGTTACTATAAACATGATGTATGTTGATGTTATAGGCGAAAAAATAAGCCATTGCGTGCGTGCGTGCGTGCGTGCGTGTGTGTGTGTGTGTTTATATATCATCTCATATGTGATAGTAGTGGTTTTCTAAGCAGGGGTACCATCACCTCCTTTTGAGATTCGTGGTGGACCAAAAGTTTGAAAAGCGTATCTATGCATTGTACTACAAAAGTTATGATGACATATAAAGCTTGAGTACATATGCTGTGCTATTTAACAGAAAATAAAAAGATAAAATTAAGTGAATTTTGTATTCATATATACTCCACTCGTTATATTTTGTATTGGCCAAGACTATAAGTTTTGTACTCCCTCCGTCCTAAAATAGATTGCTCAAATTTATAAAAATTTAGACACTATTTAGTATATAGATTCATCTAAAATTTTAAAACCCAAGACATCTATTCTTGGACATGAAAGTATCTGATTACTTTTTGGAGTAACACTCATGATTTATTGTTTGATCTTTCTGTTATAACTTAGTATTGAAAAAAAAAGTGGTGCAGTTCTTATAGCGTTCTTGCTGACCGCCTTTAGACCAACGATGGCAGGTTCCTTACAATCTCACACCCAAAAAAACAGTTGCGTAAAAGATGTGGTCTGTGAGAAAAAATATGCAGTAAATTTCAAATAAGTGTTTGCTGCTACTTTCTCCGTTTTAAAATATAAGATGTTTTAGTTTTGTAAAATAAATGTATCTAAACATTTTTTTATCTAGGTTCACTCATATTTGAAATAAATCTAAACACTAAAAAAATCTAAATACATTATATTTATAAATCTAAAACATCTTATATTTTGAATCGAAGGGATTACTTTTTATCACACTTTGATGGCCGGGTATGGATAATCATAGGGTTTTGGTTGTGTCGCTTGGAGCTAAGTTGTGATTGTGCTGGTGGCCGCGTCAGAAAGTGGGTGCGTCTAGGTCGTGACGCCTGAAGCGAGCCCAAGATGGGCAGGCCCATTACCCTCGCCAAGCCTCCTTCTTCACTGCTGAGTGCTGACCGTGCACGTAAGTTGCTCTTTCCATTTTTTTTTGTTCAGTTTTTTTTTTGAATTTCATCGATCTATTAAAAATCATTAACCAGTAGTATAAAAAGCTCTAAAAATAATAAAAGTTACAAATAGGTTATTGGACCACCTACCGACGACTACAAACACTAGAGCGAGCCGAAGGCGCGCCGCCGTCCTCGCCCTTCCATTACCGAAGCCGGGCAAAGCTTATCGTAGTAGATCTTATTGTAGTAGACATACGGGGAGTCGTCGTGCTAAGATCATGATGGACTAGCGCACCAGAGCAGCAACCATCGCTAATGATGACAACCGTAGATCAGAACAAACTGACTTGAAATCACACCAACGAACACAAAAACGGACTGGATCCGAGAAGATCCGTCGGACAAACGACTCCACGCGCCCTCTGTCGGTGCTAAAAGCACCACCAGAACAAGGATAGAGCGGGGAGGACCTTATTCTGACTTTAGACGCGTGGCCGTCTCAACGTCCCGAAGAAGACACTAAAAAATTGGCTAAACAAAGATCGAAAAACCTCCCGTCGGGCGAGAGGTCGTGCTCCACCACACTCCAAGGCCCTAGGGCCACCGGAAGTGGCGAGACCAGCGACGTCGCCGGCGAGGGGACAGAATCCTAGATGGGTTTTAGCAAGCTCCTTTTCCTTGGTGGCGGCTAGTACGACTCAAAATTAAAATCTGATTAATTTTCAAATCTAAATAAATTTTAGCCGTCCACGCCGCAGCAGGCTCATGTAGCTTTTTGCCCGTAAGAAGACCGTCGATGGTGTTGGCATCGGGCTGCCCAATATATGTTAGTATGTTTTTTGTATTGTTTTCATAGAAGGAAAGCCAAGAGACCAATATTTTACAACGCGGCGTGGCACAGGCGTTACGAACGCAATCCCACACTGCCCTAAGGGCAGCACACACACACTAACCAACTACTCGCGGAATCTTCACATTTTCACTTGGCTTAAGCAGTCATAGAAATGTCGTGCATCTCTCCATGGGTCGGTCTCTGCGGAGATCTTCTGAATGACCAAAGCAGAAGAAGGGGTAGGATCCTCAAAGACGATATCGTTCCAGTGATGCCAGAGTGTCCAGCAGACCAAGGAAATACCTGTCTAAATGTCGCGCTCGCGGCCCTTGCCCTCGCGTCTGCCCTGGAGCCACATGACGAGTTTGTGTCATGCTCCGGAGTCCAATGTCCATTTCCCTACCAGCCGAGGCAAGTCGTCCACACCTCTCGTGCTAGGACACATCATATAAGGAGATGGTCAATAGTCTCTCCACACTGGTCGCAGAAAGGGCACGCCCACGGCGTCGCAGCCTTTCTGCCGTCCAGCATATGTTCCGCACCGCAAACCAGACCGAGATCTTGCAGCTGGCGGGGGCTCGAGAGCGACAGATCTGTAGTGCTCCAGCCATATCGACGTCTGACCCACAAACATGGCTTTGTAGCAAGACTTCGCAGAGTAGCAGCCGGTGGGGTCCCAACTCCAGTTGAAAACATCATGTGTCCCTTCTGTTAGGGTAATCTCCTCCAGCCGGTATGCCACCTCAAGAAGCTTTCTGATGGCCACCGCGCGCACGTTAGGGGGGACATCATGCAGCTAGGCCCCGTCCAAGCCCTTACGCACCCGACGTGTCAAGATCATGTTTGCTGAGACTGCCGCGAAGAGGTTCGGTGCCACGTCCCTGATCCGTCCACATGACAGCCATTTATCAGACCAGAAGAAAGTAGCGGCTCCATCCCCCAGCACATAGGCCATCGCAGCGTCGAACAGCTGTTCAGCAAGTGCTGGAACTCGGATGTTGAGACCGTGCCATGGCCTGTCTATCTCCACTCGTTTCAATCACAGCAATCTGGCCCTAAGCACGACGTTCAATAGTCGCAAGTTAGGGATGACAATCCCTCCTAGTTCCTTGGGCATGTGCACCCTATCCCATGCAACCAGATAGCATAATTTCGTAGCTGCTGCGTGCTATAGTTTCAGAGTAGCGTGGAAAGGCAGGTTCGTAGTAAGTTTAATACAGAATTTTCATGGTGAACTATGGATCGCCAAACGAAAAACCTGGCCACAATCCACGCATTAATACAGATTTCTATCCTAGGATCAGAAAGGGAAACTACGTCCCAGAGCAAAGATTGAAAAGGATAGCACGTCCAAACTCCCAATTTTGCTGCAAGCCTGCAATTCGGTTCGATCGTCCACGGGCAAGGTGCAGATATGACACTACAGCACCTGATGATATTAAACATAGATAGCCACGCCCATCCAGAAACTAAACATAAATAGTAGCAGCAGATTATCTGATTGAACTTAACTGGAAGCGTAAAAGGTTAGAGCTTGGATGAACTAGAGCGCATAGACAAATTAAACTGATGCAAGCTCGGCTTGGATAAACAATGCAAGTTGTTTAATCTGATGGATAAGGTCCCTCCTGCAGTGAAGTGAAAATAATGGATTGGGCAGTTACGATTCCCTTTCTTGCGGGGAATTGAGACATTCATGCAGCACATCGATGAACAGATCTGGTAGTAGCAAAGGCACTACGTGGTTTTACCATGCACTTAAACAGGATGGAAACGAAGAAAGCCAGATTACTTTGCAAAGAAAATGGATGAATAAGTTTCAACTCAAGATATAGGCGCAAGAGTTTTTTCGCAATTTTTGGAAACTTAGAAATAAGAATTTTCGAAAGTACCCAGGTCCATATTAGTATAGGGACATCATATAATGTTCCTTTTTCAAGGAGGGTGTATCATATTCATAAAATAAGAGGCCAAGACGGCCGGTACAATGCCAAAAATCTACTTGATACAAACACAACGCCACACGGTTACAACATAACCCACACCAAAACCAAACGCCAAAGATTGGCCTTGAACCATATCTCCAGCCAAGAAAGGCGAGGAGGTGATAATCCAAGCTTATTGTTCGCATCACAACCAAAGAAGGAAACTACAAGACTGATCCAAATCTAGTAAGGCACAAGCCAACACACCACCCTCCCATAGTGCCTAAGAGTCAGCGAATGAAAGGTGGGGTTGAACCCGATCGGAGGTGGCGTTGACGAGAAAGCACCATCGACAGTGTATATAGTGCCCCGGAAATGCATGCTCTTGGGACTGGGAAGCATCCAATACCGGACTCCAACTAGCGCATCGAGGACTCCGAGAACCACCTCCGCGATGCCCCCAAGGAGGGCACAACACAGCTGCACCGCGGCAACCCGACCCATAACCTGGGTCTAGGGATGCTCGAGGTGGGGGCACAGGCAACGCTATGACGATGCCTCCAAGGAGATGATGGAGCCCACGGCCTTCGCCATCGCCAGATTCACGTAGGGATTTCATTATGGCCCTCTCGTCAACCCCGAAATCGTCAAACACGAAGCAAAGAGTCACCTTTAGACTCGCCGCTGACGAGAAGAGAGCAAGTTTTATCGGTGGAGCAGCATGATTGATCACCATCTCACTACCACTTCAATGAGGACTAGGCGGTGAGGACCCAGCCCCAGCCTCTCGGCCGGCCGCCGACACCGCCAAGGGAATTGGACACCACCGGGATTGCCGCCGACCGACATGAGCTCAGGGGAGGAGGGCCTCTATGCTACCTTGAGTTATCCGCTTGTACTTTACTTGCTTTTACTTTTCTACACTAGTTCACTTTTTGTATTTACTTTCAGCACTTTACAGTTTTATAGTTAGAAGTAAAAAGTATCTTACAAACTCTAGTTCATTGCTTTGCACGAAAGGCCATATATTTGGGTTATACGATTTTAGAGAATAGTTAGTTTACCTTTAGCTCCCTGTGGGTTTGAAACTTAAATACTTATCGAATTGTGCTATAGTGATTCCCTGGTCTTGGGGATTATCAGCTTACAAACTGTTCTTTCATGAATTTCTTTTAAGCCTACAATCCGTGTGAAATCTCATTTTAGAATCAATAATGTAGGATCTATAATTGTCAAAGAAGAAAATAACAACAAATAGTTCCTTTTCCACTGAAGGGCTCTTCTTTTGAGGATCATTAAGAGTAGGACTAGCACACCGAATAATGTTGAAGTTATTAAATTCATGTTGGCCTAGAACAGCCCCAACGGCTTCATTGCTAGCTTCACAAATAAGATTGAAATGTCGTTCCCAAATAGGTGGTTTTATGATAGGAGCATTTAACAAAGCTTGCTTAAGTGTATTAAAAGCAGTAAAAAATTATCATCAAAATCAAAACGATCATTCTTGTGTAAGAGGTTAGTCAATGATCTAAAAACTTTAGAGAAGTTCTTTATAAACCTTCCTTAACAATATGCGTGACCAAGAAAACATTTAGCCTGCATTACCTGAGCAGTTGTCAAGCTTTGCAAGAATCCGGCCATCGGATTCACCGCAATGCTGCATGACCGAAATGACCGGGGCCTATTATATTTCTCTACACCTCAAGCCACCACAACTTTCTCCATCAGATGGACAAGCGACGGACAAATGGGGCTAGAAATTTGTATACGGTTATGTAGAGGAGGGGGAAGCCCAGACGTTAATGGAGTTGCCTGTGCGGCTGCTGCTGGCGAAGGGGTCGGAAGCAACAACACGTCCGACCGTGTACAACGGTCAGAAAATGGCTGTGGCCGGCCGCCCAAGCTCGCGGAGCGGCTACTGGTTCTTTTACAGTCAAATCAATGTATGTAAATTTGTTGAATGTGACTACTCCTTTCCCGCGACAATACTTATGGAAACTAAAGGTACCACTAAAAATTAAAAATTTTATGTGGTTTTTTTACAGAAAGGTTTTACTAACAAAAGATAATTTAGCTAAGCGAAAATGGAATGGTTGTATGAAATGTGTTTTCTGTGATTCGCCAGAATCCATACATCACTTGTTTATCGCTTGTTCCTTTTCTCGTCTTGTTTGGAGAATTGTTGAGTTCACTTTTAACCTGCCACCTCCAGCCAACATAACAAACGTGTTCGGAAATTGGCTTAATGGGATGGGAAAGAATGATAAAGCTAAAATCCGTATTGGTATTTGTGCATTGCTATGGTCTTTATGGAATGCGAGAAACGACCTCGTTTTTAACAGATTTGGCACTATCAATTTCTTGTAGGTTATTCGAAGAGCTGTACACTTGATTCATATGTGGTCCTATCTTCTACCAGAGGACCAACGGCCGCCTATGGATATTAGATGCATTCAGTTGGAGACGGTCGCTTGGCTTTCTACAATCAGGCTGGGTGGCGGCATGCTAAAAGGATAGATGTTGCTTAAGCGTGTGCTCTTTTTATGGTTTAGGTGGCTAATTTTTTTAGCCACTTGAAGTGATCCATGAGTTTGTAATTCCAGATTTTGTACTCTTATGATTTGAGACTTTTTAAACGCTGCAATAAAAGGCTGTGTGCATCAATTGATGCAGAGGCCGGGCTAATACCCCATTTCGAAAAAAAAACAGGGGGTACTCTAAGGGTGCTTCGATCGGCATCCACATTGTCATGGCGTCCGGCGTGGCAAGATCTACATCATGTTCTTCGTCGGATGAAGAGGAGGAGCTCAGCCATAGTCTTGTCCTTGGAAAAGCAAGGCACCGCCTCCTCATCTGTCTTGCTAACGTGCACCTTCCTCGCAGGCGTCATCCATGGATGGATTGACTGGGTTAGAATTCTCCGCTGAGATCTATTACGCTAGCGGTAGAGTTCACCTCATGCAGGAACCAAATTATGTAGATACAACAAACATACTCACGAGTTCATCCAGGAGTTGGTCTCGCTAGCGGTGGCCGGTGGAGTAGATTGGTTGGAGACCAAAACGGACGAGAACACATGCGACGATGAACTACGGTCGAAAGGACCATCACCAACGAAAACGACCGTAAGCAATTTAATACTCCAGTAAAGATTAGGAAAGAAATTAAACAGGGTAGCGCATCATTAGTCCTGGTAGAATGCATGAAGCCCTACTACTTATTCCATGAATAAATCAAAAGTTGAAGCAAAAAAAAGCACCCGGCCAGCATGATCTTTTTAGGTTTAAAGAAACAATTCAGGAGAGGCGTGCTGCCTGCCGGAGTTGTATAGGCAGGCCATGTAGCGGCGACGGGAAGGGGTCCCTGACGAACGTGTTGCCCTTGCTGGCAAGGTTCCATGTGAAATTTCTGACGAGGTGGTGCATGGTCACCAATGTCTCGATCCTCACCAAGTCTATCCCAGGGCACATCCTGGGGCCGGCGCCGAACGCGGCGAAGGAGCATGGTGGCATCATCCTGGTATTGAACCTGGAGGGGTCAAACTTAGCTGGGTCGGGGAAGATGCCAGGGTCCCTATGTGTCACGTCCGCCACCCAAAACACCTGAAATTTCATTGACAATTATTAGCCCTGCTAGCTACTTTGCTTGGAAATTCAAAATTATTAGGCACTTTAATTTGGGACGATGTATATATGTACCTGCCATCCTTTTGGGATGCAGTAGCCCTTGTACTCGATGTCCTCGAGTGCTACTCTGCTGCTGCCCAAGACGGGAGGGACGAGGCGAAGTGTCTCCTGGGCGACACGCCATGTGAATGCCATATTGGATAGGTCGTCCCACACGAGAGCCTCCCCAGGAGCCTTGTTCTTGGCAATTTCTTCGTGCTCTGCATATATATATATATATATATTGAACATACGAGTACGTTGGGAGTACCGACATCTAAATCTAGGAGTAGAACCTAAGTTTCGTATATCCTATCTATAGTATGCATATTTCTTACAAACAAATTAAAGATGATATGCTCGGCGAGTACCTTCCACCATGGCGGCTAGGGTGGCCGGATCATCGGCGAGCTGGCGGACCATGAAGGTCATGAGGGCGGCAAGCGAGCCATGGGCGCCAATCACGGTGGCCAGCGTGTTGTCCACGATCTCCTCGTTGCTCAGCAGCTGCTGGCCATGCTCGTCTGTCATGGAGAGCAGGCGGCTGAGGAGGTCGTCGTTGGGCGAGGCCTTGCCCTCCTGCAGCCGACCCTTCTTCTCTCGCATGATCCCTTGGAGTATCAGGCGAGCCCTACGGCTCCCCAGGATGCTCCGCCTGTAGGCCGTGAAGGGCAGGTTCAGCGGGACGGCCATGGCGCCCTCGAATATGTTCACCAGGTCACGGTCCAGGGTGTCGCGCACGGCGCCGCTCTTCTCGTTGCCGAGGACGAGCGCCGTGATGATGTCGAAGGTGAGACGCTTCATCAGCGGATGCACCGTGACGGCCGTGCGGCCGGCCCAGCTCTCCTCTAGGTGCTGCCTCACCTGGGCGTCGATTCTCCCGACGTACATCCTGAGCATCTCAGGCCCGAGGAAGTCCATGAGCGCCCCGCGGATTCGCCGGTGATCGTCGCCGTGTACGGCCAGCAGGCTCCTCTCCCCGAGAATATGCGGGAGGGACGCGGCACGCCCCAGGACCAGCGAGGGGTTGAAGAAGACGAACTTGTTGGCTGCCGGTCCTGCAAGAAGGGCAGTGGGCTTGCCAAATAGCGAGAGCTTGGACACCGCCCCGTAGCGGTTGATGCGGTCACGGAAAAACTGGTCGACGCGATTGGCACGCATGCTGCGGACGAAGCCAAAGGTGTGACCAACGAACGGCACACCAAGCGAGCCCGGGGGCACACATCTGCCTCCGCCTCCGCCTCCGCCTCTGCCTCTTCTCACGAGGTGGGTGCCGATGGTGGCAAGGAGTGCTACTAGCAACGCTACCCAGTAGTAATCCATTCCGTCCTATGGGAGTGCTAGCACTTTGGTTTGGTGGATTGCCAACACAGGCAGTCCATGTACTTATATATAGCTAGCTTTGGTGGACATCAATAGAAAGGTTAGATTGCCAGCCATGCCCATCTCTACAAAAAACAGTATTATCTAGAGGTGGTTTTCGCACCAGACGATTTTCTTTGGACAACTTTGTCCTTAATAGTTTGGAGAAATAACAGCACTGCCACCGCCAAGTACCACAGCGGCACAACCCTATCCACTCGAGCATCTTGACCATGGTCGATCCCCTCCTCCCTCTCGATCTCTTCCCGGCTACTCCGCGGCTCCGCGTCGATCTCGAGCCCGCCATGGCCGCTAGCCCCCTCCCCCGCTCCTCTGATTCGATCTCAAACACCAACGCGTCCGCCGGAACAAAGAGGCCACGACCTGAAGGAACCGGCGGCCGTGGCATCGGTAAGCTCCTCCCCGCTCCTCTCTCCCCTTCCCCTCCATCCTCTCCCTCCTCCGAGGCCCGGTCGTCGGAGCCCGTAATTCCCCTCCGTTAGCTGGCCCGCCCTAACCCTAGACTGACCGGGCGGCGGGTGGGGAACCGCGGCAGCAGGGGAACATCAGTTTTAATCTCAGGTGCCAGAAATGTTAATGAAATCAGATGCGTGCTGGCGATGAAGTCATGTACAGTATCAAATTAGGAAAACAGTTTGACGGGAAAGAGTTCTGAAAAGGCTCCTATGTATCAACATTTAATGTGAAAGATATATCAGCAGATGAACGGAAAATGCTATATGATGCACTGAGTGTAGTAGTCAGTGTCCTGGTAATATGAAGGCTGAATCATCCAATCAAAAAAAATATGAGAGCCAGTGCTTTGCTGTTACCTTTCACCTTTCCATCTGAGTGCAAGCCGTCTTTTCAATCTACTTTCCCGCTCCATGTACATATGATTCCTTTCTATATCTAATCCTGCTCTATGTTGCCTAATGGCCGTGGGCAATCATTATTCTGAATCTTCTATATAGTGGCAACTGGACTAACCTCTATTAGTTATAATATTGAGATATTTACACCGTCGATCAACAATTCAACACTGGATCATAGATTATTATATGCCACACTCTTGATTGTTTACAAGTAAGAAACTTATGTGCTAATGTCTGAATGGATTTGCCCATGTTTCTTTTAATCCGTTGAGCAGGGTACATATAGGACCAGGGCCAATTGGCCATTGAGTTTTTTCTGTAAACTGAAAATACCATATATAGATGAGATTTGTTTTGTAAATCGAGAAGTCCATAGTTGAGTTTAATTTTAAAAATGAAGTTTTTCTTCTTTGGTAGGGAACCGAAGTTATGATCTTCTAATAATCAGTTAATTGGGCCTATAGTGAAAATCTATCAAAGATATTCAGGAGAATAAAATACAACTTGCTCTTTTTTTGCGAAGAAAATACAATTTGCTCTTGACTGTGGTATTTCTGCAATGAGGGCAACATTTGCAGCACGCCGACTATTATTTCCGAGTCCAGCATTTGAGATTATCCACTATCCATGAAGAATAAGTTAAACCCATGCCGATGAGCTGATGTTTAACTGTATTTTGTTCATTTTTTGATAGTGCACACTAGCAGTACATCACTCCACTTCTTGAGAATATAAGAAGGATTCCTGCTCCTCGAGGTTAATGGAATGCTTGAAGCTGGTGGGTACTTTGCTTGGTCATATCTGTTTTAAAAAAATTGGGAGAAAAAGATGCGGCTTCTTGATTATTTTGGATCAATTTTAATATACCAAATTGTTATACGTGTATTTAGGTCAAAAAATCTATCTTTGTCTATGACCGACCGTAACCTTGTAAATCACTTCCCGCGGATCTGAAGCTAAAACATATTATATTTGAAATGGAGGGAGTACCGTATATGAGTATTATGCCTTCCTTCTCTCTTTGCGATAATTGTTGGTGACACTGTAGCAACGCACGGGCTTTGTGCTAGTCTCTACAAAAAACAGTATCCCCTGTTCAGCCAAAAAAAAATAGGACTCTACCACAGATTTGGCCACGGCAGAAAAATAAAGGAGATCTGCTAGCTAGCCACGAACCAACACGATGGAGTCTGGTTTAAAAAGGAAAAAACAAAAGTAGGCAGAGCCGGGTGCAGCGTGGGTAGCTAAGACGACATGTCAAAAAAAAACTTTCTCGAGGATTGATCACTAGGAATCTGGAAGCAGTACATACGTGCAAACAATGTCAGTTAATTAATAATGAAAAAATATTAGTAGATAAAAAGTATCCACTAGAAAAATTAACTATTTCTTGAGACGAATGAAGAAGAGTAACAACTCTAGCACCCGGCCGAGTCATCACAAAATTCATGACTAGCTGAAGGCAAAATGGAGCGTGCGCTGATTCAATTGTTAATACTCTCTCTGTCCGAAAATACCCTGTATTCTGGGTTTAATCAAGGTCAAACTTTGTAAAGTTTGACTAAATTTATTGAAAAATTTATGTACACCTATAATACAACATAAGTATCATTAGAATCATCATAAGATATATTTTTATAATATATACATTCGGTGCTATAAATGTTTATAATTTTTTCTATATATTCTACCAAACTTTATAAAGTTTGACTTTGACTAAACCCAGAATGCAGGGTATTTTAGGACAGAGGGAGTATGTTTTGTCAAATGAGAGAGGGCGAGTCTTGGGCATTTATTAATCATGGTGATATATGCGAGCTATGCTAGACCACTCGCCTATCTCATGATTATGTCTCACATATTGCACCCCAAGTATGAGAAATATACACACTATATATCATATAACACATTTAGATATCATTATATTATTGACATCATTGGAAAATATATTATCACATTTGTTCATCTACGCTAAAAATTATAATCAATATACTCCCCGTCCTAAAAGGAAGCCGGAGATGTCTAGATTCACATATATTTAGAAGGATTTTAGTGTATAATACATACAATTTAGAAAAATCTTTGACATTTTTTTATGATGAAGGAATATAAAACTTTGATAAGGTGGATAAATATTACAAACCTATCATATAAATCCATAGCTATATAACACTTACTATTTCTTTTCTTCATGAAATTCACAATAAGAAACAAAACAAAAATGTGATTTTTCCATAAGAACTTCATATCAAATGCGATTATGCCTCACACCTGAGTATGGGAAATATAAAGACTATATATATCATAGTAATACATCTAGATATCATTATATTATTAAAATCATTGGAAAATAAATTATCAAATTCGTTCATCTAGCTTAAAATATAATAAATAAAAATAGTGGTAGATTTATCATTATGCTGATACAATAGTTTGATTCCATGTGGTCAGCATATTGCATTTTTGCAGCGAGGGAAGTTTGGCTTGACTGTCTCTTGCATTTCCATCTGTTCACACGGAACATATCGACAATGTGAAGTGAGTATAGCAAGTCACTTGATATCTCTAAAGTATGTTATTCTACCCATGTGTATAATTCATAATGCAGGATTTCACTTCCATTTGAATGCAAGAACATGAGACTTCCCAAGTGATATTAAAACAGAGCTCTGAAATGTGGAAGTTAAGATGAGGTAGGTTATGGAACTACAAACTGCAAGTCATTCCCTCAGTTGTGTTGTTTGTGTTTCTTTCAAGTAACTATATAAATTTTAATGGGCAAAAAATTTCATAAAGATTGTTTAATTAGAAGTACTTTGAACCTTTTAAATATAAGCGACTAATCATTGTAATCGCACAATAAATTGGTTACTTTTAACAGGATGAAACTACATCATTCAAGTTGGCGAGAAAAATGCATGTGAGCAAAGTCTAGACCAAGTGGAGAGAAAAAGAATGATATAATACCTATTCTTCTAAATAATTGATGTTGTATAAATTTGTATTTGAATTTACTTATTTTTCTTTACTAATATTAAAAAATTAGTGGAAAGTAAATTTTAACATATCTACAACAAATATGACATATTTTTCATGACCACATAATCGCATTATTTCGACCCCAAATGCAAACTGTGAACATCCACAAACTATGAAATATTCTCAACCACTATCAAAAAAATAAATATGTTCCTCGCATTTTTAGGGCCACTGCTAGTTATAAATAGCAATAAAATATGTTGGAAACATATAATGATATTGATCCTTGCTTTCTCAATGTCTACTCGTAGCTAAGGTGTGGCATTGCGAGGGCATCAAGATAACTAAGCATAATGTGGAAGGTTGTTAGATCAATTTTGTTGTGCTCTCTAGTGGAGATCAGAAACTCTATTCTCCCGCCATTTTGTGCATGATTATAGAGAGTAATCATGATTGTATATTCATATATTGCATAGAAAGAGTGAGTTTACCAGATAAATTGTTCTCCTTAGTGAGTTTACCAGATAAATTGTTCATCGGACTCACGTGTAGAATGACATTATATTTGTTTTAGCTCAGAGTAGTGGACAATAGTAGACCTTAAACACATTGAAATTCTATTGTTTTGTTATTCATCTAAGCCTCCCAGGAATACTCTAAAATATACAAACTCTATGGAGGAGAACAATGTATGTGTTATCATTATCTTCAAATAACATATTGGGCAAGGATTCCCCTATCTTGATCGTAGTGACCATACCAACTCAGAGCTTAGAAATGACCCACACCCAGCTCACATATCTTGCTCCTTTCCTGAGATATATGTTCCTCTTTAAATAATCCAAAGATGACATATCCTCTTTAGGTTAAGCTATAAAGACCACGATTTCCATGTAACTAAAATACACCTTAATCTATAACAATATAAAAATAGGTAGGATGAATCAAGGATGTGTGTTCTCTAACCATCTTATCTTGGTTAAACTTTTCCTATTGCCTACAGCCTATCAATTTGTGGTAACAAACTAATTTGAAGAGTACACTGCATGAGTTATCACAATGGTTATGATCCGAAGAAGATAGTTCTAATTAATGTACTCATAATAATTATATAGCAGAGGTTCATGGGATAACACAATGATAACGATTTGAAGAAGACAATTCTGATTAAAATATTTTACATCAAATATTTTTCCACTACAAAATAACTGCACTAATACAACTCAACCATAAAAATTATTCAACAAAACATGCATCTTGTATTGGTGGGTATTCTCAGGGACATTAATTTCTATTTTTCTAAATTTGATTGCTAATGAACGATGAAAATGCTAAGTGAAAATATGTCTTGAAAAATATTTAGTTCAACTCACCATGGTTCTCCGCAATTTTTCATTCTCGTTGTACCACCTTGTACATGTGGGCTCACATTTTATACGAACAATCATGCAAAGAGCTTTAGTATCCAAATCAAATTAGACTCCTTTGGCTCCTTGTTATTTCAAATTGATATGCACTTATACTATAGACTAACTACTCTACACCTTTCCAAAGAAGGCCATGATTTGCAGTCATAGTGTAGTAACCAATATGGTCAAACTGATATTTTTATGAACAAATATTTATATTATTTGGAGTACGCATCCGGCAAGATGATCGCGAGAGTGGGTAACATGAATCTCCTCTTCTTGTGATACAAGAAATCGGGTCCATAGTCTTAATTGTACCAATTATCTCTGCAATAGCGGAGGGGGAAATCAGTGCAACCTTTCGTATCAATAGTCAAACATTTTATACGAACAATCATGCAAAGAGCTTTAGTATCCAAACAAATTAGACATGTAGTCTAGACTGTAAAGCTTCTTTTTTAGATCCATCTATAAAGGATCACTGGGAGAAAGCCCTCGTGACTTGTATTACTAGAAACCATGTTTTTCCCCCGGTTGGTAAATATGTAAAACCATGGAGATCAGATTTATTAGCCTAGCTCGGCACTGTAGAGTGCATTATGTTATATTTTTCAGAGATTAAGAGACAGACCGGTGTAAACTAAATATGCCAATCACATGTGCATGTACGTGTGTAACACCACGTTCTAAAAGACCGTATCTTCTATGTGACATGCCAATCCCTGGATCGGTTCATTGGCCCACAATAGAATAAGATGAATAACATAGCAAAATATCCGTGTATCATAAATAACGAAGATCCAGAATATCATTATTACAATAAAAGCTTAGCTCAAGGCTAGCTCAATGTTATTCAGGTAGCAACATAAATATAGTAAATCCTCCATTCTTCAAATTGCCCACAAGTGAACAAGTGACGAGTGGAGTACCGTGGCCTAAATCGATTATTCAGAATCGAAATATCATGCAACATGAAACGTAGAAGCCCCGAAGGGTCAATACATGGAATGTATGGAAAGTAGAGCTATTAAAGGAGACAATAATGCTAACATCTACATGCATATTTGGCAAGTGGAGCTGTGGCTAGATTGCATTTGCAAATACCTTTGTCCTACTTTCATAAACAGTTTTTGATTTTCTTTGAAAGGATCCCAATTAAGTTAACCCAACAACATTAAAGCAATTATGAAATTGGAATGAACGAGAAACATGTCATGGAATCAATATCAAGCAACTCAGACGTCCATAACCGGGGACACGGCTAATCGATTAGATTATACACCCTGCAGGGGTTAGTACACTTTACCCATGTGACTTGGCCAGCCCAGCTCGTACCATCACTCTCATTTTGGGTGATGATAGGGAGAATTCCAAGAAGAGACCGTTTGGGAAGTAGCTCCCCAATCCCGACGCGCACCGGTCCAACCTACCAAAATTCTACATCTCTGGATACGCGGGTTCGAGTTGCCACAACCTACTGAGTCCAACCAACCGCCCATTTCATTATTGGCACATGGTTGTACACGTAAGCTACAAAATAAAGAAGCCAATCATTTTCTCTCGATACATGGGTGCCTTTCCGCAATGATACCACCAAAAATTATCAATCCCATCACACCCAGGAGATTCATTGATTAAGTTGTTTTAGTTTTCACAAACCAACACATTTAGAAACAACTTTCAGTGATGTAACCCAGCCCTCGTTCATCATAGCATGGCTAAGCACATCTACCAACGGTGTTTCATCTACAAGGAAAGCCCTACCACATAATAGGACATAACATAGCGATAATATTATCCTACACATGCATCTATAAAATACACAACAATGCATTGAAAATAGTAGGATAACATCATGAACAAACTAGCATCTACTTGCCTTGGTTGTAGCGGTCGGAAGAACAATCCACACACGAGCAAGCTTTTCACTCGTCACAATCTACACGATACAATTGCAATCATAAACAACCCATCCACAATCATACGCAAACAAAGATGATGCAAGATGCATGCATGACAAGGGGATGGATGCTACAACAGCATCACATAATATTATTCAGTATAACTACTGTATGCATGCATGGAAATTATTTTTAGCGCAAAGAAAACAAGTATGCAATTTATAACGCTCAATAATAGGGCTAGAAACTAAATAATTCACTACTGCTAACATACTGTTTGTAAAATCTTGGAAAAATTCTACTATGTAGGCAACACTAAATAAGAATAGTACCAATTGTAATTTCTCAAAAAGGAGTCATATTACTCCCTGAGTAATTAAAACACTGCAGTAAGCCATTAAATAGATTCTGCAAACATTATTACTGTAAGCCTAACTTTTTAATTCATTTTGAGATTCCCCTTGTTCTACTGATTCCAGGGACATATTATTTGCAATTTTTGGAGTTACAGAACTTATTCTACGAATTAATTACTCTAAAAAGGGCATTAAATCATTTAATTATTTAGGACAAAACCTTGTTATAAAAGTGTAAAACAAATGTACATCAAGATTATACGTGAGCTACTGAATCTACACATATTTTATTTGTGATTTTTGGCCTAGTAGATCTATAGATATGAATTTTACAAGTTTATACAATTTTGTGCCAATTAATTCAATTTAGAAAATACCCAGTCAAACTTTGACTGTTGACCGGCCCACGTGGCGGCTGACATGGCGCTGACTGGCAGTTGACCAGTCAGCTGCCCGCGTTGACTGTTCAAAGGTCCGATCTGGAGCGTTGGATCACGATCCAAGCGACGAGGAGGTGGCGGCGAGCTCACCGAGGCGGCAACGGCGGGCTCGGCGGCAGTCTGGCGGTCTCCGGCGGCGAGGGTGGCAGCGTCGGGATCCTCGGGTGGGGTCGTCGGCGAAGCGGACAAGCGAAGCAGGCGTCGGCGGCCAAAGCGGTGGCGGCGTTGGTGGCGGGCGGCAGCGGCGCAGCCTCTGCGAGGAGAGAAGAGGAAGGCGTCGGCGGCGAGTCACGGGAGCTCGCGCGAGGCGAGGAAAGCGCGGCGGCAGCGCTCTTACCGGGCGTCGTCGCGGAATCGGCGACGCGTGGCCAGCGTGTGTCTTGGCGGGGTGCGATAGGGAGAGGCGGCGCGAGGCTAGAAGGGGACCCAGCAGGGTCGGCGGACTCAGCGGCGGTTCTTGAGTCCAGGCGGATCTGGCGGGTGGTGGCGGCGCCGACAGTGAGCCCCACCGGTGGTGGCGTCTTGTGGTGGGCAAGGCCCGACAATGCAGTGGCACTATCTGCCAGCGTCTTGCCTCTTTGCCAGCTGCCCTTGCGTGGCTGGCGTGGTAGCGGCCAGCAGGCTAGCTTGCGCCGTTCCTTTTTTGTTCTTTCCTTTTCCTTTTCGACAATTTTCTTATCGAATTTCTTTTCTGAAACTGTCTAGAACCATGTCCAAAATTCAGATTTGCATATCTTTTGCTACGGGGCTCCGAATCGAGTGATTCAAAGTGCTACGGGTTCGTGGAGGAACCCTCTATGCACCTGGGCCATCCATATACTCCAAATATATAGTTTTTGACAGTGGGATGGTAAAACTAAGTGTTCAAGTGTAGGCGTCAAAATGCAAATGCAAGTGGTTTGATTTTCTAAAATCTTTTCAAACTGAATTTTTGCATGGATGATCATGATGCAATGACATGAATGATATGCAGTACCAAATCTAAAATTTGGGATGTGACAAGACTAACCCCCTTAAGATGAATCTAGGTCCCGAGATTGGTAACTAACAAATAGGTGTGGGTGGTCTTCGCGGATGTCATCCTCACGCTCCCAAGTGGCTTCCTCTTCAGTGTGGTGGATCCATTGCACCTTGCAGAACCTGATCGTCTTGGTAAGGGTAATCCTCTCTGCTGTCTCCAGAATCTTGACTGGCTTCTCCTCATAGGTCAAGTCATTCTCAAGCTGAACCTCCTCTAGTGGCATAGTGTCTATCCACGGTGTATCTATTGGAATTATGCCCTAGAGTCAATAATAAAGATGTTATTATTATAATTCTTATTCATGATAAAGTTTATATTCCTTGCTAGAATAGTATTAGCGGAAACTTTAATACTTGTGTGGTTTGTGAACAACACCGTGTCCCTAATGCGCCTCTATGGACTAGCTCATTGATTAATGATGGTTAAGGTTTCCTAACCATGGGCATGAGTTGTCAATTAATAATGAGATCATATCATTGGGAGAATGATATGATGGGCGAGACAAACTAAGCGAAGCAATTAGATCGTGTAATAGTGTTCATCTTTGCGAAGATTTTCTTATGTCAAATATTGTATTCCTTAGACCATGAGATAATACAACTCCACAGTATCGGAAGAAAGCTTTGAGATCATCAAGCGTCATCCTATGAGAGGGTGATCATAAAGGTGTCTCTCGATTGATCGGAAAGTATCTTTTGGGTTGTATGTATCGAGATGGGATTTATCCTCCCAAGTCGGAGAGATATACTTGGGCCCTCGGTGTCGATATCAACACGCTTGCAAGCATGTGGTTAGGAGTTGATCACAAAGTGATATCGGATTCTGAGCGAGTAAAGTACTGCGTGAGCGAGATTGAACTAGGTATGGCCAGTGCAAACGATCGAATCTCGGGCAAGTAAAATATCGCGAGGCAGAGGAATATATATATGGGATTGATTGAATCACATGGCGCAAGCTGGGCATATGTCAAGTACTTAGCGGACAAGAAGGCTGGCACCATCAAAGGTATATTTGATATACATGTTATTGATGTTTTCCTTACTATCCCTCGTTGTAGTGCACGGGTATTTGATATCTTGGTCCGATTGCTAATATTTGTAACTTTCGAAGCAGGGAACTACGGAATAGGCGGCTTGCGAGGGATGAGGTGACGATCTGGCGTTGTAGCGGATCAAGAGTTGATGTGATGGCCGTCGTACGCTCTCCTTAGTTTTACCTTGGGATTAGTTTTAAACCTTAATAAGTGTTATTATGTACTGCGTTGAGCATGAACATTATTTGGATCTTGTTTATTGCAAGATGGTTATTCATTGAAATGGGAGAATAATGGTTATTCTATTTATATGAGTAACATCTTTTATGGTCATGCACCTATTGTGAATGGTTTATTTCTTCTAAATCTCGAAGGGATGAAACACACATCCATAACATTGAGGCTAAGAGATGCAAAGTAGATAGTGATAATACTACTTATTTGTGGCTTGTCGTCTAGGTCATATTGGGGTAAAGTGCATGAAGAAACTCTATTACGATGGACTTTTGGAGTCTGTTGATTTTGAATCATTTGACACATCGAACCATGCCTCATGGGCAAGATGATCAAAACCCGTTCTCGGTATGATGGGCGAACAGCGGACTTGTTGGAAATCATACATACCGATGTATGCGGACCGATGAGTGTTTTGACGTGGTGGATATCGCTATTTTCTCACTTTTACCGATGACTTAAGTAGATATGGGTATATCTATTTAATGAAACATAAATCTGAAACATTTGAAAAGTTCAAAGAATTTGAATGAAGTGGAGAACCATCGTAACGAAAGATTAAGTTTCTTGATCCGATCGTGGAGGTGAATATTTGAGTTATGATTTTCTCACGCATCTTAAAGCAAGCGGAATCGTTTAGCAACTCACGCCACCGGAACACCACAGTAGCAATGGTGTGTACGAACAGGAATCGAACCTTATTAGATATGGTCCGATCAATGATGTCTCTTCTTGATTCTTTGTTATCATTTTGGGGTTATGCATTAGAAACGCTGCATTCACTTTAAATAGGGCTCCATCTAAATCCGTTGAGGCGACACCGTATGAAGTGTGGTTTGGTGCTAAACCTAAGTTATCGTTTCTTAAAGTTTGGGGATCTGAAGCTTCGTCAAGAAGTTGATCTTGGGACAAGCTCGAACCCAAAGCGAATCGTCTTCATAGGATACCCTAAGGAAACTATTGGGTATACCTTCTATCCAGAACCGAAGGCAAAGTGTTTGTTGCAAAGAATGGTTCCTTTCTTGAGAAGGAGTTTCTCGAAAGAAGTGAGTGGGAGGAAAGTAGAGCTAGGCGAGGTTATTGAACCTTCTCTTGAATTGGAGAGTAGCGCAGCTTTGAAATTGTTCGATTACTTTGCATCAACAATAGAGGAAGCTAATGGCAAGGATCATGAAGCTTGGACGATCTCTTGCTCTTGAGCGTCGCGGTCGACAAGGTCGCGTGCCCTCTGAGTGATGCGACAAACTGTCTTGTTGTCTTGTTAGTAGAAGGCGGTGAACCCACGAACTATGAGGCGATGATGAGCGGACTCGGAGAAATGGCTAGAAGCCATGAAATCGAATTGGGATCCATGGGAAAACCAAGTATGGACTTTGGTGGACCCTCCTAGGCCGAAAGGCCGTTGAGTGCAAATGGATCTTCAAGAGAAAAGCAGTAGCGGATGGTAATGTTATCGTCTATAAAGCATGGCTTGTCGCGAAAGGTTTTCGACAAGTTCAAGGTGTTGACTACGATGAGACTTTCTCTCCGTAGCGATGTTTAAGTCCATTCGGATTTTATTAGCAATTCTGCGTTTCATGATTATGAAATATGGCGGATGGATGTCAAGATGCGTTCCTCAATGGCAACATTGATGAAGAGTTGTATATGATGCAAGCGAAGGTTTTATCGATCCTAAGGATGTTGATAAAGTATGCAAACTTGACGTTCCATTTATGGACTGAAGCAAGCATCTCGGAGTTGGAACCTTCATTTTGATCAAGTGATTAAGAGCTTTGGATTTTTCCAAATTACCTTGAAGCTTGTATCTACAAGAAAGTGAGTGGGAGCTCGGTGACATTTACGGTACTATATGTGGATGACATATTGATTATTGGAAATGACATTAACATGTAGCGATGTGAAGAGTTATTTGAACAAGTGTTTTCAATGAAAGACCTAGGTTAAGCTGCTTATATATTGGGCATCAAAATCTATAGAGATAGACAAAAGGCGCTGATAGCTTTAAGCGGTACATACCTAGACAAAGTTACGAAAAGGTTCGGAATGAATAAGGCAAAGAAAGGTTCGTGCCTATGTTGTCGGGTAAGATATTGAGAAAGGCTCGATGTCCGGCTACGGTAAATGATAGGAAGCTATGAGCAAAGTGCCTTATGCCTCGGCCATAGGTTCTATTATGTATGCCATGATGTGTACTAGACGGATGTGTCCAATGCTCTTAGTTTTGACGGTATCAAAGTTATCCAGGAGTGGAACACTGGACAGCCGTGAAGAACATCCTAAAGTACCTAAATAGGATTAAAGAAATGTTCTTAGTCTATGGGGGTGATGAACAGCTCGTAGTAAAAGGTTACGTCAACGCTAGTTTCGACACCGACAAGGATGATTCTAAATCTCGAGAGGATCGTGTATATTTTGAATGGAGGAGGCTGTGAGTTGGAGAAGCTGCAAGCAAAGCATGATCATAAGATCTACGATGAAAGCGGAATACATGGCTCTGCGAAGCGTCAAGTGAAGGAGTTTGGATCGGGAACTTCATCCTTGAGCTTGGCGTGGTTCAAGCGCATTGGACCTTGGAGATATTGTGTGACAACACTTTGGCCATAACACTTGCTTAGGAACCAAGATATCATCCAAAGACCAAGCATATCAACATAAGTTTCATATAATTGAGATTATATAGAAGATGGAGATCTTGTAGGGTTTGTAGCATGGAAAACAAAATTTTCTACCATACAAACAAACAAGCCAAGATCTATCTACTAGATTGTAGCAGTCGATAGAATAACTCACCCTTGAAGATTCCAAAGTGTTTAAGGCGGATTCTCGTGGGTGATGTAGTAAATACTCTTCGATCTCAAGATCACGTAGGCGATCCTTCGGCTGCGTTAGCGGCGCTCCGTAATCGGTCACCGTTGGTACTCGGCGAAGACCTTTCTCTCCCTTGTTCAGGCGGCGGAGGTTGTAGCACTCTCCTCGCGATTCCGGCACAATGGCGTGGTCTTAGAAGTAGAGGAAATCTCATGAGGGCTTCGCCTTAAGGAGGCGGTATGGTGGAGTATGAGAGAGTCCCTCGGCGATCTAGAGTTTAGACACTTGAGAGGAGGGGCTGGGCGGCGTCTGGGGTTTCACCTAGGCGGCGTGGTCTCCCTAGGGCGGCGGCGGCTATGGAGGCGGCGGCTTGGTCTGGGTTTGGAGGAGAGGATCTTGTGTGTGCAGCCGTGGTATTGCCTGGCGGATGCTCTTGTGATAGCTACGTATATGGAGCAAGGCGGCGTGGGAGAATCGGGGCGAGATTGGCACCACGATGTACCCGGGTTCACGTCCTCTCGATGGAGGATCGCTTCGTCACTGCTATCAATCGATATATGATCGTAGATTGGTTTACAAGAAACGCCGTGGTAGGGAGATTAGATCTAATGAGAGATGTGGGAGAAGATACCCGTAGGTTGTCCTGATGGCTTTATATATGCAGCGATTAGGGTTTACAAGTATTTGGTGGGCTTTGTATTGAAGTCGCCGTCTTGGGCCTCGATCGAACCACTCGTCAGGTCGACATCGCGATCGCCGTATTAGGCGAGTCGACCGCTTAGGGCTAGGTTTGATCGGCTTGGTCCGGTGGCGAATCCGCTTCGATGGGTATACCCGATTGGTATTCCCCATCGGTAGTCCGGCGTTGTCGATTCGGCGGGCTTGAGAAGCGGAGAGTCTTGATGATGGAGTCGCGGCGAATCGGCGAGCTCTGAATAGAAAAAGCGTGAAGGGAGGCGGTCGGCGTGAGCGATGGTTGATAGCGATTGGCGAAAGACACAAGGTGTCGGTGAAGCTGCCATTGCGGCGAGTCCCGGCGCAAAGTGCGAGTCCCGAAACGCAGCGGTGGCGAGTTAGGCGACAGCGGTGGCGCTGTCATGGCGCCGCTGAGTCCTCGGCGAGTTAGTCTGGCGAGTCATGATGGCGAGTCCCGGCGTGTTAATCTGTGGCGAGTCGCGATGGCGAAGTCGGCGTGTTAATCTGTGACGAGTCATGATGGCGATCCCAGGCGTGTTAGTCTGTGGCGAGTCAGCGGTGGAGAGTCCCGGCGTGTCAAGCGAGAGGCGAGTCCGTGGTGGAGAGTCCCGGCGTGTCGAAATGCGGCGAGTCCATGGTGGAAGTCCCGAGCATGTCGAGAAACGGCGAGTCGCGATGGAAGTCCCGGCGTGTTAGTCTGCGGCGAGTCCGTGGTGGAAGTCCCGGCGTGTCGAGCAGCGGTGTCCACGGTGGCGAAGTCGGCGAGGCGTCGCGATCGTGGAACCGCAGCGTACCGCAGCATGCCTGAGTAGTCCCGAGGCTCGAGTTGGCTTGTAGAAGCGATTTGAGGCTCTTTAGAGATGCATATTCTGAAAATAGTAGTGGTTCTTTGTCGAGAATGGCGAGTGGCGTGGTCGGCGACCAGCCTGAGCGCCGAGCTGACGGCAGTGGAAAAGTCGAGACCAGCGGTGATGCTATGCTGGAGCATCTCGAGGCAGGCGGCGAGTGCCAGTCCCGGCGGCGGTGATGGTCAGTGACCCGGCGCCGAGTCGGCGCGGTGAATGGCGAAGTCAAGAGACTAGCGAGTGGCGCTCTGGGCGTGCAAGTCCCGAACGGCAGCGGCGAGGTCGAACGGCGAGTGGTAAGGTCGAGTGTTGAGAAAGACACCAGACCGTTTTTCTGAGAAGGAGAAAAAATACAATTGCATTAAGGTGTACTTGCATGATATATTGAATAATTGTAAGGCGTCTGAATTGTGAGCGTTGAAATAAAATTCATTTTGTTATGTGGATCGATGGACAGTATGTAAGGTTTATGCGTGTCTTTTCATGAGTAGGCGGACCTCCGGCATCAAGCGCTTGCGGATAACAGGGACACGATGCGGACTGTTGAACCCGGAGACAAGGTCGGCCTTTTGGTACCCAGCCTCACTACTTGACGAGCGAATAAACTGCAGACAAAATTGAAACAGATCTCAAGTATGATTTTGGTCCACTGAAAGGGTCATATCTGTTGCATGGTCGGCTTTGGAGAATGAATGGATATGCATATATGTTTTGGATTCATAGCATGTATGCGAGTGTAAAGAAACTTAGCTGTTAGCATGTCATGACGGCGAGTCGAGCATGTGAGTCAGCGTTTAGGTGAGTTCCACAGCATGGAGTCGGAGGCGGTAGAATGGAAGTCGGCGACAGGCGAGGTCATGAGGCGAGTCATGCGGACGAGTCGCCCGAGCGTGGAGAGTCCACGAGGACAGCGGTCGCGAGTCCTCGTGTGACGTTTATCCCAAAGAAGTGGGCGGCAGCAAGTAGTGGTAGCGAGCTTAGACCACTGGTCGGACGAAGTCATGAGGCGAGCTGATCACGACAATGAATGGCTCGACCGTGCGGCCAATAGTGTCGGCGTTCTTCGTTGCAGCTTGATTTTCTCGCATACATACAAAACAATTAGACTTCAGGATATAATATAATAAATAAGAAAATGCTTGAGCAGAGAGATATTACTTCATGCTGATCGGGTGCATGCATCGCATGGATCTGTGTCTATTTTTCTTTGACCCAAATCGATAGGAATTTCTTGGAACTTGATCGTTGGACATTGCTTGGAGTCCCGATGCAACCGGCCATGTTGGCGTGTAATACAGGTCACGGCGTACGTTGTCGTGGCATCATCATCCGTAGAGAATATTTCTGTGCAGTCTTACAAGACATGTCCCATACGTACGGGGATCAGGTATAAACAAAATAATCGATTGACGTGAGTACTCAAGAGAGAGACAGAATTGGAATAAAAACTTAGCTGATCGATCGATCTTGCGTGCTTGTCAATCGCCACCAGCGTGCGCTGATTACGCGTAGACGGCTTCCCAACGACTCGGCCGTGGCGGCCGCACTATCCGGCAGATTGGATCTGACTGATCGGTCTTCAATCCTAGAGCCTCCAAATAGCAGTTTTGAACAACACGTGCGGTGGTGCGATCGACGCCGTTATTGTCTGGGATCCGCCGGATTATCATCTCAGCGCCGCTTGCCCCATAGTGGCGCCAGCTGTCGTGGTATTGCCGGCAGATGCTCTGGGGTAACTTACGTAGATGGAGCAAAGGCGGCGTGGGAGAATCCGGGGCGAGATTGGCACACGATGTACCCAGGTTCACGTCCTCTCGATGGAGGATCGCTACGTCCTGCTATCAATCCAGTATATGATCGTAGATTGGTTTACAAGAGAGCCGCCGTAGGCAGATGGAGATTAGATCTAATGAGAGATGTGGGAGAAGATACCCCGTGGGGTTGCCCCTGGTGGCTTTATATATGCAGCCAGTTAGGGTTTACAAGTATTTGATGGGCTTTGTATTGAAGTCGACGTCTTGGGCCTCGATCAGACCACTTATGCAGGTCGGCATCGCCGATCGCCGTATTAGTAGTCGACCCGCTTAGGGCTAGGTTTGATCGGCTTGGTCGGTGGCGAATCCGCCCGTGGGTATACCCGATTGGTATTCCCCATCGGTGTCTCTAGGGAGCCCTGCCCTCCTTATATAGGTGGAGGCGGCCGGCCAAGGGAAGGAGGAGTCCCTCCCTCGGCAGTGGTGCTTGTGGCGGTGGGAGGAGGACTCCTCCCCAACTCGATTTCCTCCTCTTTTCCACTTCCCAAAATAGTTGTTTGACTTTCAAACTAGCGTTTGACTTTTCAAACTAGGATTTGAATAAACCCTCTATTTTGTTCAGCGATGACACAGTACATGATGCAATCATACCAACTTGATATAACACATCCATGTACCCTTCCCTCGGAGTGCGGACATTCGGAACCTTCTAGAACATTCCGATGAAAACACGGAACCATTCTCCAACTCCGAAGCAGGACTTTCCTTATATGAATCTTATTCTCCGGACCATTCCGGATCTCCTCGTGATATCCTGAATCCCATTGAGACTCGAACAACATTGGACTCTTTATCATCATTCCATAACTACTCAAACAACGTCGAATCCTTAAGTGTGTCTCCCTACGGTTCGTGAATTATGCGGACATGATCGAGACACTTCTCCGATCAATAACCAATAGAGGAATCTGAAAATTCATATGGCTCCACATATTTCTCGATTACTTTGCGATCGAATGAACCACTTACATACGATACCAATTTCCCTTTGTCTCACGATAGTTTACTTATCCGAGGTTATGATCGTCGGTATCTCGCATACCTAGTTCAACCTCGTTACGATAAGTACTCTTTTCTCGTTCGTGATATGTGATCCCTTGTGAGCCGGTCACATGCTTGCAAGCCAATTGGATGACATTTCACGAGAGGGCCCAGTATATCTATACATCATATGGATGGACAAATCCAGTCTTGATCCATGTGTTTCAACCAATACATTCGAACACTCAATGCCACCTTTATAGCCACCTAGTTACGGTGTGGTGTTTGATGTCATCAAAGCATCCATCGGTAAAGGTGATATGCATGATCTCATGGTCGAGGAATTAGGTTACTATGTATCAGAAAGCATATAGCAATTGAACTATTAAAATGACTTGATCTTTATGCTACGCTTATCTATAGGAGTATGTCCACCATATCATTCTCCTAACGATATGATCTTGTTGTTATTAACATCTCAATGTTCATGATAGAAACCACAATCATCTATTAACCAACAAGCTAGTATTATATAGAGGCTTTACTAGGGACTTCAAATTAAGTTTACAAATCACACAAGTATTAATGTTTCCTTGTTAATACTATTATAGCATTAATGTAAACATTTATCATAAACACAAAGATATAATAATAACTATATTTATTATTGCCTCTAGGAATATCTCCAGGACTCCCACTTGCACTAGAGTCATCTAATCTAGATTACATGGTAATATACCGAAGACCCATGGCGGTAAGGTGCGGTCATGTTTTCCCTCGGGAGAGGTTTAGTCAACGGATCGCCACATTCAGATCTGTGTACTTTGCAAATCTTTATATCCCATCTTGGATATGTTCTCGAATAAGCGTGAAAGCGTAGCTTGATGTGCTTGACTTCTTGTGTGACCTTGGTTCTTGCGCATTGGCTATGGCGTCCATGTTTTCACGATGAATAGACATTGGGTCGGCGCACTAGGAACCACACCCATTGTAATGAACTCTTTCATCCATATCGCTTCTTGTGAAGCCTCCAGAAGCGACCATGTATTCCGATTAGGTTGAAGATCTCGCCACAACGCTTTGCCTTTGCACTCCTCCGACTAAGCTGTTGCACCATTCAAAATAAATCGTATCCAGTTGTGATTTAGAATCATCCATATCGGTGTTCCAACTAGCATCGGTGTAACCATTAACAACGAGTTGTTCATCACCTCCATAAGAAAGAACCATATCCTTAGTTCTTCTCAAGTACTTAAGGATGTTTTTGACCGTTGTCCAATGATCCACTCCTGGATCACTTTGATATCTGCTAGTTAAACTAACGCATATGCAATGGGTCTAGTACATAGCATGGCATACATTAGAGATCCTATGGCTGAGGCATAGAGTCTTACTCATCCTTTCTCTATCTTACATCGATGTCGGACTTTGAGTTTTACTCAAGGTCGTATTGAGCAACATGGGCAAGAACCCTTTCTTGCTATCTTCCATTCAAACCTTTTAAGAACTTTGTCCAAATATGTACTTTGTGACAATGATATTTGGCGTCTCGATCTATCTCTATAAATCTTTATGCCTAATATGTAAAGCTGCTTGCCAAGATCCTTCATTGAAAACTATTATT
This sequence comes from Avena longiglumis, assembly GCA_030063025.1. NCBI lineage: Eukaryota > Viridiplantae > Streptophyta > Magnoliopsida > Poales > Poaceae > Avena > Avena longiglumis. Next base: position 566,366,048 of record CP125973.1, read on the forward strand.
CAAATATTCCTTGACACTATTAAGAAGGTTTATATCATTCCCAATCAACAATATGCCATCCACATATAGTATTAAGAATGCTCTGAGCTCCTCACTTTCTTGTAAATACAAGCTTCTCCATAAGTTTGTATAAAACCAAAACTTTGATCACCTTATCAAAATGTTGATTCCAACCGGGATGCTTGCTTCAATCCATAGATGGACCGTTGAAGTTTGCATACCTTGTTAGCATCTTTAGGATCGACAAAACCTTTGGGTTGCATCATATACAACTCTTCATCAATGTCTCCATTGAGGAATCTTTGTTTTGACATCCATCGCCATATCTCATAATCATAATATGCAGCGATTGCTAACATAATCCTCCACGGACTTTAGCTTACGCTCTGGTGATAAAGTCTCATCGTAGTCAACTCCTTGAATTTGTGAAACCCTTTTGCGACAAGTCGAGCTTTATAAACGATAACATTACCATCGACATCTGTTTTCTTCTTGAAAATCCATTTGTTCTCGTGACCTTAGCCATCTGGTAAGTCCACCAAAGTCCATACTTGGTTTTCGTACATGGATCCAATCTCGGTTCATGGCTTCTTGCCATTTATTCAAATCTGGGCTCATCATCGCTTCCTCATATGTCTCGGGGTCATCGGTGTTGTCCACCAACATGACACTCATAGGGATCATACCAATGCAGGTGGTATGAGTTCTCGTTATCTGCGAGGCTCTGTAGCAACTTCAGCGAAGTTTCATGATCATCATCATTAGCTTCCTCTCTTATTGGTGCGAGGCACCAGAACTTCTTCGGTCTTGCGCTACTCGCAATTTCGAGAAGGTTCGACAACCTCGTCGAGTTCTACTTTCCCTCCAGTCACTTCTTTGAGAGAAATTCCTTCTCTAGAAAGGATCCATTCTTAACCTTGAAGATTTTGCCTTGGATCTATGATAGAAGGTATACCCAATAGTTTCCTTGGTATCAATGAAGCGCATTTTCCGCTTTGGGTTCAAGCTTGTCAAGCTATAACTTATTTACATAGGCTTCATGACCCCAAACTATAAGGAGCGATAATCTAGGTTTCTTCCCAAAACATAATTCATACGGTGTCTTTTCAGCGGTTTAGATGGTGCCCTATTTAAAGTGAATGCGGTTGTTTCTAATGCATAACCCCAAAATGATAGCGGTAAATCTGTAAGTGACATCATAGAGCGAACCATATCTAGAGAGTTCGATTATGACGTTCGGACACACCATTACGCTATGGTGTTCGGCGGTGTCAAGCGTGAAAGTATTCGCATTTCTTCAAATGCTCGCCAAACTCGTAACTAAGATATTCACCTCCACGATCGAGCGTAGAAATTTAATCTCCTTATTACGTTGATTCTCAACCTCACTTTGAAATTCCTTAAACTTCTCGAAAGTTTGGACTTATGTTTCATGAAATAGATATACCCATATCTACTCAAGTCATCCGTGAAGGTAAGAACATACTTGATAACCACAGCGCGATGCTACACTCATTGGACCACACATCGGTATGTATGATTTCCAATAAGTCCGTAGCTCGCTCCATCATACCAAAAATGGAGTCTTAGTCATTTTACCCATCGGACATGCTTCGCATCTATCAAGTGATTGAAATCAAGTGATTAGAAGTCCATCGAATGGAGTTTCTTCATATGCTTCACTCCAATGTGACCAAGGCAGCGATTGCCACATATAGGTCGAGTTATCGCTCGATTTCAAGCGTTTAGCCTCAATGTTATTAATATGTGTATTTCCACTATCGAGATTCAATAAGAATAGACCATCTATCAAAGGTGCATGTGCATAAAACATATTACTCATATAAATCGAACAACCATTATTCTCGGACTTAAACAAGTAACCGTCTACTTAATAAACAAGATCCCGATATAATGTTCATGATTAACGGGCACCAAATAACAATTATTTAAGTATAAAACTAATCCCGATGGTAGATGAAGGGTAGCGTGCCGACCGCGATCACATCAACCTTTGATCCGTTTCCCAGCGCATCATCACCTCGTTAAATGCTAGCTTCCGTTTATTCTAGAGCACCTGTTTCGAGTTACAAATATGAGCAACCGAACCAGTATCAAATACCCAGGCACTACTATGAGTACTAGTGAGATACACATCAATAACATGTATATCAGATATACCTTTCTTCTTGATGTTGCCGTTCTTCAAATCCGCCAAGTACTTTGGGCAATTCCGCTTCCAGTGACCTTCTCCCTTGCAGTAAAAGCACTCAGTATCAGGCTTAGGTCCAGCCTTGGTCTTCTTCGTTGGCGTGGTAACTTTCTTACCACCCTTCTTGAAGTGTCCATACCTTAGACTTGCCTTTCTTGAATTTGGTGGTCTTATTGACCAACAACACTTGGTGCTCTTTCTTGATCTCCACTTTGATTTCAACATGGCAAAGAGTTACGCAGCGTCTTGTTCATGTTTTGCATGTTGTAGTTCATCAAAAAGTTCTTGTAACTTGGTGGTAGTGATTGGAGGACGCGATAAATCCCCAAAGCATTAGGAATCACAATACCCAAGCTTTGAAGTTTGTTTGCGTGCCCGGACATCTTAAGCACATGCTCAGCGGACTTCCCTCTTCCATCTTGCACTTAAAGAACTTTTCGAAGCCTCATAGCTTTCAATTACGCATGAGTCTCAAAGATCAATTTGAGATCCTCGACAATATCATATGGGTCTGAATTCTCAAACCTTTTACGAGCTCGATTCTAAACCATACAAGATAGCACCTTTGAGCGTAGAGTCTTGAGTCTTTGAGTGAGGTAAACATTCTTTACTTCATCGGTAGCATCATTGCAATTGGGTCACCAGTGCATCCGACACATAGGTCAAATTACCAGGTGTGAGGACAATCCTCAAATTGCGGAACCAATCCACGAATTTGCTTCCATTGTTTTCAACTTTTCTTTCTCTAGGAGCATTAAAATTGATGGTAGGGCTGCCATTGATCTACAACATATTTGCAATAGTTTAGACTAAGTTTATGACAAATTGAGTTCAAATTAATAATAAAAATTAATCTAGGTGAACTCCACTCAAAACAATACCCTCACATTGTTTTAGTGATCACGAACCGGATCCACCACATCAACACCGATCATCACGAGAGTTGATGTAGTTTCAATAATGAACAATCGACATGTTCATCATATCTACTATATGATTCATGCTTTACCTTTTGGTGATCCGTGTTCGAGACCATATGCATACATGCTAGGCTCGTCAAGATCAAACCTTAGTTTCCGCATGAGAAAATCTGGCTTGCTCACGTTGTATACACTTGTGGAATCTAACACACCCGATCATCACGTGGTGCTTCGAAACGACAAGCTTTAGCAATGGTGCTAACTAAGGGTGAACACTTTATGACTTGAAATTCATGTGCATGAGGGATCATCATATAATGCTACCGTCGTCTACTAAGCAATACAAGATTCATAAAGGATTAACATCACATGCAATTCATAATATGTGATATGATATGGCCTTTCTCCTTTGTGCTTCCGATCTCCATCTTCTAGCACGAACATGATCTCCATCATCACCAGCATTGCATCAAGGTCAATGACGCTTCTCCATGGTTGTCGTCCACCGGCTTCAACTATTACAACTACTTTGAATAGACACGCGGGTCTTAAAATAAATTAAAGACAACCATACGGCTCCTGCCGGTTGCCAACTTACAATAAGGAACATTGCATACATCAAATATAATCACAATCATGGCCATATCACATCACACACCCACACAAAACAAAGTTAGGCGCCTCTACTTTCTTTGCATGTTTCGTGGTTTGGGGCTTTCAATAAGTGTCGTTCTAACTTACGAACAAGAACCACAACATTGATACTAGTATTGTTAATCACCGTTGTAAATTGGATCTTAACTATTCTAGGAGAAAGCAGGCACCATAAAGCCACTTATGCAATACAAGTTGCATGTCAAGCGTGGAGCAAGTCACATGAGCGATGTCATGTAAGGTTAGGCAGACGCTTCATCCCAACATACATAAGATGCAAAGTACACAAGAAGCAATCGACAATAAAAGCATCAATACAATGACCATTATGTTCTACTCGTTACAGATCTACATATAGACACGGCTCGATACCCTTTGTAGGGTTTTAGCATGGATAACAAAAATTTCTACGCATACAAACAAACAAGCCAAGATCTATCTACTAGATTGTAGCAGCGAGTCGATAGAATAACTCACCCTTGAAGATTCCAAAGTGTTTAACGAGGCGCATTCAAGTGGGTGATGTAGTCGTACTCTTCGATCTCAAGATCGCGTGAGCGATCCTTCGGTACGTGTTCGTGAGCTCCGTAATCGGTCACCGTTCGGTACTCAGCGAACCTTCCTCTCCTTGTTCCGATAGCGGCGGAGGTTGTAGCACTCTCCTCGCGATTCCGGCCTGGCGGCATGGTAAGGAAGTAGAGGAGATCTCATGAGGCTTAAGCGGAGGCGGTATGGTGGAGTATGAGAGAGTCCCTCGATCTAGAGTTTAGACACGCCGAGGAGGGGCTGGGCGGCTAGGGTTTCACCTAGGCGGCGAGTCTCCCTAGGGCGGCGGCTATGGGCGGCGGCTTGGTACTAGGGTTTGGAGGAGAGGATCTTGTGTGTCTCTAGGAGGAGCCCTGCCCTCCTTATATAGGTGGAGGGGCCGGCCCGGGAGGGAGGAGTCCCTCCCCAACTCGGCAGTGGTCTTGGCGGTGGGGAGGAGGACTCCTCCCAAGTCGATTCCTCCTCTTTTCCACTTCCCAAAAATAGCGTTTGACTTTCAAACTAGCGTTTGACTTTTCAAACTAGGATTTGAATAAACCCTCTATTTTGTTCAGCGATGATGAAACCAGTACATGATGCAATCATACCAACTTGATATAACACATCTATGTACCCTTCCCTCCGGTCTGCGGACATTCCGGAACCTTCTAGAACATTCCGATGAAAACACGGAACCATTCTCCAACTCGAAGCAGGACTTTCCTTATATGAATCTTATTCTCCGGACCATTCCGGATCTCCTCGTGATATCCCGAATCCCATTCGAGACTCCGAACAACATTTGGACTCTTTCTCATCATTCCATAACTACTCAAACAACGTCGAATCCTTAAGTGTGTCTCCCTACGGTTCGTGAATTATGCGGACATGATCGAGTCACTTCTCCGATCAATAACCAATAGAGGAATCTGGAAATTCATATGGCTCCCACATATTACTACGATTACTTTGCGATCGAATGAACCACTTACATACGATACCAATTTCCCTTTGTCTCACGATAGTTTACTTATCCGAGGTTATGATCGTCGGTATCTCTGCATACCTAGTTCAACCTCGTTACCGATAAGTACTATTTTCTCGTTCTCGTGATATGTGATCCCTTGTGAGCCAGTCACATGCTTGCAAGCCAATTGGATGACATTTCACCGAGAGGGCCCAGAGTATATCTATCCGTCATATGGATGGACAAATCCCAGTCTTGATCCATGTGTTTCAACCAATACTTTCCGAACACTCAATGCCACCTTTATAGCCACCCAGTTAAGGTGTGGTGTTTGATGTCATCAAAGCATCCATCCGGTAAAGGTGATATGCATGATCTCATGGTCGAAGGAATTAGGTTACTATGTATCAGAAAGCATATAGCAATTGAACTATTAAAATGACTTGATCTTTATGCTACGCTTATCTATAGGAGTATGTCCACCATATCATTCTCCTAACGATATGATCTTGTTGTTAATAACATCTCAATGTTCATGATAGGGAAACCACAATCATCTATTAACCAACAAGCTAGTATTATATAGAGGCTTTACTAGGGACTTCAAATTAAGTTTACAAATCACACAAGTATTAATGTTTCCTTGTTAATACTATTATAGCAGGAATGTAAACATTTATCATAAACACAAAGATATAATAATAACTATATTTATTATTTCCTCTAGGGCATATCTCCAACAGATCTGAAGATTAGCAAAGTACATACAGATCTGAATGTCGCAGATCCATTGACTAAACCTCTTCCACGTGTAAAACATGATCAGCACCTCAGTGCCATGGGTGTGAGATTGTTGCCAAATGTAAACTAGATTATTGACTCTAGTGCAAGTGGGAGACTGTTGGAATTATGCCCTAGAGGCAATAATAAAGATGTTATTATTATAATTCTTGTTCATGATAAAGTTTATATTCCATGCTAGAATAGTATTAATGAAAGCTTTAATGTGTGGTTTATGAACAACAATGTGTCCCTAATGCGCCTCTATGGACTAACTCATTGATTAATGATGGTTAAGGTTTCCTAACCATGGGCATGAGTTGTCAATTAATAATGAGATCATATCATTGGGAGAATGATATGATGGACGAACAAACTAAGCGAAGCAATTAGATCGTGTCATAGTGTTCATCTTCATGACTTTTCTTTTGTCAAATATTGTATTCCTTAGACCATGAGATAATACAACTCCACAGTATCGGAAGAAAGCTTTGAGGTCATCAAGCGTCATCCTATGAGAGGGTGATCATAAAGGTGTCTCTCGGGTGATCGGAGAAGTATCATTGGGTTGTATGTATCGAGATGAGATTTGTCCCTCCCAAGTCGGAGAGATATACTTGGCCCACTTCGATGATGATATCAACGCTTGCAAGCATGTGGTTAAGGAGTTGATCACAAAGTGATATCGGATTACGGAGCAGGTAAAGTACTTTTGTGAGCGAGATTGAACTAGGTATGATGGTACCGACGATCAAATCTCGGGAAAGTAAAATATCGCGAGACGAAGGGAATATATATATATATATATATATATATATATATATGGGATTGATTGAATCCTGGCATCGGGGTTCATCCGATATGATCATCGATGAATGTGTGGGAGTCAATATGGGTTTCCAGACCCCGCTGTTGATTATTGATAGAAGATCATATGCATATTCTCGAACCCGAAGGGTCACACATAACGTGTCTCGGCGCTAGGATAGATTGGATAATTGGTTTATGAGTTTTTGTTGGTCTCGGATGGGATCCGGACATCACGAAGGTTCGAATGGTCGGAGAATAATTTTCATAAAGGCGGTGCAGTTTTGGAGTTGAATTGTTAGGGTTAATCGGTATTGTCTGAAGCTTCTAGAACCTTCGAGAGGGACCAACGTGGCCCCACCTTCCGGGAGGAGGCATGGGCCTATGAGGGAGTGCCACATCGCATTGGTCCAGGGGCACAAGGCCCCATAGGGCCTAGCTGGCCAAGAAGGGATAAACCCTAATTGGACCTTCTAGAAGGGGGGGGGGGGTTTCCTTGCCCCCCACTCTTCCTCCTTGGCCGCCGGTTTTGGACTTGGGGGAGGGGCTAGGGCTTCCGCCCACCCCTCTATATAAAGAGGGCTGGGGGCGCACCCCCCACACACCTTCCCCTCAAGCCAGTCGCCCTGCTACCCTCCTCTCTCTCTCCCTCCCCGACTGCGTGTAGGCGAAGCCCTGCAGCAGAAACTCTCTACCACATACACCGCGCCGTCGCGTTGTAGATCCAATCCATCTCTCCACCATACTTTCTGGACCGAGGAAGGAGGATACGTCGAGGTGCTGCACGTGTGCATCTCTCGGAGGCACCGCCACTTGTGGTGCTAGATCGGATCGGATCGCGAGGAGGAGAATCGAGTACGACTACATCACCCACGTTAAACCGAGCGTTCGTTCTTGCGAATCTTTAAGGGTATGAAGATCTAATCCAATCTCTCGTTGTTTGCATATCCTAGATTAGATCTTGGCTTTCCTCTGTTAGCATCCGTGAAAATTTTGATTTACTATGCCGAAACCCTTGATCCACCATCTCCGGATGGCACTTCTTGGTGGGACCGTGGAACACATTGTGGACAGAATGAGCTCTCGGCAACTCAAGCGATAAGCAACTTCTCCCTTGCATGCTAAGACCCGATATGGCCCAATAAACTGAGGTGCCAGCTTACCCTTGATTCCAAATCTCTTGATTCCACGAAGGGGCGACACTCGGAGGTATGCTCTATCACCTACCTCGTACACAACTTCCTTGCACTTGGCATCAGCATAGCTCTTCTGCCTTGATTGAGCTACCTTCAGCCTGTCCCTAATCAAGGTGACCTTCTCCTCAGCGTCCTTGATCAAATCAGGTCCAAACAGCTGACGTTCTCCTACTCCATCCCATAACAATGGTGTCTGGCACCATTTCCGTCTGACTGACATCGAGCGATGGCGTCTTGATCTTTGATGCGATAGCTATTGTGGTAGGAAAACTCGGCATACGGCAAATTCTCATCCCAACTAGAACCATGAGCCAAAGCGCAAGCTCTCGGCATATCTTCCAGAATCTGATTTACCCTCTCGGTCTGTCCATCAGTCTGTGGGTGGAAGGCTGTGCTAAACTCCAATCTAGTCCCCAATGACTCGTGCAGCTGGCGCCAAAAGTGTGAGGTAAATTGGGTGCCTCTATCAGATACAATACTCTTAGGAACTTCATGTAGGCACACAATCATGTCCATATAAATCTTGGACAGCTTTGCACTCGTATAGGTCGTCTTCACCGGTATAAAGTGGGATACCTTGGTCAAATGGTCGACCACTACCCAAATGGAGTCATATCCCGACCTGGTACTGGGCAATCCTGTGATAAAATCCATTCCCACTCTATCCCACTTCCAATCCGGCACAGGCAATGGCTGTAGCAGCCCTGCTGGATTCTGGTGTTCCGCCTTCACTCGGCTACACACATCACATAAGGCAATATGCTCACCGATGTCTCCCTTCATGTTGTTCCACCAGAATCTGTCCTTTAGGTCCATATATATCTTCGTATTGCCCGGATGTATGGAATACGGCGAGTCATGAGCTTCCTGCAGAATCAACTTCCTTATCTCCGGATCGGTGGGAGCACAAACGATCTCCATACCACAAGGTTCCTTGCTCATCCTCGCGGAATTCTTTTGCTCGATCTTCCTTCATCTTTTCTTTTACTTCATCTATCTCTTTGTCCCCAACTTGAGCCTTTCTGATCTTGTCCTATAGTATTGGTTGGACTTCTATTGCTGCCAAATATCCTTATGACACTACCTCCAGTCTAAGGTCCTTGAATTGCTTGCACAAATCCTCGGGCAACTCCCCAACGGTCAATCCATTGGCATAGACCTTCCGGCTCAGAGCATCTGCTACTATATTGGCCTTTTCTGGGTGGTATTGCAGATTCATATCATAATCCTTGATAAGCTCCAACCATCTCCTTTGCCTCATGTTCAGTTCCTTTTGTGTGAATATGTACTTTAGGCTCTTGTGGTCGGTGTACACATCACAGTGTTTTCCCATTAGGTAGTGCCTCCATACCTTGGCGCATGAACCACGATTCTAATTCCAAGTCATCGTGGAATAATTCCTCTCATGGTGTTTAAGTTGCCGCGAGGCATATGACACCACTCTCCCATCTTGCATCCTTGCGCTCCCAAGTCCACACGAGAAGCATCACAAGACACTTGGAAATCCTTACAAGATCTGGTAAACCTGCAGTGCGGTCACTAGTCGATGCTTGATTCTTGAAAGCTGGCTTCACGCATCATCACTCAAACTTTCTCTCCTTCTTGAAGTTCGGTCATCACTTAGCAATCTTGGAGAAGTTTTCAATGAACCTCCTGTAATATCCGGAAAGTCCCAAAAGCTACGAATATCACCCACATTCTTGGCGCTTCCCACTCGATCCACAGCGGTCACTTTGCTTGGATCAATGACTCCTTCTCCCGACACCACGTGTCCAAGAAATCCAACGATTAAGCGAATTCACACTTGATGAATTTGGCATACTTGTGTTCCTCGGCTTCTCCATAATCGATGAGATGTTTCTTATGCTCAGCATCATCCTTGGAATATATCAGTATGTCATCAATAAACACCACCACGAACTTGTCCAAGTACTCCATGAATACCTTGTTCATCATGGTCATGAAATATGCCGGGGCATTCGTTAGTCCAAAAGACATAACTGTATACTCATATAAACCATACCTAGTAGTGAAAGCGGTTTTTGGTATGTCCTCCTCCCGGATCTTCAATTGGAAATAGCCCGATCGCAGATCAATTTTGCTAAACACCTTTTCTCCTTCCAGTTGATCAAACAAATCATTTATGTTAGGCAGGGGATATTTGTTCTTGATGGTCACTTCATTCAGCGAGCGATAGTCCACCACTAATCTCTTGCTGCTGTCTTTCTTCTCCACAAACAGAACAGGCACGCCCCATGACGACGAACTAGGCTGAATGAACCCCTTATCCAACTGCTCCTTTAACTGCTTCTTCAATTCTTTCAGCTCATCCACATCCATTTTATATGGTCTCTTGGCTATTGGTCCTATTCCCGGCATCAGATCAATGAGAAACTCCACTTCCCTGTCAGGTGGCATCCCTGGCAGCTCTTCCGGGAACACATCGGGGTACTCCTTGATCACAGGCACAGTATCCATGCTAACCCCCTTAAGAGAATTCAGCTTACACCTTCTCGGTCGCACAGCCGAATTGAACCTAATTCTCTTACCATCCGGGGTTTTGAGTGAAACAGGTCGCTATGCACAATCTATGTGTCCCCCATGCATAGACATCCAATCCATACCCAGAATTACATCTAAACCTTGTGATTCCAATACTACCAGATGTGCAATAAAATTGTGTGCTCCAATCCTCACAGTTAAGTCACGGCATCCCACGCTAGCTATCATATCCCCTCCAGGTGAACTCACTCTAATAGACTCTTTCATAGACTCCGTAGGTAACTTATACTTATCCACAAATGCCCTTGATATGAATGAATGCGATGCACCAGTATCGAAAAGTACAAGTGCAGGGTGAGTGTTGATTGGGACTTACCAGTCACAAGGTCAGGCTCATCTGGGATCTCCTCCACATTCATGTGGTTCACTGTGGCCTTCTGGTTGTTGGTTGGCTTCAGTATCTTCTTCTCCGGACAGTTGTCTGTATAATGTCCCTTCTGGCCACACTTGAAGCATGTCACCTCACTTAGATCCTTCTTCACGAAGTTGCGATCACGGTTGCGGTCATGTCCACCGTGTCCTCCAGAATGGTGAGAGTGTCCTCCTCCCTTGTGGTTGTGGTGGTTGCTCTTGTGGTTATCATGGCGATGCCCATCGCCTCCATGGTGGTGGCGGTCATGGCTCCCATGGTGCCCATGGTCACTCCCTCCGTGCTTGGAGTATCCATCATAAGAAGTGCGAGACTTGTGGTGAGAACCAGAGTGGTGGTGGCTACTCTTTCTCTTGCGGTTTTCCACCTGCTTGTGCTAACCTTCTAAGATTCTAGCCTTGTCCATAAGCTCCTGGAAAGTGGGGCAATAAAACACCAGCAGCTGCACTGAAAGCTCATCACTGAGGCCATCCAGGAACCTCTCCCTCCTTTTGGCATTAGTGTCGACATCCTCTGGTGCATAAGAGACAGGTTGTTGAACTACTCAATATACTCAGCCACGGTGCGGTTGGTTTGGCGCAAGTTGCGGAATTCCTTCCTCTTCAGGATCAGAACTCCTGAAGATACGTGGTTGGTCCTGAAACCTTCCTCAAACATTGCCCAAGTCACAGTGTCCAACGGGTGGGTGATCTGAAAAGTGTCCCACCAAGAAGCGGGTCCCTCCGGTAGGTGGCGGCAAACCTCACCTTCTCAGCATTGTGCATCCATGATTACGGATCCTTGTTGACTGAACGCAACCAGTGAGAGCAACCATCGGCTCCGTTGCAGTAGAGAACTTAGCTGGCCTTAGCCTCAGAAACCTAGTGAGAGCATCTCCCTAAGGCTGGTTGTTCCCATTGTTGTTGTTGTTCTGAGCTTCCATGAACTGGGTCATAACTTGGGTCAGCTGTGCCTGAGCTGCCATGAGCTGCTCCAAATCAGTGGGTTGACGGCGGGGAGGCATCTGCGGTTCAGCACAGGTAAGCTTAGAAAGAATCGATTACGAAGACAGGATTCTACCCATGCATTATGATCAAACAACAACAAAACAATTGCAGAAAATCTCAAGCAAGCAACACATCAACAAACAAGTGATCCAGCAACATCCCAGGGGTTATCCTAGCAATACATATCTACTGAAAAGTTTTTTAGAAGAGTTGGCAAAGGTTATCTACACAATAGATCATCAAAGCATTAAAAACAGCAATCTACCAGAACAGTCCAGCAATGTTCACGAATTTTTCTACCTGACTTAAACTCGTCAGGAATTTTTGCTGATTTTTGTGCATACAGTACAGAGCGTTTCTAACCAGCCCTATTTGTTTCAGATTTTTCCCAGATACTAGTAAAATATGAAAATTAGTACAGTACTGCTGTGTCAGCAGAAAACTGCAACAGGAATAACACAGATATTAACTAAACTTGCCATAACTCTTTCATAAAATTCGCACAAATAATCCTGGGATATTGGAGTACAAAAATAAGCAACTAAACACTCTTAAAATAACAATAATTAAGTTTTACGTCGATCGAGACTAATCCTAACGAGTTTTACCTAACGAAAACTAATTGGTGGACTTCTATCTACTTCTTGAAGAGGTTGCGGTAGGTCCTTGCACTCATGCGTTGGCGCTTCTGTCCACGATCCAACCATGGCGGCGGAGTATACACCTCTCCTGAGTCATCACTTGAAATCTCAAACTCCACCTCTTCTGGATCCTCCTCTTCTTCTTCATTCTCTGCTGCAACTGCAACTGCTTCATCTCCTCCACCATCATCGTCGCCATCATCATCATCCTGGTCCTCATCATCATCATCATCGTTCCCACTGTCATCATCATCATAATCATCATCATTGTTGCCATCATCTCCATTGTCATCATCAGAGGGTGGATTCAGCTGTGCTTGGAGAGCGTCAATCTGGGCTGCCATATCTTCAATAGTTTGATCCCTTTCCTGGACGGTCCCTTGCAACTGTTGTATGGTCTGGTTGTTATCCTGCACAGTCCCATCAAGCTGAGCTATGGTTGCACCCCTGCCTACCAGGGCATTTTCCAGAACACCCACAGCTTCATGCAATGTCTCTATCTCCAGTCCTTGGACCACCATACCATTGCTGGCAAAATCTGCAATCTCCTTTACCATCATCACTTTCTCAGCTAGAGCTCCATTCTCCCTTTCCATGTCCTCTATGTGCCTCCGACGGGGCGGCATGTTTTTCCTGTCGCCCGGGGTAACCACAATGTTCCCATCTTCATCACGCCTCCCATAGCCACGGTAGGGTGAGTCTGCTGGAAGTAGGTGTCGGACAAGATGGCACTGTCGAGAGAGAGCTTCATGCATGGCCAAGTTTATTCAAGGTCCCCAGTTGCAGTATGTCTTGGTGTAGATCAGATGCATAGGGTTTGGCAAGGCGGCATCCCTGAAGATGAAGGTGGTGATATCCCATGCATCCTCTCCATATCCATTGGTGTACAGCCTTCTTCCCTTGAACATGGGCAGTGGCAATCCCAATGACTGCGAGAGCTGTGCTAACTGTCTTGCAAAGGGCCTTGGTGATTCCTATGGTTGCATACTCAGTCCTGACTTCTCCCATCTATCAATTAAAAGAGGAAAGTGTGAGAATAGAATATGGTAAGAATTTACGAGAGTGAAAGGCATAAGATGAAAGACAGAGTTAATATAGGCTTTAATAGTTCTATGGCTTCCTATTCCAAACCTAGGTCACGATCCTACAGTCGACACACGGGCTCTGATACCATCTTGTAACACCACGGTTCTGAAAAGACCATAGCTTCTATATGACATGCCAATCCCTGGATCGGTTCATTGGCCCACAATAGAATAAGATGAATAACATAACAAAATATCCGTGTATCATAAATAACAAAGATCCAGAATATCATTATTACAATAAAAGCTTAGCTCAAGGCTATCTCAATGTTATTCAGGTAGCAACATAAATATAGTAAATCCTCCATTCTTCAAATCGCCCACAAGTGAACAAGTGCCGAGTGGAGTACCGTGGCCTAAATCGATTACTCAGAATCGGAATATCCTGCAACATAAAACATAGCAGCCTCGAAGGGTCAATACATGGAATGTATGACAAGTAGAGCTATTAAAGGAGACAATAATGCTAACATCTACATGCATATTTGGCAAGTGGAGTTGTGGCTAGCTTGCATTTGCAAATACCTTTGTCCTACTTTCATAAACAGTTTTTGATTTTCTTTGAAAGGATTCCAATTAAGTTAACCCAACAACATTAAAGCAATTATAAAATTGGAATGAGCGAGAAACATTTCATGAAATCAATATAAAGCAACTCAGACGTCCATAACCGAGGACACGGTTAATCGATTAGATTATACACCCTACAGGGGTTAGTACACTTTATCCATGTGACTTGGCCAGCCCAGCTCGTACCATCACTCTCATTTTAGGTGATGATAGGGAGAAGTCCAAGAAGAGACCGTTCGGGAAGTAGCTCCCCAATCCCGAGGCGCACCGGTCCAACCTACCAAAATTCTACATCTTTGGATACGCGGGTTCGAGTTGCCACAACCTACTGAGTCCAACCAACCGCTCATTTCATTATTGGCACATGGTTGTACACGTAAGCTACAAAATAAAGCAGCCAATCATTTTCTCTCGATACCTGGGTGCCTTTCCGCAATGATACCACCAAAAATTATCAATCCCATCACACCCAGGAGATTCATTGATTAAGTTGTTTTAGTTTTCACAAACCAACACATTTAGAAACAACTTTCAGTGATGTAACCCAGCCCTCGTTTATCATAGCATGGCTAAGCACATCTACCAACGGTGGTTCATCTACATGGAAAGCCCTGCCACATAATAGGACATAGCATAGCGATAATATTATCCTACACATACATCTACAAAATACATGACAATGCATTGAAAATAGTAGGATAACATCATGAACAAAGTAGCATCTACTTGCCTTGGTTGTAGGTCGGAAGAACAATCCACACACGAGCAAGCTTTGCACTCGTCACAATCTACATGATACAATTGCAATCATAAACAAACCATCCACAATCATACGCAAACAAAGATGATGCAAGATGCATGCATGACAAGGGGATAAATGCTACAACAGCATCACATAATATTATTCAGTATAGCTACTGTATGCATGCATGGAAATGTTTGTAAAATCTTGGAAAAATTCTACTGTGTAGGCAACACTAAATAAGAACAGTACCAATTGGAATTTCTCAAAAAGGAGTCATATAACTCCCTGAGTAATTAAAACACTGCAGTAAGCCATTAAATAGATTCTGCAAAAATTATTACTGTAAGCCTAACTTTTTAATTCAGTTTGAGATTTCCCTTGTTCTACTGATTCCAGGGACATATTATTTGCAATTTTTGGAGTTACAGAACTTATTCTACGAATTAATTACTCTAAAAAGGGCATTAACTCATTTAATTATTCAGGACAAAACCTTGCTATAAAAGTGTAAAACAAATGTACATCAATATTATACGTGAGTTACTGAATCTACACATATTTTATTTGTAATTTTTGGCCTAGTAGATCTATAGATATGAATTTTACAAGTTTATACAATTTTGTGCCAATTAATTCAATTTAGAAAATACCCAGTCAAACTTTGACTGTTGACCGGCCCACGTGGCGGCTGACGTGGAGCTGACTGGAAGTTGACCAGTCAGCTGCCCGCGTTGACTGTTCAACGGTCCGATCTGGACCGTTGGATCACGATCCGACGGCAGGGAGGGGTGGCGGCGAGAGCTCACCGGAAGGCGACGGCGGCGGTCTCGGCCAGTGTCTTGGCGGTCTCGGTGGCGAGGTGGCACGGCATCGGGATCCTCGGTGGGGTCGTCGGCGGCCTTGGCGGCTGCAGGCGTCGGCGGCGGCGGCGAAGCGGTGGCGGCGGCGGGCATGGCGGCAAGCGCGATCTGCGGGGAGATAAGGAAGGCGTCGGCGGCGGCGAGGTCGCGAGCTCATGGTGAGGAGAGGGAAGGCGCGGCGATAGCAGCTTACGGGCGTGGCGTCGCGGAATCGGCGGCGGTGCGCGTGTGTGCGAGGGCGAGGCGGGGTGCGATAGGGAGAGGGGTGGCGGCGCGAGGCTAATAAGGGGGCCACGGGTCGCCGCGACTCCAGCGGCGGAGTCCAGGGCGGATATGGCGGGTGGCGGGCGCGGCGCGACAGTGGGCCCCAGCCGGTGGTGGCGCGGCGGTAGCAGCGGGCTGGCAGCGTGGCGCGCTTATTCTTGTAGCGGCTAAGCAGCCTGTTGCCGCCTTGTGGCTGGGCCGGCAGCATTAACAGGCTGGCTGGCTGCGCGCCGTTTTTTTTTATTCTTTTCCCTTTTTCTTTTTCCTTACAATTTTCTTATATGAATTTCTTTTCTGAAACTGTCTAAAACCATGTTCAAAATTCAGATTTGCATATCTTTTGCTACGGGCTCCGAATCGAGTGATTTAAAGTGCTACGGGTTCGTGGAGGAACCCTCTATGCACCTGGGCCATCCATACACTCCAAATATATAGTTTTTGACAAAGGCATGATAAAACCAAGCGTTCAAGTGTAGGCGTCAAAATGCAAATGCAAATGGTTTGATTTGCCAAAATCTTTTCAAACTGAATTTTTGCATGGATGATCATGATGCAATGACCTGAATGATATGCAGTACCAAATCTAAAATTTGGAATATAACAACGTGAGACCAATCTTGGATCAATGTCACATGTCTATAAACGTGAGGTAAGATTGAATTCACGTGTTGTTGTGCATGCATGACAAGCATGGGAAGAGGGCCGGCCAGCCACGGGCATCGATACCAATGGCTGTGCCATGACTCGAAAGGGCAGCTAGAAGAGGGGACCGGGCAAGAGGAAGGCAGCCTGGCCAGAACTTTTCTCATAAATTATTCCCGTTTAAAACAGGACTCTTAACTTTTTTGCGGGTAAAAGATGGCCGTAATTGTTGATCTCATAGACATAATAATTTAAATGATTTTATTATCTCGAAAAACACCATTATACTCCCAACATACTACCTATATCCCAGTTTATAAGACTTACGCGTATACCTAGGTTGTCCGCATGAGCTATATAATATAAATTATATAATATAAAAATTATATTATTAGAAAATATAACATTTGAAGTTTCTAATAATATAGTTTTTATCTTATATACCTCATGCTAAGTTGGTTAATTTGTCAACCTAGAAATACGCGTAAGTCTTATAAACCGAGACGGAGGGAGTACTCCTTTGAGCTGAACTCAATTAAAGTTGAGAGTATCCCAATGCAATAATCTCTTGTCTTGTTTGACTTGAAATAAATTAAAGTTGCTAGAATCCCAACATAGAAAACCTTGATATACAGTACTCATTTAAAGCTGAGAGTATCCCAATGCAAAAATCTCGTCTTGTTTGACCTGAAAACAATTAAAGTTGCTAGAATTCCAACATAGAAAACCTTGATATAGCTCTTACAGGACACATCGTTTTGCTTGAAGTCAACTAAAGCTGAGACTCCCAATGCAAAAATCTCTTGTCTTGTTTGACTTGAAAAGAATTAAAGTTGCTACAATCCCAACATACACTAGTACAAACTCGTTACTTATAGACGGTGTCTAGAGGCGGTTTACTCATAAACTAAAAAGAATCGGCTATGTTTAGCAACCTCAGGCAGTCGTTATATTATGACCGTCGCTAACAGAAGCCTCATACAGTTAGGAATTAACACCGTCTCTAGTACTACTTTCTCCTCAGCCGGTTGTTAAAACAAAACGCCTCTAACAGAAACCTGAGACGAAGGTAAATAGTGGCCATCTCCCTAAAATATTGAACCACAACCATTCTAAAATATTAACCGCCTCTAGGGGATATAGGTCCTTAGACTAGCCACACTGGTGGTGTGATTCAAGTCAAAGAACGAATCGGTTTGATTTGGCTGTAGTGTATAGAACCGGTTCAAACACTGTACATGGGACCCAAGAGTTATAAAAGAACTTTTTACTTTGTCTCAATTCTTTCCACCGAGACGTGGTGTCTGGGTATTTCTTACTTGTGTCAGACACAAAATTATATTTAAATCCTTTGAATTGCTTTGAGCCGATTCAACTGCATGCATTGCTTTTTTGTATGAGTCGATTCAAGTATATCTCCACATTGTATTGAACCGATTCGATAGATGCTAGGAATCGCTTTTGTCCAACACTGTGGGTGGTCTTAGTCGTCGATCGCTTTCGCTTCCCCTGGTCTCCACTTAGACCAAATTCACTCACCTACCACCACTGGAAAAACCCTCTCTGGCAACAATGAAATCCCCTCCTCTCCCTGGCAACAACCAAATCCCCTCCCCTCCCTGGCGCCTACCAAATCCCCTTCCCTCCCTGGCGACGATGCATCTAGGTCACCAATGTAAGTTCTCCTCGACCTACTGCCCTTCACGGCGTCACCTCTTCATCAAGGTTCACCGTGCTCCATATAGGTCACCGGCGATGGATCTTGGTCGCCGTGTCAACACCTTGTTCTAGGGCAGCGGGTCAGCGTTGATGTCTAGGTCACTTTATGATTTTGTGATAGTCACCAAACTGATGCCCCAAATTGTTGTTTTTATAGCTATGTTAGTGCTAATGGATAGTCTTAGGACCCAAATTAGTGCCAATGATGAAGACGTGTCACTTAGAATGTTGATGGGATGATCTGCATCTACCTAGTGTCTTTGTACAACCACTATGCTTTATTACAGATTCATCTCATTGATTTTGGCCAGGGATTAAATTGTGGCACTATTTGTGTCCATGGGATAATATGCATATAGAAAATGTTCCATATGAACACATTTGTTGTGCATGCTTATTGCTATATGTTCGATTATCTCATTGACTTATGTGTGATTTTTTAGTATAAGGCTCAACTTGTTTTTTTACAGCTATGTGTTTTTCATAGCTTTTAAATTTGATTCTTGTAGTTCACTACTTGTAATTTGATTCTTCTAGTTAGCAAGTCTCCAAATGGCTGCACTATCAAGAATAGATATAGAAAGAGATGCCTATAGGGATTGTGAATACTGCAAAATGGAAATCGATGCAAGGAGCCTACTGTATAGCATACCATCGAATTGCAGATTTTAAAATTGTTGATATCGACTCTAAGATAGTAGTTAAACCTATTGTACAACATCAAAACAAAACATTCTAATTACTGTAATGTCTATTTAGGTTTCTAAAACCAATGCTGGCTTAATTGATGTTACATCGGATGATGATGATGATGATTATGATTATGATATAAAGCAACTTGTAGTCAAGAGACGTAAGAAAGCAAGGTTCAGGGCATCCGATAATATTGTTAGAGTCAACAAAGCTAAGAAAACTAGGATTACAACTTAGGTGTTTAAATAGTAATAGGTTTGACGTATATACAATTTATTCCTTTTGAGAGTTTAGTTACATATATCATTTAGACATTAATCATATTTGCCTAACAGGATATGTCGTCGTGTCTAGTATGCAAGAGCAATTGCGAATCTAGGTTGTCATCGAGTGTGACCTTTTGTATCTACTTGTCAGAGTCATAGGGGTTCTAAAACTCAATGATAATAAACAATTTTCTTTCAAACTACATTGTAAGTCTATAACTGTTTGTTTAATGTCTGATTCTTTTGTTTTGGGTGCACAAACTATGTCATGCAATTCAAGGTTTATGTTCAATATAGACACATATGAATGTGAGAGTGTGAAATTCAAGGGCCTTGGGCACACCTACAAGATTGACCTCGAGAAAAGAAAGAACAAGACTATCATGGGAGGTGAAGGATGAAAGCAATTTATCACACAGAACGATCTTACAGGGGAAGAAATATTATGTTTTTATTTGACAGGAGCCATACCAAGGATAACTGTTCTATATTTCTGTGGTCTTGGTGGTGAGAAAGACGTATATAAATCTATGGTTGTCTGCTAAAGATGTCGCCTTAGCGAGGATGATGGAACACTTCCTAGCTACCCTACCGTCAGTTAACACCTTCATCGGGGTTCTATTTGTGACCCGTTTGACAAGGATAAATCTTGGCCAACATAAGATGGTATGACAAATTTATTTGGCTCCATATATAACTTGTGATATTGGTCGTATGACATGATTACTTTTTCTTTTTTATCCATGGCGCGACATCACGAAAATTACATATGAAAGTGGTTTCCTCCATGGACATGCCGGATGATGATGTGGTTGGAGTATAACTAGGAGATTTTGACATCACCCTAGTTGCATACAAGACGGACCAAGATGATCGTGTAGTCTTCATCATTCGGGGATGGAAGAATTTCCACCAGAGTGAAGACGATATAAAGGTTGGACAAGCCGTGCTAATCACTGGCACAAACACCACATAAAAAAGGTTGGACGTGAAGTTTGTGTTCGAGACCAACTAAAGTAGTTATGGTTAGGAATAAGTGTAACTAGTATGACATAGTCTGGAACAGTTAATTCCTCATTTGAAAATTTATGTGAACCTATTGGTTTATATGCATGCTATGTATATATAATTTATTTGCCCGTTAGTATACTTTGAAAGATTTTGCCGAGTATGGTTATGATTATGTGAACTAGAAGGTGATAAAAAGAATAAACTATATTTTCATAAATCATTACTTTTTGAGAAAACTTGTTCATTTGTTTGAACTAGACTAAAATAGAGGGTATCCTAAAGGTTTTAAACTTGCATCTCTATGTACGACAAAACTATGAGAAACAACCGTGTGACAGGGATGGATCCAGAAATCTAATTTTGGGTGTACAAATTTCAACCTACACAAAACGAAAAGGTAAAAAGGATGAAAATGGGTTCTTTTCTAGCTCTACTAGTTAATAATTCGAGATTTGAGCTTGATTTGATATGAAAATGTAGTGTATATAGGCTAGAAAATACTACAATTGATACATATGTCCACTGTAGATTATTTTTTTTCTCGCAGATTTTTTTGGTACGTCTGTACACCCTTGACCCATTGTGGATCCGTCCATGTGAGACTCTGATCTCCGTGAGATTTTTATCAAACGGACTTGCATCTCTAAGGACTTAATTCACACTCTAGCAACATCTATAACCCCCTTTCTTTGCCTTTTTTCTGAATAATTCTTAAATTTTAGAATTACCAAAATCCAGAGATTCACTCAACAAAACTTCTTTCAAGAAATACATGAAAAAAAATTAAATTGGTAAAAAAATCATACTACCTCCGTTTCAAGGCTTAAGGCATATAACTTTTTTTAAAAGTCAAACCAACTAAAGTTTGACCAAGTTTTTAGAGAAAAATATTAATATTTAAAATACGTAATCCATATCCTTTCATACATCATGAAACATATTTTCACATGATATCTATATAATATAATAGTTCTTGATAGTTTTTTCTAAAAGTTTGGTCAAATTTTATATGGCTTGACTTTAAAAAAAAAAGTTATATGCCTTAAGCCTTGAGATGGAGGGAGTATTTAAATAACGAAATGATCTCATATCGTCTTTAAATATTTGAATTAGTCAATTTCAAAACACTCAGCATCTTATTGGTCTGCAGCAAACGCATGAACACTAGGAGTCGTTATGTCTTTCAACATTGGACTGAAGTAGAATTGTAAACGGTTGGAGCTTGGATGAATTAGAAATCATAGACAAATTAACAACTGACTGGTGCGAGCTCGGCTTCAATCAGCAATCCAAGTGGAACCCAATCAGGCGAAGCAGTGAGCTGGGCTTCAATCAACGATTCAAGCTGTTTAATCTGACGGCTAAGGCCCCTCCTGCAGTGAAGTGAGTATAATGATTTGGACAGTTAGAGTTCCTTTTTCCTTTTTGCGGGGAATTGAACAATTTATTCTGCAACGTCGATGAACAGATCTGGCAGTAGCAAAAACACAAAATGATCGAGCTAACGTTGAGTAACGTGACTTAAATTGTAATAGCATTTCCATTTTCTCATTTTCGTGGAGGTCGCATCAAGTCAAATTATTTTGCAAAAAAAAAAAAGAATAAGTTTCAACTCAAGATATAGATGCGATATTTGTTTTTGTAATTTTTCGAAACGTAGAAATACGAATTTTGACAAGCTTTCAAATGTGGGATCAGGAGTATCTAGATCCATACTAGTATAGGGACAGCATATACTGTGCCTCATATGATCCAAGATAAACAGCATGTAGGATGCGAACTATCGATCATCACATCGGGACGAGAGTATTCTCAAAGAAAGAATCGGGACCAAAATACTGTTACGCCATGGAGAACACAAGATGAAAAAACTGGGAATGCACGCATTATTATGGATTGCAATCCTAGGATCGGGAAGAACGACATCAAGAACACGATTGAAAAGAAACATTGTGGTACCCTCCAATGAATAATAGCCTTTTATTTCTGTCCATCCAAAGGCTCACAATACTTCATACCGGTGCTAAAATGGTGAGCAGTATGATTCGTACTTGTGTCAAAATCGTCACCTCACCAGGAAATCCCATAAACGGGCCGTAATGGACCTACCCCAGGAAAGTCAAACTAGCCTCGATCGACTGGAGGGCCAATGTGGCTGGTACCAGACTGTATGGTTCTCATCCACGAACCCTAAATCGACCTGAAATGTGGAACCGGCTGGACCACTGGAGTGCCAGATCCCGGCAGTGCTCATCTCGTTTGATGGCAAAGCTGCGGCCTACGGATCCCCTGATCGCCTTGCGTCCTGCGTGGCGGATGCTCCCGATGCCAAAGTGTTTCTGTCCCTCGCCAGGGCCGCGTTCACGCCCCTCCCTCTGCCAGGCAGCCGGAGCGGTGGTTCTGGCCCTCCCGGTGGCAACGGTGACGGTGGGCCGGCGACGTGGACAAGCGCACGAGTTGGACACGCACCACCGCCGGCAACAGCTCTCAGCAAATGCCACCTGAGTTTGCATCTCTGCAGTGGTCTGACAAATCTTAACTACACTGAACTTTGTCAGCTCTACAAGAAATACAGGGAGAAAGGCACTTGCTATTCTGTAGCTCTGTACATATGTCATGCCACTATAGCAGTAGCTCTAATGTATTATATCCACTCTAGTTTTCTGGTTTGATTGAGAAGTTCTGGTTTGTTACTCGGTATGGTTCTTAACCATCGCTTCTTAATTAAGCATTTGTTATGCTAAAACTGAACATAATATATGATACCGTAAGTGTTGCTAATTACTCTCGAAATAGGCTTTCGCCCAGCTTTATAAATAAAGCAACATCCACATACAAGGTTCATACAACGCCCGAACTGGCCGAAGCCAAGCAAAAAGAGAAACGATCGTCAAACGTGGAGCCACAGCACAAGCACGCCCAAACAAGAAAAGAGAAAGGAAAGACGAGGCGACCGCAGGAGCTCATGCCACCGAGGACGACCGGGCCGGGGCCGAGAGGGGAAGCGCCGCTGCCCTCAGAGACCGAAGCAAGTCGTCGAAGGTCGCCCGGTCATGCTGGCGCACCAGGGGAGACCACTGCTGTAGGAAGGCCAAAAAAGAAAAAACTGGGTCAGTCACGCGGGAAGGGAAGACCTTCTCAATCACCATTTTATTACGCACGTTCCATAGGGTCCACGAGATGCCCGCAAACACGAGCCAGAAGAGGCGGCGCCCTCCTCCGGCCCTGTAAGCCTGGGTTTGCAAGAACTCCCCGAGCTCCTGCGTCTGCCAAGCAGGCCCCAGCGCCTCCTGGACGAAGGACCATAACGCACGCGCAGCCGAGCAAGAGAACATAATATGGACACAGGATTCGGAGTCCCACATAGGGGACACTGCCGTTGTTGCCCTGCCGCTTAGAGACCTCGACACCCGAGGGGAGTCTGTCCCGCAGCAGCTGCCAAACGAAAATCCGAATGCTAAGCGGAAGGGGAGCCTTCCACAAGGGAGGGTCCAGGACAGCTCTGGTCCCTGGAAAAGGGCCCGGTAGGCCGAGCTAACCGAGAATACCCCCGAGGACGACAGCTGCCAAGAGGCCAAATCCGGGGAAAGAGCTAAGCTTCCGGGGAGGGAGTCCCGGAGAAGCAGGAGGTCCGCGGCTTCGACTTCACTGAGGTAGCGACGGAACAGGATGTTCCAGTGGCCGCCCTCAAAGATGTCCGCCACAAGAGCCGCGGGGGAGGAGGAGATGGCGAAGAGGCCGGGAAACTGGACCCCTAATGGGATAGGAAGAAGCCATGGGTCCAGCCAGAACCGAACCCCTTGGCCATCCCCCACCGCGAAAGAGATCCCCAGGCCAATGAAGTGCTTAATCTCCTGAATGGCCCTCCAGAACTGCGAGCCCTCACGCCGCTCACAAGCCAGCAGGGGACGACCCCGAAGGTACTTGGCCTTGATCAGCTGCAGCCAGAGTCCACCATCATCCCTGAGGATGCGCCAGACCCACTTCAACATCAGCGCCACATTAAAGCGCCGAGAGTCGAGGATCCCCAATCCCCCAAGAGACTTGGGAGAGCAGATATCTGCCCATTTGACCATATGGTATCTCTGGTGCCCATCCCTAGCCGCCCAAAAGAACCTAGACAACTCCTTGGCGAAGTCAGCATGGGTCCCTTCCGGCAGGAGGTATAAGCCCATCTGGTACATGGGCAGGCTCGAAAGGCAGGAGTTGATCAGAATGGATTTGCTCCCCTTGGACGTAAGGCGGGCTCTCCAGGGTTCCGCGCGTGAACGTACCCTCGAGACCAAGGGGGACAGATCCTTGATCAAAACTCTAGTCTCCCGGATAGGCATCCCCAGATAGGTAATGGGGAACTCAGCCAACTTACAATTCAGGTTATCAGCGTTCCTCTGACGCTCCTCATCAGAATAGCCCAGAACAATCACCTTACTCTTGTCGAAGTTGATCGTCAAGCTGGATAGGGACTCGAAGCAAAGGAGCAGGAATTTCAAATTAATGATATCGAGGGCCGAGCCCTGGACCATGATCATGGTATCATCCGCGTACTGGAGGTGGGAGATCCCTCCACCGGGGATCAGATGGCGCACCACCCCCGAGATGTGACCCGACGCGAGGCCCTCTCCGCCATGGTCGGCTCAGGCCCGGACAGGCCTGTCCGGGAGTCAGCGAGGCGAACACTGTGGCGGGAGGGAGGCGGAGGCGGAGGCCTGGGGGCCCTGGCCCGGCGCAGCTTGGAGGCCGCCGCCGGTGTGGCGGGGTCCCCGGTGGCCGGAGAGAGACCCAGCGGGTCAGGGGTGTCCGGAGCGAGGGAGTAGCACACCACCCCAGGGGAGCGCGGGGACAGGTTCGGGCACACGACCAGCCCCTCACTCCCCGAGGACTCCAACACCAAAGGGGACGGAGCGACCGGGGAAGCTGGGCGTAGAGGAGAGTCCCGGGAGAGGTTGTAGCCGTACTGCGAGATGCCGAGGTCGATGGAGGCAGGGGGTCCGGGCGGAGGCAGCGAGGGAGATCCACCGGGGCCAGCTTGGCCGGGGCACTCAGAGACAGGGGACGCCTCCCAGGAAAGAAGGGATCCCCTCCGGAGAGACCAGCCGACCGAGAGGGGGCCAGGCCCCCTCCAGTGGTACCCTGGGCGGGGCGCTGCGGAGGAGGCGAGGCGTCGGTGGGGAGAGGCGACTCAGGGTCAGAGCCCGAGTCACTGTCGTCGGAACGCTCGGCCTCGCGACCCGCCCCTGGGTTACCAGCGTCTGGGGGAGGGAGGCTGGGCGGGGGGCTGACCTCCGTGGTGACCTCCTCCTCGTCCAGCTCCACCAGGAGGTCCCGGCCAACACGGTCGAAGAAGAACCGTGGGAGCGAGACCGGGAACACCGAAGCGGACGGGCAGAGAAGGCGAAACCTGATCGCACCGTGACCCTCCAGATACCCCAAGTCCATCTCCGTCAGCTTGCCGACCGCCTGGGAGATAAGGGCCACAACCTCAGGGGTGCGGGCCTCGAAGAGGACCCCGTGGTGGCGAACCAAGACCTCCGAGAGGGTGGCAACCGTCTCCTGAGCCGCCGAGGAAGGCTGGATGGCAACCTTCAGCTGGTGGAGGGGGGGCGTGAAGGAGGAACCGAGGGCGCACATGCGCAGGACCGCCACCGAGGGGAAGGAGACCACAAACTCGGAATCAGAGATGCGTCGGACCGGCCACTCGTGACCCGGCAGCACCGCGCGGAGTTCCTCCTGGAGGAGGGACTCCGTCACCGTCACCGAGAGGGGAGGCAGCTGGTCCGGGAGGATCATCACCCTCGCCAGCGTCTCCGGAACCGTCATCTGCACCCCGCCAAGGTCGATGAAGTAGAAGCCACCGTCGACGCCGTGACCGTAGTATTCCAGAGTCTCTCTGGGCCGCGGGATGGCGGCCGCCGGAGCGTCGCCACTCCTCCGGGGGGCACGGGGACGGGGGCAGGGGCGGCGGTCCCCGAAGTCCCAGCGGCGGCCAAAGGGGTGCTATTCTTCTTCTTCTTGCTCTTCTTCTTCTTTTTCTTCGGAGCCGTCAACGCATCCACCATGTCCTCGCGGGCGGGCATCATCCGCTGGGAACCAGGCCGGGCCTCGCGTTGCGGGCCAGCGCGTCCGCTCGCCCGGCGAGCCGGAGCCGCCGCCGGGCTGCGGCGCCGCAGACCGGAGGCGAGCCTCCCGGTCTCGCCGCGGAAGGCATGGGGAGCGCCGCTGGTCCTCCAAGCGACGCCGCACGTGGAGGGAGCGAGAGGGCCGGGGGAGGGACCGAGGCGGCGGTCGGACTGGCCCACCGGGCGGCGGCGGGCCGGGTGGCGGTAGGCCCCCTGCAGTCCCCGCGAGGGCGTCAGCCGGTGGTGACGCACGGGGGAGGGAGAGCGGCGCGGCTGGGGAGAGAAGCGGCGAGGGGAGGCCGGGCGCGACGCCGCCGGCGGGCTGCGGGGACGGGGGACCATCAGCGCGGCGAGGTAGGAGCGCCGGGGAGAGGCACAGGGGGTCGGCGGCGGAGACGGGGTGAGGTGGGGAGAGGGCGAAGCGAGGCGTTCGCGGGCAGGGATTAGGGCAGGGAGAGGGCGAAGCGAGGTGTTGCTAATTACTCGTTGTGGAGAATGCTTTAACTCCTTGTGGAGTAACATGTTTTGGTTATCTTTCTCGTTGTGGAGAATGCTTAAAACTCTTTGATGTGTCACTTTTTTGTATGTTGTGGATGAGGGGGTTCCATTTTTTTAGAGAACGAGCAATTTTCCTTGCCTTAACTAGAAACCAAAAGCAGATAAATTCATAAAGAGTTCAAGACCTTATATGCGTCATAACACGTAACACCTGCGGATTATTGAAGGTGCTAGGTATTGGTCAACTGCTAACCTTTCTATCACCAAGCACACTTAATTAGTTTTTCTTTTGATATAATTAGAAGTAGAACATGAATTATGCACATAATCATAAGTTCAACTAACATTTATATTGCATTAGACAAATGCAATTCAATCAGCACAACAAATGGGATGAGGCACCCAAGCCGTTTCTTGGTCATAATGCTCGTGCATCACATGCTTACTAAAATATCCGCGAAACTTTACCTGTAGCTTAGCTTGCTTTTCAAGAGCATGAGTTCTCAAGTACACGCTGATACTGTGAGTATGTGTTTCAAAGTTCTGTTGTTGTGCTTATACAAGACTAAAGTGGTATTGAATAGACCTAGAAGTTGAATAAGGCCAACAGTCTTCCTTCTTCATTTATTCCACCATCAAATATAGCATATGATAGAAGTTATTGTGTTTGGTCCAACATTAGGCTAAATAATACGTACAAGATATCAAGCTTTAAAAACGCCCCAGATGCTCATTAACGTGCTCATAGAAGTAAAAGGCAGATCAGTGAATCAATTCTACAAAGTGGTTCTCATTGCAGGATGCTGGAGTATTTGGAACCACAGAAACAAAATTATTTTTGATAATGAACAAAGAGATGCAGATCAATGCTACAGATTATTCAAAGCATCTTTACAGGACATTAGACATAGAGTTAAGCCTAGTCTTAAAGAAGGCATGCAGGATTGGTTGGATCTATTGTAATTTTACTTTTTGTAACATCTCTGTTGACACTACATTTGAATGAAAATTTGACAATGGGGGATCTTCCCCACTGTTTTTGTCAAAAAAAAAATGCCCCAGATCATCTGGTTATTTATCTGTAAATTACTCCCATAAAGACAGGACTACCGTTCATTTTTTTTAAAATTTCCTAATTGAAAAGAAGATATAATTTAAGCTCTCTAATTTGACATAGTACAACTCTTGTATCTGCAACTATTCCTCCACACATACATGTATCATTCTTCAAGGTACGTGCTGTCAAAGACAGGACACCCCCAAACGCCTCATAGTCCAACAACGACTGTACATCTGTCCAGAAAATGTTTCTCATATGGTCTTCACTGTAAGTGCTATATCTGTAGAAAAGACTGCAGCATTGTCTTCCTGTGATGCCATATAGTTCAGCTTACGTTTATCATCTCTACCTTCAATCTTTTTCTTCATACTTGGACCAATGGTGCTTCTCATGAAGACTTGAATGATCATGCAACTGCTACTTGCACTATGTTATTTATTCTTAATCAAATGAAAAGTAGAAGTAGCTTTTGTATCAGTACTATTGATGTCCTTGAGAAGTACTAGAGTAGTACCAACGATGACACATACAATTCTCAGAAATAGTAGTTGATGCCACAAAACACCAGATTTCAGCAACTAATTTGGTCCTTGAGAAAAAACGTGATTGATATATATTAGAATTAGGTTAACATTTCATGTCAACAATGACTTCATCAGGACCTCCACATGCAAAATACCCAGCTGCCTCCTGATCAGCTCTAGGTTCTCCCCAACCAAAGGAAAGCTTCAGATTTAGAGCCTGGGAAACAACATTCCTTTCTTGATCCTTCTTCTGAAGGTCTTGCTAACCACGTGGAGATGCCCATCATGCACCTCATGCTCCATCTATGAAAATTACAGTCATCAAAGAAAGATTTATGTTACCAATCAAGTAAATCATGTCTATAAAAACAACTTCATAATATACTTCACGCTACAGGCGAAATGTATCCGTTCAAAACTTTGTTTCTTCGCAATCATTACTGCAATCTTATTCTCATATGTGATCCTTTTCTTGCAGGGATTCATATGTGACCCTTTATTAGGAGTACTAGCAAATGGTCCTAAAAAATATCGTACTGAAGTTCCTTCATTTTTTTACATGCATTAGACACTTTGAATTTTCACTTTAAATGTCTTACCAGTTATCACTCCTTTCTTTCCCCCACTTAGTTTTCTTCAGCATCATATCCAGTGAGAACATAACATATACTAGGGCCTGATAGGATGGTACTGAAACGAGTAATTAGAATGGATAACTAGGATGGGTTGATTAATGATTTGCAGAATTAAGTGACAGAACACTTCTGTAAATGCAACAAAAAACTAAAAGAGATGACTGCCATATCATCTACATACACCAACGGCTGTTGGGGTTTCATGAGTACTAGTTGTGCCACCGGCCATGATAAATTTCTCAAACATCAACCTGCTTAATTCATAATGTGATACCTCTAATTTATTTCCATTTCGATGATGCTTGCAGTAAGATAAATATACAGGCAATTCAAAGCAGAGTCAGAGCATCACAGCAATCTGCATACATGAATGCAATCCTGCCTCATCTAATTGGGTGCTCATATCTGCTAGGAAAGTATAATTAGTATGACCACGAGAAACCCAGTAACGAACCTTGCAAGTAAAACAATAAATTGAAGGGGTGACGTCGAAGGCGGTTCCGTGCAGGAGTAGAGGGGATAAGGAATGCGGCCGAGCTGGCGGCAGGGTGCTCGGGTGTTTGGGTCGGCCGCGTGCGACGTGGGGCCGGCGTCGTCGCTGGTGGAGGCGGCGGCGTCGTGATCGGCCATGTGGGAGGCAGCGGCGTGGCTGGTTCGTGTGGAGGAGGCGGCGTGCTCGCGCGCTAGCTGGAGGAGGCGGCGTGGGGATTTTCTTGGTTCAGCGTCCCTTCGATAATCGATGGATCTGGGCCTGATTAGTTTCACAGTTTTTTCTGTAATTAAGTCTTGCTGAACCTCTCGGGCCTAATATTTGCACTTAATCTGAACCGTCCGCTCAAATCATACTTATCCATTTTTCTGAGCAGTAAAAGGTACCGTAAAACATGCCCCAAAATTTCCTACTCCCAAATTTTACCACTAAATATTGCCACGTCCGTCCAGAAATTGAACTTAGTAGTAGCAGGAGACTAATCTGACTGAGCTGAAACTAAATCAAAAAGGTTGGAACTTGGATGAACAGAACATAGACAAATTAAACGACTGATGCGAGCTCGGCTTCGACCAACAATGCAAAGGGATCTCATCTCACCCCCTTGATCGCTTTGAGCCTCGATCATGTGAGCTGGTTAATCCAAATCATCCGATGGGTAGCGGTAGGGGCCGTCCTGCAGTGAAGGGATCATAATTCAGAATGAATGACGAACAACGTGTCCCTCTGTATCGTGACTTTTTATTCCCCCTTCTAATAGAATAGGCAGAGCTCCTGCCTGTTGCACTAAAAAAAAAGATCTGGTAGCTGCAGAGCAAAGCCAGCAGCACAGAGTGTACAGCTCCCGTCCAACAAACCTCAGAGATGTTCGCGTGTTCGTCGACCCGTTTGGAGATTTCGGCGACCTCCTCCGGGTCGAGGAAGCCGGAGATGAAGGCGATGGCGACGTCCATGTTCTTGGCGGCGAGGCTCGTGAGGGAGCACGCGCGATGGAGGTAGCTGAGCGCCTGGTCCACGTCCACGCTGGCCGAGGGGCTTTTTGGCGGCGGTTGGGGCCCGTTCGGGGACGGGGAAGCCGGCCTCGTCTCTCTTGCACACGTACTCGTTGGCAGCAGTGACCCTGTCGTCTGAGTAGCCGATCATGGTTCTGACCGGGTCGCCGAGGACGAAGGGTGGCCGGAGGTCGACGAGGAGCTCGACGCAGCGAGGGAGGTGGTGCTCCAAGGAAAGCATGACGGCGTAGTAGGCGGACTCGATGCGCGTGAAGGCCTGCAGCTGCGCGGTCGGGCGCGGGGTGTTCCACTGCGAGAGCAGCACGCCGTAGAGCTGCTCGTTGGGGATGACGGGGAAGGCGGCGATGCTAAAGGTGGCGCGTTCGACGTTCTTGGCCGCGATCTCGAGGCAGGCCGTGAGGTAGCGGGCTGCATGGTAGAGGCCGTGGAGTAGATCTTGTGGATGCCGGAGGCGACCTCCTCGACCCCGCCCACGTCGTCGTCGCCGAGGATCCGCTGCCGCAGCCGGCGCCGGAGCTGCAGGAGGCGGTCGAGCTGGGCCCCGAGGTTCTTGGCGGCTGCCATGGCACTCATGAGGATATGCGCTGGTTCATCCTGGCCCATCTCGGCGACCTCTTCTCCCATGGCCGCCGTCTAATCTCGAGAGCGGATTTACCCCTCCTAGGTGGCCCCCGGCACCATCATAGCCATCAATTTATTCAAGATTCGTGCAAAGGTCAATTGGTCAAAAGGGTCCAATCGTTTTGCATTTTAACCCTCTATATGTACGAAAATTAACCCATCCATCCAGAGCATCTTCTCCTAGAGTTGCATCCTCCCACCTACCCCTAGCACGCCTTCCAAATCGCGTCGCCATGCCTCCTCCTGCTCCTACCCGATAGCAGCCCACCGCCCAGCACCTCCTCCTCCTACATGCCCCGATGGGGAAGGCGCCATTGAGCAGCGGCGCCGCCTAAGCGTGCAGCGGCCGCCCCCTCATGCTCCTCCACCCATCAAGATTTTTCATTCGGTTTCTTCCACCAAGGTCTTCTTCGCATTTTTCTTCCACCAAAATGTTCTTTATATTTTTCTTCAGATTTTCTTGTATAGATCTGCTTGATTTTGTATGAATCCTTGTAGATCGAAACAACATGCAACTTTGTCGGATTTATTGTCATTTTGTATGAATCCTTACAGATCCTTGTATGAATCCTTGCAGATCCTTATATGAATCCTTGCAGATATTATTTTCCATGATGTACAGTGTATGAAACCGCTCTGAATCTTACTTGGATCGTTGAATTTATGATGGATTTTCTATCAAACTGAAGTGAAATATGTATAGAAATTGTATGAATGTTCTTTAAAGAAAATTATATAAAACCACTCTGAATCTTGTATGTATTGTTGAATTTTATATGAAACCACTCTAGTTTGATAATGTATGAAATTTGTATTATTTTAAAAAAATGAGGTGAAAAAGAAAAAATTGTACAAGTTCTGTACATAAAAAACATTGTTGAATATTCCTGGAATTTTAAGAGAAAAAATGAGGTGAAAAAGAAAAAGAAACATGTGTAGAAAAAATTGTTGATTAAATTTATGAATCTGGAATGTTTAGTAAATAATAAATATATATTAATATTTATAAATCTTTAAAATATTTCGTGTACAAGTTCTATACTTGGCAAAAACAAGTTAGTAAAACATGTGAATCTTGTATGAAACTTCTGAATCTAGGACGAAACAAAGTAGGAGTGTCTAAATATTGTTGAATAAAAAGTACAAGAATAAAAATTATCAAATGAGATTGTTGAAAAAAATTGTGCATGTTTCATTTTTAGAATAAAAAATGTCCATAAAAACATTGTTGAATATTCCTGAAATTTTAAGAGAGAAAATGAGGTGAAAAGAAAAAGAAATGTGCGTGTAGATTTTTTTATTAAATTTATGAATCTAGAATATTTAGTGAATAATAAATATATATTAATATTTATTAATATTTTAAATATTTAGTGTACAAGTTCTATACTTGGCAGAAACAAGTTTGTAAAACATATGAATCTTGTATGAAACTTCTGAATCTAGGATGAAACAAAGTAAGAGTGTCTAAATATTGTTGAATAAAAAGTTCAAGAATAAAATTTATCAAATGAGATTGTTCAAAAAACAAATCGTGCATGTTTCATTTTTAGAATAAAAATGTACATAAAAACATTGTTAAATATTCTTAAAATTTTAAGAGAAAAATGAGGTGAAAAAAAAACATGTGTGTAGAAAAAATTGTTGATTAAATTTATGAATCTAGAATGTTTAGTGAATAATAAATATATATTAATATTTATAAATCTTTAAAATATTTAGTGTACAAGTTCTGTACTTGACAGACACAAGTTTGTAAAACATGTGAATCTTGTATGAAACTTTTGAATCTAGGATGAATCAAAGTAATAGTGTCTAAATATTGTTAAATAAAAAGTATAAGAATAAAAATTATCAAATAAGATTGTTGAAAAAACAAATTATGTATGATTCATTTTTGTGAGGAGAGAATCAGTGACAGTATCGACTGTGAGGAGAGAATCAGCGACAAAAAAATATAGAATATCCGACAACGCTAGGGGATGGATAGAAAACTGCAACAGATCTAAGAGATAATATGAGAGGGCTATTTTATAAAACGCATAGCACGAATCTCCAACAAATAAAGAGTAGAGATGGTGCCGGAGTGCCCTCCAATTTGGGGGATTGCATTGTCGGCCTGATCTCTCCGTGAGCTGAGTCAGGGAAGGAGAGAAAGAAAAAAACTTGGAGGCGCCGCGTGCGAAAGAAGGAGATCGAGGATAATGGGACACGTGGCGCGTTTCTATTGAAGATAGCAGCGTGCGCCAGGCGATGGAGTCTGCAGGCTGACCCTGCCTCCTTTTTTACCTGGGTCATGCCCAAGAATGGCGTGCTCCTTCCGCTACCACTACAAGACAACCAGTTGGTAAAGTTTGATGATTTCAAAACTCGAGCGGATGAATATTTGAGAATACCAGAATAAATATTCTAAAATTGAAGTGAAATCACATTTTATGCATAGGTGCATTTCGAAGCCCCTCTCGCCCTCACGATGCCGGCATCATGCTGAATCGAAGCCTATGGTCATATAGCAGCGCCCCTTAGTTTTTTTGAATTCTCCTGAAAAATTGAACTTAGGAAGAACTTAAAATTCATTCAAATTTTACAAATTCAAATAAAATTTTACTAAAATTGAATTGAACAGAAAATTCGTCTAATTTTATTTAGAAGTCATACAAGAATTGACCAATTCATTAGCGGGGAATTGGCTGAAAACCGCTACAAATGCACCGTTATAGAACACGACCACACTATGCACCTGCCTAACCTGGCCATCCATAAGGAACACACATGACGTCGAGAAGATAAACCACCGTCGAGGTTGGCATTTGGCCTTATCATCATTACTCCTCGACGAGCGAGTGACTTCACCTTTGACGACCGCCCATAGAGCCCTCGACCCAACCGACATCGGAACCCATGTTTGCCCACTGCGTCGAGGGAGAGGCAGCTCCGACTTCAACAGCAAAGACATTTTTCACATGCTAAAGTTGCAAACCTTGCACCGATGAAATCCACACAACATCAAGAGATTCACACATCGATACAGTCGATCAAGTGGCGCATTTGTCGACGTGATGCTCCCGACCTCGCGGCCTCTGACCTGGACGCTTCACAATAGGACACATAATAGGAACCAAAAACACCCAAGACAACCGGTGACGAGGAACATATTGCGACTCAGATCTACTCAAAGTCCCGCGGCCTGAGTTTGTGAGCTGACAGGGACAAGACGAGCTATGTTTTGGGAAACTTCGAACAGGCACCATAAATCAGCCTGAATCACAAGAAGCATATCATTAGATAAAACATGCATTGGGACAAGTGTGCTCTTAGGGAAGTTTATTGCCATGGCCCGTTGCATTGAAAAACTAATCAAGCAGTGTCTTGAGCCTACTTGTCGCCTGTTCCCGAGCTCGCATGATCATCATCTACATGCTGCAGGAATGGGCAGGGAGTGTCGTCGATCAGCAGGTGAGAGAGGAGGAAACTGATCGATCAAGCCGTGTCTTGAGCCTACTTGCCACTTGTTCCCAAGCTCGCGTCCGCATACTGCAGAAATGCAAAGGGAGCGTTGTCGATCAGCGGGTGTCAGAAGAGTGGGTCTTGCATGTTTAGTTGTTGTAGAACGTTAGCCACGAGGAGGAAGATGTAAGGCACCAAGGGATCAACCTGGCGCGGCCCTCTCTTGCATTCAATCTACTTTTCCGTGATGCCACTGAGCAAAATCAAAGACTTTTCTTTCCTGGTAAAAAAATCAAAGACTCTGATGTTTGGAGGATTAGGTTCATCCAATATCACCACACTATCGGGTTTGAAAATAAATTTTGATAAAAGTGAATTATTTTGCTTCGGTGAGGTCCAAGACAAGGAAAATCTGTATGTTGGGTTATTTGGCCGCGGACAAAACCAGTTCCCAATCAGGTAGGCATTTCGATTCATTGTCGGAGGCTGAAAAATGCTGAATGAAAACTTGTGGAGGAGAGACTTCAATTGCCCTTAGTATTTGGAAAGGAAAAACTGTTAACCTTGGGAGGAAGATTTGTTCTCATAATCTTGGTACTTACTAATATGGTACTTTATATGATATCATTCTTTCTACTTTCAAAATGAGTCTTAAAATGATTGAATTATTTCTGATCAAGATTCTTTTGGCAAGGAGATAGTGAAAAGAAGAAGTATCGACGGGCTAAATAAATGGAGTGTAGTTTGCTGTCCTAGAGACCAAAGTGGTCCTGGTAAGAATATAGATCTCCTTGGTAAATGGCTCTTCCAATTATTAACTGAAGAAGTGATGTGGCAAACTCTACTTAAAAGAAAATATGTTGGCCAACGTCTTTTCCCACCTAATAGCTTTGATCCAAATTAGCGAAGATAGAAATGGACATGTAAGGTGCTCTTACCCTATTTGCTTGATGAGATTCAGTAATTCCTTCATTTCTCAGTGCAGATGTTGATGATTCATATACGTACATGTTTTTCTATTGAATTTTGAAACTACACCAATGAAGTTTTTTAATCTATATTACCGTCTCAACTTTTAACGTTCTATAACACATATCGGATGTGGCATGCCTCTTTTACAAATTAATCACCATATCAGGTATATGTCCTAGCTCATTCATCTGTTTTTCTTACTGGCATTTCCATCATGCATTTGTAGTTAAATATGGAAATGGAGGCAGTTAATTTATATCTGACACTATAACCATTCATGGAAGCCTTCTGATTTGCTCTTAATGGATGGCATCGTCGTCAGTACTTTTTGGTAATACTCTAATTATGCCATTTCAAGTCCTTCTAATTTTGTTTACTATTTGTGCTCTGAGCACCATTGTTGAATAACTTTATATCGCCTGAGGTGTATTAATTAATTCTTCCAGCCTCGCTATATTTTTCATGTAAGTAAGGAATTACACCTTAATTAATAATGTAAGGTGTGTTGTAAATTTTTCTCCCGAGTGACCGAATTACATGTTCTGAATCAGCACTTTCCGTTACTTTCGTTTAACGAATATGGTCACGACCTTATTATTGCGTACATCTGTGGATTGTCAAATATATAAATGCATGGCTTATGTGAGTATCCAAGTTCTGCAGGAGAGATTATGGGTTTTTTCAGGCATCATCCAAGTAAGGAGAACGACATGTAATATCTTGGGTTTTTTCTTAATAATATATTATGGGTTTTAACCGTTTTATCTAGACTTAATATATTTATTTCTTTGTTTTTTAGAATATCTCGGACCTTTTATGATCCTACTAATTTAGTTTACTGAAATTTTCCCAAGCAAGTTTGTTTTAGTTTAAAATATTACATTTGAAAATTTTATGTCATAAGTTTTCGCAGCAACGCACAAGGTATTATCTAGTGCCTTTAACTTGTTGGCCATGTCCAAAGCAATCATGGAACTCGGAGAATGCGTCACTACAGTCCCTAAGGCTATTCATATTGGGAGTAACTTATTTTGTCTTGAAATATGTGGTGTTATGATAACATATACTCCTTCCTTCACGTTTTGCAGGATGCCAGATCAAATTTGGGTTTTCCAAAACTACACGTTTTTAGGCGCATAAGCATTAATTATTGATTAATGTGGCAACTTTTCTCCCAACTTTCTATGCATGCAACAGTCTCCCACCACTGCATGCGCCTTAACCGCTCACTAATAGGCTTAATTTTCAGTCAATACATTTACGCCTAGGTCCGTGAGAATTTTGTAGAGCGCCCTGCAAACCGTGAAGGCGAGGGAGTACTGTAGCTAGTTATCACAAGCCTCTCTCTCATTATTTAATTGTATGCCATGTCATCTACTCATTCCTACATGGCATGCGATTAAATGATGAGAGAGAGGCTTGTGATAACTAGCTATATTACATTAAACATCACATATTTCATGACAAAATGAGTTTACATTATAATAAATAAGACTTTGCATGATATCATATCTATGTAATTTTTCACTATGAAGATAATAACTTTAACTGGTAACATATATATGTTACTACTCTAAGTTACTCCCCACTATGACCAACCTAATCTCATTTTATATGTCCACATAGTGTCCAAAACTGGATTGGCCCCATATTTTGATGACGTGTCGCTGTATCAGGCCCATCTATAGTCTGTCTGAGCTCGGGTCATCTTCATCTTCGGCAATCCGCCTTTCGTCTTCTTCGTCAAAAAAAAGTCAAGCCATAATCTATGTTGCAATTTCTACCGCCGTCGTACTCTCCTCTAGGAGAAGTACACGGAGAGAACCGTCTGGGTTTCCCATTCCAATTCCTGACCCACATCCCATCATCACTCCCTCTCTGGCTAGTTCCTAAGCTAGCACGCACGCACGAAGTGCATCCATCGCGGTGACAATGTCGTCATCCTCAGCACCAGCAGAGTGTGACATCGCCTCTGACTAGTACTGTGGCTCCTCCCCTCAATAGGAATGAAGACGATAGCATGAGTGATGATCTTCCCGCGCTCCATCCAGTCGTCTTGTCGTGCTCTGCCTTGTTGTCGTGCTCGGCTCCGGTCGATCTGGGCACCTCCTACCCATGGAGATGATGGGAGGCAGCGTACAGCATTGGGATCGTTATCTTTGTCTCTAGCGATGGGCACAAGCAGATGACCTGGTCAGCACACATGATGTGCTCGACACAATGCCTAGATATAGAGATGA
Organism: Avena longiglumis; assembly: GCA_030063025.1. Classification (NCBI taxonomy): domain Eukaryota; kingdom Viridiplantae; phylum Streptophyta; class Magnoliopsida; order Poales; family Poaceae; genus Avena; species Avena longiglumis. Next base: position 566,404,139 of record CP125973.1, read on the forward strand.
CTGCAAGGTGTTGCTCTATCGGGAGCACGGGGCCTACGCTCGGTCGCGAGCAGACGATGGCGATGATCGGCCACGAACACGGGAGATGGGCTTGGAAACGACTAGGAGGCGGCGGTGGTCAACCATGAGCACGGAGGTTAGCCTTTACCTTGCGGGCAGGCACAAGCACAAAGGTTAGGCTCGCCCACCTGTAGGAGTGGCAACACTCCAGGTGGGGATCCCGCTGCTTCTTTTTGGTGCTACCAACGCTGGTGACACCATGGCTGTCGTGTTTTCTTTCGCCCACTCAATAGTGGCGTGGGTGCCTACTAACAACATGCGTGAGGGTTGAAGTTGAGCTCGAGGAAGCACGAAGACACCATCACTAGCGTCGCCAGTAGTTTATCGATCCAGGAGCGTACCATGGCAGTATGGAACGACGCCGCTACCTGATCCTATGCCACCTAATCAAAGTATGTGGACCTATAGAGCACAACTAGGGACTGTTTTAGCGCACTTTCTAAGTTTCAAGAATGTTTAGCTATAGCCCATCAATTTAAACAGAAATCCCTTTAAATTAGAGCGATTTCCATCCATAAGCGGCCTCCGGTGACTGACTGACAGGTGGAACAAGGGTTTTCGTATGTACCGGAGTGCTACGACAGCAATGACATCAACATGACGTTACCCATGTCCTAACCGAAAATTTCAAATTTTATGAAACAAAAATTAAATTTGGCTGAAATTTATGAAACATTTTATACCATTCACGAACTATTTTACAAATGTTTCAGTGTTTCAGTTAAGTTACAAATCAGTTTTATTTCTGTTTTAGCTAGTAACAATAGCATGACGTCACCCACCCGCTGACTGCAAAAAAGGCTGACTAGCGCAGCAATTTTAGAGCATCTCGTAAATGTCAGAGTACGGGGTACTGAATCATGATACTCGCCAAGAGGCGGCGCGAGCAGTAAAGCCTAAACTGAATAATTTGAATTTGCGAACAAAGGAAGAACAACCTTCGCGGCAAAATTCAGAGGACGAACACCACGGATTTTAGTTTGATTTCAGCATAATTACGTACTAATTCTGAACAAAAGCATACGGCGCACACTTTCTACACAAAATGCGTCTCCCCAAGCCTTGCGCGTCGCCGGATGGTGGCGGAGACGGCGTCGCCGCTCTAGTCGAGGTGGATCGTGATACGTTGGAAACGTATCTATAATTTTTGATGCTCCATGCTTAGTTAGTATCTACTTTGCTTTACTTGTTCACACTTTGAGGTGTTTTTTACATGTTTTCTGGTACTAACCTATTAACAAGTTACAACAGTGTCAGATGCATGTTTTCTGCTGTTTTTGGTTTTAGAAAAGTTAGTAAAAAATATTCTCGGAATTGGATGGGACAAACGTCAAAGTCAATTACTTTTCGTGGGAAACAAGAAGTCCAGAGGAGGCGGAGGACCGGCCAGGAGGGCTGACCCATCCCAGCGGGGCAGGTGAGCCAGCGCTGGCTAGGGTTGGTGGCCTGGCCGTCTCGTCTCGCCCTTCGCCTATAAGAGCCCCGATGCGAAACCCGAGTACCCGATCAAATATCCACGGAACCGTATGTAGTCTCCGCCACCATCGTATCTAGATCGGGGGGGATCTGAAGTTTTTCTCGGCACCCTGCCAGAGGGGAGATCATCCCGGAGGCCTTCTCTCCGCTAGATGGTTATATCTCCTCCTATGTGCTTTCATGTATAGATCTTGTGAGCTCTGTTCATGATCAAGATCTAATCTATTTGTAATCATGTATGTTGTGTTTGCGGGGATTCGATGGATATTGAGATTATTATGTTGGTTTGATTAATGGTTTTGTCTTTATGATTCTATCATGTCTATGTTGTTTGTGATCTTGCATGCTCTCCGTTGCTAGTGGTTATCTTGGCCAAGTAGTTGCTAGTGACTCCAAGAGGGGGTATTTATGCTCGATTGTGGGTTCATGCCTCTAGTTTCCAAGGGAAGTGACAGAAATCTCTTCGGTTGTAGATGTGTTGTTGCTACTAGGGAGAAAACAACGGTCTCTTGTTCATGGAATATGTGGACTGTTTACCTTACACTTCGCTTAAAACAGTTGTATGCATTGTTTACAACTTAATCTTGGAGGGGTTGGATGATAACCTGAAGGTGGACTTCTAGTCATAGATGCAATTGGATGACGGTCTATGTATATTGTTGTATTGCCAAATCAACTTTATAGGATCTTTCTAGCTAGTAAACCGGTGAGCTTGACAACCTCACTGATTCGTTGGGGCAAAGTCTTGAGTTTGTGTTGTGCAGGTCTCCGTGTTGCTTGCAACACACAATGACGCTTCCTTCTCCCTCGGTTCGATAACCTCAGTTTCTTACTGAGGGAAACTTGGTGCTGTGCTGCTTCATACCTTGCTCTTGGGGTTTCCAACGAAACGTTCTATGACAAGTACTGGGCGCCATCAGATCGCCGGAGGCTCCGCTACCTCCTTGGCCTTCTCCGCCTCCTGGCGCCGAATGTATTCCACCGCACGCTCCTTCGTCTCCTGGCATTCGATGATCCGGAGCGCTTCGGCGAGCTCCCTCTCCTCCGCGGGGAATGCACCCACCGGAGCGCGGCGCGCTTCTTGGCGCCGACGGAGCGGCTGCGGGCGAGGTCCTCCTCGGTTTTGAGGAGCTGGCCGCGCGAGCCGATGCGGCGCTTCCTAGGCGAGCTCTCGGGACGCATGGCGATGAGACAGAGCGTTTGGTGGCGATGGCGTAGGGAATGGTGGCGGTGGCGAGCTGGATTTGATGGTTGGAGAATTGTCGGCAGTGAGGGAGAGGGTTTTGCTCGGGTCACCCTTTCCGACTGATTGATATGCTGGTCGCCGTGTGCGTTTAACGTGCCACCGAAAAAACCGAGTGTGGCCCGTATTTCACCGAAAAAGTTAAGTTTTGACCTTTTTATGATTACTGCTAGAGATGCTCTTACACCGGTATGTACAGTTAACCCTTAAAAATAGTTTTCGTTTACCGGTGGCCACTTTCTTCGTTTACCGGTGGCCACTGACCATAAGCCATCGCCAAACATGAGAGTACGTACATACCCATGTGCTGCAGTCAAATGATTTGACCTCTCAAGTTTGAACTGAGCTATACGGCGCCCAGTCAAATCCTTCCAGTTCCAGAAGGAAGTTATCAGGCGGTATGGCGACATCATCGAAAGCATCAAGTGTTGGCATCAAACTGATGCACCTCCAACAAGCAGCTGGAAACTAAACGAATCTCTGCAAGTTATCAGCCTGCTGTGGATGGCGGCGTGCATTTTCATCCCGTTCGGTTTACCAAATACCATTTGCTAATATACAATAAGCTTAGATTTATTTGAGGAGAGGTCGATCGGTGACGTGTCAGTGCCAGCAAGACGATGACATATTCGGATCGGAAGAAAAGAACAAAGTTGTCACTTCGTTATACCGTACCGATGGAGTGTGTGATCTCCATCAACATGTATTTATTTCCTTTATTATTATTTCTTACAACACCATGTGAACAAGTAATGGAAACACACCAGATGTATGTAACGAGACGAGTGAATGATTAATTTCACTAGGCTAGGCTGCGCTGGTGAAGTTGAAGTTGCTGCAGGAGAACCCCATGGCCGGGACGTACCCGGTGAAACTGAGCTGCTGCTTCCCGTTGTCCAGCACCACCAGCCTGTTCTCCATCTGGAACCCTCCGACCACCGCCGCCGGCCCCGTGCTTCCGGAGGCCTTCATCTGCAGGAACGCGAAGCAGGCCGTGTTGCTGTTCACCTGGGCCATGGAGTTGCCCCCGAACACCGTGAAGTTGGTCCCGCCCTCCAGCATCACGTCCACCTGCGGCACGAAGTACCCCGACAGGGACGACCCCAGCTTGGACGAGTCGTAGCAGAGCTCGAACGGGGACACGGCGGCGACCTTGGCGGTCTGGCCCTGGGCGCGGTCGAAGGCGGTGATGACGGCGCGGTACACGTCGGAGCGGAGCTGCGTGTAGGGGGTGGTCGTGGAGAGGCCGACGACCAGCGGGCCGGCGACGGCGGTGGTGCCGCCCACGGCGATGCCGGCGGTGGCGGTGACGAAGTAGCCGGGGTTCCCGGAGAAGGGCTGGTGGAGCGGGACCGGGTCGGAGAGGAGCGTGGTGATGGCTGGGCGGTCCTCGGGCTTGGCGAGGTAGAACGGGCCGCCGCCGAAGATGGCCGCGCCCACGCCGTTGCCGCTGAACCCGGTCTTGCCGTCGCTCGGGAGGCAGAGCGCGAACGAGTTGGCCACCTTCTGCGTGCTGGCGACCTGCGCAGGGAACGAGGCGCTGGAGCGCCCGAGCCCCGCGACCCCGGCGGCGCCGGACGGGGCCGCCGCGCAGGTTGCCGTGGCGGCGAACGAGACCGGGGACAGCGGGTTGGCGCCGTCGGTGGAGCTGGCGGAGAGCGTCACGGTCGTCGTCGTCCCGCTGCTGCAGGGCACCGTGACGGCCGGGGCGGAGAGGTCGAGCACGAGCGGGCGGCCGGCGAGGAGGGGCGCGGTGTACAGTGCCGTGGACGCCGCGTTCTTGTTGATTTTGGTGAGCAGCGGCTTGCTCGCCGCCGTGCACGCGCACAGCGAGGCGGCGAGGAGGAGGAGGACCAGGGCTGGTTTAGGCTGCGACATTGTGAGATTAATTTTGTTGCGATGATATGAACCAAGGTACTACGTACGTGCGATATATATATAGCCCGCTGGGGCTCGCTCGATCTGTGGGCTAATCAGATGGATGGATGCATGCATGCGTGGTCAACATTGCGACCAGTGTTGCTTGACGAACCAGAATTTCATTTTTCTACGTTATCACACACAGTCATAGAATCTGGTTCTCGTTCAAATTAGTCTTGGCATTATCCGATTGAGATCTTGCATGCGTGCATTAATTGCTAGCTTAGACTTTACGTGCAGTCTTCTGTTTCTGTGTTTACATTTCTATTTGGCAAAAGTGTAATTTCTGTACTCTTTCCAGCGGTGAATCGAATTCTTCTCATGCAGCCCAGCTAGCAATATGCCAATATATACCCACCAAGTGACAATGATAGCGATATAACGAATTCTTCTCGTGCAGCTCAGCTAGCTAGCAATATGCCAATATATTTCCACCAAGTGACAATGATATAACCAGCGGAATGGCGTAAGACGGACCTTCTCAATCTCACATGTGTCGCATGTGAAATGTCCTGTGCGGGAATGCGTTTTTTTTAGTTTTTCTTTTTTTCCCAATTGTTTCTGAAGTACACATTACAAAGTACAAAAATATTTTCCCCATGAAACATAAGTACACTGTATAAAGTACACAAAGTACACTGGGTGAAGTACAAATAACACCCTTACAAAGTGCACTTACGAAAAATAAGTTTAATAAAAAATTATAGTAGTACAATACACATGAAAACCACAGTACTATGAAGTATAATAAATATATTAAAAACAGAAGTAAAATAAACAAAGGATAAGTAAACTAAAAAAGAGGCATTACGAAGTACAAGTATACTAAATTTCAAAGTACGAAATTTTTTTTCCATCCATATTAACATGGGATATGGATTTGAAGGTCTCGACATGGAGGAAACAATGAAAATGGCTCGTCATTTGGGCTCTATGAATAATTATTTTTAACAAAAATTTGAAAAGGTCAGCCACATCTCACTAGTGGAGAACGGGGCTCTTGTCCCGGTTCGTAAGGGGATTTAGTCCCGATTGTCCAACCGGGACGGGGCAATCAGGACTAAAGCCCCCAGCCTTTAGTCTCGGTTGGGCTACGAACCGGGACAAACAGGGCTCCACGTGGCCGCTACCTAGCGCGAGGGGGGGGAGGAGCATCCGTCCCGGTTCGTAACACGAACCGGGATAGATCTGTCTCTGCCGCGGCAGCAATTTGGCATTTTTCTGTGCCGCGGCAGAGAATTCATTTTGGCCATTTTCTTGCCGTGGCGGCATTTTGGCCACTTTTGTGCCACGACTGAGAATTCATTTATATTGTTTCCTTTTATTGTTTTCTATTTATTGTTTTCCTTTTATTGTTTTGTATTAATTGTTGTCCTTTTTATTTTGTGTTTTCCACTCATCAATGAAGGAACCATTATATTACACAACATCATCATGAATATAGAGATCGAAGTGTCGAACATATTACATTCGATACATGAGTTTCATCCTTGACATGCTCGTGGATGGAGTGAAACCGGCGCTTAATATGCTTGGAATTCTTGTGAGACCTTGGTTCTTTGGCTTTGGCAATGGCACCATTGTTGTCACAATAGATCACTATTGGGTCCAACGCGCTTGCAACCACACCTAGTTCGGATATGAACTCCTTCATCCAAACCGCTTCCTGAGCCGCTTCCGAAGCAGCAACATATTCCGTCTCCGTTGTTGATCCCGCCACCACAGGTTGTTTGGAGCTCCTCCAACTAACTGCTCCGCCATTCATGAGAAATATGTATCCGGATTGAGACTTAGAGTCATCCAGATCGGTGTCAAAGCTTGCATCAACATAACACTTAGCGACGAGCTCTTCTTCACCTGCGTATACAAGAAATGTATCTTAGTTATTCGCAAGTACTTAAGGATATTCTTGACCGCTATCCAGTGTTCCGAACCTGGATCCGATTGGTACCTACTAGTCAAACTAATAGCATGTGCCATATCCGGTCTTGTACATAGCATGGCGTACATTATAAAGCCTATGGTTGAAGCATAGGGAACTTTTTCCATTATCTCTCTTTCTTCCCCAGTAGCCGGACTTTGAGTCTTACTCAATGTCTTGCCTTGCAACATAGGTAAGAACCCCTTCTTACTTCTGTCCATTTTAAACTTCTTTAAAATCTTATCAAGGTATGTACTTTGCGATAGCCCTATTAGACGCCTAGATCTATCTCTATAGATCTTTATGCCTAATATGTATGACGCTTCACCTAGGTCCTTCATTGAAAATTTGCTGTTTAGATAACTTTTAACACTGTTTAAAACATCTATATCATTTCCGATCAATAATATGTCATCCACATATAATATCAGAAATGCCACATTGCTCCCACTCACTTTCTTGTAAATACAAGCTTCTCGATAAGTTTGGACAAATCCAAAGTCTTTGATCATCTCATCAAAGCGGAGATTCCAAGTTCGTGATGCTTGCTTCAATCCATAGATGGATCGCTGAAGCTTGCACACCTTGTTAGCATCCTTAGGATCGACAAAACCCTTTGGTTGTATCATATACAACTCTTCTTCAATATTACCATTGAGAAACGCGGTTTTGACATCCATCTGCCATATCTCATAATCGAAATATGCAGCAATTGCTAACATAATCTTAACTGACTTTAGCATCGCTACGCTAGAGAATGTCTCATCGCAGTCAACTCCTTGAATTTTTCGAAACCCCTTTGCGACAAGTCGAGCTTTATATACGGTCACATTACCATCGGCATCAGTTTTTCTCTTGAAAATCCATTTATTCTCCACGGCCTTTCGGTCGTGAGGTAATTCCACCAAGTTCCAAACTTGATTTTCATACATGGATTCCATCTCGGATTTCATGGCTTCTAACCATTTGTTGGAATCCGGGCTCATCATTTCTTCTTCATACGTCGTAGGGTCATAAATTTCATCAACCATGAAATTTATAACAGGGTTTCCATACATCTCGGGAGCTGCACGCGTCCTGCTAGACCTACGAGGTTCGTTAGTACTCTCTTTTGGAGTTTCATGATCATTATCATTAGTTCCCTCTTCAACTGGTGAAGCTAACTCCGGAACATTCCGGCGCTGCACTACTCGCCATACTTTGCAGAGAAGGTTCAATAACCTCTTCGAGATCTACCTTCCGACTACTCACACCTTTCGCGAGAAACTCTTTCTCTAGAAAGGATCCATTCTTGGCAACAAAAACCTTGCCCTCGGATCTATGATAGAAGGAATACCCAATTGTTTCCTTAGGGTATCCTATGAAGATGCATTTTTCCGCTTTGGTTTCGAGTTTATCCGGTTGAAGTTTCTTCACATAAACATTGCATCCCCAAACTTTAAAAAATGACAGCTTAGGTTTGTTTCCAAACCACAATTCATACGGTGTCTTTTCAACGGATTTAGATGGTGCCCGATTTAAAGTGAATGCAGCAGTTTCTAGTGCATAACCCCAAAATGACAATGGCAAGTCCATCAGTGACATCATAGATCGAACCATATCCAATAAAGTATGATTACGATGTTCCGACACACCATTTTGCTGTGGTGTTCCGGCAGGTGTGATTTGTGAAACAATTCCACACTCTTTCATGTGAGTGCTAAACTCGTAACTTAGATACTCACCTCCATGGTCGGACCATAGAAATTTGATCTTTTTATTACGATGATTTTCCACTTCATTCTGAAATTCCTTGAACTTTTCAAAGGTTTCAGACTTGTGTTTCATTAAGTAGATATAACCGTATCTACTCATATCATCCGTGAAAGTAAGAAAATAACGATATCCACCTCGCACCGACACACTCATTGGACCACATACATCAGAATGTATGATTTCCAATAAATCTATCGCCTGTTCCATCGAACCGGAAAACGGCGTTCTAGTCATCTTGCCCATAAGGCATGGCTCACATGTATCAAATGATTCAAAATCAAGTGATTCCAAAAGTCCATCCCAATGGAGCTTCTTCATGCGTTCAACGCCAATATGACCTAGACGGCAGTGCCACATATATGCGGATATATCATCATTAAGTTTAATCCTTTTAGCATCAACATTGTGAATATGTGTAACACTATTATCGAGATCCAAAAGAAATAAACCATTCATCATCGGTGCATGACCATAAAAGATTTCATTCATATATATAGAACAACCATTGTTCTCGGATTTAAATGAATAACCACTTTGCATTAAACACGATCCAGATACAATGTTCATGCTCAGTGCTGGCACCAGATAACAATTATTCAAGTTTATTACTAATCCCGACGGCAAGTGGAGAGGTAGCATTCCGACAGCGATCACATCAATGCTTGATCCATTGCCGACACGCATCTTGACCTTACCCCTTGCTAGCGGTCGCTTGTTCCGCAGCCCCTGATTCGAGTTACAAATATTAGCAATTGAACCGGTATCAAATATCCAGGTGCTACTGCGAGCACTAGTCAAGTACACATCAATAACATGTATATCATATATACCTTTGTTTGCCTTGCCGGCCTTCTTGTCTGCCAAATACTTGGGGCAGTTGCGCTTCCAGTGGCCAGTTCCCTTACAATAGTAGCACTCGGTGTCAGACTTAGGGCCAACTCGGGGTTTCTTTTCAGGAACGGCAACCGGCTTGCCGCCCTTACTTCCCTTTCGTTTCCCTTTCTTGTCTTTTTGAAACAAGTGTTCTTATTGATCATCAACACTTGATGTTCCTTCTTGATCTCCACTTCTGCAGTTTTAAGCATTGACAGAAGCTCGGGGAGAGACTTATTCATGCCTCGCATATTATAATTCATCACAAAGCTCTTATAGCTAGGTGGCAGAGGCTGCAGAACAAGATGGATGCCTAAGTCAATGGGAATCGATATCCCCAAGGACACAAGCTTATCGGCGTAACCCGACATCTTGAGTACATGCTCACTAACGGAGTTGTGCTCTTCCATCATGCAGCTAAAGAACTTTTCTGAAGCATTGTAGCTCTCTACAACAGCATGTGTGTCAAAAATCATTTTCAACTCACCCATTGTATCAAATGCATTGCCGTTTTCGAAACTCTTTTGAAGTTTTGTCTCTAGCCCATACAATATGCCGCAATTAACTAAGTTGTGGTCCTCATGACGAGTCAGATAGACATTCTTCTCCTCGTCAGGGGCATCATCAAAAGGTGGGGGGCCTAGCGGCGCTTCTAGCACATATTGTTTTTGTGCAGCAGAGAGGAGAATGCTCAAATTCATGGCCCATTCGGTAAAGTTGCTACCGTTCATTGCAAGTTTCTCTTTCTCCATGAACACATTGAAACTAAAAGTAGGTGGTGCAATCTACAACAGAATTTGTAAAGTTTAGACTAAGTTTATGATAGATTGAGTTCAACTAATCCACATTATGAATGAACTCCCACTCAAAAACGACATCCCTCGTGTCTTTTTGGTTATTACATGAACCAAATCCAATACACCAAGTCCGATCATCACGTGAGTCGGTGTAGCTTCAAAGGCGAGCATCAAATGGGCATCATATCTACTATATGACTCATGCTTAACCTTTCGGTCCGTGTTCCAAGGCCATGTCTGTACATGCTAGGCTCGCCAAGTTAGAACCTTAGTATTCGCGTGTGTAACTGCCTTACACCTGAAATATGGTCGTGGATCCAAGAACACCCGATCATCACGTGATGTCTTGGAGCGACGAAAATATAATCGGTGCATACTAAAAGGGAGAACACATTCTTATCTTGATATTTAAATAAGGGATCATCTTATTATGCTAATAAAATGCCAAACAAGCAATATAAGATGATATCAAACATCACATATTTATTAGTGAAATGATATGGTTCCCACATATGATCTCTATTATGTGCACCGTGGTATGATCACTATCATACCTTTATGTATAAGGTCAAGTTCTATGGAACTTACACGTTATGTGTGTTGTAAGAGTATCATCTCATACTTCTACTTACAACATCACCATATCATAACACTAGCCCAGCAACAATATAAACTAGACGCCTCTAATTTATCCATTGCAAGTTTTACGTGGCTTAGGGCTTTCGAAGATAGAACCATTCTTACCTACGAACATGAACCACAACGAGGATAACCAAATTATTGACAACTCGTTGTAAAATAGATATTGACTATAGTAGGAGAGACAGACACCCGCTAGCCACTTATGCAAACTAGTTGCATGTCAAGCGTAGAACAGGTTTCATGTGCGAGGACATGTAAAGTTTGTCCGGGCCGCTTCATCCCACTATGCCACCAATATCCAAAATTACAACTAAGAAGCAACAACATGATCATCATCGCCCACATACTCATATGTGTACTACCCGTGTAAAGCATTTACGCATAGATCCGGCTCTGATACCACTGTAGGGTTCGCAGCATAGAAAACAAAAAAATTCCTATGATGGGAACCATGTACCAAGATCTATATACTAGAAACAAAAAACGGGCGGATGTATATCCGTAGAGAACATACCCTTGAAGACCGACAAAGCTTAACGAGTTAAACTCGTGGTTGATGTAGACGATCTTTTGTCGATCTCAAGATCGAGAGGAAGTCCTAGCGCCGCAAATCAGCAGCGCATCCGTGCTCGCACACACGTCCGAGGCACCGAGTGACATGGTTATACCCTACAGGTACACGACATCATCATACCTGGTACAGCCCGACGAAAAGCCCACTCGACGACCTACCAAGGTCCAGAACGCCTATGACGTTTCGACTGCTATGAGGCCCATATGGACACGGACTCCCAAGCGCACAAGACAAGGAAAGCTCAAGACTAGAGTTTGAATACAACTTGTAACCTACTCGTATCGGTACCTGAGACCTAGCCTCCCCATATATAAAGGCTAGGAGGGTCCAACGAGGAGGGCACGTACACAATAGACAGATCTACAGATCTAGCACCTCATACTTTCGTATAGACACCGCCACGCCAGATTGCATCTGCGCACCCCTATAATCTTCGGTTCCGCCGTAATCAAGAGCAGACAAGCAGGAGTAGGGTTTTCTCTCCTGGGGCCTGAACCTGAGTAAACCTCGTGTCCCGTATTGCTTGTTTGCTAACCGTTCCGCGATCTCCAGCATCCCCATCTTCTCCAAAACCCAAGTCCATAACAATGGGCATTGACAAGATCAAACCTCGTCAATTGGCGTCGTCTGTGGGAATTGGGGGCGCTGATTGTGCGATCGCGACGGTCCCATCCACCAGTAATCTACGATTCTTCGGTTCCTGCGGAGCAGGTCTGTTTTGGCTTCCTCACCGTCAACAATGGCTAGATCGCAACTAGTCAATTCGTCTGCAGCCGGCACACGCAGCTTCGTCATCAACATCTTCGTCGTGGCTAAATATCTCGACATCAACGCCGGCTTGGGGACCCAAAGCCGCCTGGCGCGAGGAATTTTTCAGATCTGATGGTGTTCGACCCATCTAGATCCGTTCGTTGTACGCGCGCATAGCAGAAATCCATCGTGAATCAAATCGCATGAAGAAGCTTATTTAATCAGCTACTGATCCAATTTGCCAGCAGCAATCATCCGCTACCTGATTTGTTATTGGAAACCTCACATGCCTCGTTCGATGGTCCTAGGGAAAAGAAATTGAGGAATCTTGTATGTCTGCATTAAGGCTGATTGCACATGTTGTACGGCCATGAAGACAAATCAGAAAACTAGCTTCACGTGAATTAAGAGGCCACGTCTACGTACAAGAATTAAAACAAAAGGTATTACGAGCTCTGACCACTGTATGCCGCAATAAGAACTTGTGTGAAGAAGCAAGAAAGGTGAAGAAAAACAGTCCGATCAGATCAGCTACGCGCGACCTGCCACCTCGACAACATGGACCGTGCTGATTCTACGCTCGGAGGCTCCATCGACTCTGCCGCATGACTCATTGTGGTCTTCGACCCTGACGACCAGTTGTACTCTTCGACTACGTCGACCCTCTGCGATCTTCGGTTGCAGCAAACTGTCGCCGCCATCGGTTTTGGAGACCCGCTGCCGCGTTGACTCCGGTTTGCCGCATTGGCTCTCGGACGCCGCCTTAACCACATCAACTCCACACTCAGGGGCTACGCCCACTTGGCCATATGACTCGCGACCATCGACATGTTGCGGTTTTCGACTGCGACGATCCTCCGCGGCCTTCGGCTGTGATGACCCGCTGCATCCTTCGGATGCAGTGACCCGATGTGATCTTCGATTGCGGCGACCGGTCGCACCGGCTTCAGCGACCGCGAATCGGGGGCTCCTTCGACTCCGGTCATCCTCTACGGTTTTCGGCTCCAACGACTCGGGGGCTCCTTCAGCTCCAACGAACCACTACTTCGACGCCCGCGATCTGCAGGTTGCATCGCCTCCTGTGACCTGCCGGTCACAACGGCTCTCGAGACCGTGACCCTCCGATTGCGTTGGCTCTCACGACCCGTTTCACCTCGTCAACAACCAACGAAGCTAAGTTCACTACTCAAAGTTGATTTTCTTTCTTACTTTAATCGCACTCGAAACACTCGGGGGCTGCGCCCTCTTCGAGTAACCTAATGTGCCATCGGCTCCACGCACTCGAGCACCTCACACGCGACAGCCCAAGTAGTTGATTCTGCCTGATCGTCGAATCCTTGAACTCCGAGTGCCTCGGCAAGGTACTGAGACTAAGGGTAATCAGGCTAACGAAAAGTCCTAGCATACAGTGCAAAAGTATCGACTCGATTGGCACCAGAATCTTACTATACAAGCTGAAAGGCAAATATTCCTTACAAGATACAAGTACTTCACAATTATTCATGTTTTCTGCAGCTTACAAAGACGTCGACTGTGCCGAGCTATTCTATCGAGTCCTCCAACAGGAGTCGACAAAATAACTGGCTACGCCATAAACTCAAGACCCGAGTCGAGTCCCTCCTTGGATGGTTGCATCGCTTGATGCTACAAAGGCGCAGCACTGGTCGCGCACCCGACAGAAGCAACGGTGTCGACATCATCCGCAACGTCGAGATCTTTCGGCTAAACGCCGCATGACTCCGCCACGTCAACTCTGACTGCATCATCGATTCTTGGCTCCTTATGCATGAGACGCTGAGTCGATGCACTTTCGGGTCAGTGGTTTCTCCTCGCATGAGTCTCCACTCGAGTCTGCGACTTGACTAGACACTCGGGGTCTACTCCTATCAGAAGCGCTGGCCGCGCACCCGAAGCATGAATAGCGTACAACACCAATAACCTATTTTCTTCAAGTCCTACGTTGAGTCTTCGACTCCACTACGGACTCGGGGGCTACTCCCATAGGGAGGATTGATTCAAGCATACGAAAAATGTGTGTCCTACGGACCTAAAGCCCATAATGACTGTGACCCGTGCTTACAAAGCACAACTCTTTCTTGCCGAACAGCCACCGGGAACATGTATCTCGCTAGTCCGAGACCATAGGGGATAAATTCTAGAGGGGGAGAGAGATCCTTCACGAGGAGGTGTGAGTGAGAAGTGAGGAGAGGGTTGCCTTTTATAGGAGAGGGGGGACCCCAAGGGGGTGGCCGGCACATGGGGCTTCCCCCTTGCCCTCCCCTCATTCATGTGGGTGGACACTCCACTCACAAAATTCCTTTAAATTCCCTCCACTCAAAATCCCACTCAAAATTGCTATTAAATTTCCACCAAATTTAATGCAAACTCTCATTAAATAAAACTCTTTTAATTTATTCAGAATTTTGTCAATTACTTTAATGACAAACATTCACATATAACCCCTTGCTATAATTCTATTTCACATGCAAAAACACTTTCTGCAATTTCACCCGAAAAACTATTTCGGTATCTAGTGAAATAAATTCCTGCGCTTGTTATTCTTTCCGGCATGAAACCTTTGCTCCAATTGGATGTCGGTGTCTCTTAAGTGTGTCGCCCTACGGTTCGTGAATAATGCGGACATGATCGAGACCCCTCTCGGATCAATAATCGAGCGGGTCCGAGACCCATACTGACTCCCACACATTCAACGATGACTTTCTTGTGATCGTCGAAACCTTTTACGCTAGTGTCTTAATCTCTTTGTTTCACGATATATTACATGTCCTAGATTTGATCATCGGTATCTCCATACCTAGTTTGATCTCGTTACTGACATGCACTCTTTTCTCGTTCCCGTGATATAACATTCTAGTGATCAAATCATTTTCTTGCAAGCTAACCAATGTGATATCACCGAGAGGGCCCAGAGTATATCTATCCGTCATCAGGATGAAAAAATTCCACTCTCGATCCATGGGCCTCAACATAACACCTTATTAGTTCTGAACCCATCTTTATAATCACCCTGTTATGGTGTGACGTTTGATGTTATCAAGAAACTCTTCCGGTGTTAGTGATTGACATGATCTCATGGTCTAAGGATTAGGATCACTTCGTAAGTTGTTATAGCAATATAAACTCAATGACTTTGATCGTAATGCTATACTTAGGATGAATGTTCATCACACCATTACACTAATGTTGTGATCCCATTATTAACAACATCCAATGTCCATGATCAGGAAACCTTGATCATCTTGTTAATCAACGAACTAGTTTATGAGAGAGGCATAACTAGGAACTTTCTGTTTGTTTATTAAACACACATGTATTAATGTTTCCGTATTAATACAATTATAGCATGCAAAATAAACATCTATCATATACTTGGAATATATATAATAAACACTTTATTATTGCCTCTCAGGGCATATTCCCTTTATCTTCGTCACGTGCATCACGTCGATTGAAGAGCGGACATATAGGACTTTCCAATAGGATAGCTCCCAAAATATAGATTTCTTCTTCCACATAGGCGCGTGTCTAGTAGCGACGTCGTTCGGAACAGATTGATCGCTAGGACACTTTCCAAAAGATTACTTCTATGTCCTTGACCATACCAAATACATCATCACCAGCAGGGAGGTCAGGCTTGTTCCGGTGATCTGTCTCACCTTTGAAATGCTTGCCTTTCTTTTTTATGGGATAATTGGTCAGAAGAAATCGTTGATTCCCCGGATACACAACCTTCTTGCATTTATACAAATATGTACCTTCAGTCTTATCTAAACAGTGTGTGCATGCCTTATATCCCTCGTTTGTTTGTCCTGAAAGGTTACTAAGAGCAGGCCAATCATTTATGGTTACGACAAGCAACCTCGTAGGTCAAGTGGCTCATGTTTGTTCTCATCCCACACATGTACACATGGTTTTCCACACAGTTGTAAGATTTCTCCAACTAATAGACTTAGGTACACATCAATGTCGTTGTCGGGTTGCTTCGTTCCTTGGATGAGCACTGGCATCATAATGAACTTACGCTTCATGCATAACCAAAGAGGAAGGTTGTACATACTTAGAGCCACGGGCCAGGTGCTATGACTGCAGCACTGCTCCCCAAAAGAATTCATGTCATCCGTACTTAGACCAAACCATAAGTTCTTTGCGTCACCTGCAAAGTCCAAAATGTCTCTCTCGATTTTTCTCCACTACGACCCATCAGCGGGGTGTCTCAACTTCCCGTCTTTCTTACAGTCTTCTTTGTGCCATCGCAACAACCTGACATGCTTTTTGTTTCTGAACATGCTTTTCAACCGTGGTATTATAGGAGCATACCACATAACCTTAGCAGGAACCCTCTTCTGGGAGGGCTCTCCCTCAAAATCACCAGGGTCATCTCGTCTGATCTTATACCGCAATGCAGTGATACCGGGCATTTATCTAAATTCTCGTACTCCTCACCACGGTAGAGGATACATTCATTAATACATGCATGTATCTTCTACAGATCTAATCCTAGAGGGTAGAGAGTCTTCTTTGCTTCATACGTACTCTCAGGAAATTTGTTATGCTTTGGAAGCTTCGGCTTCATTATTTTCAGCAACTTTTCAAATGCGGATTCATCTAGACCACACTCTGCCTTCCATTGCAGCAATTCCAGTATGGTACCAAGCTTTGTGTTGCCATCTTCGCAATTTGGGTATAACAATTTTTTGTGATCTTCTAACATGCCCTCCAACCTCAACTTCTCCTTTTCTGTTTTACAGTCTCGCTTTGCATCAGAACTGACCCGACCAAGATTATCAGCAGGCTCATCTGATGCTCGTTCTTCACCTCCTTCCTCTTCATTGTCTTCCATTGCAGTATCACCATATTCAGGAAACATATGATGATAGTTGATATCATCATCATCCTCTTCTTCTTCATTGTCTTCCATCATAAACCCTCTTTCCCCATGCTTGGTCCAGCAATTATAGTTGGGCATGAAACCTTTCATAACCAGGTGGCCGCGAGTGATTTTCGAGAAAGTGTACTCTTTGTCGTTTCGATATTGAACACATGGACAACTCATAAATCCATTCTCTTTGTTTGCCGTAGCCACATCGATAAATTTATCCACGCCCTTAATGTACTCGGGTTCATGCCGGTCACCGTACATCCAATTCCTGACAGTTCATCTGCATCATATAATTAAGTTTATCAAAAACCATTACAGAACATCATAAATAGTGAAATGACCAATTTACATCGACACATGCATTGTATCAATTACAGATTAAAAGATAAGGTTGCTAACCTCGATCGAGGAGGAAAGAAAGAGGAGAAAGCTCAAGTGTGGATCAAGCACCTCCTATATTTTTGTTTTGTGAGAAATCAAACATGATCATTCACTCAAGCATTTCATCGAACACCTCGCATGCATAGGAAAAATAAACTAGCATGCACCTCTCACACCTTCCACAAAAAAACAAAGGAGGGAAGAAAGAGGACTGGGACGATGTATTTATATGGGGCTTATAGCTCCCATGTGACGTATTTACACGGAATTGGAAGGAACACGACATCGTTGAAAAGAATAGCTCGTATGTGACACTTCTGAAGCGGCAAATAGCTCCTGTGCGACACTTCCACTTAACCTCACGAGATCGTCAACGAATTCGAATCAGCTGAGCAGAGCAGGACCCACAGCCTCTCCACGTCACGGCGGAACCCACCTGATGTCCACCTCAGATCATGGGACCCACGTTTTGGTTGAAGAGTGCCGTTGGCCCGATCCATCCCCGCACCCGAGCACTCCCGCCACCGTTCCAGCATCTCATCCCCTTCCGTTTTCTTCTCCGGCGAGCAAGTGCGGCAACGCCAGCGAGGGATGCCGAGCTCTGCTTCAGCCTCCCTCCGCTCATGGCCTCGGTATGGTGCGGTGCCGATGAGGAGGTGCCCCGATTGCCCCCGTACCGCGCCCCTGAAGCGGCTTGTCACATCCACCGATAAGAACGGCAACATTGGCCGGGAATTTGTGAAGTATGAGAGCAAGCCCGAGCCGGGAAAGGTGAGATCTGAGTGTTCCGAGCGCCAATTTATCGCTTTTCTTTTGAAATTTCATGCATTTCATCGAATTTGGGATTAAGCGTTCATCTCTACGATTTCAGGAACTGCCAAAATGTGGGCATTTTGAGTGGCTTGATGAGTACATCGAGCGAATTGGGTGGAGGTAGCATCTCGGGAGCTCGAAAACCCGTCCGTGATGGAGCAATTGGGATATGGCAACCCCATTTCCGCTGGTACTACGGTGGATGCGGAAGTGAAGGCCGAGCTGAAGAATATGAACAAGCAGCTAAGGCAAATCATCGAATTGAAGAAGCACGACAATCTGATGGCCAGTTTTTTTATTTTTGTGTAATTTCTCTCGGATTAGTTTATCTCCTGATCATTAGTCATTAGACAGCGCCATCAGTGTTCGAGTGATGCTTTGTTATCATAGAACCTGCGGAGATGGATGTAATGGTCTATGTCTTTGGCTTGAATAAAATGCAACACAAATTCGGGCAAATTTTGAGATGTTCTGTTTTAGAAATCAGTGTTCCTTCAGTTTCATCAGTGTGCAGGGGAGGGGGAGGGGTTGAAAAGTTAAAAAAACAATTGAAGAGGAGTGATTGAAAAAGGCCAGGCCAAAATGGTCGTATCCTGGCCCAATAGTAACTACTTGTAGATTGCGCAAAAAAATAGTACCCATGTTACAATCTAACTAGGGACGTGTGGATCTGCAGATACTCGTGCTCAGCTCGCAATCTTTTATTTTTTGCAAAAGTAAATATATAAATGAAGGCCAAGGGAATCCATTTAACTAACAAGCCGAGCACTTTAACTTGGGCGCCCCTTTAACTTATGTAAATATGTAAATGTGTTGTTTGAAAATGAACCATGTGTTGCATGTGTTGTTTGAAAATAATCAACCATCATAATGTTAACTTATTCTTCCTTTTGAGCTTTTCTAATTTCACTCATTTTATAAATATTGCACGAGTATTTTTTGTGTGTCTTTTGTTTTATGCACTTGTTGTTTTGGGTGTTACAAATGACAATACAATAAAACACAAGTCGAGTGATAACATATTATAAATATTGCACGAGTAAAATACGAGCTTTTCTAATATAGACAATATATTAGATAACATTACATATATTAGATAACATTACAATAAAACACAAAGGGTACAATATAGAGAGGGGGCCCACATTACATAGAGGGCCCCACATTACATAGACCCTAAGGGAAACTAATCCTAAGGGCCCGGCGCCTAAACCCTGGGCTAAACCCTAACCCTAGCTACTACGTGGGTTTAGCCCGGCTGCCGGCCAACCTTGCCGCCGGGAGGCTGCCTTACTCCATCGACGGTGGGGGCGGTGTCGCCACCCTCCAAGCCACCGCCACCGCCTTCCAAGCCGCCGCCCTCTCCCGTTCCTCCCGCCGTCGCTGCTCCTCCTAGAAGGCCCAGCGATTGGCCTCCCGTCGGTCCTCCTCCTCCTGTTTCCGCCTTTTCTTCAGGGCGCGCGCAGCCTTCTTCTCCTCCCACTTGGTGTAAGTAGCCAGCTCCTTCGCCTCCTTCTTCTCTACCGCCTTCCAATACTCGTCGGAGGGGCCGGCGTCGGGGAGGTTGCCGCCGACGCTGGCGAGGAGGTTGTGGACGAAGTGGCCTTCAGCCCAGGGGCAGGGCGGGGCTTTGCGTCGCTCGCCCTTGTTGCCACGCCTCGGGCGCGTGGGCGCCTCCTGCTCCCAGACCTGCCTGTTGTCCGAGTGGTTGTCCTCGTCGCTGACCTCGGATTCGGAAGGAAAGCGGGGGGAGGTCGCCATGGTCGCCGGAGTGTTTTTTGGGGCTGGGAGGAGGCAAAGGAGGCAAAGGCGTTTTTCCTATTTATTGAGGGCTCAACGTGAAGGGTCGCGTGGGAATCCTGCGATGGCGCAGCCGCGTGCGTTGTGTTGCGTGTAGGAAAAGGGCGTAGCCGCGTGCGTGATCAATACGGTCAGTGCAAAAAAATTGCTAGGATGCGACGTGACCCTTGCATCGTCGCTCCCGCCCCTGCATGCATGGATGCATTAATGGGAAATAGAGAAAAAAGGTCCAAGGTAGTTGTTCATTGGCAGTGAAAAATAAAAGAGAAACTAGAATTTGGCCTTAATTTACTCGGTAATAAATGCAGGAATTTAGGACCAAGGTATTTGCCACACGACATGCAGCAAACTCGTTCGTTTTTACACACCACATGCAATAAACTCACACATGGAAACTAAACGGGTGAGAAGAAAAATCGGTGGAAGTAATCAGAGGGATATCAATTGGAGGGAATAGAGGGAGTATGAAACTAAGTTTAAAAACAAAATAGTAGCATTTATAATATAATATTTATATAATATAAAAGTATGTGTTATGGTGAATCTAATTATATTTATTACATATTTTAGATTTTGATATTTTTTTATATACGTAGTCAAAGTTTATAAATATTGACTTTTTCTATGGCGCATGAACCGGAGGGGAGTAAGTTTGAGTGAAGAAAGTTGTTAGACGTACACTTATTTAATGCGACGGAGGGAGTAAATACGCTGCAGCGCTGCTGCGTCGGTTGGTTGCACGCAAAATATCTAGACTACGACGCAAGAGGCAGCTGCATGGCATGCATGCATGGTGCAGCCCGCCCCGCCCAGCGCCCTTGCATGCCACGCTCGGTCCAACGGTCAATGGAGTGTGCCACGTTGTATCTTATATGTTCATGGAAAAACGATGCGAGCCAATCAGATTCCAGGATCATCCATCCCATGGATCGCCAAGAGCTAGCCGTGAAATCCTTCTAAGAGACGCTAACCAATCAGGTTGCAGAACAAGCCCTTCCACGGATCGCCCAGAGCCACCCGCGGAATCATTCTAGAAGACGCGATCGGACGGCCACAGTATCACGCTAGGGTTAGATCTACGTTCCTCATTCGGCCTTAGGGTTAGCTGGGTTTAGGATGCAGTCAACGGGGTTTTCACAAGTTTGACCAGACATTCAAATGTGCATAACTAATTCAAAAAAATCAAAAAAATACAAAACCTTCGCATGATGTCATTTTATGTGACATATTTGTGAGGAAAAATATCAAACTTGGTTTACTGATCATATTTCAAAAATCCCTTCACAAAATGACCTATCTCCTCCGAGGTTTTCTAGCTTTCGGGTCAAATGACCAATGATATGGCTAGAATCAAGGCATAGTTTGTGATAATGTTCCCATATTGGGCATGCATGTGTATAATGGGATTACTAACAATGTTGTAGTACAAAGTTTTCCTTTTCGACGCACAGAAAATCCATTTTCTATTTTCCGAGTGCCGAAAGAGGGGGGATTTGTGAAGCAACCACCAAATTGAAGTTTCAAAATGGTAAAATCCTATTTTTCAAAAATACTAGACCACCTAGCATGTACAATTTCCTAACTTGAGTATCTCAAACCTTTTATTTCATCCCTGGTGAAAGAGACAAATCCTGCCGAATCGGCTGGAAGTGGGTAAGATATGAACTACAGGTACATGATTTCATGCTGATGATTTTTTGTAAAAATCATTTTTACGTTCACAACATGCTATTTTATCAGATATCGAATGCTAGTTTTGTGAGCCTCAGCCCCTAGCTCAGAATATTTATGAAAACCCTTCAAAAAGTTTGACCAGACATTCAAACGTGCATAACTAATTCAAAAAAATCAAAAAAATACAAAACCTTCGCATGGTGTCATGTTATGTGACATAGTTGTGGGGAAAAATATCAAACTTGGTCTATTTATCATATTTCAAAAAACCATTCACAAAATGACCTATCTCCTCCGAGGTTTTCTAGCTTTCGGATCAAATGACCAATGATATGGCTAGAATCAAGGCATAGTTTGTGATAATGTGCCCATATTGGGCATGCATGTGTATAATGGGATGACTAACAATGTTGTAGTACAAAGTTTTCCTTTTCGACGCACAGAAAATCCATTTTCTATTTTATGAGTGCCGAAAGAGAGGGGATTTGTGAAGCAACCACCAAATTGAAGTTTCAAAATGGTAACATCCTATTTTTAAAAAATACTAGGCCACCTAGCATGTACAATTTCCCAACTTGAGTATCTCAAACCTTTTATTCCATCCCTGGTGAAAAAGACAAATCCTGCCGAATCGGTTGGAAGTGGGTAAGATATGAACTACAGGTACATGATTTCATGCTGATGATTTTTTGTAAAAGTCATTTTTAGGTTCACAACATGCTATTTTATCAGAGATCCAGTGCTAGTTTTGTGAGCCTCAGCCCCTAGCTAAGAATATTTATGAAAACCGTTCAAAAAGTTTGACCAAACATTCAAATGTGCATAACTAATTCAAAACAAAAATCAAAAAATACAAAACCTTCGCATGGTGTCATGTTATGTGACATAGTTGTGAGTAAAAATATCAAACTTGGTCTATTGATCATATTTCAAAAAACCCTTCACAAAATGACCTATCTCCTCCGAGGTTTTTTGGCTTTCGGGTCAAATGACCAATGATATGGCTAGAATCAAGGCATAGTTTGTGATAATGTGCCCATATTGGGCACGCATGTGTATAATGGGATGACTAACAATGTTGTAGTACAAAGTTTTCCTTTTCGACGCATAGAAAATCCATTTTCTATTTTCTGAGTGCCGAAAGATGGGGGATTTGTGAAGCAACCACCAAATTGAAGTTTCAAAATGGTAACATACTATTTTTCAAAAATACTAGACCACCTAGCATGTACAATTTCCCAACTTGAGTATCTCAAACCTTTTATTCCATCCCTGGTGAAAAAGACAAACTCAGATAATCTACTGAAGTGGGTAAGATATGAACTACATGTACATTATTTCATGCTGATGATTTTTTGTAAAAATAATTTTTAGGTTCACAACATTCTATTTCATCAGAGATCCAATGCTAGTTTTGTGAGCCTCAGCCCCTAGCTAAGAATATTTATGAAAACCCTTCAAAAAGTTTGACCAGACATTCAAATGTGCATAACTAATTCAAAAAAAATAAAAAAAAATAAAAAACCTTCGCATGGTGTCATGTTGTGTGACATAGTTGTGAGGAAAAATATCAAACTTGGTTTTAGAAATGTTCGAAAAAAACTTGCTTAGAAATGGGGTGGTTTACCCTAGCTTTGGAGCCTATTTCTACCACATTTTGGGTGAGGGTGAGTTGTACTTCACAAAAGGGATCAGGGTGAGGATGAGTTGTACTCTACATATGAGAAATACGCTGGAATCTCATACAAACATAGAAAAGTACACATAGCTACATTGGTTGAAATTCAAATTTACCATCATATTTGAATTTCGGCCAAATTATTAACAACAAGTACCAAATTATTACAATAACAAATGTTTACAACAACAACAAGTGCCAAATTATTACAACAACAAGTGTCAAATTATTACAATAACAAATGTTTACAACAACAATAAGTGCCAAATTATTACAACAACAAGTGTCAAATTATTACAATAACAAATGTTTACAACAACAAGTGCCAGATTCAAAGTCTATTTCTTTTGGTTCTTCTTACCCCTCGTTTTCTTCTCCTTCACAAGTTTCACACCACACAACAGGTTTATGCTCTTCTTTTTCTTACCATTACCATATGGCCTCTCCACAGCACGTCCAAGAGTCTCCTTCACCTCCTGCACCTCTTCAACAACACAATCTGGCACCAGAGCCTCGTCAACATGGTCACTTTGCACCAGCGCCTCATCAACATGGCCAGTTTGCACCAGAGCCTCAACAACATGCTCATTTTGCACCAGAGCATCAACAACATGCTCATTTTGCCCCAGAGCCTCAACAACATGCTCATTTTGCACCAGAGCCTCAACAACATGCTTATTTTGCACTAGAGCCTCAACAACATGCTCATTTTGACCCTCATTTTGCACCAGAGCTTCCAAATCATAAATGGTGTGCCCTAAAGCCTTAACAGTTTGCACATCATCCTCCAAAACAAGTTCAGATTGCACCTCAGCAGCACCAAACATGATCTGGTTAGTTCTCTTCTTTCTTTGGCCATTTATTCTTGCCCTTTTCACTGGCCAGCATTCTTCAACAACAAGAGGTGGGCCTTTTTCTCCACGCTTCCTCCTGAAAACAAGCAAGTTAGCCGGGGGAGAAAAATCATCAACAAGAAATGGGATAGATTTTGGATGAACATACTTTGGATTTTCAGCAGTGTATCTGCACTTGGTAGAGCCAGCTCGGTGTCCAAGTTCTTCACAGAGTTTGCATCTATTCTTGTTACCTTTTTGGGCCCTTTTTGGCTTGGCATCTTTCTTTCCCTTCTTGCTGCTCCCACCTTTCTCAAACCAAGCCTTGAATCTACTCTGGTTGGGCATGCCAGCCTTTCTTTTCATCAAAGGAGGACACAAGGAGAACTGAATGTCCACTTCAGGCCACTGAGACTGATCTGTAAGTGCTGGAATTGGTGTTCCATATGCAGCCTTGAATTTTGCGACAGAAAAATACTCATACAAATATGGGTGCATATTTAGCTTGTGTTTTGAGGCCAAGAAAAGTATGGCGTTCTCACAAGGCTTCCCAGTGTGTTGCCACTCAAGGCATGTGCATTCATGCAATTGAGTGTCAACAACATGCCTCCTACCAGTCTTTGTATCTCTGACTTCAGCACCCCACAATGAGGATTTCTCAACACGCAAATGTGCAAGATTTCTGCTCCTGTTGA
The DNA here is from genome assembly GCA_030063025.1 of Avena longiglumis. NCBI lineage: Eukaryota > Viridiplantae > Streptophyta > Magnoliopsida > Poales > Poaceae > Avena > Avena longiglumis. Next base: position 566,428,924 of record CP125973.1, read on the forward strand.
CCACCACGCACAACATCGTGAAGCTTATCTCCTTGAATAACATCACCAAGCCTTCTTCTCTATTCCCACAACCTCATGATCATGATCCTCGATCCGTCAACCATGTCATGGACAGCAAGTCTTTAACTCCTTCACTTTGTTGTTGAAACTTTCTGCCAAATTATTGTTGATATGATCACATTTGATGGCAGTGTTAAAACCTGACCTATACCATAAAAGAGAATGGTAGGTTTCCAACCATGTACAAAACTTGACCATATCCTCCTCAGAGCATGCCTTAATCTTCTCAAGGTGATATGAATGTGTCTGCAGTGTAAGATCTTCACTTTGGACACATGCGTCCAAAATCATCTCCTCTCAATTTTTGATCAAATTCATCCACATATGGTCAAGCACTCCCTCTCAAGGTATGAGGGGAAACAATCTTCACCGCATTTTCTAAACCTTCATATGCATCTGTGCACCGCCAATGGAGAGATCGCCCTATGCATCTTTTCAACGCATCATGAACCATGTCCATGTTGCCTCTGTCTCGGACCGAAACATGCCAATAGCTACAGAATATCCAATTGTGTCCATCTAAAGCATTGCATGTCGCTAGTTGACCATTCCACTTTCAGTCAAGAAAGATGAGTCTATACTCAAATATGGACGGCACCACCTTTGAAGCCATCGATGCAAGGCTTTAAATCCATGAAGAATTTAGAGAAGAAGACTTTCCCATCATTGTTACCTCAAGATCTATCTCTACAACACCGCCAGTGACCTCTCTACTTCGCTTTGAAGTTATAAAGCATTCGAAAGGTATTTACCCAATCACCATATAGCTCTTTCATTGCCCTTTGCTTTGACTTCCACACGTAGTATAATTCAGCTTAATGGGGTACCGCTTCCAAGTCTATTTTCGTCTCTTTGCGGTCTTTGTTTTGTGTTGTGGATAAAATGGGCTTGATCTTTCTCAACCCATAATTGTGATGTCATATTTTTAACTGCTTGAGAACTTGTAATGCAAGTATGAGGTTTTGGAATTTGATTCACTCTTATTGTCCTTCCATCAGTTGGCGTCTAGCGAAATATACCACTTGCAAGGCTTGGCACCACCATCATAACCTATGCATTTTGAATAGAACTTTTTTATCACCCACATAGTCTTGGTAGCAAACTCAAGTTTGACTGCATATGTCCTGAAACACATCCAATTCATCCATGCTTGGAAACAATCTCCCAACTTCAATAATCGGGTCCTCTTTGTCATAAACTTTTACTAGCTCATCATCATGTGCATCATCTACATGAAGCAGATTTTCCAACAACTCTAGATCTATATCTGCCTCTTCATCTCTTAAATGGTTGTCACCATCATTTGCGCTTCATCCTCTTCTTATCCTTGTCTCACATCTATAGGAATGCCAAAAAGCTTTGCCATTTCAATGTCATCTATTGGTGCAATGACCAAATCAGTCCGGTCATGTATCTCAACCGAATTCCAATCATGATAATCATTTGTGCATTAGCATCTGAGCCTCCTTGTACATTAGCATCATCCTCCACTTAACACTTCCAACTCGTAAGTATAGGCATTACTTGCCTTTGTGCATCCCAATCATCCTCGACCATCTGGCGGGCATGACTTGAGGCCACATATCCAACCCTCGAATCGTTTCAGATCAATGAGCTCGCTAAAAAGTAATGATTTGCTTGGCCAACCGTTTTGCTCATCGATTTCATCAACTACATGTTCCCATGTCTCAACCCTAACATAGTCACATTTGCAATCATCAAATTGTAACAAAGAAACTTCTTGCTCTGGCCCCCAAACCACACTATCCCCAATTTTTTCCACCGTTTTCCTCACCGCCTCATCTCCCATGTTTATTAGCTCTTGGGGATCAACATGTTCTAATTCCACCTCCCATTTAACAATCGTGTCTCTCTCAATGATCTGCGTGCTGCCATCAACTAAAACAGCCCTAGAGGGAAAGAAATTGATGTGAAATTCGAAGGTTTGGCGCGCAACATCGTCTCCCCTGTTTTTGGCGGGCACTGTGAGCTATCGGAAGCGAACAAAGAGCTCAACCTTAGAGAAATTAAGTGCAGAGATACGGGATATACCGATTAGAAGTCCCCTCTCCATGCTCCATCTCGTTCCCCCCTGCTCAAGACACCCTCCACAATCTAGCATCAATGGGCACGCTCAGATCTCAAATTGAGAAGAATGGAAGAGGAATTAGCTTTCAAATAGCACTCATCACCTTCGTCGTCGAACAGCGCCGCCAAGATAAAAGAATTGCTTGCCGCGCCGAGAACGATGGGTGAGGTCCGCCGCCGCCGTCGGGGAAGCTACAGTCAGTGTGACGCGCGCTCTCGGTCGGAAGCGGTTGGTTTGACTGGCTTGATTGGTTGTCCCAACCGACCGGTTTGGCTTAACCCTAATCTTGGAACAAAGTTAAATGTGTCCTTAACGACCGTTTTATGGCCCGTGTGGCCCTAGGCTATTAGCTGCCTCACAAGCGTCGCATGCGAGTTATTCTTTATAACGATGTCGTGTTCCTTCCAATTCCGAATAAAGACGTCACATGAAAGCTATAAGCCCATTTATATGAGGCTGGGGTTATTCGTCCCGATTTGTAACACAGACCGGGACTAAATGTATACGACGGGCCACGTGTCTGGCGCGATACATTTAGTTCCGGTTTATGTTACAAATCGAGACACATGCTCCCATATAAACCGAGACGAAGACCCCGTCTTCCGAGCGACGCGCCAGCCGCTCGAACGCGAGCATTAGCCTCGGTTCATGGCAGAACCGAAACAAATGCTCTGTATGAAAGAACCATGTCTTGTGTGTCAGGAATATGCAACTTGTATTCCTCTGGGGCCAAAGGCCACAATATATAGTACAGGTACAGGGCAAATATGCAGGAAGCCCCCTAACATATTGGGGAAATACAATATACATATATAGACATCTAACACCCCCCCCTCAAACTCATGGTGGATCCACAACACTGAGTTTGGAGAGTAAAATCATGTGCGCTCACAGTGCAGGCCTTCAGAAGAAATCCGCCAACCGTAAGTCGAAGGCACATCTTGAGCGCAACAACCGAGCCTGACACGAGCACGTGTATAGAAAGCATCAACACCAATATGCTTGGTAAGCTCATGCTTGATCGATCACGTGCAACACTAATAGCACCTGTCTTTGTCAGACAAAACCCAGTGGGTGTGGTAATAGAGACCCCAAAATCCGCAAGTAACCACCGTAACCGTGTCACCTCGGCATCAACAAGGCCATAGCACGCAACTCAGCCTCAACACTCGAGCGGAAACGGTATGCTTCTTCGCCTTCCAAGCAATGAGTGAACCACCAAGAAACACACGATGGCGAAAGTGAACGACGATCCGAAGGATCACTCGCCCGTAGCGTCCGAATAGCACCGGAGCCGGAGAGAGAACGAGGAAAGAAAAGGCGAGTGATCGTACCGAAGATAACGAAGAACACGGAGAAGATGACTATAGTGAGCAGTGGTGGGAGTAGAGACAAACCGACTCGAATATGAACAGGATAAGAGATGTCGACGAGTGACGGCAAGATAAACCAGACTCCCAACAAGATGGCGATAACGCGTCGGATCGTAAGGGATCACCATCGTAGGTTGAAGCTTAACATTAAGCTCCATAGGGGTCTCAACAAAGGCGCTCATCCCCAAGAGCAAAGACGAGCAAGAAGATCCTGAATATACTTTTCACGAGAGATGTAAAAGCCATCGGAAGTGGAGGAAACCTCAATCCCAAGAAAGTATCGAAGAGGACCAAGATCACCATAAGAAACTGGTCACGAAGACGAGCCTTAACAAAGGCGATATACTCGATCATCACCAAGAATGATCATGTCATCAACATAGAGAAGAAGAAGAGTGCGTCCACGAGGAGAAGTGTGAACAAACAACGCTGGATCATGAGCACTAGGGGAGAAACCAGCAGTCACTACGAAGCAAAGCGCTCAAACCAGCACGAGGAGCTGTTTGAGGCCATAAAGAGACTGTCGAAGGCAAACCATCCCTCGGAGCAGTACCTGGAGGAGGCTGCATATAAACCTCCTCACTCAACTCACCATTGAGAAAGGCGTTACAACATCAAGCCGAGACACGCACTGCTGTGACGAAGCAACAAGAAGAAGAGTACGCACGGTGGTCATATGAGCCACAGGGCAAAGGTCTCATCGTAGTCACGACCATGCTCCTGCCGAAAACCACGAGCCACAAGACGCGCTTTATAGCGCTCAAGAGATCCATCGAGGGTCTTAATCTTATAGACCCACTTACACGTGATAGGGCGAACACCGGGGAGGAGAAACAAGATCCCAGTGCCGGTCGCTCAAGCGCAGCAATCTCCTCACCATGGCCAGCGCCATTCAGGATGATGCTCGGCATCCCGATAAGAAGTCGGCTCGGAGGCAACAGAAAGACCATACCGACTAGGAGAGTAACGGTTGGGGCACGACGATTTAACAGGCAGTAGAGGGAAGATCATCGAGGAGAAGGCACGAGGAGACGACGATGAAGAGGGAATAGTAGAGGAAGACTCCGAGAACGAGGAGAACTAGGAGAACTAGACGGGCGGAAGAGAATGGTGTCAAGAAGAGACATCGTGGGGAGAAGGTCCCAAGAAGACACAATAGGGGTAGAAGGAGGTGTGTCGGAAAGAGAAGAAAAGAGATATCTTCCACGGGTAAGTACCCGGTGATTGGGATAGAACGGACGCTCTCATCAAAAGTAACATCACGAGAGATACGCATCCGACGACCAACGGGTCCCAACAGCGATAGCCCTTATGCTCATCATCAGTCAGGAAGACACACTCAGATCGAGGGTCGGTTTGGTGCGTTCGCGAGGAGCAAGGAGAACATAGCAAACACAACCAAACAAGCGAAGCATGGAGTAATCTGGAGATCCGGAGAGGCGCTCAAGAGGGATACCACCACGCAAGGCTGAATATTGATGAGGTAAGCCGTGGCGGCGCCTCAGCCCAGAAATGCGGCGGGAGAGAAGAAGCAATCATCATAGCGTGAGTGGTCTCAAGAAGATGGCGATGCTGACGCTCAGCAACGCCATTCTGGGCATGTGCACCAGACGGAGAATCGAGCAAGAGTGCCACCTCAAAGGCAAGAACACCTCGCAACATCTGGGAGATATACTCACCAGCAGAATCAGCACGAAACACACGGATGGGGGTAGAATATTGAGTACGAACCATGGCCGCAAAACGCTGATATATGGAGAGCACCTCACTACGAGAGCGCATAAAATACAACCAAGTGTACCGAGAAAAATCATCGATGAATAAAATATAGTAGCGATGGCCCCCTTTCGAAGCGAAGGGAGCCGGACCCCAAACATCGGAATGAACTAAATCAAAAGGTCGCTGAGATACAGACGTGCTAGTAGGATAGGGAAGCTGAATCTGTTTACCCAACCTACAGCCCTGACAATGCAAAGACCCATCTCCTGAGACAGACCCCAGAAGACCACGATGAGCTAATGATGACAGGCGAGAGTCACAGAGGTGACCAAGACGATGATGCCACTGCTGAAAAGAGCTGGTAGTAGAGGCGACAACCGGAGAAGAACTGGCAGATGAAGTGGCAGCGGAAGGAACACGAAGCCAGTCTAACTCCCAAAGACCGGAAGAGTCACGGCTGCGAGGGCCAGCTCCAACGAGCACAGGTGCGACGGTCTGAACAACACAAGAATCAAGATCAAGAATGACGCGACAACCGTGAGTCAAGCTGGCTAGCGGAGAATAGATTCATCTTAAGAAGAGGGACATGAGAAATATCAGAACAAAAAAGGAAGAAGTAGAAAGGTGCCCGACTAGAAACAGGAGAGAGGTACCATCAGTAAAACACGGACAGAGAAGGAGAGAACGAAGAGCGGACGTAAAAGAAGACTCGGGGTCATATGAAAAGAAGCTCGAATCCGAGATACCACGGAGACGTGCACTGGCTGTAGAAGGTGGTGGTCATACGGTGCTGAAGAGTCGATCCACAGAACCAAATTGTGCCGTCGAAGAAGAGCCTGTGACAAGCGACGCGAAGACTCGATAATGTCCTGATCGGAGAGAGCAAGCTGAAGGTCCGAAGAAGCCGCCCACGAGCCGGTGCTGGTCTTGGCGTAACGGGTCCGTGTATAACAGGTGGCCCAAGTGTGACCATCCTGATGCGATGAAGCGATGACGAAGAGAACCACGACGACGACCACGAGCCTGCTGCGACTCGACCACGAGGTCGCTGGTCTTGACCACGACCACGACACGGAGGAGTGGATAGTATCGGCGGCGACGGCACAGGAGACCGCGGCTGAGTCGAGGGAACAGACGGCAAAGGAGCACCACGAGTAGCAAACGCAGATGGAATCGCAAGAAGACCAGCACCACGGAGACGGGTCTCCTCAGCCCGAAGCTCAGACAACACCTCAGAGAGCGGAACACGACCACGAGCATTCAGCTGAGCACGCCGGGGTTCAAACTCCTGGCGGCCGAGACGAAACTCATAGATACGGTGAAACTCCAAGTCCAGCGCACAATCTGGCAAAGACGAGCATGTGCCACAAACAGCGACGGAGAGAATCAAGTCGACGCGGATAGCGGCACTCGAGTATAGAACTCATCAATAGTAGAATCACCTCTTTGGAGCATGCTCTGGCGAACCACGGGTAAAGAGCATCCCAGCACGGTGATAAGGCCGACGAAGATGGGCCCACTGAGCGGCAGTGGGAGACTCATGAACTCAAAGAACATCTGAGGCAGAACACTAGAGGTGAGAACAGCGACGAGCATCCTCATCAACCCACCGAGTGTAGCGGTGAGCGTGTCGATAGGCCTCGAGATCAAGAGTCTTGCTTGAACTTGGTCATAAGCGACAAGACTATCATCAAGACTCTGAAAGATCCTTGGCTTCCGAGAAGCATCAAGACCGAGAACAATCGGCGTCGGAATAGGAGCCACAGAACGAACGAGGGGCACGGCGACGTGAGACCTCGCGAGAGCACACCCCAAAGACGGAGACCGCGCATGTGAACGCGCATAAAGGCAGCGAAGTCAGGGTAATTCGCGCCATCGAAGACCACCGGGCAGCGAGGAATCGCAACATAACCCGATGAAGAAGACATATCTCTCTCAATTTTTTTTTTTTTATTATTATTATTATTTTTTTTTTTGTCAACTCTCAGATCTGACGAAAACAAATCTGGACTCAGATCCAATCAGCGCCGGCCAGCAGGACCAATCAGAATTGCAACGGTGGCCGGGATTCCACTGACGAAAAACAGCAGCAGTGCTGCTGCAAGCTCGCGTGGAGGAGCAGTACAGGTGCAGGGCACCCAAGGCGGTACTAGCTCGCGTGGAGGAGCAGTACAGGAGGCCACCCAAGGCGGTACTAGCTCGCGTGGAGGAGCAAGAGACAGAGCGAGCGTGGACGGTGGTCGGAGGCGTACACGCAAAGAGGTTGAGCCCGCTCGCCGTCAGGGAGCCCGTCACAAGCAGAGACGCAGATTTGAAGACGATCTGGCCACGCCGATTTGAAGACCGCTGGCCACGCTGATTCAGAACGATTCACGCAGCCGCAGGCCACGCTTTTGAAGACGATCCGAGGCCGATTTCGAGCGGACCGATCCGAAACAGATCCGATCCAAGTTGGACTAGACAACACAGATTTAAACGGAATCGGGCGGCAAGAATCAAGGGCGGCGAATACTCAAGGTCGTTTAATCAGGATTGGGGAAATACAATATACATATATAGACATCTAACATTGTGACTTAGCCACCGTGACCTATACTGACTTCGTGTTAATGGAAGACAGATCCCACAATTGATGGGCCCGTGTGCTAGTGATGCCGTGTGGGAGGAGAAATCTCACCAAAGCTCCACTGTTACGGCACTTGTGAGACATACTAGGCGCCGCACGTCATAACTAAAGAGCAAGCAAACAAGCATTCGCACAAGTCCACCTTCTTTTAGAGATTACCCAGGAATTGTAGCGCAGGGGGCAGAGCTCGACGTGGAGATCAGATCGATGCATGCGATGTTGCTTGAGTTTCATTTTTTTTTTCCTACTCCGATCCGATCCACAGCCCTGGTTATACTCCGCTGTTGTTCGCGTTGAAATTGTAGCGTTCATTCAAAGTTCAAAGTCTACTACTAGTATGTTATATTCCGCTATGGGTGGTTTTTTTGAAATTGCGGCGTCCATTCAAAGTTCAAAGTCTATTTAGGCTCCACGTACGTACGTACGTACATATCCAATTATTAAGATCGATGTTGCGTTGGTAGCTAACTAGTAGCATATTCCATCATACGCATGGATTAAGATAAGATGATCTACTAGCATTCTAGATGGAGGAGGGTGTCGGTTGCACTGTTCATGTACGTGACGGCCAGGCAATCGCCGAACCACGTACACACCAGTTGACGGGGAAGGCATGCAACGGTCTCAGATGATTTGACCAGATCGCCAGCAGGTTTGGCAGGCAGCGAAAGCGATGGATCCAGATCCGCCATGCATCAATATTCACGCAAGAAGAGAGCGAGCCGCAAACGTGCTAGAGTATATATATGTTGGTACGTCCTCGTGTCCAATTCCACGCCACGGAGGAGCGGTCGCCATCCGAGAGTCTGAGCGCGCGCGGCTCCACCTCCACCACGGTCCACGGCGGTGCCGCCTTGATTTCCTCCGGTCATGTCCAGCGGGCTGTTCCGCTGCGCGATTTATAGCGCAACGACCCCGCGGTTCCCCTGCCGGTTGCCGGTGCGGTGCGGTGGGTCGATCGTGTGATCGGAGTTCCGAGACTGCCATGTGCCCGTCCACCTGTTCGTTTCCCTGTGATAACGAACTGGTACTGATTGCTTCGCAACAGTTAGGAGATGTGGAAGATCACTGATTGATATATGCACATGCCATGCATCCACGCAAGGCTTTTAATTAAGGGGAGGACAACGAACATTATTTTTCCTATACTACCGTGCACGCTAGCTATCGTGCATTTACTTTATTTTTTGATGAGTAGGGGATGGTTGGTTCCAGAGGAGAAGGTAAATTACATTTTAGTACCACAATTGGGGCTATGGTAACAACTTAGTGCCACTTTTACAATTTTTTGCGGATACATACCACTTTTGGGACGAGCCGTTACAAATAGGTCACTTTTTTTGCTAATCGTGTTTTAACATAAAAAATAACATAATCGGCTCACAATTAAGCGAGGACATGGACCTAGGGCCCACATGTCATCCCTCTCATCTACTTCCTACTCCTCTCTCTTCTATCGCATCCTTCTTCTTCCTCTAGCAACTGCTCTCCCTACCCCTCCTGACCTTCCCGAGCTCCGTCGCTAAGCCGATGACCTCCGCCTTGTTGCCATCATCTCCCTTGTAGATGGAATTGAAGCCAAACTTCCCTTATTGATGCCACCGTCCATGCCCTATTCGTCACGTGGTAGCCGTTGATGTCGCCTGCGACCTTTCCTGAGCTCGCTGGCCTTCCCCTTGCATTTCTGGTTAGATCATTCTTCTCCTAGTACTCCATGTTTGCCCTCTTGAGCACCATAGTCACTTGTCATCGATCATCATCATCTGTCGCGCGGCCGTGTCACCAGCAAGGTTTCGGTGACCTTTTACTAGTGGCGCCACGCTTTGGTTCCCTTGAACTCGAGTCAAACGCCCCCAAGATAGCCATGCACGCCCTTCCACAACATCCTTGGACGTGGTGGGACCCGGAGATAGTAGGAGGGTGGCGGAGGTAGAAAGATGGGTGGGCGGGAGGTAAGAGGAAGGGGTGCTCTTGGCGGAAGGTAGCGGCGATTGTTTGATGAGAGAGGAGATACATGAAGGAGAACAAATATGAGGGGATGACATGTGGGTCCAAGTCCACCTCATCAATCATCGCTGCCGATAACCCCTCGCTACCTTCCACCGCTAGCACCCTTCTACCTCATTGTCACCCCTCTTCTACCTCCCCGCCCTCCTACTATCTCCCCGGTCTTGCTGTGATTACTGCGTCCGAGGACCCGACCACGCCCAAGGATGTCGTGGAAGGGAGCCCGAGGCTACGCTGTTGCGGGTGCATTTCACTCGGAGTTCAAGGGAACCAAAAGGCGCATCACCACTAGTAAAAGGTCATCATAACCTTGTCGTTGACGCGGCCACGCGACAAACGATGATGATCAATGACAAGTGAATATGGTGCTCAAGCGGCAAAACCAGGAGTACCAGAAGATCGGGAAGGTTGGGAGGGGTAGGGAGAGTGGTTGCCAGAAGAAGGATACGAGAGAAGAGAGAGGAAGGAGGGAAAGAAGATGAGAGGGATGACATGTGGGTCCTAGGTCCATGCCATCGCTTAATTGTGGGTCTATTATGTTAGTTTAGTTGTTAAAACGCGATTAGCCAGAAAAGTGACCTATTTGTAACAGTTTGCCCCAAAAGTGGTACGTATTCGCAAAAAATTGCAAAAGTAGCACTAACCTGTTACCCTCGCCCCAATTGTGATACTAAAATGTAATTTACTCGTTCCAGAGGGACCTAGAAGCTTTCATTGAGCGATAGCATTACGATTACAAGAAGGGCCCAAAGAAAAAATAAAATTATAAATATACCCCGACTTTTTACACCAAGGACCCTAAAAGTAGCTAAAGAAACGCCATCGGGGCTAGCTAGCTCTAAAACCACCACTTCGCCGCATAACAACGCAGTCATGAACCTCGCCGCAGGGGCGGAACCACCACTTGGGGCGAAGCACCGGGAGCCAACTGCGCCGGAGCAAGGTGACCTCTGTCTTGGCATAGAAGCTTGGAGGTTGTTTTTCAGCTTCAATCGTCGGCTGAAAGTGACCAAAACCGACAGAGGGTGAGGATTCCTCACCTGACGATCATCCTGAGCGGCGGCTGCCGACGATGAGCGGTCATTGATGAGCTCCCTAGAGCAGCTTCCGAGCTCCCTTGTGGCTTGAGAAACCCTTCTTCTTTTGCATGACCTTGATGAGCAGAGAAGCCACAAATAGAGGTCATTTATTTTGGGATAACTATTTTTGGGTCTCACTAAGACTTGTGCTATTCAGTTGTGCCCAGCGTTCGAAAAGATCCTCACTTTTGCCCTCTCTCCAACCCAGCTTCGCGAATAAGCACAGAGTGTTTCCTTTGAGTGAAAGGTCCTTGGCCATTACTTTGACAACCTCACATGAGTTAAACCTTCAAATGATTACATATGGTACCGTGAGAGTATATGGGTGGACCGCCAAAGGCAAATACTCTACCTGAAGTGAGAACAACAAATACCTGATAGTGGGACCGGTTATAGCTGACCGTGGGATAGACTAATTAATTGTTGACGGTGGAACCGGCTCCTCTCTCAGTGAGTGTGTGATGAGAGTGGACACATGCATATTTCTCTGCTCAGGCACTTATTTCCCTGGTTACCAAAAAAAAGCACTTATTTCCCTTTTCATTTATTGTTGGTCCGCTGTTTTCTAACTAGATTGAGAAACCCTTCTTTGTGATCCCGTTGGCGTCGATTCAACATCCGTGTCCCAAATTTAGGGTTTTCTTTAGGTAAACAGATCCGGAGATTTTCGTGCGATTTCTAATTTCCATAGCTTCAAAAATCTCATATTTGCCTAGTAATACTGCTAGACACTTGTGATGGAAATATAAGCAATAATCCATATGATATTATCCGAATATTAAATTGATAAAACATGATCATACAAACGGTACTAAAACCAATTATGCAGATCAACAAAGTAGATGAACATATTACATCTATAGGAGATAAACCTATCACATTTACACCAAACGCTAGAACAAAGAACTCTAGCATAATCCGAAAAAGACAATTGAGAATCAAGTACAGTGTAGGCTGAATAGCAGCCGCAGCGGTCGCACCAGCGTCGCCCATGTTGTGGTTATCGAAGAGGTCGCTGATGTCCGGGAAGAAGTCGTCGTTTGGGAACTCGTCGTCGGACGACGACGTGGTTGCCAGTAGTCGCGCTGAGCGCTCCCCAAAAACCTGATCGCCCCTCACCCTATAGGTTCACCAGAGGCGGGGTTCCGGAGGCCTACTGTCCCGATCTGCGGTGCACGCCGCAAGCCGGGATGGGGAAGACGAAAGCGGTGGCGCAAGGTTCTGGAGGATAGGCGCGTGTGTCGATTGATACGGTGCCGATTAGGTTTAGCCCTGACGCTTATATAGTGCAGGTTAGGAAGATCGTGGGATCAGTCCACGTCCGAGTCGGTAACAGCCACGTCCATAAAAACTGGAAACGACTATAATTAACGCGTTCGTTAATGACTCATAATCAGTTTTCCCAACAAGCAAAATAAATCTCGGCGAGATTCCCGCAACTTAACCTGCAGCGTCGTGACGGTAGCGAGGCGGGCGGGCGGCGTCAGAGGAGGAGTGCGCGAGGACTACTCTTCTTGTCACACCTTAGTGAGTGGTGCAACACTCTACTATATAAGGTGGTCCAACTCCCCTTCAACACTCTACTATATAAGTCTCATTGGCACATCACAACACTTTTCTTTCAGAACATTGTTTTATATACCGGTGTAGTGGAGACTGTTAAGTTCAACGTCCACATTAAACTTCATGCTACACTAGCTTGCAACTTGAATAGTGATTATGCCTTGAACTACAAGTTTTCTGCGCGCTAGTTTCACACAAAATCTAGACGATGCATTGCTACTGGTCGGCTTTCCAGTTTGGAGCTTATGCGTCATACTCCAGGGCCTTTCATGAGTTTATTAGAGAGCACCCAACTCTCACGGACTGCGACGTTTGACAGTCAGACTCACATAGGTGTGTTCCTCAAAGAAAGTCGCATTATTCGACTCCATAATTGTACCAACATGCATGTCGGATACCTCAGATTTTACTATCAAAAATCTATAGCCAATTCTATGAAAAGCATATTCCAGAAAAACACAATCAACGGTTTTTGGTCCAAGCTTTCGCTTCTTGGGTATTGGAATATTGACTTTCGCCAAATAACCCCAAGTTCGTAAGTAAGAGAGTTTAAGCCTTTTCTTTTTCCATTCCTCAAATGGAGTCATGGTTTTATCCTTTACAGGAACACGGTTTAGGACATGACACGCAGTCATTAGCGCCTCCCCCCACCATTCCTTGTAAATACCCGATGTATCTAACATGGCGTTAACCAAATCAGTTAGAGTGCGGTTCTTTCTTTCGGCCACCCCATTTGACTGAGGTGAGTAGGGAGGCGTCCTCTCATGTATAATACCATGTTTCATACAGAATAAATCAAATTCGTTTGAAAAGTACTCTCCACCACGATCCGACCTTAGCCGCTTGATTTTAAGATCAAGTTGGTTTTCTGCCTCAGCTTTATAGATTTTGAAGTAGTTCAAAGCTTCATCTTTAGATTTCAGGAGATAAACATAGCAGTATCTAGTGGAGTCATCAATCAACGTCATAAAGTATCTTTTTCCATCTTTTGTCAACACACCATTTGATGTAGCCCGACCTACGGTCGTTACTACATCTTGGTCTCCAACTTACGCCAAGTCGTCATGGACTCCAAATGTGAATCCGTTCCTCTATGCGAGCCCCCTTCCTACCCTATTGAATGGTATGCTACTTCATACTCCGTCACATATGCATGATAGGTTCACATTGACAAGTACGGAGGCAAGGGAGGCTTGAGCATCAAGCCCGACAAGACGGAGGCTTGGAAGAGGAGGCGGAAGAAGACAGATCGCCAATGCTCTCGTCACCGGTACTACTGGACCTGGCGACGGTACTACCGGCAAGACTACCGCCTCGATACCGCTTAGCAGACGACACCAAATAAGCAAGCCAAATGCTCTCTGTCACGGCGGTACTACGGCCTGGATCCGATTACTCAGACCGCACTGCCCTCTACCGCCACCAGACGGCTCCTGAAGCTCCAGACCAAGCGGTACTACGGTCCCAGTGGTACTCGGACCAGCGGTACTACCGGTCCCAAGTCCCGTACTACCGCTCTGGCGATGCTGCGGCGCACTAGTTGGGCCATAGCCCATGTATCCCCCTTTATTTACCAAACCCTAGTTTTATCCCCAAACTACCCTTGTTTAGTGGTTGGCCTATAAATAGAGCCTCCACCCCTCATGTATCCCTTAGGCATAGATGATAGACTAAAGACAACCCCCATTGTGGAATCTCTAGTTTTGCCTCATCCCCTTTACCAAGGGGACCGACTATCGTCACCAACCTCGATTGGACTTTGCATCACGCATCCATCGTTGAACAAGGCCTTGGGTTCTCGGTTTCGCCCCCAAGTCGTCAAGACCCTCCTCGTGGTGTTCTTCCTCTCCGATGTGGATTTGAGGGAGCACGTTGACCGATCTTTCCTTGCGGATTCTATCGGACCGGTGGCCGTTCGGGAGCAATCGGTCTTGTATCGTGTGAGTTTTGCGTGTGTTCATCGTGTTCTTCGAGGTGTGTGTTCGCTACCTTCTCCTTTCCCTCGCTTTCCCATCGATTTGACCACGAGATCCGTGAAGATCGGGCACCCAAGAGGTTAACCCTCCATCATCTGGTATCGCGACTTTTGGTTGCCACGGATTTCTCATCGATTTGGTCTTTTCCCCATAAATTCGAAAATTTCACCAAAAATAGCCCCAATTTGTGTTTTGGATCGATCTGTGATTTGAGTGCGTTTTGGTAGGTTTTGATCCATGGATTACTTGCTAAACTTGTTGATCTCCCTTCCTTTGCGTTCCCATAGCCTAATTCCTTGATTTCCCCCGTCGATTTGGTGTTTTTCTTGAAGATTTTCCGCCCAAATCGCCCCAAACTCGCGAAATCGCGTCAGATCTGGATTTCTCTGTCTCGAGCGGTACTACCGCTCCAAATCTACGGTACTACCGTCCAGCGGTACCAAAATCCGGTACTACCGCCCAAAGCAAGCAAGAAGTTCAGATTTCACCTCTCGTTTTGAGCATAACTTTTGCATCCGAACTCGGATTTTGGTGTTCTTTAGCTCGTTTCGAAGCGGAGAAGGAGCTCTACATCATCATCCACGTGGTTCATGCAATCTACTCCATCCAAATTCCGTGAGCAAGGCAGAATCCAACAATAAAGGGTGAAGATCGTCGACGAAAGGTATAAACATTTCGCGACTTCTCCCCACTTGCATTCCTTTGTGAACCCCACTATCTTTGCGAGCAACAAACACCTATTGAGACTAGTTCCTCTTATGATTGCTTGGGCTATGCACATTTGATACCTTGTAGATTCCGAGCAAACATTGTGGGCGCTATCTCATATAGTTATCTTGTATAGTTGTTGGCACAAGGAAGAGGCAAGTGAAAAAAAAAGAGTGATACAAAAAGAAAAAAAATAGAAAAAAGGAGAAAATAAAAAGAAAGAGATACACATGTGCCTCATAGAATAGGAAGCGCAAGCTCGATGAACATCATATAGGTGGTACTTATTGTGCATATCTTGTAGCCCACCAATTTTGTGCAATCGAACTAGCATCTCTCCTTGTACTTGTGTGACACGAGCTTATAGTCTTCGCTAGGTAATCATTTGGTTCTTAGCTCACTTTCTCCGTCGCACAAGTCCTATTTATCCCACCGTGTGTGTTTCCTTGTATATATTTCCTATCTTGTGGATCGACTTGTTTGCTTTGTGATCGTTGTGGTTCTTTACTTGCCAATACAACATCTTGATTTCGGATTGGTTCCTGACATGCCACTTCCCATACCTATCCACCATAGGCCTTGTGTGTGTGTTTTTTGGTTAGTAGTTGGTTTTGGTGTTCCGCGTGAACTTCACTTTGCTTGGTTTATTGCTCTCAAGTGTGGCCACTTGTACGATACGATCTTCCAAGGTAAAGTAAGGTTTGACGTTGTATCCCTAACTCCCACTACCACTTCCATATACACCGCTTGGTCTTGTGAATCATGTCTAGGGACTCCGGAACCGAGGATTATTTCTATGAAGAATCCACGATGAGCCACCATGCCTATGTCTCCACAAGCATGGATAACATGATGGAGCACTACACCAACAATGGCTCCACATGCTTGGGTGACATGGAGTGCTACAACAACAACGACTCCCCAAGCATGGGCGACTTCAAGAACGACAACGACAAGCTCCTCAAGTCGCACCGGCCAAGACGGAGCCTACACCTCGAGTGCGCCAAGGTCCATCATCAAATGGACAAGTTCCAAAGCGACCTCCACAACTTCAAGAAGGACATGGACAAAGACTTAGACAAGAACATGAGGATGGTCGCCAAGACTAATGATGCTTTGCGCTCATTAGAAAAACTTACAAGGAAGAGTGCCAAGGACAAGGGTCATCGTCGCGAGGGTCATGTGGATGACCAACTGCGCCACCTACATCAACCATAGGCAAGGCACGCCAATGACCTCCGTCGACACCATCACAAGGCACCTTCAACTTCTTGTGCCACCACCAAAATGGCACCAAGAGCAAGCCTTCGTCCACGCCATCAAGCTTCAATGACTACGCTTGCATTTGAAGACCTCATGAAGGAGGAAAATGAAGACCTCTACTTCGCCAAGTTGGATAGCATGAGCCTACCTCCACCACTAGTACAAGATGGCCACAAGACGGTCGAGCATGGGATTTTCCCTTCGACCATGGAGGCGAGCAATGATGCCCATCTTATGGCATCCAACCTTGAAGGCGACAAGGTCAAGAATGGTGAGCATGGGATTTTCCCTTCACTAAAGGAGGCGCATGGAGTTGAGGAACCAGAGCCTACCCCCATATGCTTGAGTGATGATGTGGTACCAATCCCATGTGAGTATGAGAGCCACTTAGCCCACTTGAGTGAGAACAAGAGTGAGATGAGTGACTCCACCTTATATGAGATTGAGTGCTTCCACTTGGAGGGCATGAGTGATACTCCTAGTGAGTTGAGAGTGGTAGTTGATAGGTCAAGTGAGACCATCTCGATTTCTAACAACTTACCCTCTACCTCTAGTGTGTTCTCTTGTGTTGTGCTAGGTTCCATGGAGGAAGATGCCCGGAGCTATGAAGCAATGATGCCTCGAATGGAGAAGATGTACATGGTGCACGAAGATGATGCTATGCCATGGCTACATCAAGAAGACGAAGTCGTCCACAAGGAGGCCACTACTTCCACAACACCCACTTCATATGAGAGGTATGACCAAGGTAACAATAAGGGTGTTGATGATGCCATGATCCCACTAGTGGACATGATGAATTGTGAGGATATGCATGCTATGGATGATACTTGTGACATTACTTATGCTTCATCCATATTCCCATGTGATGCTTTGCCTTTTCATAATATTGATCATGTGGAATTGTTTGATTGCGAACTCATTACCATAAACATGCCATGCTATGCATCTTGTGTGTATCCTCCAATTGCTTTGGACTTGCCTTGTCATGCTAGTCATTCAATTTCTCCCGTTGCTTGCGATAAGATGAATGCTTGCTATTTCACTTGTTTTGATTGCAACAATATTGATCATATGCGTTCTAATGAGATGGCCCCCATAGCTTTCTCAATCTTTGGAGATTTTGATGATGGCCATGATAAGAATGATCCCCACTTGCATACTCACCATGCATCTATTTCTATATACTTGATTGAAATTAATGGTGATGTGCACAAAAAGAGATACGTCATGATGGATGATGTGTATCTCTACCATGCACACACATTCTCCCTTTTGTGTATGATGTGTGTAGGTACCCGCATTATCATGTCAACCTCGGTTGAGCACGAGTTGACAAAAAGAGCTCTTGAGAGCATCCCACAAGTGAGTTCAAGATCGAACCTAGATCTGATACCTTTTGCATGCTTTGCATCTTTCATGTTGGCAAATTGCTCTCTCATATGGTTTTATTGCAAGCATGTTAATGGTATTATCTCCCCTTGTGACATTCATGTTTCTTCGCATCTAGATAATGATGTTTTGTGTGTTGCAACAAAAATGTTGAACAATTTACCTTTCCGATATTTTGTGTGCAACCACAATTCCTTTAAGAACATGTATTGTCATGAGAGCTTCCAAGAATCTCGTCTTGTTGTTGCAACAAACATAAGGACCACTTGCTCTTTTATTTGGTTTGTTTGCAAACATAATAATTTTGCTTTGGATATGCTTCCTTGTGTGTTTTTGCCAAATTCTCCTATTCTTGCATCAAAGATGTTGTTTGAAATTTGGATCCAATGCTTTGAGTGCCCCACTACTATGTTATATGGAGTTTTTGAGTTTCCACATTTGGATGATGTTCAAACGATTTCCATGCACATTGGCCATGCATATGCATCCCATTTGCTATACTTGAGTTGTGCTAATCGTGTTGTGAATAAGAATGTACATGCCACAAATGTCATGATCCTCTATCACACACAAACATATGTTGCTTGGTCTTTGTTGTATGAAGGTACAAATGCATACACGTTAACCTCTATGGACTATATGTTAACAAGAAGAACCGAAGAGAGTTACCTATGGCTACCCTTCATCGAGCTATCTCTACAAGCTAAGGTGACTTCCTTCTACTTGAGGACTCATGCAATAATCTTCATGAATTGGCTACGCTTTGAGTGTTGCTTTGCTTTTGTTGTGAGCTTTCTAGGCTTCAAGGAAGGTGAAGGAACATTGAAGTGTTGTCAAGTCAATCTTCCCGAGGACGACTATATGGTGAACCCCAGGATCAAGAAGGTCTCTCGACCGCTTCTACTTTGTGATGAGCATGTAGAGTCGAGGACGACTCTTTTTTAAGGGGGGGGAGCTGATGTAGCCCGACCTACGGTCGTTACTACATCTTGGTCTCCAACTTACGCCAAGTCATCATGGACTCCAAAGGTGAATCCATTCCTCTATGCGAGACCCCTTCCTACCCTATTGAATGGTATGCTACTTCATACTCCGTCACATATGCATGATAGGTTCACATTGACAAGTACGGAGGCAAGGGAGGAATCCCGGAGCATCAAGCCCGACAAGACGGAGGCTTGGAAGAGGAGGCGGAAGAAGACAGATCGCCAAATGCTCTCTGTCGCCACGGTACTGGACACCGGCGATCGGTATCACCAGCCTCGCTCACTACCGCTTAGCAACAGATGACACCAGCGCAAGCCAAATGCTCTCGGCGTGTCACTACTGCCCCTGGATCCGGTCACTGGCCACGGATCACCGCCCCTGCTACCGCCACCAACAGACGGCTCCAGCTGAAGCTCCAGGACCGCAAGCGGTACTACCGGTCCCAGAGCGGTACTACCGGACCAAGCGGTACTACCGGTCCCAAGTCCCAGTACCGCTCTGGCAAGGTCTCACAAGACTAGTTGGGCCATAGCCCATGTATCCCCCTTTATTTACCAAACCCTAGTTTTATCCCCAAACTACCCTTGTTTAGTGGTTGGCCTATAAATAGAGCCCCCACCCCTCATGTATCCCTTAGGCATAGATGATAGACTAAAGACAACCCCCATTGTGGAATCTCTAGTTTTGCCTCATCCCCTTTACCAAGGGGACCGACTATCGTCACCAACCTCGATTGGACTTTGCATCACGCATCCATCGTTGAACAAGGCCTTGGGTTCTCGGTTTCTCGCCCCCAAGTCGTCAAGACCCTCCTCAAGGTGTTCTTCCCTCTCCGATGTGGATTTGAGGGAGCACGTTGACCGATCTTTCCTTGCGAGGATTCTATCGGACCGGTGGCCACCGTTCGGGAGCAATCGGCCTTGTATCGTGTGAGTTTTGCGTGTGTTCATCGTGTTCTTCGCGAGGTGTGTGTTCGCAAACGCTACCTTCTCCCTTTCCCCTCGCTTTCCCATTGATTTTACCACGAGATCCGTGAAGATCGGGCACCCAAGAGGTTAACCCCTCCATCACCATTCATCTCACAAAGATCTGAATGTATAAGTTCTAGCGGTGCTAAGTTTCTCGGTTCCGAAGCCGTATGAGACTTGCGGGGTTGCTTTGCTTGCACACAAACTTGCCACTTAGAACCTTTGACAGTGGTAAATTTCGGAATTAAACTCATATTGGCTAGCCGCGTCATGCAACCAAAGTTAATATGACAGGGCCGTGAATGCCAAAAATTGGACTCATTATCATTGCAAACATGATTAATAACTTTAGTACATGAGTCTGACAAAGACAAGCGGAACAGACCTCTGCACTCATAACCCTTTCCAACAAATTGTACATACTTAGAAATTACAACTTTATTGGACTCAAAAACCAACTTAAAGCCGTCTCGACATAAAAGCGACCCGCTGACGATATTCTTATGAAGGGTTTCGCAGCATAGTAAATCAAAAAAATTCTCTGAGATGCGGAAGCCAAGCTCCTAGGAGATGAAAACAACAAGGGGATAGATGAGATCTCCATACCCTTGAAGATTCGCGGAGGAGCGTTCGAAACGTGGTTGATGTAGTCACTGCTTCTCCTCGCGATCCGATCCACCGCAAGTGGCGATGCCTCGAGAGATGCACATGTACGGCACCTCAACGTCTCCTCCTTCCTCAGAAAGTGGGTTGGAGAGGTTGGATCTACAACACAAGGCAGTGCAAGCGGTGGAGAGTTTCGCGAGGCTTCGCCAGCCGGGAGAGAGAGAGAGGCGCAGGCTAGGCTTAAGGAGGTGTGTGGGGAGGTGCCCAGCCCTCTTTATATAGAGGGTGGGCCCCTGCCCCTCCTCCAAGCCTAGGGCCGGCGCCAAGAGGGAGTGGGGGCAGTTCCTCCTTCTAGAAGCTCTCCTAGGGTTTCCCCTAGGGCTTAGCCGATGGGCCTGGGGCCTTGTTCCTTGGCACAATGCGGCCAGGGCACTCCCAGGCCCCCGCCCCCCCTCCTACAAGTGGGGCCACGTTGGTCCCACTCCGGAAGGTTCTAGAAGCTTCCGGTACAATACCGAACAATCCGAAACTATTCCGAACTTCAAAAACTACTTTGCCTTATATGAATATTATTCTCCGGACCATTCCGGAACCTCTCGTGATGTCCTGGATCCCATCCGAGACTTCGGAAAAAAACTCATAAACCAATTATCCAATCTATCCTAGCGTCGAGACACGTTAAGTGTGAGACCCTGCGGGTTCGAGAATATGCAGACATGATCTTCTATCAGTAATCAACAGCGGGGTCTGGAAACCCATATTTACTCCCACATACTCATAAAGGTATCGGAAGAAAGCTTTGAGGTCATCAAACGTCATCCTATGAGAGGGTGATCATAAAGGTGTCTCTCAGGTGATCGAAAATACTTGTTGGGGATGGGATTTGTCCCTCCCAAGTCGGAGAGATATACTTCGGGCCCACTCGGTAATCGATATCAACACCGCTTGCAAGCATGTGGTTAAGGAGTTAATCACAAAGTGATATCGGATTACGGAACGATTAAAGTACTTGCTGTGAACGAAATTGAACTAGGTATGACGGTACCGACGATCAAATCTCGGGCAAGTAAAATATCGCGAGACGAAGGGAATATATATATGGGATTGATTGAATCCTGGCATCGTGGTTCATCCGATATGATCATCGATGAATGTGTGGGAGTCAATATGGGTTTCCAGACCCCGTTGTTGATTATTGATAGAAGATCATGTCTGCATATTCTCGAACCCAAAGGGTCACACACTTACCGTGTCTCGACGCTAGGATAGATTGGATAATTGGTTTATGAGTTTTTTTTTTGAGTCTCGGATGAGATCCAGGACGTCACGAGAGGTTCCGGAATGGTCTGGAGAATAAGATTCATATAAGGCAATGCAGTTTTTGGAGTTCGGAATTGTTTCGGGTTAATCGGTATTATACCGGAAGCTTCTAGAACCTTCCGGAGTGGGACCAACGTGTCCCCACTTGTCGGGAGGGGTCATGGGCCTATAAGGGAGTTCCCTGGCCGCATTGGGCCAGTGGCACAAGCCCTATAGGGCCCAGCCGGCCAAGCCTAGGGAAAAACCCTAGGGGAGCTTCTAGAAGGGGGGGACTTGCCCCCCACTCCTCCCTCCTTTGGCCGCCGGCCTAGGGCTTGGTGGAGGGGCAAGGGCCAGCCTCCCACCCCTCTATATAAAGAGGGCTGGGGGCGCACCCCTTCCACACCTCCTCCTCAAGCCCTAGCCGCCCTGCTGCCCTCCTCTCTCTCTCCCTCCCGACTCCGCGTAGGCGAAGCCCTGCTGCAGAAACTCTCCACCGCTTGCACCGCGCCGTCGCGTTGTAGATCCAATCCATCTCTCCACCCCACTTGCTGGACCGAGGAAGGAGGAGACTTCGAGGTGCCGCACCTGTGCATCTCTCGGAGGCATCGCCACTTGCGGTGTTAGATCGGATCGGATCACGAGGAGGAGAAGCGAGTACGACTACATCACCCATGTTCCGTCGAACGTTCCGCTGTGTGAATCTTCAAGGGTATGAATATCTCATCTATCCCCCCTCGTTGTTTGCATCTCCTAGATTAGATCTTGGCTTTCCGTCAGATCCGTGAGAAATTTTTGATTTACTATGTCAAAACCTTCAGTGGTATCGGAGCTAGATCTATGCGTAGATGTGTTTCACGAGTAGAACACAACATGGTTGTTGCGGGCGTTGATGTTTTCTGTTGCTAGCCTCTTGTTTGTGTACTTCTTATGACGCGGGATAGTGAGATCGAAGCGGTCCAGGCCAACCTTACGCGACCTGGTTCGCGAGATCGGCTCCGCAGTTGACGAGTGGCTTGTTCCACACATGCGGCTGGTGGATGCCAGTTTCTCTCACTATAGTTGTCATGGGATTTACACCGGAGTTTGGCAACCATAATATCACCGTTGTGGCTTTCCGTTGGTAAGAATCGTTCTTAGCTTGCTACTCCCATAAGCCACTTAAAACATGCAACAACAAAGTAGAGGCGTCTAACTTGTTTTTGCAGGGAGTGTTTTCTGTGATATGGTATGGCCCAAGATGTGATGTGTATGTTGTATGCGATGCTCATGTTTTGTAATGTTTCACGACTTGCATGTCGATGAGTACACAACCGGCAGGAGCCATATGGTTGTCTTTATAATTGTGTATGACCTGTGTGTCAACTTCTTATACGCCATGTAATAGCTTTACTTTATCGCTAAGTAGTTAGCAATAGTTGTAGTTGCTATTCGTGGTGGAGGCAATCATGGTGGAGTGATGGAGATCATGCCGGCACGCACAAGATGGAGATCATTGCGCGAATATTGGCTATACCATGTCACATAAAGTTATATGCATGTGATGTTTATCCTTTTATATATCTTATTATGCTTAGATCGCGTCGGTAGCATTATAAGATAATTCCTCACTTAAAGATCAAGATAAAACTGTGTTCTCCCCATGTATGCACCGCTGCGAAAGTTCGTCGTGTTCAAGCATCATGTGATGATCGGGTGCTATAAACTCTACGTTCACATACAACGGGTGCAAGCCAGTTTTGCACACGCGAAAATACTTGGGTTTGACTTGACGAGCCTAGCATGTACAGACATGGCCTCGGAACACATGAACCGAAAGGTTAATCATGAGTCATATGAATGATATGATCGACACTTCGTTGTCAACCATTGAAACCACATCTCTTATCGTGAAGATTGGATTAGGTGTGGTGAATTTGGATCATGTTCACTAAACAACTTGAGGGATGTTGAATTTAGTGGAAGTTCATCTAGTAATTTGATTAAGTTGAACTAGTTATCATGAACATAGTCTAATTTGTACTTGAAAATATTGTAGATTAAATGGCTAAGTTGTAGCATCCCAGTTGTCTAACACCTGTAATGCTACTTGATCTAGTAATAAAAGGACCACTTCCTACATATAATTGTTGCATCATCATCCTATCATGCTCATGTCATCATGCCACCTTGCATTTGAGCATCATATAAAACCCCTTCTTGTTTGGTTCTTATCTCATGTGCATTATTAATTGTAGTTGCCTCTTGATATTGTATTTGGTTCTTGATATATTGTTAAATGCCCAAGTTGATTTGGGGGCATATCTCTTATTAACTCCACCACCTTTCTTTCACCACCTTATAATTCCACCATCCAACTAAATATGAGCTTGGCATTTATGGGTTTTACTTCTAGCTCATGTGGGTTGGGATGGATCCAATTCTTTTCCACATGTTCTCATCTTGGCATCATTTTGTTTTCACATTATTGATACATGAGAGCCACATGGCCACCTTTGCATGCCTTGTGAGTGGGACCCCTTTTTCCTAGCTTCCATATGTGTTGCTTTTGGGGTTATCATCATGTTGGGGTATTTTGTGGGCTTAATAAATATCTAGTGGCATATACACACTAGCAAGTCCCAAATATAATCCAATGTGATCATCTCCTCATACTCCACTTGGAATTCTTTCTAAATTCTTTTGCTTGGGCCTCATTCCACACTTTGGAATGCATAAGAAAATGCCATGTAAATAATCTTGTTTTCACAAAGATAAATATGGTATCAATTAATTATGCATGGCCCATGCAAGTACCCCTTTAGCTTGGCATTTGATTTTATTTGGATTTTAATATGGAGCATCTCTCTCTACCCTTTAGGCTTGGTCTTGTTTGATCATGCCTAAACCATCATCACCTTTCCCTCCCTTTTTCTAGTCTTGGTCTTGTTGGGGTTTTGGTTGGTGCTTGGTTTGATCTTGTCAAAAGAACACCCTAGCATCTATCCTTCCCCCTCTTTAAACCTAAACCCTAAGCTACCCCTCTCTCTCTAATCCTCTATCCTAGTTCTCTCTAACACCTACCCCATACCCCATCCTAGCTAACACTCTAATCTACGTTTAATCCAAACCCTCTACCTCCCTCTCTCCCCCTCTAGTTAAACACTACCCTAATCACTTTTCCACTTCTATGCTTGCACATGTGATCTTGTGGGCATGCCCTAAACCCCCCCCCTAATCTAAACCCTAAACTATATACCACCACCCTCTAACCTAACCCGAGCCTCCCCATGCGTGCCCATCCACCCTCCTCTCTCCATGCCGAGCCTTCCATCTAGCCCAACCCTAGCTAAGCCCTACCCGAGCCTAGCTCTAACCTACCCTAGCAAACCCCCTCTCCCTCTCTTCTCTCCCTGGCCTAGGGGCCCCTCCAACCGAACCTGCCCGCCTCGGCTCGCCTCCCCACCCGCAGCCTCCCCCTGTCCGCCTCGAGCCATGCACGTGAGGATGAGGAGAGAAAGGTGGCACCGAGGCCACCTTTTCCCATCTTCCCTCCCCCACGCCATCCCCACCTGCCCCCGTCCTTATCTTCGCCCTCAGCCCCCTCTGCTCTCCCCAGATCTACCCAGAGGCTCTGCCTCGTTCCCCTCCTCTGCACCCTCTTTCTCCACCGCCTCACCCACGCCGCCACACCGCCTCTCTAGTGCACACCGATCCAGAGGCGCGGAGCCGAGGTTGTCGAGGAAGCTGCTTCTCTCTGCGCCTGCACGCTTCCAGGAGGAGGAGGACCAGGTCCTCGCACATCGACGCACCGACGCTAACCCTAGCTCGCTGGGCCTCGCCTCGGCGCCGATCTGCGCCCACCCGATCCAGCCACACCATCGGCCTCAGGTAAGCCCTTCTCCTCCGAGACATGGTCTCGCCCGCTACGTCCTTGCCGCGGCGATTCGTCGAGCACCTCGGGCGCCGCCCGCGTCTGTCCACCACAAGCGGCGCGCAACAGCCTATCTAGCCACGCCCCCCTTTCTGACAACAACACCTAGACCTACCGCAGGCGGCCATGCGCCAACAGCGGCGGGTTCGATTCCCACCCGCGCCACTCTGCCGCGCGAGGCAGAGGGGAAGAAAAACAGTGCCCGCCGGGCACTTCGCACAACCCCCCCAAACCTTTTTCTCAACCCGCACTCCCTCTGGTCCCACTTGTCGGTCTCGCTGGCGTTTTTGCAAAAAGGATCCCGAAGTTTTTAGCAACCAACCCGCGGTCCACCTCTCGGTACCGTGTGCGGCGCCCAGCGATGGCCTACATGCGATGGCTGGCTCACCTGGGTGCAAAAGTTTCTGTTTCCTTTTAAAACAAATCGTTTTCAAATTAAATTAAATTCAAATATAATTCTGTTTTTAAATAACTTTTCAATTATAAATCCAAATAATGCAAATGTTATATGTTTCTGAACCAGAAAAATGTAAGGATTTCAAATATGCTATTCAAATTACCTTTTGCACTTTCAAAATTCCAAGTTGAATTAAATTACAACAAATGCCACTTGAATTTAAATAATTAATAACTTTTGAAATATAACTCCGAATTTAACAAATGATATGTCTAAAATGATCAGCTCGACGGGACCTTTCTGTTTATGCTATCCATGACTTCCATTGCAGCATGCATCATGTAAATATATAATATACAGCAACTATTATGACAATAAAATGTGGCCCAACCTTAATAAAATGACTTATTCTTGTATACCACACCTCACCCATGCCATGCTACTTATTGCCATGCTACTTGTGCATCATTCATCATGGCATGATTGTTTGCTTGTCGCATTTTATTCCTATGCTTGTGCACTTTATTTATGTTGGCCCTTGTTTGGTTCTTCTTTCGAATAGACGTGAAAGGGATATATCAAGAGAACCGGGAGCACTACCAGATCCGTCTCTCGCTTCAACTGAGTTGCCAGGCAAGCACTACCACATGCTTGCATACATACAGTACCTATTGCCTCTATCTTATTCTTGCATCATTGAGTCGCGATTGCATTAAATTGAATCCCAAGTATTGCATAGCCTTTACTTTAAACCCCAAGCTTGTTCCTCCATCCCATGAGCCATTACTACAGAGTTGTTTGAGCCATGCAGTCGAGAAACAACATGTGTAGGGTATGTGAGAGTCGATGGATAACGAGGTACCTAAACAACTTAACTTGAGTAGTAATGGGATAACTAATGAAAGTGGCACGGTGAGCAACATCTCGCTAATTGGTTTTCCTGCTCACTTGTGTCCGTAAGACCCAGTACTTGATTCCTGTTCCAAGATTATTCGCTATCCACATCCGGAGGCTTATGGGACCCCCACAGCGAGCTTGATTCAGTCTTATTTCTTGGGGCCACAAACTAGTTTGAGGTTTTACTTATTATCCTGTGCTTATGCCATGCTTCTTGCTTTATTTAAATTGTGCGATGATAGCACCTGTCTTTGTTTAGGATCGGGACACGTTTTGCGGTGTCGACAAGCCCGATTTGGGTTCCCGATCGCTCCTGACCGTCCACCCAAACCTCGGGTCCGTCTCAAGTCAACTAGCTTCGTTGGTGTACTCAAGGGTGGCCCCTGAAATATTTCTGAATCCTGTGATTGCTTTGTCGTGAAGGCCTCGTTGGGTTTTGATTTGGTTTTCGAGGTTGATCGAGTGTGTGTTGCTATTTGTGCACCCTGGGTAAAACTTTCAAAGCCGTGTCGCGGTTATGGACGACTTGGAGCCAGTTTCTCGATCATAGACAAGCATAACTAAAGTACCGCTTTAATCGACTAAGTAATTGACTAGTAAATAGTGCAATATTCATGGAATGGTTAATAAAACTGCCAACGGATGGGGGTTGTTAAATGCTTCCTCGTTGGTAGCGAGGAGGAGGATGGATCGATGAAATTACTATTATAGCTTGTCATTAATTCACGGACATCCGTCTATGTTTGGTTAGGCGGATGGTTAGCGATTATCTATAGAACTACTAGGGTTTATCTTTTGCTGCAATTGCGTCACCCCAGGTTGTGTCCCCTTTAGAGGCATTAAGTCTTGCTGAGTACCCTTAGGGTCTCACCACGATAAATTATTTGGTTCGGATGGACGGTACCCTCGCGGGGCGGATCTTTGGGTGGAAGAGGCGATGATGTGGGCAACGATCGTTCGGTGTAGAGATTCCGGGAACGGGGATCCGTGAGATCTGTGGGCGGGATGTGCTTATTTCTATGGCATCTTATGCCGATTTGCTTCTTATCCGTACTCGGACTTTGTTTTGCCGCTTCCGCGTGATACTCTGATGTGTGATGTATGAGGAATTATCCTAAAATATTAGATCTATCTAGGTCATTTGAATCTTGCCGTATGGCGTTGCTATATTTTCCTTTCTTTCTAGATGGAATGGCTCTGATGTACTCTTGTATGGTGGCTTGCATACATACTCATTTGTATATGTATTTGATCCCTTAACGCCGATTACGCCCGTCAGAGTCCGATGAATTGGAAGTGGTTGGGGCGAAAGGTCTACCCGTGAGTGGCTTTTGGGGCCCCACCGTACTATTTCAACCACTACCTCATCCGGGCTTGTAGCTAGGGCGTAATTCACCGAGGTAGTTACAATTGGTATCGATCCATCCCGACCTTCGTGGTCTCAAATAAGCAGTCGTTGTCGATCTAGCAAATATTTTGGTAGTTATGTATACTAGGAAAAACAAAAGCGAGAGTAGGACTGCTTCCACTTTTCTTCTTACCCACCCACCCACCCTTTTCTGGTAAGGAAGTGCAACGTTTTCAATCCTCTTCTTAAAAGTTCAAACTAGGATTCACGTGTTCTGGGTTTCCGTAGTACCATAGGTTGTGTGTGTGTGTGTGTGTGTGTGTAATCCCTTGTCTATCTGTTGCATCCAAGTTGTTATCTAATCAGCCTTTGGTTATCAACTGTTGGTACATTCCATACCGACAGGCTTTTGCAAACCGACGCAATCTGTCTTACTCTTTGTATCCGACGCTATCTTGTTTGGGGTGTTCGTTCCGTAGTTACCAATCTTAGGTTCAACGTGAGAAGAAGGAGTTAGGATATGTGTTCCACTTGTTCATGTGCGGAGTAATGATTTGAGTGCGGGATGGAGTCGCGACCATACCACTACTCTTATCATTCGCTTTTGTATATTGAATCGGTAGAGTCACTAATCTTGATTCGTTAAGTAATTTTGCGCATCTATTGGTATTTTAATGCCGAAATTTTTGGAAAAATTTTCTTTGATATATTTGTGTACCACACTCCTTTTCAGTCGTGTGCGATATGCTTAATATCTTCTAGGTGCTTTGAACTTTGTTGATATTTTAATATCATCTCAATAAATTGTATCCTTTAATCTTGGTTAATTCCATCTTGGTACTATTTTGGATTATTATCATTCTCCATTATAGTACTGACTTGAGTTTTATATTAATGACAGGATGGATCCACCACGTCGTTCTGATGAGGACATACCACAGGCTGGGCTCATGTTTGTCAAACATCACCAATGCTTTGGCAAAGAATGAAACGGCGCTTTGAGGAGAGTGTCGGGAGGCAGTTTGCTCCACTACCTCCACCTCCCAAGCGAGGAGACATCAAGAGCTTCCTGAAATTCAACCCTCGTCGGTTTGATGTTTCGATCGACCACGGACGGATGATTGGCTGCGTGAGATTTCAAGGTTGCTCGAGGCTGGCGATGTTCGGGAGGCGAGTGGGTCAAGTGTGCTACTCACCTTCTGAAGGGAGATGCAGCTCTCTGGTGGGAAAATTACTTGAAGGCAAGTTGCACGGGTTTTCAGCCTACTTGGGAGAGGTTCACTGGAGCGTTCAAGGAGCAGTTTCTGTCAGAAATTGTAATGGAAAGGATGAAGGAGGCTTTTCTCAACCTGAAGCAAGGAAATGATAACGTCAACACCTATATCAGGAACTTCATGAATCTCTCTCGTTATGGTGGTGATGAGGTATCTTATGACAAGAAGAAGCAGAAGAGGTTCAGGCAAGGGCTCAATGCATCGATCAAGTATGCAATCACACATGCAAGGCCAGCATCTTTCCTGGAACTACAGCACATAGCCCTGCAAGAGGAAGCAAGCAGGCAAGTGTTTGAGGAGTCCAAGAAACACAACAGGGATGCATCAAGCTCTTCAGTTATGGCAGCTCCTTCTAAGCGGCGTGTCTGGGTTCCTAACACCCCACCGTCGCTCCCGGCTCCACCAAGACCTGCAAGTTCGCGTCAAGGCCACCAAACTTCACCACCTCGGCTACCGGGGATACAACAACCACTACCCAGGCGCTGGCGGAGTCCCCACAGCTCTGTTGCTCCACGTCCACAGTGCACGCTTCACGTGTGGAGATCTGGACATCCCCACTCGGCTGTCGATGAAGAACAAAGCTCTCCTCCACCCCGCCAAGATCTGCAGCAAGCTCTCCTATGGTTCGTGCACCACCACCTCGGGCTCTCAACATCAACACCAAGCCGGGTCTGCGGTTGTTCGTGCCAATCGTGTCAACGCCACTCAAGCGAGCATGCACAGGTTGTGATGGGTATGCTTTCCGTTAACTCGATCCCTGCACGAGTTTTGTTTGATTCGTGCATCGCATTCTTTTGTGTCTCACAAGTTTGCAAATGAGAATGAGTTGGTCTTGGTTCCTCTCCTTAAGCGGTTGGTGGTACAATCTCCTGGTTCAAACATGAGGGCTGTTCATATCAGCCATGGTAATCAAGTTGAGATTGGTGGCTCTTCGTTCTCGGCTTCCTTAATTGTTCTGGGCAATTCTGACATTGATGTCATCTTGGGCATGGATTGGTTAACAGCAAATGCAGCTGTGATTGATTGTCTTTGAGCGCTTAGTTTCTCTAAAGATTCACGAAGGCCATATAGTCTTTTCTCCAAGTCGACTCCTGCTGTCCGACTTTTCTCTTTGGCGGCTCAATGATGATGCTATGGAAGCTATTCAGAGTGTACCGTGGTCTGTGAGTTCCCGATGTCTTTCTGAAGAGTTGCGGGTATGCCTCCGGATCGTGAGGTTGAGTTTGTGATTGAGCTTGAACTGGAACGGCTCCTATCTCCAAGCGCCTTATAAAATGGGTCCTTATGAGTTGGCTGAACTCAAGCGACAACTTGATGAACAAGAGAAGTTGGGTTTCATTCAACACAAGACATCGTCTTGGGGTAGCCCAACAATCTTTGTGAAGAAGCGTGATGTAACCGATAGACTTTGTGTTGACTAAGGCTCTCAATGCTAAAACCATCAAGAACAAATATCCCTCCGCGGATTAATGATCTTTTCGATCGCCTAGTGGAGCTGTGGTGTTCTCTAAGCTGGACTTGAGAAGTGGTTATCACCAAATCAAGATTCGCAAGGAAGATGTGCCCAAAACAGCTTTCACCACCCGCTATGGCCTGTATGAGTACACGGTCATGTCTTTCGTCTCACCAACGCACTGCTACCTTCTCGAGGCTTATGAACTCCGTTTTCATGGAGTACCTTGATAAGTTCGTTGTGGTATATCTGGATGACATCGTCTATTCTAAGTCCAAGGAAGAGCATGAAGAACACTGCGGTGTGTCCTAAACAAGCTTCGTGAGAACCGCTTGTATGCAAAGTTCTCAAAGTGTGAGTTTTGGTGCTGAAGTAACTTATCTTGGCCATGTCATCTCGCCAAGGGCATTGCATCAACCCGAAACTGTGAAGACAATTGTTGAATGGCTTCCTCCCGTTAATGTCAAAGAAGTGCGGAGTTTTCTTGGTTTGGCTAGTTATTGCCGCTTCGTTTAGAACTTCAAGATAGCGAAGCCTTCATCGATCTCCTCAAGAAAGGCAAGAAGTACCTGTGGACTCCTGCATGTCAAGCAAGTTTTGAGACACTCAAAGAGAAGCTCACTTCCACGCCAGTCTTGGTTCCTCCGGATACCGCTAAGCCTTTCCAGATATTCTGCGATGCCTCTTTGCAAGGATTGGGTGCGGTCCTGATGCAAGAGAAACAGGTGGTTGCTTATGCCTCTCGTAAGTTGAAGACGCATGAGATTAACTATCCCACACATGACCTCGAGCTCGCAGCAGTTGTCTTTGCTTTGAAGCTATGGAGGCACTACTTGCTTGGTAACCGTTGTGAGATCTTTTCTGACCACAAGAGTTTGAAGTATATCTTCACTCAGCCTGATCTCAACCTTCGGCAGAGGAGATGGATTGAAGCAATCAATGACTTTGATTTGACCATCAACTACACTCCGGGCAAAGCTAATGTCATGGCCGATGCGCTTAGCCGTAAAGCTTATGTCAACAGCCTCATGATGGAAGAGCAGCAACCTCTCTTGTGCGAGGAATTCGCCACCAACTCGGAAATTGTGGAACAAGGGCATCTCCCGAACCTTCCGCTACTCCTCTTGGAAGAAAAGATTCGCTCTCGTCAGCTGGGTGATCCACACACCAAAAAGATCATCTCTAAACTTGAGCTTCCGAAGTATGAGTCCTTCCACGTGGATAATCAAGGCACGCTTTTCTTTGAACACCGGATGTTTGTTCCAAACTACCCGGGTTTGAGAGAGCAAGTTCTCAAGGAGGCGCATGATTCGGTTCTTTCTATCCATCCTGGCAGCACGAAGATGTACATGGACTTGAAAACACAATATTGGTGGCCTGGTTTGAAACGGTATTGTGCCAAGTATGTCTCAGAATGTGATGTATGCCGCAGAGTGAAAGCTGTCCATCAGAAACCATTCGGTCTTCTACAGCCATTGAAACCTCCGGAATGGAAATGGGAGAAAGTAGAGATGGACTTCATCACTGGCTTTCCAAGGTCGCAGAAGGGCAACAATGCAATCTTTGTTGTCATCGACAGGCTTTCTAAAGTGGCTCATTTCTTCCCCCAAAGAAACAATTTCGGAATTCAGCTATTGAGCTCTATATCAGTAATTGTCTCTCTGTATGGGGTTCCGCTTGAGATCGCCTGCACGGAAGCATCTTCACTTCAAAGTTCGGGAGAGTTTCCAAAATGATTTGGGAACAAAGTTGAACTTCAAAGACTTACCACCCTCGATCGCAAGGACAAGTCGAAAGGATCAATCGATTACGGAGGATATGCTTCGATGCTTGCGTCATCTCCTTTGGCATGAAGTGGGAGGAATGTCTTCCTTACGCTGAATTCTCCTACAACAACAGCTTCCAAGAGTCTCAAGATGGCACCATTTGAGGCTCTCTATGGTCGCAAGTGCGAACTCCGATTGGTTGGTCGGTCAGGAGAAAGAATCTGGTTTGGCCCCGACATTGTAACTCAAGCGAGGAGAAGGTGCATATCATTCTTGAGAACACAAGATTTCTCAAAGTCGCCCGAAGAGCAATTATGACAGAAGCACACGGATATGGTGTATGCCCCGGTGATCTCGTCTACCTTCGTGTCACTCCCATGAGAGGAACACACCGCTTGGTATCAAAGGAAAGTTGGCTCCTAGATACATCGGTCCTTTCAAGATTCGTGGTAGAAGAGGAGAAGTTGCTTATGCACTTGAGCTTAGGAAAAACTCAAAGTCCATGATGTGTTCCACATCTCTCACTCAAGAAGTGCTTCAAAGATCCCGGCAGACCGTGGATCATGAGCTAATCGATCTCCAAGAAGACCTGTCTTATCAAGAACACCCACCAAAATCCTTGAGACCGCAGAAGAAGGACTGCAACAAGTCCATCAAGTTACGCAAGGTGCGGTGGTCACACCATTCATTGATGAAGCCACTTGGGAGCGTGAAGATGAACTCCGTGCCAACCATCCTACCCTCTTTGTGTCTTCTTCTTCCTAGAATCTCGGCGAGATTCCTGTTTAGGGGAGAGTTGTAGCATCCCATTGTTCAACACCGTAATGCTACTTGATCTAGTAATAAAAGGACCACTTCCTACATATAATTGTTGCATCATCATCCTATCATGCTCATGTCATCATGCCACCTTGCATTTGAGCATCATATAAAACCCTTCTTGTTTGGTTCTTATCTCATGTGCATTATTAATTGTAGTTGCCTCTTGATATTGTATTTGGTTCTTGATATATTGTTAAATGCCCAAGTTGATTTGGGGGCATATCTCTTATTAACTCCACCACCTTTCTTTCACCACCT
The DNA here is from genome assembly GCA_030063025.1 of Avena longiglumis. Taxonomy (NCBI): domain Eukaryota; kingdom Viridiplantae; phylum Streptophyta; class Magnoliopsida; order Poales; family Poaceae; genus Avena; species Avena longiglumis. The sequence goes on from CP125973.1 coordinate 566,462,767, forward strand.
TATAATTCCACCATCCAACTAAATATGAGCTTGGCATTTATGGGTTTTACTTCTAGCTCATGTGGGTTGGGATGGATCCAATTCTTTTCCACATGTTCTCATCTTGGCATCATTTTGTTTTCACATTATTGATACATGAGAGCCACATGGCCACCTTTGCATGCCTTGTGAGTGGGACCCCTTTTTCCTAGCTTCCATATGTGTTGCTTTTGGGGTTATCATCATGTTGGGGTATTTTGTGGGCTTAATAAATATCTAGTGGCATATACACACTAGCAAGTCCCAAATATAATCCAATGTGATCATCTCCTCATACTCCACTTGGAATTCTTTCTAAATTCTTTTGCTTGGGCCTCATTCCACACTTTGGAATGCATAAGAAAATGCCATGTAAATAATCTTGTTTTCACAAAGATAAATATGGTATCAATTAATTATGCATGGCCCATGCAAGTACCCTTTAGCTTGGCATTTGATTTTATTTGGATTTTAATATGGAGCATCTCTCTCTACCCTTTAGGCTTGGTCTTGTTTGATCATGCCTAAACCATCATCACCTTTCCCTCCCTTTTTCTAGTCTTGGTCTTGTTGGGGTTTTGGTTGGTGCTTGGTTTGATCTTGTCAAAAGAACACCCTAGCATCTATCCTTCCCATCTTTAAACATAAACCCTAAGCTACCCCTCTCTCTCTAATCCTCTGACCTAGTTCTCTCTAACACCTACCCCATACCCCATCCTAGCTAAAACCCTAATCTACATCTAATCCAAACCCTCTACCTCCCTCTCTCCCCCTCTAGTTAAACACTACCCTAATCACCTTTCCACTTCTATGCTTGCACATGTGATCTTGTGGGCATGCCCTACACCCCCCCCCATAATCTAAACCCTAAACTATATACCACCACCCTCTAACCTAACCCGAGCCTCCCCATGCGTGCCCATCCAATCTCCTCTCTCCATGCCGAGCCTTCCATCTACCCCAACCCTAGCTAAGCCCTACCCGAGCCTAGCTCTAACCTACCCGAGCAAACCCTCTCCTCTCTTCTCTCTCTGGCCTCCCAGGGCCCTCCAACCTAACTGCCACCTGGCCTCGCCCTACCCCACCTGCAGCCTCCCCTGTCCTGCCCCGAGCCATGCACGTGAGGATGAGGAGAGAAAGGTGGCACCGAGGCCACCTTTTCCCATCTTCCCTCCCCACACGCCATCCCCACCCGTCCTTATCTTAGCCCTCAGCCCCTCCTGCCTCTCCCAGATCTACCCAGAGGCTCTGCCTGTTCCCTCCCTCCGCCTCTTTCTCCACCCCACCACCACCTGACGCCGCCACACCGTCGGCCTCTCTAGTGCACACCGATCCAGGAGGCGGGCGCGGAGCTGAGGTTGTCGAGGAAGCCTGCTGCGTCCCTCTGCCGCACGCCTCAGCCCGAGGAGGAGGCCCAGGTCCCCTGCACACCGACGCACCCCGACGCTAACCCTAGCTCGCCTGGCCCCTACCTCGGCGCCGATCTGCTGCGCCTCCACCCGATCCAGCCACACCATCGGCCTCGCGGTAAGCCCTTCTCCCTCCGAGACATGGTCTGCTCCGCCCTACCGTCCTAGCGCCGCCGTGCGATTCGTCGAGCACCCTCGGTGCGCCGCCGCCGCGTCTGTCCACCCGCTGCCGCGGCGCGCAACAGCCTATCTAGACACGCCCCCCTTTCTGACAACAACACCTAGACCTACCATCGTAGGCCCTACATGCGCGGACGCGGCCAGTTCGATTCCCACTCTGCCACACCTGCGCGGCAGAGGAAGAAAACAGCGTGCCGGGCACTTCCCACAACCCCCCCCCCCCCAAACCTTTTTATCAACCCGCACTCCCTCTGGTCCCACTTGTCGGTCTTCTTTGGCGTTTTGCAAAAGGATCCCAAGTTTTAGCAACCAACCCATGGTCCACCTCTCTCTACATCGTAAGGGCGCCCAACAAGTTGGCCCACCTGTCATGACAATGCTGGCTCTGCACTGGGTGCAAAAAGTTCTGTTCTGTTTAAATCAAATCGTTTTCAAATTAAATTAAATTCAAATATAATTCTGTTTTTAAATAACTTTTCAATTATAAATCCAAATAATGCAAATGTTATATGTTTCTGAACCAGAAAAATGTAAGGATTTCAAATATGCTATTCAAATTACCTTTTGCACTTTTAAAATTCCAAGTTGAATTAAATTACAACAAATGCCACTGGAATTTAAATAATTAATAACTTTTGAAATATAACTCCGAATTTAACAAATGATATGTCTAAAATGATCAGCTCGACAGGACCTTTCTGTTTATGCTATCCATGACTTCCATTGCAGCATGCATCATGTAAATATATAATATACAGCAACTATTATGACAATAAAATGTGGCCCAACCTTAATAAAATGACTTATTCTTGTATACCACACCTCACCCATGCCATGCTACTTATTGCCATGCAACTTGTGCATCATTCATCATGGCATGATTGTTTGCTTGTCGCATTTTATTCCTATGCTTGTGCACTTTATTTATGTTGGCCCTTGCTTGTTTGGTTCTTCTTTCGAATCGACGAAAGGTGGGATATATCAAGAGAACCGTGAGCACTACCGGATCCGTCTCTCGCTTCAAGCGAGTTGCCGTGCAAGCACTACCACATGCTTGCATACATACAGACCTATTGCCTCTATCTTATTCTTGCATCATTGAGTCGCGATTGCATTAAATTGAATCCCAAGTATTGCATAGCCTTTACTTTAAACCCCACCAAGCTTGTTCCTCCATCCCATGAGCCATTACTACAGGAGTTGTTTGAGCCATGCGAGTCGTAGAACAGCATGTGTAGGGTATGTGAGAGTCTGATGGATAACGAGGTACCTAAACAACTTAACCTGAGTAGTAATGGGATAACTAATGAAAGTGGCACCGGTGAGCAACATCTGCTAATTGGTTTTTCCTGCTCACTTGTGTCCCGTAAGACCCCGAGTACTTGATTCCTGTTCCAAGATTATTCGCGCTATCCACATCCGGGAGGCTTATGGGACCCCCCTGAGCCAGAGCTTGATTCAGTCTTATTTCTTGGGGCCACAAACTAGTTTGAGGTTTTACTTATTATCCTGTGCTTATGCCATGCTTTACTGCTTTATTTAAATTGTGCGACAGATAGCACCTGTACTGTTTAGGATCGGGACACGTTTTCGCGGTGTCGACAAGCCCAGTTTTGGGTTCCCAGTCGCTCACAGCCGTCCACCCAAACCTCGGGTCCGTCTCGAAGTCAGCTAAGCCGTTCTGAGGGTGTACTCAAGGGTGGCCCCAAAATATTTTCAATCCTGTGATTGCTTTGTCGTGAAGGCCTCGTTGGGTTTTGATTTGGTTTTTCCGAGGTTGATCGAGCGTGTGTTGCTATTGGTGCACCCCGGCCGGGTAAAACTTTCTGAAAGCCGTGTCCGCGGTTATGGACGACTTGGAGCACAGTTTCTCGATCATAGACAAGCATAACTAAAGTACCGCTTTAATCTGACTAAGTAATTGACTAGTAAATAGTGCAATATTCATGGAATGGTTAATAAAACTGCCAACGGATAGGGTTGTTCGTCCGCTTCCTCGTTGGTAAGCGAGGAGGAGGATGGATCTGATGAAATTACTGTTCTAACCGTTGTCATTAATTCACGGACATCCGTCTATGTTTGGTTAGGCGGATGGTTAGCGATTATCTATAGAACTGCTAGGGTTTATCTTTTGCTGCAATTGCGTCACCCCAGGTTGTGTCCCCTTTAGAGGCATTAAGTCTTGCTGAGTACCCTTAGGGTCTCACACGATAAATTATTTGGTTCAGATGGACAGGTACACTCGCAGCACGGATACTGGGTGGAAGAGGCTGATGATGTGGGCAACGATCGTTCGGTGTAGAGATTCCGGAACGGGATCCACGAGATCCGTATGGATGTGCTTATTTCTATGGCATCTTATGCCGATTTGCTTCTTATCCGTACTCGGACTTTGTTTTGCCGCTTCCGCGTGATACTCTGATGTGTGATGTATGAGGAATTATCCTAAAATATTAGATCTATCTAGGTCATTTGAATCTTGCCGTATGCTATATATTTTCCTTTCTTTCTAGATGGAATGGCTCGATGTACTCTTGTATGGTGGCTTGCATACATACTCATTTGTGTATGTATTTGATCCTTCATTTGCCGACACGCCCGCCTCAGTACCGATGAATTGGAAGTGGTTGGGACGGCCGAAAGGTCTACCCGTGAGTGGCTTTTGGGGCCCCACCGTACTATTTCAACCACTACCGTTCATCCAGGCTTGTAGCTAGGAGCGTAATTCACCGAGGTAGTTACATAAGTCCAACTTCAACTTCAACGTTTTTGCTGAGAAAGAAAAGCTTAAGAATAATGGGTTTAACTTTACCAACTGGTTCCGCAATCTGAGAATCATTCTCGCTGGCGGACAAAATGACTATGTTCTTGAGAATGCGCTACGCCCCTGCTGTAGATGTGCCGGCTGATGAGAAAGCTGTTTATCAGTCACGCAAGGATGATTATGGTGTGATTAAGAGCACCATATTGTTTGCTATGGAATCGGACCTTCAAAATCGTTTTGAAGATTATCCCAAGCCCTTTGAGATTCTTGAGGAACTGAAAACTATGTTCCAGACTCAGGCCCGTTCTGAGAGATATGAGATCTCTGAGAAATTCTTTAACTGCAAGATGAAGGAAGAGAGTTCCGTTAGTGAGCACGCCATAAAGATGTCGGGCTACACTCAACGCCTTGAGCAACTGCACTGCAAGATTCCAGAGGAGCTCAAGATTGACAGGGTTCTGCAATCACTCCCTCCTAGTTACAAAAGTTTTGTAGTGACTCATAATCAGATTGGTTCCACTGATACGATCACCGAGCTCTTCGCTAAGCTGAAAGCTGCGGAGGTCGACGCCGCAAGCCGGGATGGGGAAGACGAAAGCGGCGGCGCAAGGTTCTGGAGGATAGGCGCGTGTGTCGATTGATACGGTGCCCATTAGGTTTAGCCCGGACGCTTATATAGTGCAGGTTAGGAAGATCGTGGGATCAGCCCACGTTCGAGTCGGTAACAGCCACGTCCATAAAAACTGGAAATGGCTGTAATTATCGCGTCCGTTAATGACTCATAATCAGTTTTCCCAACAAGCAAAATAAAGCTCGGCTCAGCGATATTCCCGCAACCCGCGGTATTTAGGCGAGGCGAGGCGGGCGGCGTCGGAGGAGTGCGCGAGGGCTACTCTTCTTGTCACACCTTAGTGAGTGGTGCAACACTCTCTATATAAGGTGGTCCAACTCACCTTCAACTAGCAATGTGGGACTAAACTTTAGCACCACTAGCACAGCCATATGCTGCCATATACAATTGGGCCAAAGAGAATTTCAGAATTTGTGTAATGGGCCAACAGCTCAATATGCACCAAATTCCAACAACTTGTACTGATTCTCGTAATGCTTAATGAACTTTAGATGGACACTAGGTTGTTGGACGCCATGACGTTGGAAGCCATCGCGTACAATATCGCTGTGACGACGTAGGTCAAGTGGTCTCATGACGGATGCGGGAGCCTTTTCCACTATGACGAGATCTAAGAACACAAGAGCGCGTGCCCGCACGGCCCCTGCCGTTGCACGTAGCCCAACTGCATCTTCACCGGCCTGCCGGCAGCGTTCATCGTTCACCTCGTGTCGGACCACCTGATCCAAGTTGTTCGAAGAACAGGTGCCTATGCCGGGCTCCCTGGGCCGTCGGCCCATTGGCTAGGAAGGGCGGTGATTTTTCACTGACCATCGACGCTTGGACCGCCACCATTGTGTCATGGGTGTGCGTTAGGGGCCTCATATGTTCGCCCGGTATACACGGTAACAATGTGGGCGCATGTCCCTCTACCATGTATTGGATCTAATAACATCGCCAAGAAAGCGTGGCATAGAGCGGTGGACCGTCGGACGTCGGTGGAAGAAGGAGCCATTGCAGTCCATGGTCGGTGCTGGGCCATCCAAACACCTGAATTTCTACATTTGCATCATCATCAAGGATTATTAGGTCCTAAATTTGCAGCAATACGGATGTAATGTTATCGTTAAGTACTTTCTCCCATAATTATTGCATAAGGATGAGTGACCTGCGTACCTACTGTTCAATGTGAATATCAGTATCAATGTACTTTGGTATATACTTCGTGTGAGAAGGTACTGAGATGAGATTTATGAAAATTTCTAACTTTTTTCCTTTTATAGTTCCTAAAAACTAAAATTAGCTTGCTTGTTATTCTATCGAACACTCTACATGTATTTGATAGAGCGTGCTCAGGATGCGAACTAGCACATAGCTCACGCACATAGCACGTTCTAGGACGCCAAATCACTAACCCCATGGATCCCTTAAAGATAATGTGCCCCAATTTTTCAAAGGGTTTTGCTAGTTCTCAGGCGCCTGAGAACTAGCTAAGTCTCAGTCGCCTTAATTACCATCGGATTTGTGTGTCAAGATTCGTGTAGATTGCTTTGACTGTAGATTGCTTTGATATTTTTAGCGATGTGGAATTTCCAGGCTGAGACTGCCCTACGGCTGTTGTTGTGCGCGTGGGCTGCCGGCCTGGTCTTTCCGTGTGTTTGGGCTGCTGGCCTGCTATCTACTTTTATTCCATGCCTTTTTAGGAATAAAAATGAAAGTCAGTTTTATGTGGACGACTTATTTGTCCTTTCTAACCGTTTGCATGTTGGTCTATGCACAAGCCTCATTGTACGACTATGTTGGCTCTTTTTAGAAATTGTTTCTTTAGTGTTCCATTGGTAAAAAACGAAGGTATTTAACATAATTATTTTATTATTTTTCATTTTTATGTCTTTTTCTTCGTGTTTTCATTTTATTTATTTTGTTTTTTCTTTTCGCTTTTATATTTCCACTTTTCATTTTCTTCTTCTTATTCCTAATTTTAAATTACTTTTTATGATTAAGTTTTTCCGTAAACATGAAACTAGCATTTTTGGTTTTGCGTCATGATTGTTGTTGTCAGTTACAATTAGGTTATAGCTAAGGTTTTTTAGTTGCACCTGAGTTACAACTGAGTTCTTCCAGCTTAGCAAGTGATAACCAAATGCTTCTAACCCTTGAATAGACATCATGATGTACTAAATGTGAGTTGCAAGTTGATTGCAATCGAGATTTTCTTAGTTGTTTCTGGTTTGTAACTATTTTTTTCTATTTGCAAGTAGGTTGTAACTGCTAAATATATTATTATCTGTTGAATTTGTATCGTGATTCATGTTAGTTGAGAGTTACAAGTAGACTGCAACTGATAAAAAATGTTGCTATATGTTGGATTTGTACCGTGATTCATGTTAGTTGGGAGTTGCAAGTAGGTTGTAACTGATAAAAATGCTACTGTTTTTTGGATTTGTATCGTGATTTATGTTAGTTGGGAAATGGGAGAAGTGGGTGGCCGGCGTTGCACTTTCGCATTGAGCAACACCACAGGATCGATTTGCTTTTCGGGCTTCCCATTCTCTGTATTTCTCATCCGTTCTCTTTTATACAATTTTAAAAGATTTTTCTTGTGTTTTTTCTATAGAAATCTAGCGATGTTGACATACTAATTGCAGTGGTTTTGTTCGATATGCCTACTGGTGGTCGCTTTTGTTCACATCATAGATATGATGAATTTGAGAAATATAGGTAGATGTACATGTTGAATCACACGCAAAATTAAAGGGACATGATTTCCATCATCCCGCGATACTCACTCTTTCTAGGAACTCACGAGCGAATCTTTTACCAATTGCGGTCATTTTTTCTTCGATTTTGCTAGTTCTTAGGCGTCCGTGAATTATTTAAGTCCTAGACGCCTTTTTAACCATTGAATAATATGCTTTGCGATTTGTGCAAACTAGAGTTTCCGTTGTGTGCTTGTGTGTGTTCGAAGCATGACGTTCAGCGTCGTGTCGTGTGTGTTTTGTGGGTTGTGGCCGTCGCGCGCTTGTTTGTGGGTGTTTTCTTTTTCTTTTACTTTTTTCTATGTGCTATTTTTTTGTGGGTTGTTTCTAGCAACACGCGATGGGAGCAAAAGAAATTTTGATCGGGGTGGTTTGGGGCTGTTTTTTATGGGCTGATACTGGTTTTTGTCAGTTTTTTCTGTACCATTTTTTATTTTATTTTTCACATGTGTCTGTGTTGTTTTTTGTAGTTATTATTTGTGGTCGTCTTATTATGGGCGGCAATTTTTTTTTGCACTGGCAACATAAATATGTGAAGCTAGAGTGCTAGGGCATTTTTTTCTTTTTTTTGGTTTTTTTTATAAAATTAAGATTATATTTAAGTATTTTTGAGTTGTAGGTTCAATCGAGTTTCAATTGAGTTTCTCAACCACATAGTTGCAACTTGCTTGCAACCGGGGGACCCGTTGGCAGGATAGTTTTGTAAGTTCATTGTGAGCACCCGTCTGGGAAGGGGGGGGGGGCAGTTGCAACTTGCTTGTAACTGAGCATCCGTCGGTATGGAGGGGGAGGGGTTTTGCAACTTACTCGTAACTGAGCTCTGCTAGGTCCTAGTTGAAACTTGTTTGTAACTGGGGCCCTACCGAGGGGGCCAGTTGCAACTTGATTGTAACCGGAGGGACCCCGTCGGCGGGCCAGTTGCAACTTGCTTGTAACTGAGCACCGTCGATGTGGAGGAGGCGTTGCAACTTACTTATAATTGAGCTCATGGGTCCAGTTGCAACTTGCTTGTAACTCGGGCCCTGTCGAGGGTAGTTACAACTTGCTTGTAATCGAGCATGTGTGTGTGAGGGGGCGTTGCAACTTGATTGCAATCGGGGACCTGTCGGCGGTCCAGTTGCAACTTTCTTGTAACTGGGCATCTGTCGGTGTGGAGGGAAGTTCAACTTGTTTGTAATCGGCTCTATCGTCCCGCTGAATCGGCTTGTAATCAAAGGGCTTGCAATTTGATTGCAACCGGGAGGGGCCGTCGATGGGGCCGAGGGCCAATTGCAACTTGATTGCAATTGGGGGGATCCCGTTGACAAGATAATTGTAATTTGCTTTTAACTAAGCCTTGTTGGTGTGGAAGGGGGAGGCAGTCGCAACTTGCTTGTAACTGAGCTCTTGCTGGGTCCTAGTTGCAACTTGCTTGTAACTGGGGCCCGCCGAGGGGGGAGGGCAGTTGCAACTTGATTGCAACCGGGGGTAGGGGACCCTGTCGGTGTGCAAGTTGCAACTTGCTTATAACTGAGCACCCGTCTGTGTGTGTGTGTGTGTGGGTTGCAACTTGCTTATAATCGAGCCTGTCAGTCCAGCTTGCAACTTGCTCAGAACTAGGGGTTCTGGCTTGCAACTTGATTGCAACCGGAGGGACCCCGTCGGCGGGCCAGTTGCAACTTGCTTGTAACTGAGCACATGTCGGTGTGCAGGGGGGTTTCAACTTGTTTGTAACGGAGCTCTGTCGGGTCTTAGTTGCAAATTTTTTGTAATTGGGGCCCCGTCGGGCTAGTTGCAATTTGATTGCAACCAGGGAGGCATCGGCGGGCCAGTTGCAACTTGTAACTAAGCACTGCTTGTGTGGAGGGTTTCAACTTGCTTGTAAGTGAGCTCTATCGGGTCCCAGTTGCAACTTTCTTGTAACTGGGGGCCCGCCGAGGAGGGCCAGTTGCAACTTGATTGCCACCGGGGGGACCCCGTCGGCGGGCCAGTTGCAACTTGCTTATAACTGAGCAACCGTCAGTGTGGAGGGAGGGCAGCAACTTACTTATAATTGAGCTCATGGGTCCCAATTGCAACTTGTAATTTCAGGGGGGCCGAGGGGATTGCAACTTGCTTGTAATCGAGCACATGTCGGTGTGTGTATGTGTGTGTGGGGGAGGAGGCATTGCAACTTGATTGCAATCGAGGACCGTTGGCGGTCCAGATTGCAACTTGTAATCGAGCACCCATCGGTGTGGAGGGGAGTTCAACTTGTTTGTAATCGAAGTCGGGTCCCGATAACTTGTAATCGGGCCCGTCGAGGCTAGTTGCAATTTGATTGCAACCGGGGGGACCCCTTCGGTGGGACCGAGGGACAATTGCAACTTGATTGCAATTGGGGGGATCCCGTCGACAAGCTAATTGCAATTTGCTTGTAACTGAGCCCTGTTGGTGTGGAGGAGTGAGACAGTCGCAACTTGCTTGTAACTGAGCTCTGTTGGGTCCTAGTTGCAACTTGCTTATAACTGAGCTCTGTCGGGTCTTAGTTGCAACTTGTTTGTAACTTGGGCCCCGCCGGGCCAGTTGCAACTTGTTTGTAACTTGGGCCCCGCCGGGCCAGTTGCAACTGAATTTCTCCTGTGGTACAATGTTTCTAACAGAATCAATTTTCTAGCATAGCGTGTAAGCCGGTTTGTATATCCTGCTTTAATTATTTTGAGTTTTGTTATTTATTCCTACAGATTTTAGTGTCAAGGCCAGGGACGAGCGTCAGTGAAAAAGAATCTAAGCCCAGCTAGCCTAGCAACCTCGCCCATGTAAAATAAAAACAATTAAGGATAACAATTCTGATGTACAGTGGGCCAGGACAAACGTAAAAGGACAACACAAAATGGAAACCTGTAGAACCGAAGTATATGAAGGATGGAAAGGATCGCTCATCGGCTCGACTGAGATTTAACTAAATCTCAGTCGCCTGGGAACTAGTCGCGCCCTTTTTCAAATAGGTGCATCCTGGCATGGCAAACAAAAGTGTTCATATAATTTCCATTTTATTAGTTCTATAAATAGGGATTAGTTTGTGAAGAAGCTATACAAAATAGGTGACGAAATAGCTCCACTATAATTTTCACAAATACTATACCACATGGGATGTCAAAGTCCTAGATTTATTTATTTTTTCGAATTTTAACTACTTTTGCTGATTTAAACAAGGTACATGCTATTTCCCAAAATCCATTCAAATTTTATCTATAACTGTGGTCTATTTTGGTCCATAATTTTGTTAAAAATATTTTCAAGGTACCCAAGGTGGGTTTTATGCAATATCCACCAAAAAATTGAAAATATCGATCAGTTGTTGTGAATTCACATGCCACCAATTTTGCTCCGATTTTAGAAAAAGCAAAGAAAATGAAGAATTATCATAAAAATATAAATCCAACGCAAAAAGTCCTTTTATATGAGGAAGTTTCAAGGAAAAATACAAAATACAATTATTTGTAGGTGAAAAGGCATTCTCAAAAGATTCTATCATGCATGACTTATGTTGACTTTCAAGCCAAATCAATTCTCCAAGTCGTATGTTGACTTTCAACCACACTCCCATCTCTCCACTTGGACAACGGCTCTCCTTTTACCAGCCTCCCTCTATTCCAAGATGCAACGACTCTTTCCTCTCGCCTCTCGCCAATATAGGCCTCCGATGGGCAGAATCACAGCCACAACCTCTCCCAAGCCTCTCCCATTCATGCGCTTCTTTCAGTTGCGTAACACCATTCTTTGTTCTCCCTGGGAGACGGATGACCGGTGTTCGTAGTTAGAAGAAGCTAACATGATATGCAAGATGGAATGTGGTTTGCCGCCCGAAGGAATTTGGTGGACTGGGCATACATGATATGCAAGTCAAAAACACTGCACTCCTCGGCAAATGGCTTTTTAAACTACTTACAGAGAATGGTGTTTGGCAAACCATGTTATGGAAGAAATATGTGGGGTCCAAGGCTGTGTCTCAAGTGGTTTGGAAACCCGGTGATTCACATTTTTTGGCGGGTCTTATGTCCACCAAGAAGCATTTCTTTCGTTTTGGTGCTTTCGAGATTAAAGATGGATCACAGATTAGGTTTATGGAAGATAGATGGCTTGGCCATTCTACTCTTCGCGAACAATATCCGGCTCTATATTCGATTGTTAGACATAAAGGGGATATAATTTCCACGGTGTTGGAAGATTATCCTCCTAATGTGTCTTTCAGAAGAAGTCTCGTCGGTCCTAGACTGGTATCTTGGAACAATCTACTATTACGATTATCCAAAATACAATTATCGGACGGTATTGATGTGTTCAAATGGAAATTACTAGAAAGTGGTAAATTTTCTGTTGGCTCACTATACAAAGCCTTGATCCAACCTGATATCCCGGTCGATGTTAATGATAATAATAAAATTTGGAATATGAAAATACCCCTTAAGACGAAGATATTCGCTTGGTATTTACGGAAAGGGGTAATTCTAACAAAAGATAATCTTGCAAAGAGGAATTGGCATGGAAGTACACAATGTGTTTTTTGTCATCAAGATGAGACAATTCGTCATTTATTCTTTCATTGTAAATTTGCTCGCTCTATATGGTCATTCATCCAAATAGCTTCTGGTTTATCTCCGCCACGTTCTGTAACCAATGTTTTTGGTAATTGGTTGTATGAAATTGTTGATAAGTACAGAACTTTGTTTAGGGTGGGAGTGTTTGCCATTATATGGTCGCTATGGCTATGTAGAAATGACAAGATTTTTAATAATATTGTGTCTTCTCCTCTACAGGTTATCTATCGAGTCACGGCTATCCTCTGTTTATGGAAGATTCTCCAACGTTTCGAGTTCCGCGACTTATTTATGGAGGGATGTAGGCGATTGGAGGACACGGCGAGGGATATTTTTTCTCAACATGGATGACCACGTGATTTGAGGATTGATCTGTCTTAGATACTAGTCATTTATTTTCATAGTGTCTTTGTGTAATATTTGTATACTTTTTACCTTAATTGGTGTATCGTGGTATCTGCATCTTGGTTATGCAGAGGCCGGGTGTAAACATTATCTTTAATAAATGCGCCCTTTTCCAAAAAAAAAAAAAGAAGCTAAGAAAGGGAACAAAAGCTGATAATCTTCCCCGCGCTCTCTCAATTGCTCTCTCCTATGAACAAAGCAAAGAGGAAGAATCATCGTTTCCCAACATGTCGAAAAGGGCCTTTGCCCTGCCTCGTGCTCTGTCCATATGTCAATTTGTCTCTTCGGGAGAGGCCTGGAGGGTGTTGACATATGGACAAAGCTAAGGGGAAGGATCACCTCACAGAAAGGTAGAATCATTGGCACTAAGCGTGGGTGAAGAAGCCAAGTAGTGGCACCGCCTTTGCAATGGAGTGTGTTTGGTCATCGGGGGAGCCGTCGCCGTCACCTGCTACAGCCAAGGAAAGATAGGAGGAAGAGGAGAAGCAGATATTGTAGATTTAGTTAGTTTAGGTTTCTAAGCTTAGCGTTTGCAATCATCCGGAATCACAGACATAAGCACAATAACATCATTTGTGAAGGCCCAATAATTCATCGACGGTTAGTTCCTGAGAAGCATGTGCCCATTCGCACACGGTTCGCAAAACCATGTGCGCAACAGAGCCTCATGGCCCGCCTTCAGGTAGCGATGGTTCGAATCATGGTGTGTAGAGGACCCATTTTGGCCCATGCTGCGGAGGACCCATTTCACAACCAGTAGCCATGGCCCATGATTCAAAAAAACGTATATGTCTCCTTCCCACAAAGGAAAATAAATAATAATACTAAGTACTAAAAAAAAAGAACCCCCCACTCCCCCAAAAAAACGAAAGGAGTTCCATATCAAATCCTAAATATATGGTGTTGCTCTACACTGTGGATGTCACACGGCTACCACTGCAAGATATTATCATTTCTAGAGACCGTTTAGAAGGCTCAGCTCGGCTAGCAGCGATGAAGAGCAGTAGCACGCTGGTGGTGCTCCTGGTTGTGCAGGCCGTCCTGGCCACGGGGATCCTTGCTGAAATTGTTGCCTGGTCTAACTGCTGAGTGTCTCTAAGATCTCAGTGATCCTCTGATCTCAATGAAATTGGTAAGTACGACCTGCGCGTGGCGTGGTGATCAGATATCTCTGAAGCGCGTGTCAGGGGGATGGGTAAGCTGTCTTGCCTGTCGTAGATCTCCCCTGTGGTCGCTACCCGTCCACTTGCGATCTCCACAAAAAAGATCCCGACAGATAGGCGCATGGCTCCATCACGCGTGCCGGCCTGTCCGACATGGACGCAGAACTTGTAGTAGTAGATACGCAGTTTACACACCGCCGCGCGTGAAACTGAAACCGAGCGAGGAAACATGAGCTACGAACGATGAAATCCTATTTCCTTTGCCTCATTTTCATTTAGGAATAGGTAATCGGTGTGCCGTTACCGTTCGACATGGCCGTGTAGCCACACTGCCCAGTCAGCGGACATCACACGGCTAACACGGAATCATCATCGATCGCTTTGGTAAATTATAAGCCATATATATATATCCGTATTGTGAAATGGCAACAAATTCAGAACGACCGACACTGTCCCATCCCAGGGCGCAGCGAACGAGCGCCTCCTCGTGTTCACTGCAAACACGAGCCTCCTACATAAAATTCATCAGGAAGTATAGGTGTCGGGCAGACTGAACTCCGAGAGGGGCATCTTGCCCCGCATCATCCTGCCGGCGTTCGGCATGACGTGCCAGTGGAGGACGAGCTGGACTCTCTTCCCCCGCAGGCTGCTCCCCTGCTCACACCAAATTTGGATCGCGTCGTCAAGTCAAGACGAGTTCAGGTCACACTTTTTTTTTACATGTACTAATAATGTGACAGAAATGAGCCAAGAAACGCTGAAGCTATACCTGGTCGATCAGAGGGTACTTGCTCTTCACCTCCACTTGCACGCTCGCGTGCTCTTTGTCAGGTATTACGCGGTCCCATAACGAAACCTGACAGATGGAATAACATGAATACATGCACGATTCGACCAACCCCTACTGTTTTTCTTTTCGGAAACAAGTACTAGATGCAAAGTTTCACTTATTGGCAAAATAAAGGAAGATGCTCCGAGTGATGAATAAAGTGCATGCTACCAAGATAAGCCTCTACGGGTGGTAGGTGGTAGTAAGATACAAGGGCTAATGTGTTGATCAGAAAGTCTAGACATCTTTCTAGAGTGTATAGTCCTCCTGCGGGTTTTTTCACCCAGAAAAATAAAAACAGTGTGCTGCCTCTGCTTCAAATTATATGGCACGTTTTCGCCAATTTCAGGATGACAGCGCAGGTCAAAGCAGTTATTCATACTAAGGTGATGTCAAGAAGGTATACTTGGTATGTCAAGCTAGTTGCTTACAGCAAGTTGTGTGTTCCTGAAAGATACAGCTACTAACAAAAACAATATGTTCACCAGAATAATATAGGAATACCAGCATACCTGGTTCAGGGAGTTCTTAGAGTTTTCATACTCAGCGGTCACGAAGACAAAGACCTGGTAAGAAAATTAAGTTAGTAGTTACTCATGATGTGAACTGGAGCTAATATCTAACAGCGTCATCTGAAAATAATATTCAGGGTAGTACTGATATGGACTGTGTATTATCCACAGTCAAATATATAAGCCAATAACATTTAGTGGCTTGTCAAGACCGTCCTGGCAATAGGATTGTATACGTGGTGTGGCGTCAGGCGGCAATCAAGTTGTGCTCCTGAATTGAGCACATTGATAATAAATTGCGTAACATGATGTATGTGCCTTCAAGTCATTGGCTTGGCTGGTAACGGTGAGAATAATCTATGAGGGCGTATTTCCTTTCTTGTTTCTTCTGAAGATACATGACATATTCCTGTTATGTACATTCTGTAGTATGCTTCAGGTATTGAAAAAGAAATAGGTAACACTTCGTAGAAGTAAAATGTAAAAATAATATTTTACTTCATTTAATGTTGGCTCAGTTACTGCATACGTTCCAGTTGAGAAACATTACTTGTGATATACATCGAGAACACGGATGTCTGTCTGTCCATTCCATCCCTGCCACCCAAAAAGCCCAAACGGCTAAGCGGACAGGCCGTAGGAAAAAAGCGGGCCTGGCGGAAAACGTCCACCTAGCCACCAAGGTCCACGTTCATCTCCCACCCTCACGTCTAGCAGCACCAAAAGATCGCCGCCGCCAGCGCCTGGCCGCCCGGCTCCCCGGCAAGCCCCATCGACGCGCCTCTTCCTGTATCCGGCAGCGGCACCTAGGCTCAGAGCCCTCTCCATCATCCACCTGTGGAGAGAGATGTCGGGCGTGGTGGAGGCAGTAGAGGAACAGGTGGAGGGCAGAAAGAAGCCGCCAGAGGAAGTGGATTAGAATCCAACGGAGGAGACAAGAAGTTAGGCGAGGGCAGCGGCACCCACATCAATCCAGAGGGCAAGGAGCAGGTATGTTCCTTCTTTCCCTCTCATTACAAGCTCATGCTCTATCGGTTGTTGTATATTCCTTCTTTCAGATGGGGCTAACTTCTTGAAGAAGATGAGTTGAATAAATTTGTGATTTTGGTTTGATGGTAGTTCATTCTTCTAGCAAGGTTTCGTCTGGCAGTCTGAAGTTTGGCCTCGAATGACAGCTTGACAGAGCCTAACCTGCCAATTCATTTGACTACTCCGGCTGCTTGTCTAGCTCAGTACTTGACTGTATAACTAGCTTGTTGCCAGTTTCTGAATCTTTTACGTACTGATATGCATCAGGCTCAATCATATTAAAGAACAACATCGGGTCTATTTCTATCAAATTGACAGAGTTATAGGTTCCAATTTTACTGACTCCAGTTCAGCAGAAGGCATGTCCTTAATTAATGGCTACAGCCCTATCTACCAGTAGCCTAGTCTAATCTAGTGAATACTATCAACTAAGCAAAACCAAACATGTGTATTTATCAAGAAAGTTACACTGACTAGCAGGTGCTCTACCAAGGAAGCGAGTGTCGTGAAGAAACTGCTGTCCGGGACGACCAAAGGTTACTAATATTACATGAATGAGTTGTGAGACACATGAATGATATAAAATGCAGGCAAAGTGCAAGCTCATGCATTTTTCATTATGGTTCTAATGCTACAAACAGTTCTAATGATATAAACTTCTGTCCAGGACAACCAAAAGTCACAACGCACAATCTGACTAAACTCTAGCACTAACTGCATTACTTCTGCATGTTGTTGCTGTTGCATTGCACAAATCAACACATGCACTGTCTAAACTCTAGATATACTTCTGCATGTTATTGCTGTTGGATCCCATAAATTAGTTGTGGTTGTCTAAATTGCCCGGTGATAGCCTTTGTAACCTGCCATCTATATACTGGTCTGCTATGAATATATAGGATATGCACAACCATGTTCTACATCATTTTTACTCTGACATATGGCAAAGTCCATAGATATTCCAGTTAATTTTCATAATGCAGCATTAATTTGTAAACTACTTAAATAGCTAGTTTGGTTGTGAAATATATAGTTAGTTATTGATGAATGCTCTCATATAATCAAATTGCCAACTTGCAGTGCTAGAGATGGGAGTTATACAAACTGTGACAGAAAATAAGTAGCTTGCGGAACTCAAACAGGTAAACATAAGGTAAAAAATGTTGAATGTGTCAAAAAAAAATATTCTCATTTGATAATCGGCTTCTAATATCAGAATTTTTCACTACTAGAATGATGTTTACTGTATATATCGTGTGCTAACTAGGCCAAAGATGGGTATGAAATGACAGTAACAGCAAAGGATTCTAGCCTCTGCGTCTGTTAACTTACAACTAATTACTCCAGGAACGGGATCGATGCTCAAGTTTTATCTACGTACTTGTTTGACTAGGGCCTTTTACAATGCTAGCTGTGAAAAGCATCAGCGGCAGCGGTTTAAAGGCTAGCTGCATAGCAGCGGCGGCTGGTCCGCCTACGTCCGCCGGCCACAGTGGCAACCTAATTAGCGGACGCGGGCGCCGCTAATCCCGCCACTTAGCGTTAGCGGATGACAAGGCTGAAGCGGACGCGCCAGCGGTCTGTCCACTTGCATCCTGAAGTATACATCTATTACATCATTGATGAGGCCCAGAGAAACCTACATGTGCTCAATCTACTGAGCATCTACATGTTCAGAACATTGTTAAATTACAGCATTGCACGTCCTACTGAAATGAAATATCACCTGCTTTGTGTTCCATGTGAATAGCGACTCCAAGTTTGCAGATACAGTGAAAGTTAACGTCACCTGTCGCATTTTGAGTTAAACATTTGTCAAAGGCTCTTCACAGGAAGTACCATGGTACAGATCATATATTAGATGCAGGAATGATGGTAATAGCATCTGTAGAACATAAAGGCAGTCTAAGAAATGTGCAGATCAATAGCTGTGAATCAACTTTCTAAATTTATATAGATGATTCCATTCAAGATATAAAAAGGAAAAATGATATCTAAAAAATACATTTATGTAGATCATGCTGTACAGCTGTATGTTAAGCCGGGGCAAAGGTTTTCGGCTAGAATTTTTTTTGTTTGGTTCCAGAGCCTAATGCTATTTGAGTATTTTCATCAAGGAAGAGAAACCACATTCACGGTTAATTTAATTAAGAAATCTTTTTTGTTAACAAGGAAAACTATCACAGCACACGATGAAGCAAATAGCTTCATTATGGCTTACAGATTCACCTATATAACCGAAATATCATTAATCCAAAGCAGATATAATCTTCTCTTTAATGAGAAAGAAGGGCTAAACCATAACACCACCAATGTATGTCACTAAACAGACAAGACTATAACAAAATAGAACTGAATATTGTCCTATTTTAGAATTAGCTACTGTTAATCAGCAACCTGTCAACCGGGTAATGAAAGACTATGAAACAGGAGAAAAGGAGGTAAAGTAAATGCGCAAACCTTGTCGTTCCCGTTAATCTGTTTGCGGAATTGGTTTATCTTCGTAACCTATAAGCAACAAGAATATCAATAAGAAAGTTTCCCTGTAAAATATCTGTTGTTGTTCAGCATACACCGATAAATCAACAAACTTTTACCATTACCAAAATTGTACAAACTAAAACAAACTTCACAGCGTATTAAACATTAGATCGACGCACTGGTGTATAAATACTTGATTTATCCAACAACGACACCATCTTGCAAATAACTGCATCTCGACTGGTCAGTAGATCCACCCAGGATCCAAGAACCAACTCACATCCCACCACCACTTCACCTGGATTCAGCGCAGAACTCTAAACCCTATAATTTATTTCAGCTAGCTGAGCAATTCAACATCGCTGGCAAAGTACTACGACAAATCGCAGATCACTATTACGCATCGCAACAGGTTGAAATTTCCCAATTCAACTGCAGAATGCACTAGAGAAACGCGAAGACGAAGAGGAGACGCCGTACATGGGCTTGGGCTTCGACGGAGTGGACGTGGAAGGCGTCGAGCGCGGAGGCGGCGGCGCAGGTGGCGATGAGGACGAGGGCGGCCGTCGTCGCCGCGGCCAGCAGCCGGTGCGTCCAGGAGTGCATCGCTCGGGTTCTTTTCCTTTTTCTCTACTCTACCAGTTTTATTTTTTTTCAAACAGAAAGTAGTTTTACTTCGGGGCCGATGGAGCCACGAACACGCGCTCGGGGAGCCGTCCGATTCAAAGATCGATGGATGAGACCGATGCTGGGCCACGTGTTCGCTGCGATCTGATTGGGCCACGTATGTTGTTCTCTGATGAACTGAATTCAGCGCCGTTTCGTCACAGGATTCTGTAGCATGACGAGCTGTCTGACCATGTCGCATGAACAATACAAAACTGAATTAGAAATGTATTGCAATTGCCTGGGAATCATCTTCGGTTTTGAAATGTCAATCTTTTGATAATCTCGACCAGCATTTATATTAATTTTGCAACAACAAAAAATCTTATGGCTTAGATATCACTTACAGATATATTGGATGAAAAGAAATGCATATATATGAATGATCTCTCATACAATGCGGAAAAAGTACAATGACAAAATACCCGCACATTTGTCGACCAAGATATTTTTTTTTTACAAATAGGATTAACTTAGCATATCAAACCCTGTTGTCGTGCTCCTTGGGATGGCATTTGCATACTGTCATTGTCACATATCAATAGGTCAAGCTCGTCTTAGACAGAATAAGAATCATTTGCGGAAAATACTATCTTGGGTAGATTTGAATCTTAGGTTTGGAGACAATATATCGATGCTCGCTACAAACTTGATTGGGGAAGGCGTCCGGTCTCTTCGTCTTTCTCCTCCAACTCTACTCTTTTCTTCTACTCTCGTGAACCTTATCCATGCGATGGTCCACTTATATTCTTCACGTGTATATTCGAGTGCCTCGTCGCTCTCATGCTTTGTGGCACGTCACCGGACCCAGGGTCATCTACAACCTACATTGTGTACTCCTCCAACATCGATTGTCTTACTATTGACCAAGTCACGCCACGCCGTCTTCCAATCATTTCATATCGTCAGCATCGCAAATCACCCTATATATATATATATATATATATATATATATATATATATATATATATATATATATATATATATATATATATATCCAAGGCCACTTCTGAAAGTTTCAGAAGCTATGCTATCATCTTCCCCAACCACAACATTGTACACACGGCCACGGCTATATACCATGTCTTGCCTGGGGGCATTGCTTCTTGGCTTCGCATTAGCTTTCTTTGGTCACGGGCTCCGTCCCAATTCTCTAACGATGATCCTCGGAAAAAAAACATAAGTCACACATTTCGGTGCTTAAATCAGGTGCTAATGTGGTGATCTCAACCAGGCCCGTCTCCAGGATTTGGGGGCCTTGGTGCGACTTATAAAAGAGGGGTCCTAATTTTTGTTCGAACTACAACTTTATAATGTAATTTTCCGTACAATGTTTGGAAATATATAAATTAATCATTCTAAAAGATTAAGTATGGCACTAAAGTAACATACTGGAACTACATGTCATTCTTATTTTCAGCCCCTTGTACAATCAGATGACTCCATTGGACAAAACTTATCATATCAGATTTTCCTACCATGATTCATGGTAGAAATAATCTACTATACCTTTTGACAGGTTCGTTTTATTTCTTTCAGCTGCTCAAGGTAGCAATCTAGACAAGGTAGCAATCAATTGCAAAGTACAAAAGACTTGCTTTTCTGCATCTTGAAATTGCACTAGCAGACCAAGAAACATTTAGCTACTATAGGAAGAATCACTGGTTGATGGACAAAGATCATATGGATTTGTAACTGGATCTTGTAATAAACTATACCAGCAGCGGCGGCTCATACCTGCACGGTCCAACAAGGCGCAATATTGTGCTGCAGTCCTGCTCCTAGGCCCCTCTATCGATCTGCCGGCTTGGACTAGGAACAAGAAGAGAACAACGATCGGGGGACGGGGGCACGCCGGCACGATGCGAGCTGAGCGTAAATTGAACGAATTGGCGATGGGGATTTTGGCAGTTCTCTGCTCGAACCGGGCCACACAAGCATGAGAAGAGAAAATAGCGCTGGGCTACATGTATTCGGGGGCCCTCTGGAATTTGGGGGCCTGGTTCGATCGATCACTTCGAACATGCCCATCGACGGGGCTGATCTCAACGTTCCACATATCATTCAGGAAAAATTAAAAATAAAGTTTCCCATCAAAATTTTGTTTTGATATTATACTTTCATCGTTGCCACATGACCTTACAACATTATTCGCCTTTGGCACGGTCCATGTGACGGTCCACTTGTATTCATGCGACGGTCCACTTATATTCTCCACGTGTATATTCGAGCGCCTCGTCGCTCTCAAGATTTCTGGGACACTGCAGGCCAAACATCGCCGGACCTAGGATCATCTACAGGGCCGGCTCTAGGGCATGGCAGCCTTGTGCAACGGCCAAGGGCCCATGCCGGCAAGGGGCCCATTACTACTTAGTTTTCTATACTATATCACCTACACATCCGTGGAAAAAATAGAAGGCCCAGTAAAACCGGTCATAACCTTTCTAGAAACTGAGACTGACTCACACGCCATCGTTAGCTATAGCGGCCCCGCCCGACGATCCACCGATCTCGATCGGTCTCCTCGTCTCTGTCTCTTCGTCTCCACCGGCCAGCGCACGCGATAGATCTCCTGACTATTCGTCTCTGCCTCTCTCCTATTCGTCTTTAACAAACCGGCTCTGTGCTCTGGCCGATCCACCGATTTCGATCGGTCTCCTCAAACCAACAGCCGGTCGATCGCTGGTAAATCCCTCGTGTGTATCCTCTGCAGGCCTGCAGTGCTGCTGCCTCGTGTAATCAATCTTGCCCTTGCTTGCAGGATAGCATTAGGGTTCTATTGTTAATTCTTTATGTAATATATACTCAATTTCCTCACAATTTTAGATGATATTGGCAGGATATACTACTTCTTCCGTCCCAAAATATGTGGCTTGGGTTGTCTAAATTTAGACGTATCTAAACACGTTTTAGTATATATAGATACATGTGAATTTAGATAAACTGAAGTCACTTATTTTAGGACGCATGGAGTACTTGTTATATTTTGAAACAAAAAATATGTGTTTGGATGTTAATTTTTCTAAAGTATCTCTACTATATAAAAAGTCTAGAGGTGGTTTTCGCTTGTTATAGTTTTTGTCCGTCGCTTATGCCGATCGCTCGAAAAGAATCAGTCTATGATTCTTTACGGACAACAACTCAGGTTGATCGGGTTTGGCGTTGGTAGCGGTCTCATCCGTAGCAACGCACGGGCATTCAGCTAGTATATATATATATATATATATATATATATATATATATATATATATATATATATATATATATATATATATATATATATATATATATATATATTTATCTATAATTTTAGCTATATTTATAAATATATTAATCTTAGGGCCCATGTGTCAACTTCGTACAAGGGCCCTGCAAAACATAGAGCCGGCCCTGATCATCTACAACGTACATTGTGTACCCCAGGTCACGCCACACCGTCTTCCAATCTGATAGATAGATTCAGAGGCTACGTGAACATCTTCCCCAACCACTACATTGTACACACGGCCACAGCTATAAACCATATCTTCGCTGGCAGCATTGCTCCTCGGCTTTGCATTTGCTTTGTTTGGTCTCTTGGCTCCGTCCCCGATTCTCAAATCTCTTAGGATGATCCTCGGAGAAAAAAAACACAAGTCACACTTTTCAGTGCGTTAATCAGATGCTAATGTGGTGATCTCAAGGTATTTGATTGCATGAGGTTGGATGTTACAATTGCGACAAGAAGATAACGAAGAACGAAAACGAAAAACACAGCAAAGGGACACAGATTTAACGTGGAAAAACCTCTTCAACAAAGAGAGAAAAAAACCACGGGCGCCAGCCAGCAAAACTTCACTATATCGAGGAGTGTTTACAAACGCCGGGGATTTCACAGATGCAACTCATCCCAACCGGCGGCTTACGAGGGGTTTATATATCAGTGGAAACCTAGGTCTTCGACGATCCGTACCGTACCAATTACACTCGGCCCAAGCCTCCGGCGACGGGCCTCGCTCCACTCGTCAGAAGTTGGCCTATACTTTATAGAATTTGGATTAACATATAACATTGGAGAGTGTTACGTCTTTTTTTTAAAAGAGCATATATTAATATCACAAGGACATCAATTACACTCAGCCTCTGCAACAACGCATGCCCTAGCGGCTCTACGGATGCACACAACTCAGAAAAAAGAAAGAGAAATTACAAAGAAGAAAAATCCCGCTACAGAGAACTAATCCTCAAAGAAACGACAGTGACACCATCAGAACAACACCAGTAGTCCTCCACTCCAATAATAACGCCTTCAATAAGGAAACAAAGGTGCCAAGCGCTGCTGTTCGACCAAAGGTCATAGGTTTTCACCCTGGAGAAAGTCCTTACTCACAAAACAATGTCTTTAACAAGATCATTGCCAGACACAACCAGTTAAGGCCAGACCTTGGATTTTCACCCTGCAAGATAAGACTGGAAACTCCTATGTGTTGTCTTCCCGCACCAACAGTCGCTTCAACGAGTCTCAGATCACGCAGCCAGATTTCCGTCACCACAAGAACAAAAATCACCATCGCTACCCTCAAATTTCCGCTTTTCTGACATTCTCCGCATCTGACATCACCATGGCTCAAAGCATGGCACTTGGTGGAAACAAACAACAGAGCTTCGCACCGCTCCCGCTGAAACCAATCGGCCATAAAAACAAGGTGCGCGCGACCGAATACCTTTCGATCCAACAATCTCCAAGCATGACACGCCCATGGAAGTTCGCCGGCGGAGCCTTTCGAAACCCGCCTCCGCACTGCATCAAGGGAGGCGGATATCAAGCAGATCTTCGTTTTCATGCGAAAGAAATCAAAGGACCACCACTTTTATTAGATCCGCCATAGCGATCCCCACACCGCCGGCCGGTTCCCGGAGGACGGATCAAGCAAGCAAAAGGAAGAGAGCCAAACCGGGAACCACTAGCAGAACCGAGCCATTCAAAGATGATCCCAGCGCCACGCCTTGACCGCCTACCACGGCGCCCGCCGAGGGCCGACCGGCCTAGATGGCCCAGATCTAGTCCACGCGCACACCCAGACGATCGTCGTGGCAGCGAGGCCCTCCACACCACCAGACGCCTCCGCCAAGCCACCATGCCCACGCGACCTCCAGAAAGCGCCGCGCCGCCTCGACCCGCCATCACGCCTCCACGGCAGCCTCTCTCCAACCTTCTACGGGCGCCACCGCCCATGAGAGGACTGCCATGGCCGGCAGAGGAATCGCATGGGCGAGCCTGTCGGCGGGCGGTTAGGTTGTCCCAGTCGCCTGTGGGACGACGCGGGGTCAGGGCAAGAATACCGAGTGTTACGTCTAAAAACTTTAGAAAAGAAAATCTGGAGAACTTTAGAAAAAGCTCCACATATCATTCGGGAAAAAAAAGTTTCCCATCGGAATTCTGAAGATAGTACTCCCTCCGTCCCAAAATAGATGTTTTAAATTTTAAATAAATCTATATACTGTACTAAATAGTGTCTAGATTTATTTATTTATTTTGACAAATTGAAGACATTTATTTTAGAACGGAGGGAGTATTTCGATACCATTATACTTCCATCGCTGTCACAGGACCTTACAACATTGTTCGCCTTAAGATCCGATCCGCCTACAGGTGGATGAGCATGAGGTAGCAAGGAAATGGGGAGAGCTGAAGAGCTGGTCGCCGAACCTGAATACGGATGCGTAGAGCACCACTAGCACCGCACTACCGGAGGTAAAAAATTCCATCTTTCCGTCCAGCATCAGGTGCCATTTTTTGTCAGAGACCCCCACCAACCACTGATGGAAGGGCAAAGCAGTAAGCATCATCACCCGGCCGAATCTGAAGATCCATTCGCCGCCGATCGAGTTGACATCCACGCTTGCCACGCCACAAAGCTGCACGATCCAAGCACGGGGATAACTAACATATGCCTGTCGTGCAGCATTATCGCCGATGTTTTCACCCAGAGGAATTCCTGCCTGCATCTTGGCCTACTATTTTTTTTAGAAAAAAAAATATATTAATACCACAGGGTTACCAATTACATCCAGCCTCTGCAACAACGCATGCCCTAACGGTCCATCGGATGCACACAGCCTAGAAAAAAGAAAGAAAAATTATAAACAAGAAAAAAGTCCCGCTACAGAGAACTATTCCTCAAAGCAACAACAACGACACCATCAGAACAACATCAGTAGTCCTTCATTCCAATAACAACGTCTTCAAGAAGGAGACAGTGTCCAAGCGCCGTCGTTGCTCGATCAAAGATCATAATTTTTCACCCTGGAGAAAGTCCTTGCTCGCAAAACAATGCCTTCAACAAGGCCATTGCCAGACACAACCAGTTAAGGCCAGACCTTGGATTTTCACCCTGCAAGATAAGACTAGGAATTCCTCTTGTGTTGTCTTCCCGCACCTACAGACGTTGCTACGAGTCACAGATCACACAGCCAGTTCTCTGTCGCTACAAAAACTGAAATCACCATCGCTACCCTCATATTTACGCTTTTCTGATATTCTCCGCATCCGACTTCACCATGCCTCGAAGAATGGCGCCTGGTGGGAAAAAACAACAGAGCTTCGCAACGCTCCCGCTGAAACCAAACGGCCAGAAAAACAAGGAACGCACGACCAAATACCTTCCGATCCATCAATCTCCAGGCATGATACGCCCATAGGAGTTCGTCGGCGGAGCCTTCCGGAACTCGCCTCTCCAGCCAAGATCCACGAGGACCAACATCAAGCAGATCTTATTCTTCGCGCGGGAGAAACCCTAGGACCGCCACCATTATTCAAGCACACTAGCAGGCCCCCACGCCGCCGAACACAACAGCGAAAGAAAAGGCAAGACAGCGCCGAGAGGAGTATCAGATCAGACATAGAGGACCAGATCGAACCCATCTCACATCGTGCCTCGCGACCTCACTTTGCGGCTCCGGCTGGCGCCCACCATGGCCAGACGGACCATGGCCACGCCTTGATCTCATCTGTCAATCAGGGTTAGAAGGCTGATCTAGGTCTTCCAAAGGGATCCCCAATTCCAGCGCCTCCACCACCAGATCACCACCACGGGGAAACGCCATCTCTACCCCGACGCAGGGACGCCGCCCGTGTTGCAAGAATGGCTCGCCACCCAGACGGCAAGTAGGCCAACGATCACGCCGCTGCAGGACGCCGGAGCAGGAGCTCCCTGCGCCACCACAACGCCCCGAAAGAGACCCGCACAGGCCCGCCAGGACCTAGATCGGGCCCAACCGCCATGCAGAACTAGGGGCCAGCGAGCAGCCAACGCACGTGCCAGTCTGCGCCATGCCCTCCGCTCCGGCCGGACCTCCCTGCGCCGTCATACGCCGCCACGGATCACCTGGCCGAGATCCCTCACGACGAGGCACGCGGGGAGAGCCCGCCCATCGCTCATGAAGCTTCGCCGGCCGCCCTCCCACAGAGGCGGAGAGAGGCGGAGGAGCCTACTACCGTAGGAGGGAGTACTTGTGGAGCACAGGGAGAGGGCAAAGCAAGCATACGACGGCCGAGCCACCGCTCCGCCGACAAAGGTCAAACGAAGATGAAGGATCGATGAGGAGAGGACACGACAAATGAGCTCCACAAACCGACACCTCACCGATCGATCGATTCATATATATAAATAAAGGGTCGCGTTACGCGTCCCCGGGATCAAATCGATCCCCGGGTCGACAGACGACACGATCGATCGAGACCATCCGCCGGTCAACGCTTCCCGACTCTCCCCGCCGACTTCCCCAGCAAGAAAAAACCACGCCCACTAGAGAGATCTGGCAGATCGTGGTCCTCGAACTCCGTACGCGTCAAGAATAACGGTGCCGATGGACCATCGACCGTGGCGTCGGATAGACACAGTTGCGTGGCGGAGGTTACCGCGGAGAAGACGTGGTTACAGAGCAACAACGGCCATCCCTTGTAGCGCCTTCCTCCGCTTGTAGTAAAGGCGTCGCCGTGGAGAGCACACCGTCACCGGAGAAGATGTGTTCCGGAGAACTCGACGTCGTGCATCTGTAGCAAGGTGGTGTGCCTATGTAGCAAGACAATTGTGTTGATGTAGCAAGCGCCAACTGTTAGCAGAGCGTCATTGCCGGGCGTAGCGCCTCCACCAGAAGCAGACGCCGCCGAGCAGTAATTTCACCACCTTGTAGAAGATTGTCACGCTGGTAGCAGAAAGCACGCCGCCATCGGTAGCAAAAGCCACCGCCCATGGTGTGCTTCTTCAACCAATACAAATAGTAGCAAGGCCGGTGTGCCTATGTAGCAAGACATGTGTTGATGTAGCAAGCGCCAATCGCTAGCAGAGATCACGCCGCACCGCCTGTAGAAAGAAGGCCACGACTACGTAGCAACCCCACCACCCTTAGAAGATTGCCACGCTAGCAGTAGCACCGCCGCCATCGGTAAAAGCCACCGCCCATGGTCGCAGAGGTCTCCACCCTTGTAGCAAGCGCCACACTGTAGCGTCCGCCCGCACTCAGAAAGTGTGTCCGTCACACAGAGTGGTGGTCCGTCACCGTAGAGCAGTCCACCATGCCCTCAGAAAGGTGTCCGTCAAGGCCATAGCAGTGTCCGCCATGCCCTATAGCAGTCCGCTACCATGTAGCAGTCCGCCGCACTCAGAAGCAAAGGGAAGAACCGGTGGGATCAGATGGTTCAAAGGCCGCCGAACCAGAAGAGCCCTTTCTGGCGGCGGGATCTAGTTGCCTTCGTGAGAAAAAGTAGAGGATGCGATGGCCGGTGATTTTATTTTGCAGCGCGCTGTTTCTAGAGAGAGAAAGAACAGATGATGCGATAAGATAAAAACGGTTGTTGGAGCTGGACTCCGTCTGCGCGTGCGCGTGAGAGAACCCGGGGATGAAACGTTTTTATCCCCGGGGGAATCCTATCATTTTCCTAAATAAAATAAAATAGGCCAATAATGCGTGGAAGCGCGCCTCAATTCCTCCGTTGGTCCAACTTGGCTGCCTACTGGCTCTACTCGGCAGTGGAGTAGTACTTCCCCGGAGAAGGTTTTGACTGAGGCCAGGACCCACCCCAGGTCGCCTCAGCTCGCCAGTGCGCGGCGCGTGTGTCACGGGGCTCAAGCCTCTCGGGCCCTACAGGTAGCCACGTGACGGCGACCTCCACTGGACGCTCGGCAGGAAAGAAAGAAGAAAACGTTGCGGCAACGGGCGGAGTTCACCACGCACGCACGCACATGAGAGTAGTAGTACGTCCACCGGCAGGCAGGCAGGCAGCTAGTCACACGGACTTTACATTGCCTAACCTAGCCAAAGACGAGAGGTAAGAGCAAGTCCAGGAGGAGCCCTATATTTTCTCCCCTATATCTCTCTTTAGGGGCTTCCCCTAAAAAGATACCTCCCCTATAATTTGTTTATTTCCAGCAGCTCCCCTATATACTCCCCCCTATATCACATTCACATCTATTTTATCAATATTTCATAACTAACTTTATGAATGATTATTTTTATAAACGCAATATTCCAAATGACTATATGCAACGGCTACTTTTCGACAAGATTATTTCCAACGGCTAGTTTTCCAACGGTGCTATTTTTAACAGCTAGTTTTCCAGGTCCATATATACAGGTACATGCCTCTCAGATCTCTCACGTATTCTTGGATCTTCCATATATATATTTCTCTCATTTTGTATCCTCGCCCACAACGAAATGAGTCGCCACCGGAGCAAAATTGCTACTGTTTAGACAAGTTGTCTCAGCTAGCAAAATTGCAGAACAGCAAACAAGAATCAACAATATTGTAAGATCATCATACTAATATACACTTGACTTAAAATTGACAGAAGTTGACATCAATTTTCATGGGGAAATTGGACATCAGTTTAACAGATATTGAACAACAACTAATACAACAAGCTATATTGTACCACATCAGTGAAAAACAGGAAACCGTTGTTCATTACCTAGCAAACATCCAGTATAAAAATCATAAGCGGTAGCATGGCACAGGAAGTAGTACAGCTAAAAAAAACCCAGGTCGCGTGCATCACAGAAAGCTTCCTAGGCCGCGTACGCCAGCTCTCCCAGGCAGCGCACACGCGAGCTCCACCGGCAGCGCGCACAGCAAGCTCGCCCCACACGGCGCGGACGCCGAGCTTCCCTGGCCGGCGGGAACGACAACCTCGCCCCAAGCTGCGCGCGTCCAGCTCCTCTCCTCTTCTCCTCGCCGATAGAGCGCCATGACTCGGCCGCCGCGAGGTGCCCCTCCCCTCCTCTCCTGGCCAGCCCCTCCCCTCCTATCCTGGCCACGAGGTGCCTCTCCCCTCCTCTCCCGTGCCGTCGCGGTTGGCATGCGTGCGCCGCCCTGCCATGGATGCCTGATTTGGATCTTGATTTGGAGAAGAAAAAAAGAGGCCTCGACGAACCTGGTGTCAAGCTCGTGGAGCCGATGGCGGGAGGGAGTCTTCCAGCGGGAGCAGTTGCTCGCATCCACGGATTGGGGGCACCTCCGTCGCCCCGATTCGTAGGGGATCTGGAGGGGCTGGGTCGGGGAGGCGGAAACGTCGGGGAGGCTGTAGGGGTCCTCCTGGAGACCGTTTTTTTCTTCTCTCTCCCGGGGAGGTTATTGGGCTCCTCCTGGACTTGCTCTAAGGACACAGAGCACATGCCGGTAAATAACCGCGTGGCGTGGCTGGCTGGCACCTGTAAATCTTTCATGTCTTGTCAGCACTTATAAATCGATCGATCGAAACTAATAGCACAAGTTTACCACGGCTGTTGACGGTCTCCGTTAAGCTTAGCGAAGATACGACGACGACGACGACACGCGGTGCAAAGCTATGCTCTCTCTCGGGAACTTGGACTATCCATCTCGCGACTTCTATCTTGCGGAGATTATCATACTCCAGTATTGGATTAGTGGTGGCTACAATTTGACGTGATGTCACTGGGGATGGGGACTGTCTACCGGCACGGGGACACGCGCCGGCCACCGGACGGCCGCGTCAAAACCGGCTTGGATCCGTAATCCGATGTCCGACGCGGCGGCGGCGGCGGTGTAATGTTTGCTCCACTCCACCAGCTGATCGATCAATGATCAACTGATCGTGTACGCGCATTAAAACTCCCAGGATCGCAGTAACTGTTGCGCCATGCATGGAGCGGTCGATCTCGATCTGCCGTGCGGTCGCGTCGCCATCGATCAGCAGCTAGCGGCCGGCCGGGGATATGAATCCCTCCCTCTCTCTCTCTCTCTCTCTCTCTCTGAAGAAGATTCAACGAACTACACACATCGAGCCGAGTGGCCAGTGTTGACGATGACGAGTAGCCCGACGGGAACCGATCGTGCCACCGAGACAACAGTGACGTGGCGCCTTCACGGAAGCTTCAACTGATGCAGTGGTGGAACGAGACAAGCGGGGCTGTTTTTTTTTTCCATTGAGCCGGGGGCCCTACCCAGTGTATATACCAAATTTCGATGTGAAAACGCACAGGTTGACGTGCCCTTTCTTCGATCGGGTTGACAAGTCGTCCGTTGCGGCCACTAGTGCCTTTGCTAGCTCTGCCATAGACATACTGAATGCAAAACCTACGGAATGCCGAAATCTTCTTAGCTTGATCGAGCTTGCGCCACGTAGCCGCAACGCGAGACGGCGGGAGTGACGTCCCATGGAACAAAAATCCGTTGCGCCAGCCCGCCGAATCGAGCTACTCCGTAGTACTATTAAATTAGCGGCTAGGCAGGCTCACACTTCACGGCGCACACACCGTGCCGATACGAACTGTAAGAATGTATCGAGAGGCAAACGAGAGACCAAATGAATGGAAAGAATCAAGTGTCTTTATTGATGAATGAATCAGTATATATACAGGGAAAGGTCGGTTCTGAGAATGTCGGTTCCAGGAGACAGCGCTCCAGGAATCCTAACTGCCTGACGGTTCCACATATGTGGGATTACAGGAGAGGGGATTAACCCTTAATTAACTACGTTTAATTAATTCTAACACTCCCCCTAATCACCGCTTCACTGTAAGATCCATCATCTTGATTCAAGTCTCCTCCAAAAACCCTGTGGGAAAAATATGAGGAGTATGGTAGGATATGCTGTTAAAACTCCTTCAAAAACCCTGTGGAAAAATAAGGAGAAAATGACACAGCATATAATGATTATCGCCTCTATTAACTCAATATGAAATAAATCCATAGAATCTAGAGGTCAATAAATATGTCGTTTATACCATCTTAAAAACCCCGATGGGGAAAACGGATAGTATGACATATGATCTTATGTTGATATTACCTCATTAAAAACCTTAATGAGAACCTGTAAAGTAAACTCATTTAAGGGAAAAAGAGTGTAATATAATGCTTTGAACAGGAATAGTTCAGGAAGATACTCCCCCTGATTCTTGCAAATCTCGAAGCCGTCGCATACCGATTCCATGAATATATTTCTGGAATGTTGAAGTTGGTAGAGACTTCGTAAACAAGTCGGCGAGATTATCACATGACTTGACTTGCAAGATGTTTATTTCCCCACTCTTTTGGAGTTCATGAGGATAAAACAACTTTGGAGCAATATGCTTAGTGATATTGCTCTTGATGTATCCTGTTTGCATCTGTGCAACACAAGCCGCATTATCCTCATAGATAATGGTGGGTGATTCGATAGAACCAATTCCACATGACTTTTGTATGTGGTTTATCATTCTGCGAAGCCACACACATTCGCGCGATGCCTCATATAATGCAATTATTTCAGAATGATTGGTAGAAGTGGCAACCAGAGTCTGTTTCGAAGACTTCCATGATATAGCAGTTCCACCATGTAGGAACACAAAGCCGGTCTGCGATCTGGCATTATGGGGATCAGATAAGTAGCCGACATCGAGTATCCGATCATATTGGAGTCCGATTTCTCTGCGAAAGTATAGGCCAAGATCCTTTGTGCCTTGGAGATATCGAAGACATTCTTGACTCCGACCAATGGCGTTTGGTGGGAGCTGCTACTGTCTAGCAAGTAGATTCATTGCAAATGCGAGGTCGGTCTCGTATAATTTGCAAGATACATAAGCGTTCAATAGCACCGAGATATGGAACCTCGGGTCCCAACATCTCTTCTCCATCATCCCTTGGCACGAAAGGATCTTTCCCTACGCCTAGAGAACGAACCACCATGGGAGTTTTAGATGGATAGGATTTGTCCATATTGAATTTCTCCAATATTTTACGGATATAGGCAGCTTGGTGTACCATTATTCACGAGGGAAGGTGCTCGAGTTGGAGACCCAAGCAAAATTTGGTTTGACCCAAATCCTTCATCTCAAATTGTCTTTAGATGATTGCGTGCTTCATCAATATCTTGTGCGTTACCAATGATGTTGAGATCATCGACATACACGAAATGATGCAAAATCCTAAGAGGACTTCTTGATGAAGACACATGGACATCATCATTGTTGGAGTAACCCTTCTGAAGAAGGAACTCACTAAGTCGGTTGTACCACATCCGTCCCGACTGTTTCAAGCCGTATAAAGACTTGTTCAGTTTTATACAGTACATGTTGCGTTTAGCGCTTGCATTCGGGACAGAGACTCCGTCAGGATCCTTCATGTATATGTACGAATCTAGTGACCCGTAAAGATATGCGGTCACGACGTCCATCAACTGCATAGATAGACGATTTTGCACCGCCAAAGATATAAGATATCGGAAAGTGATACCACTCATTACTGGGGAATATGTCTCATTGAAATCAATGTCGGGTCTCTGCGTGAAACCCTCGTACTCTGAGCCTCGCTTTATATCTCACCACCTCATTGTTCTCATTCCGTTTGAGGAAAACCCATTTGAATCCCACAGGAAAACATTGGGAGGTGTTGGTATTGCTTCGTGAATACCTTCCTTTTATTGAGCGAAGCAAGTTACGCTTGTATTGCTTCCTTCCATTTAGGCCATCGGAGCGTTTCTCACACTCAACAATAGTCCTTGGATCATGATCATTGAGAAGGGTATCGAATTGTAGCGAAAAATAAGTGTCGACAATCGTAGACTTACGGTTGAATGATTCTCCGTAATCGATATAGTTGGTGGATATCTCATGCACCCTTGATGACTCTTCGTGATTTCCCAATACGCGTGAGTCTAGGTGTCCCGATGTCCCAAATGTGTGTGCAAGCTGGGTTGTGGAGGTTGCCCTTCCACTGGGTGTATACTATCCATAAGGTGTTTGTCAACGTTGAGCTGACTTGCATTTACTGATTTGGAGGATTTTTTCCTCTCTCTCCTTTGTTGCTTGCGAGAAGCAGGTTCCGGGTCAGTGGCCGTACTACTCCCCCTCTTCTTAGGATCAGGGAGTTGAGTGGTTTTTGTTGGTACCTCCACTCTTTCGGGCATTTCGCCAGTTTGTGATTTAGTAACACCTTTTAGATCAAGAATGAATCGCGATTATTTGCAAGATGTTGCAAATTGATAATTTTCGAACTTGGAGTTCGGTCTCTTGGGTACGTGGATCGAGAGGTTGAAATGGCGATAGCATTCCAATCAATTTCCGGGCATTCTTTACGGTACTTGAAATCTCCCCTAATGCCGGAAAATGTTCCTCATCAAATATGCAATCAGCGGACGGGTGTGAATAGATCCCCGAAGGGGTTCCAGTACTTAATAATCGACGGCGATTTGTACCCACATAGATCCCTAGTTTTACGTGTGGGCCCATGGATGTCCGTGGTGGTGAGATCGGGATGTATGCACATCCGAACTTACGCAGATGGGAAATCTGGGAGGATTTCCACGCACCAATTGCGGAGAAATCTTGTGATATGCGAGGTCGCAATTGGATTAGGTCAGCGTGTAAAAGCGTGACCCCAACAAGTTGGCAAGCTGCAATTCATTAACAAAGGTCTTGCAATGAGTTTGATCCTCTTTATTAGGGACTCACCAAACCATTTTGAGTGTGGACATATGGAGCAGTCTTGAACTTCAATTCCCAAGGCCATGCAATAGTCATTGAAGGCGCGTGAAGAGAATTCTGCAGCATTGTCCATGCGAATTGATTTAATTCGACTTTCGGATAATGGGCCCAGAACTTAATTACTTCCTCATTATCTTGGCAAATGCATGGTTTCGTGGAAAGAAGACACACATGTGACCATCGTGTGATGCGTCTATCAAAACCATGAAATACGAATGGTCCGGATAATGGTTGGATAGGACCACAAATATCACCTTGAATTCGTTCAAGGAACTCAAGTGGTTCAACTTGTATTTTGAGGTGCGAAGGTCTCAAAATTAGCTTCCTGTGGCACATGATGTACACATAAAGTCCGATGGTGAGAATTTTGACTCATGCAAATTATGACCAATGGAATTGCTAGTAATCTTCGCATCATCCCGATGCCGGGATGGCCTAAGCGATCATGCCAAGTTTGAAATGCGTCAACATTTTGGAAGATTACCTTGTAAGCAACATGTTCTACGGGCTTGATGTACGTATAGTATAGTCGGACGACGAGAAGGAATTTTTTCAAGTACTTGCTTGCCATATCCGTTATCTTTTGTGAAGCAGATATTCTTCTTTGTTGTCTTCATGGGTTTCAATATGAAAACCATTCTTACGGATATCTCGATAATCGATTAAGGTACGTGACGATCGGGATACAACAAGGCATCCTCAATTGTCACTTGTGTACCGCTTTGGGAGGGTAAATATGGCACGCCCGGTGCCAACAATTACCGTGTCGCGTCCAATGATAGTCAAAATATCTCCATTCATCTTTTGAGTCTGAAAATATTTCAACTCCTCAAGATGGAGTTTGTGGTAGCTTGTCCACAAGGCATAATTCCTCTTCCATCGGATTGTCCCCGTATAGAGCTTTTCTCGCCGGAGTTTTGCTCTCGCTGGGAGCGTGCTGATAACGTGTAAGAATGTATCGAGAGGCAAACGAGAGACCAAATGAATGGAAAGAATCAAGTGTCTTTATTGATGAATGAATCAGTATATATACAGGGAAAGGTCGGTTCTGAGAATGTCGGTTCCAGGAGACAGCGCTTCAGGAATCCTAACTGCCTGACGGTTCCACATATGTGGGATTACAGGAGAGGGGATTAACCCTTAATTAACTACGTTTAATTAATTCTAACAATCTCGCGACTTCTATCTTGCGGAGATTATCATACTCCAGTATTGGATTAGTGGTGGCTACAATTTGACGTGATGTCACCGGGATGGGACTGTTCATCAAGACGGGGACACGCCGCCACCGGACGGCCGCGTCAAAACCGCTTGATCCAGAATCCGATGTCCGACGCGGCGGCGGCGGCGGTGTAATGTTTGCTCCACTCCACCAGCTGATCGATCAATGATCAACCGATCGTACGCGCATTAAAACTCCGTGATCGCAGAATCGCTGCGCCATGCATGGAGCGGTCGATCTCGATCTGCCGTCGCGTCGCCATCGATCGGCAGCTAGCGGCCGGGATATGAATCCCTCCTCTCTCTCTCTCTCTCAAGAAGATTCAACGAACTACACACATCGAGCCGAGTGGCGGTTGGCGATGATGACGAGTAGCCCGACGGAACCGATCGTGCCACCGAGACAACGTGACGTGGCGCCTTCACGGAAGCTTCAACCGATGCGTGGTGGAACGAGACAAGCGGGCTGTTTTTTTTCCATTGAGCCGGGGCCCTACCCGGTATATACCAAATTTCATGTGAAACGCACAGGTTGACGTGCCCTTTCTTCGATCGGGTTGACAAGTCGTCTGCGGCCACTAGTGCCTTTGCTAGCTCGCCATAGACATACGAATGCAAAACCTACGGAATGCGAAATCTTCTTAGCTTGATCGAGCTTGCGCCGGGCCGAAGCCGCAACGCGAGACGGCGGGAGTGACGTCCCATGGAACAAAAATCCGTTGCGCCAGCCCGCCGAATCGAGCTACTCCGTAGTACTATTAAATTAGCGGCTAGGCATGCTCACACTTCACGGCGCACACACCGTGCCGATACGAACTGTAAGAATGTATCGAGAGGCAAACGAGAGACCAAATGAATGGAAAGAATCAAGTGTCTTTATTGATGAATGAATCAGTATATATCTGAGGAAAGGTCGGTTACGAGAATGTCGGTTCCGGAGACAAAGCCCAGAATCCTAATCACGACGGTTCCACATATGTGGGATTACAGGAGAGGGGATTAACCCTTAATTAACTACGTTTAATTAATTCTAACACTCCCCCTAATCACCGCTTCACTGTAAGATCCATCATCTTGATTCAAGTCTCCTCCAAAAACCCTGTGGGAAAAATATGAGGAGTATGGTAGGATATGCTGTTAAAACTCCTTCAAAAACCCTGTGGGAAAATAAGGAGAAAATGACACAGCATATAATGATTATCGCCTCTATTAACTCAATATGAAATAAATTCATAGAATCTAGAGGTCAATAAATATGTCGTTTATACCATCTTAAAAACCCCGATGGGGAAAACGGATAGTATGACATATGATCTTATGTTGATATTACCTCATTAAAAACCTTAATGAGAACCTGTAAAGTAAACTCATTTAAGGGAAAAAGAGTGTAATATAATGCTTTGAACAGGAATAGTTCAGGAAGATACTCCCCCTGATTCTTGCAAATCTCGAAGCCGTGACACCGATTCCATGAATATATTTCGGAATGTTGAAGTTGGTAGAGACTTAGTAAACAAGTCGTGAGATTATCACATGACTTGACTTGCAAGATGTTTATTTCCCACTCTTTGGAGTTCATGAGGATAAAACAACTTTGGAGCAATATGCTTAGTGATATTGCTCTTGATGTATCTGTTTGCATCTGCAACATGTCGCATTATCCTCATAGATAATGGTGGGTGATTCGATAGAACCAATTCCACATGACTTTTGTATGTGGTTTATCATTCTGTGGCCACACACATTCGCGATGCCTCATATAATGCAATTATTTGAATGATTGGTAGAAGTGGCAACCAGAGTCTGTTTCGAAGACTTCCATGATATAGCAGTTCCACCATGTAGGAACACAAAGCCGGTCTGCGATCTGGCATTATGGGGATCAGATAAGTAGCCAGCATCAGTGTATCCGATCATATTGGAGTCCAGATTTCTCTGAAACTGAAAGTATAGGCCAAGATCCTTTGTGCCTTGGAGATATCGAAAGACATTCTTGACTCCCGACCAATGGCGTTTGGTGGGAGCTGCGCTGTGTCTAGCAAGTAGATTCATTGCAAATGCGAGGTCAGGTCTCGTACAATTTGCAAGATACATAAGCGTTCCAATAGCACTGAGATATGGAACCTCGGGTCCCAACATCTCTTCTCCATCATCCCTTGGCCTGAAAGGATCTTTCCCTACGTCTAGAGAACGAACCACCATGGGAGTTTTAGATGGATAGGATTTGTCCATATTGAATTTCTCCAATATTTTCTGGATATAGGCAGCTTGGTGTACCATTATTCCTGAGGGAAGGTGCTCGAGTTGGAGACCCAAGCAAAATTTGGTTTGACCCAAATCCTTCATCTCAAATTCTGTCTTTAGATGATTGCGTGCTTCATCAATATCTTGTGCGTTACCAATGATGTTGAGATCATCGACATACACTGAAATGATGCAAAATCCTGAAGAGGACTTCTTGATGAAGACACATGGACAGTCATCATTGTTGGAGTAACCTTCAAGAAGGAAATCACTAAGTCGGTTGTACCACATCCGTCTCGAAGCTTTCAAGCCGTATAAAGACTTGTTTAGTTTTACATGACATGTGCGTTTAGCGCTTGCATTCGGGACGGAGACTCCATCAGAACCTTCATGTATATGTCCGAATCTAGTGACCCGTAAAGATATGGTCACGACATCCATCAACCGCATAGATAGACGATTTTGCACCGCCAAAGATATAAGATATCGGAAAGTGATACCACTCATTCTTGGAGAATATGTCTCATTGAAATCAATGCCGGTCTCTGCGTGAAACCACGTACTCTGAGCCTCGCTTTATATCTCACCACCTCATTGTTCTCATTCCGCTTCGGAGGAAAACCCATTTGAATCCCAGGGAAAACATTGGGAGGTGTTGGTATTGCTTCGTGAATACCTTCCTTTTATTGAGCGAAGCAAGTTACGCTTGTATTGCTTCCTTCCATTTAGGCCCGAGCGTTTCACACTCAACAATAGTCCTTGGATCATGATCATTGAGAAGGGTATCGAATTGTAGCAGAAAAATAAGTGTCGACAATCGTAGACTTACGGTTGAATGATTCTCGTAATCGATATAGTTGGTGGATATCTCATGCACCCTTGATGACTCTTCGTGATTTCCCAATACGTGAGTCTAGGTGTCCCGATGTCCCACCGGTGTGTAAGTCGGAGCTGGGTTGTGGAGGTTGCCCTTCCAGGGTGTATACTATCCATAAGGTGTTTGTCAACGTTGAGCTGACTTGCATTTACCGATTTGGAGGATTTTCTCCTCTCTCCTTTGTTGCTTATAGAAGCGTGTTCCGGTCAAGGTCGTTACTCCCCTCTTCTTAGGATCGGGATTTGAGTGGTTTTTGTTGGTACCTCCACTCTTCGGCATTTCGGCGGTTTCGTGATTTAGTAACACCTTTTAGATCAAGAATGAATCGCGATTATTTGCAAGATGTTGCAAATTGATAATTTTCGAACTTGGAGTTCGGGTCTCTTGGGTACGTGGATCGAGGTTGAAATGGCGATAGCATTCCAATCAATTTCCGGCATTCTTTCTCGGTACTTGAAATCTCCCTAATGCCGGAAAATGTTCCTCATCAAATATGCAATCAGCGTGATTCGGCTGTGAATAGATCCCCGAAGGGGTTCAGTACTTAATAATCGACGATTTGTACCCCACATAGATCCCTAGTTTTACGTGTGGGCCCATGGATGTCCGGTGGTGGTGAGATCGGGATGTATGCAGACATCCGAACTTACGCAGATGGGAAATGCTTGGGAGGATTTCACGCACCAATTGCAGAGGAAGTACCGTGATATGCGAGGTCGCAATTGGATTAGGTCACGTGTAAAAGCGTGACCCCAACGAAGTTGGCAAGCTGCAATTCATTAACAAAGGTCTTGCAATGAGTTTGATCCTCTTTATTAGGGACTCACCAAACCATTTTGAGTGTGGACATATGGAACAGAGTCTGAACTTCAATTCCCAAGGCCATGCAATAGTCATTGAAGGCGCCGTGAAGAGAATTCTGCAGATTGTCCATGCGAATTGATTTAATTCGACTTTCCGGATAATGGGCCCAGTAACTTAATTACTTCCCTCATTATCTTGGCAAATGCATGGTTTCGTGTGGAAAGAAGACACACATGTGACCATCGTGTAGATGCGTCTATCAAAACCATGAAATACCTGAATGGTCCAGATAATGGTTGGATAGGACCACAAATATCACCTTGAATTCGTTCAAGGAACTGAAGTGGTTCAACTTGTATTTTGAGGTGCGAAGGTCTCAAAATTAGCTTCCCTGTGGCACATGATGTACACATAAAGTCTGATGACTGAGGGAATTTTGACTCATGCAAATTATGACCAATGGAATTGCTAGTAATCTTCCGCATCATCCCGATGCCGGGATGGCCTAGGCGATCATGCCAAGTTTGAAATGCGTCAACATTTTGGAAGATTACCTTGTAAGCAACATGTTCTACGGGCTTGATGTACGTATAGTATAGTCCGGACGACAGAGAAGGAATTTTTTCAAGTACTTGCTTGCCATATCCGTTATCTTTTGTGAAGAGCAGATATTCTTCTTTGTTGTCTTCATGGGTTTCAATATGAAAACCATTCTTACGGATATCTCGATAACTGATTAAGGTACGTGACGAATCGGGATACAACAAGGCATCCTCAATTGTCACTTGTGTACCGTTTGGGAGGGTAAATATGGCACGCCCAGTGCCAACAATTACATCAGATCGCCCAGCGATAGTCAAAATATCTCCATTCATCTTTTTCAGAGTCTGAAAATATTTCAACTCCCTCAGTATGGAGTTTGTGGTAGCACTGTCCACAAGGCATAATTCCTCTTCCATCGGATTGTCCCCGTATAGAGCTTTTCTCGCCGGAGTTTTGCTCTCGCTGGGAGCGTGCTGATAACGTGTAAGAATGTATCGAGAGGCAAACGAGAGACCAAATGAATGGAAAGAATCAAGTGTCTTTATTGATGAATGAATCAGTATATATACAGGGAAAGGTCGGTTCTGAGAATGTCGGTTCCAGGAGACAGCGCTTCAGGAATCCTAACTGCCTGACGGTTCCACATATGTGGGATTACAGGAGAGGGGATTAACCCTTAATTAACTACGTTTAATTAATTCTAACAATCTCGCGACTTCTATCTTGCGGAGATTATCATACTCCAGTATTGGATTAGTGGTGGCTACAATTTGACGTGATGTCACCGGGACGGGACCGCTCTGCACGGGACACGCTACGGCCACCGGACGGCCGCGTCAAAACCGGCTTGGATCCAGAATCCGATGTCCGACGCGGCGGGCGGTGTAATGTTTGCTCCACTCCACCGGTGATCGATCAATGATCAATCGATCGTGTACGCATTAAAACTCCTGTGATCGCAGAATCGCTGGCGCCATGCATGGAGCGGTCGATCTCGATCTCGCCGCGGTCGCGTCGCCATCGATCGCCAGCTAGCGGCCGCCGGGGATATGAATCCTCTCTCTCTCTCTCTCTCTCAAGAAGATTCAACGAACTACACATCGAGCCGAGTGGCGGTGTTGGCGATGACGAGTAGCCCGACGGAACCGATCGTGCCACCGAGACAACGGATGATGGCGCCTTCACGGAAGCTTCAACTGATGCAGTGGTGGAACGAGACAAGCGGGGCTGTTTTTTTTTTCCATTGAGCCGGGGGCCCTACCCAGTGTATATACCAAATTTCGATGTGAAAACGCACAGGTTGACGTGCCCTTTCTTCGATCGGGTTGACAAGTCGTCCGTTGCGGCCACTAGTGCCTTTGCTAGCTCTGCCATAGACATACTGAATGCAAAACCTACGGAATGCCGAAATCTTCTTAGCTTGATCGAGCTTGCGCCGCCGGCGAGCCGCAACGCGAGACGGCGGGAGTGACGTCCCATGGAACAAAAATCCGTTGCGCCAGCCCGCCGAATCGAGCTACTCCGTAGTACTATTAAATTAGCGGCTAGGCAGGCTCACACTTCACGGCGCACACACCGTGCCGATACGAACCACGCCACACACACGCCCACGGCCTGCACGAGCTGCCGACCGGCTGGCTCGATCGCACCCACGCGCCACGTGTCCTAGGATCCTGTAGTGCTGTCTTCCGTTGCGTCCCATGGCCACAGTGGCTCTTCCTTTGTCGCGCTGACGTACGGCCCAACTCCGATCCACCCAACAACAGTATAGAGAGATCTTCCGTCCTTTTTCCCCGTCATTCAGTTTCCACCTGCTGTCCCGTATAGTACGTGTGTCTTGAATTGGACTAGATTTACTGGTGCGTCTTGGCGCACATCCTGGTAAACTCAACGTGACTCACTTTTTGTATAATCCCAACCAAATCAGGCATAAAACACTTTGCAGACTTTATAAAATGAAGATTTTGAGATAAAATTAGGATATCAATAGAAAATGACAATACTAAAATTTTAGGTGTGTATCATGGCACACGATCCAGTGGATTTCACACTGGTTTCTTTTGTAGAACAACAATAAAAATCATGTGCAAAAATGATACTCCCACCGATCTACATAAGTGCCGCTGATTTAGTTATTGCAGGATGAGACAACAATACATAGACGATCCAATAATATCAGACATCCATATCAAAAGGCACGTAAGCCACAAAGGATCAATGTCAAAAGGGAACTTAACTTAAGGGGAATCACGATCTTTAAAGGCCACAACAAGCAGGCAACAGAAAATGAACGGAGAATGTACCCTATTTTTGCTTTTTTAGAGAAAAATGTACCCTATTCTAGTAACAAGCAAAGATACCCTGGCTGAACTGAGCGGTGTAAAGGCATCATACTTATAAGAAAGCAGCAGAGTTCACTTGTTCCCGTGACCACGGTGAAACACCAGTTTTTTTTCTGTATATATCCAGTATCGTAGTGCGGACAGAGTAATATACCTGGAAGTGATTTTTGTGCAAACTATCCCTAGGATTAATTAAGGATATTTCTTCATTACAAAAGTACAATTGGAATATCCGTAATTCTGCCTGCTAATTGTTCTAGCAAAATGGATATGGTTTTGAGTAGCAACACTATTTTCAGGATATCAACTGTCAGTAAGTGCATGGAATGTACAAAGAAAATCACATTGATTAGAAAATACCTTGATAGTCCCCGAGAAAACTATATTGCAGAACGTTCTCCATGTCTACATAGATATATGGGAGAACACGAGTGAATGATAGTTAGACGTCAAAAAAAAGAGATTCAGGAGAACATCGAGTAAAAACAAACGATAATAACCTATAAGCCTGTCTCAAGGACAGAGAAAGAAGGATCTTTCTGAAAGGCAGGCATTCTGGAAGCTATCACAATCTCAACTTGCAGGCGCATTGCAGACCTAACATCGCAGAACCCAGTGCCATCTCAAACCTACATTGTATATCCCTCCAATATCAACTGTCTTACCATTGACTCTATCACGCCACACTTTCATCCGATCATTAATTCCATATCACCGGGCATCGCAAATCGCCCTGTATATATCCAAGGGCACTAGTGATAGCTTCAGACGCTATGTGACCATCTTCCCCAACCACTACATTGTCCACAAATCCACAACTATAAACCCTATCTTCACTGGAGGCATTGCTTCTCGGCTGCACATATCATTCGGGGAAAATTAAAAATAAAGTTTCCCATCGGAATTCTGAAAGTGGTCTTTCGATACTATTATACTACTTCCATCGTTGTCACACAGACAGGACCTTACAACATTGTTCGCCTTAAAGATCCGCGTACAAGTGGATGAGCACGAGGTAGCAAGAAGATGGGGAGACCTGAAGAGCTGCTCGCCGAACCTGAATACGGGATACGTAGCACCTGGCAGGAGCACCACTAGCACCGCACTACTGCCGGAGGTAAAAGAAAAAAATTCCATCTTTCCGTCCAGGCAGCATCAGGTGCCTGTTTTCTCTTCTCTGAGTGGCCCCAGCTAGTGATGGAAGGGCAAAGGACGTGTCGGCCGAATCTGCAGATCCATTCGCCGCCGATCGATCGAGTTGACATCCACGCTTGCCACGCCACAAAGCTGCACGATCCAAGCACGGGGATGAAACTAAGCAGCCAGTCCGAGGCCTCTGCATTATGGCACCGCCTGCATGCATCTTGGCGTACTAGTACTGTAGGAAGAGCGTACTGGGCTGGAGTGAGAGCAAAGCAAACCATACCACGCTGGCGGAGCCACCTGCTCCGCCTGACAAACCCAGGGTCAAAGAAAGGATCAGAGTTTGATGACAGATGACAGCGAGCTCCACAAACCGTACGTGCCACTGAGGACGACCGAATGATATGATACTGCGTGCCTCATTTCCTCCGTTAGTCCAACCTGGCGGGCTACTGGCTCTACTAGTATGGAGTAGCTGTGCATATCTGGTCGACCGGAGAAGGTTTTGACTGAGCCCAGGACCCACCCCAGGTCGCCTCGCCAGTCAGTGCTGAGGCCGCTCAGGTGGCCACGTGACGGCGACCCCCACCACTGGACGCTGCCGCTCGGCAGGAAAGAAAGAAAACGTTGCGGCAACGGGCGGAGTTTACCACGCGCAGGCAGTCAGGCAGGCAGCTGGCCAGAAGGTGCAAAGCTATGCTCGCTCGGGAACTTGGACACGGTAGCGGCCAGGGATATATATATATATATCTCTGCAAGAAGATTCAACGAAGATGCTAGTAGAGTACTGAATGTCCGGCCGACAATAACTCGGGTTCCAACACGCAACGGTGCGCTCTGCCGGCCGGCCGGCCGGCCGGCCGCCGTCAACTGTTCGGGCCTTTTGGCCGCGGCGTGCGTACGCGATCCACACGCATCGAGTCGAGTGGCAGATGGGAACGGCCCGTACCACCGAGAGAATATTGACGTGGCGCTATCACGGAAGCTTCAACTGATCCAGTGGTGCGCGGAGATGTTTTTTCCCATCGAGCCGGATGCCCCACCCAGCGTAGCAAATTCGATGTGAAACGGACAGGTTGGCAACTTGGCATGCCCTTTCTA
The DNA here is from genome assembly GCA_030063025.1 of Avena longiglumis. Taxonomy (NCBI): domain Eukaryota; kingdom Viridiplantae; phylum Streptophyta; class Magnoliopsida; order Poales; family Poaceae; genus Avena; species Avena longiglumis. Next base: position 566,507,390 of record CP125973.1, read on the forward strand.
CGAGCCGATTGATCGGGCTGACAAGTCGTCCATTGCGGCCACTGGCACCTTTACGACCTCTACACATGCTCATACTCGATGCAAACCTACGGGATGCCGAAATCTTGTTAGCCTACAGATCGAGGGTGTGCCGCCCGCGAGCCGCAACGGGCGCGAGAGTGACGTCCGACGACGGCCGGTCGAACTGAAAAATCCGTTGCGCCAGCCGCCGAATCGACGAGCTACGAACACCCCATGCCGATATGAACTAGTAGGCGACACACGCCCACGGCGTGCACGAGCTGCCTATCGGCTGGCTCGATCTCGATCTCTAGTGCTTGTCCCGCAGCCTTCCGGAAAATACTACTATGATGTAGCACGAGAGAGAGAGAGAGAGATCCCTGGCCGCTAGCGTTGCGGCTAATCGACGGCGACGCGACCGCCCGAGATTTCGTTTCATTTTCCAATGGCAGTAGCGCCGGCCCGAGATCTCGACTCGGAACGGGATGTCGCTGGGGAAGGGCCTGTCTAGTGCGACGGCGACACCAGCCGTTCGTGGATCGATCGCGTCAAACCTTGGATGGTCGGATCCGGATTCAATAACCTCTGATCAGCGGCATAACATTGTAGTAGTAGCGTAATTAATCGCATTAAAATCCGTAATAAGTGCGAGCCATGTCATTGATCGATCGGCCGTGCACGCGCCCTGGTTGTTTCCGCGGCGCTTGGCTCGGGTCGCCATCGGCCGTAAACAGCAGCAACTGCAATCACTCTTGCTCCAGCACGCGACGTGCATGCGCTCTGCCGGCCGCCACTGCACTGCTTTGGGTTTTTGTCCGCGGCAGGCTTGCCATCCATCGTCGAGTGGTGCGTAGCGAGTGTTGACGAGTAGTATGTAGCCCGGCGGCGACGGCGGCAGGGGATCGTGGGGGAGGAGCACGTACGAGTATTATTGAGCTGGCACGTGGTGACGTGACGTGTTTTTTTCTTTGCCAGGAAATTCAGGCCACTTGGGGAATGAGAAGGACAACTACAGTAATATATACTATACTCGGTCGACGATCAGATAGCCTGGCTAGCTTTAGCATGGCAAGTCGGACGTAGAATTGACAGGTTGTCCTGCTCCGTGTCTGTTGGTTCCACTGGTGCGTTATTAGCTACTACTAGTTCTACAACTACGCGGTCAAAAGGAACACTACGAACCTGACATTGACGTGGAGTAGGTAGGTAGAGAGAGCGTATGCCGGCCGCGCGGCGTGACGGCATGAGCTTAGCGGCGGCCGACGCGCGAGCAGACAAATTCCGTTGGTCGAAATGGCGGCCACGGAAGTAGGTTCACACCTACTCGTCCACGGTTAACCAGCGGCGCCCCCACATGGCCACATGTACTATGTAGTAAAGTAGTACACACCAGCTGCTGCTGGTGGTGGCGTGCACGAGCCGCCACAGAGCTCGCGCGCTCGTGTTCATCGATCTGCACAGCGATTCTGTTGCGCCCTACGGCAACAGTGCCGACCTAAACCAGGGTCCCATCGCCATCGATGGATCGAGCCCAACCGAAACCAGGGTCAGTCTGTCGTGTGCCGCGCACGTACGTACACGTCCTAGATCCGGAGCCACGTACGCGTGCCCCCCACGAGCGGCGACACACGACGCTGCCAGCACGGTACGCGCCCACGTTACGATCGGCCGGTCCTAGAATAGATGAGCGGCGCGCACCGGGGGTCAGATACCCATGGGTAGGATGATGGATAGCGGCACCACCTCAGCTCAGCTCAGCACCGCCGTCGTGTATTCGTTCCACGTACACGTCGCCTCCGGCTACCGTCCAAATAGCCCCCGCGCACAGACGCGCTCGCGGCCGCAGGATGATCTGCCGTCTAACCATCGCCTCATCTGGAACGAACCTTATCCCGGCCGGCCCTCCACCCCACCGTTGCCACACCACACACGAAACGGCGTGGGGGCACAGTAGGTGGTAGCACGACGACGACAACGACGACAACAGATGGGGTTCTTAGCCGTGGGCTTTGTTGAGCGCTGTGCTGCCAATTGTGTCTTGTGTCACGGCCGTTGGGGTGTTTTGGTAGCCAGCTTAGCGCAAGGCGACGTACGAGGGCCTCTGTCTGTCTGTCTGTCTGTCGCGTGCGGGCGCAGGCCAGGAGGGCGTTCGGCAAGAGACAAACACCGTGGAGAGGCATCGGCATCGGCATCGGCATCGCGGAGGTACTACTGTGGCCCGGCGCCGGGATACGCCGCCTAGTCAGCCTCAGGTATCACAGGACAAAGATAGATTAGATACACTCAGCCATCACCCCAGATCAGTCACTCCCGTACACGATGCGCTGGACATAAATCTATCTATCCAAGCGAAGCGAGCAGATCAGTAGAGTAATGCCCGTGCCCGTAAACAAATCGATCGGCTTCGCCACCGAACAGCAACTAGGAGGCACGGCCGGCCTACCAACGTATCGGATCCAGCGACATGGACCGGATTTCTTAATACACGACCTGCCCACCGCCGTGCAAACATTGCTAGATTAGCAGCACCCACCACCCAAGCATTAGCATCTGGACTCACCAACGGTCAAACTATAACCAAAAGCTGCCAAGAACCTCACAAGTTGCGTGCCAGAACACGACTCACCAGCTCTCAAACGGGACAGCATTGACGGCAAACCAGCATGTACCACCATCTCGTAGCAAGTTCTCAAAGTTTGCTAGTATAGCTTAGCAGCACGACCCAGGCATTAGTATCATCTGGACGAATGGTCAAACTATAACCAAAACTGGATCCAACCTGGCCGTGCTTTCAGAAGACTAGGATAAGATACCACCGACACCAGGAATGGTCAAAACCGTAACAAAAGTTTATATATGCACACGCATGAGAAGAACCTCACAACTCGCATTCCACAACAAAACAAGTGTGATTGATTCACACATGTGCAAATGAGACAGTTTGGACAACGATTGAGTATCTACGCAAATGGTACAACTATCACAAAAACACCCGCACATCTCGTCGATCCTGAAACAAGTCTCACGAATGGCAATCAAGCACCTTAACCATTCATGAGAAGAATAGTAGTAGGAAATACACCAATGCACAGCGTAGACACGGATCTCACGAAGACCCAAGATGTGTAATGTAATGCGAACTTATTTTTCTTTTTAATAATACCAGGCAATAGTCACAACACTGGTTCTCGGGCTACAATGTCTTAGAAGGCCAACATTTTACCAGCCAAGGACGTCTCTAACCGATCCCCAATAATAAGTGGGGGCGGGGTTAGAGGAGTAAACTTTTGAGAAACCTACAACTAACCGTATCCTCAAAACGAGAAAATGACAAAAAAAAACCCATCACATTTCAACGCGAGATGACATCAAACCACCATCTTTGGATTTTTTCAACACATAAATGCTGCTATTGGGGTCATGATGCGGAGCAGCGATCTCTCATGGTTAGCGGTCTAACCATGTTTCTCGCAGCTGGGACCCGTTGTCAGTGCGCACGTGGTAGGGGCGCGGACGGACATATCAAACGACCGTTAGTGCACGTCATTAACGCCATGATCAACGAGGGTGACCACGGTTATGCCGACGGTGGCGAGGCCAAGACAGAGACGCATGCAACATTGCAGACGAGGCATTGTTCGGGAACGATAGAAACGATGGCACTTCCATGGTCGAGGGCGTCACGGCCGCGTCGTTGGCTGCATCACTTGCGGCCTCAATTGTCGACGGCAAGAAGGTGAGCCAACAAGGCGGGGGATACACCCCCACCGAGGACAAGCTCCTATGCAAGACATGGATAAAGATTTCACAAGATCCACTATGCGGTGCCGAGCAAAAGGGCTTTGCCTATTGGAAGAAGGTGGGCAGGTTCTTCCATGAGCATAGGAAATTTGGGAAGGATGCCTTTCTCAGCGATCGAAATGATCTCTCCCTATCCAAGCGTTGGGGCACCATCCATGCCGAGTGTAGCAAGTTCCAAGACTCCTACGAGACGGTGATGAAAAGGAAAATAAGCGGGGCGGTACCGCTTGACATGGTAAAACCTCTTCCCCTCTTTGTCGATGTCTTGCATCTGCATTTGCCGGTTGAGACATTGTTGGCATCCATGTGTGTAGATCATGAAAGCAATGGAGTATTTCAAGACGGTGAATGATAACAAGGATTTCTCATTGTGCCGTTGTTGGACGGTGCTCAAGGACACCAAAAAACGGGAGACTAGATTTGCCCTTTGGAGAGAAGTGAACAAAAAGAAGGGCAAGGGCAATGCTTCGACGGGTGGCATCGCCGACCTAGACTCCGAAAATGACGAAGGCTTCGTCCCATCTGCAAGCGACGGGACTGCCGGCCGTGCCTGCCTCCCCGGTGGCCACAATACCACGAAGGCCGACCTCGTCCGCCAGGCTGGTTCCTTGGCGTTCCAGGAGACCTTGAAGCAGATCTTGTAGAAGAAGGAAGAGGCCATCACCGAGAGGGAGGAGAGGCGGCGCAAAGAGAAAAGGCCGCCGCCAAGGCCTTCGTCGACCTGCAGACGAGTTCCATTGAGCCGAAGGAGGCCAACGCCAAGGCCAGGCTGATGGATATCGAGGCCAAGGCAAAGTTGGCGGAGGCCGAAGCCAATGCCAAGGAGGCTGATTCCAGGTCTAGGGCGCCGCAGGCCGAAGCCAAGATCATGGCTGAGGAGAACGCCATCATGTTCACCGATCTGGATAGCATCGCCGACCCCGATCGAAGGGCTTGGGTTGCGAAGAGGCAACAGGCCATCAGGGCCCGCGATGCCTGAAGGACAACGGCGACGGCAGTTGCAACTTTCTGGGCAGAGAAGCTGCCATCTTTTGAACATTGTGTATGCTCTTTTTTGTATATTTTATATCCACTGGCCACTTGTTGGCGATGTGTGTGCCTTTGGCAGCGATGACCTTATTTTTAACTGATTTGCACGCCTATCCAGCCATGGCGTCAACGCCCGCCTGCGCGGACAAGTAGGTCGCGTCACTGGGCGCGGCTGACCGAACAAGCCGGACCCCCTGCCCGTACTTATCGCATCTCGACCAAACGAACACAAACGGACATTTGGGGTGACCGTATGGGTCAACCCGATAGATATGACTTAACACCTGTCCGCCCGGTGACGCGACCTCTTTTCTCTCAGAGACTCTTGCTTCTGATGAAAGGGCAAAGCATCGTCACCCATCTTGTCCGCATTACCGCCGATCTTTTGTCCCAAAGGAACCGCCTGCATCTTGACCCACTGGCCTGGAGCCTTGAGTGAGGGTAAAGCAAGCACGCTGTCTGAGTCATCTACTGTGCTTGACAAACCGGGGTCAAACAAAGATCAAAGATACTAGATGAAGCGAGGACACGACAGATTGACCCAGGCCGCCTCGCCAGTGCGTGCGTGCGTGTCACACGGGCAGATCGAGGCACGTGACGGCCACCGAAAGGTTACCAGGCACTGGACTCTGCCGCTCGGCGCTCGGCAGGGTAGAAAACCTTGTGGAAACGGGCGGAGTTTACCAGGCACGCACGTACTAGTACGTCCACCGGCAGGCAGGCAGGCAGCGCTCGTCGGAACGCTCGCTGCCCGCCGTGGCAGCAGAAGAGGAGGGGCAAATATAGCGTAGTGATCAACCAGCGCAAGTTTTACCACGTCTTTTCACAGTTGCCGTTAATTAATTAAGCTTAGCGAAGATATGAACGACGACGACGACGACGACATGTCGTGCAAAGCTATGCTCTCTCGGGAACGGGAACTTGGACTATCCATCCCGCGACTTCTATCTTGCGGAGATTATACTAGTAGTACTGTGATTAGTGGCTGACTCGGGCCTGATGTGTCGCTCGGGATGGGGACTGTCTACCGGCACGCACGGGGACACGCGCCGGCCACGGGACGGCCGGGGGCCGCAGTCAAACCACCTTGGATCCGCATCCGATGATGTCCGACGCGGCATCGGCGTAATGTTTGCTCCAGGCTACAGCTGATGGATCAATGATCATGCTGTACGCGCGTTAGATTTCCCCAAAGATTGCAGTAACTGTTTGCGACGTGAGGCGGTCGATGATGATGGGCGTCAATCTCGATCTGCCATGTCGCGTCGCCATCGATAAACAGCACACGGCGGCGCGATATCTCTCTCTATCTCTCTCTCGAACAAGATTCGACGAACATACTTCTCCTCCTCCTCTACGTGTCCGGCCGACAATAACTCGGGTTCCAACACGCAACCTGCTGGCGCCTTTTGGCTGCGGCGTGCGTACGCGATCGAGTCAAGGGTGGTAAGCGTTGACGAGTGACTCGGCGGGAACAGATCGCCACCGAGAGAATAGTGACGTGGCCTTCTCATGTCACACAAACACTTTGTTAGACCACAATTCCCTTCCTCGACAATACCATCCTTCGATTTTCCTGTTAGGAGAACTCCCGGTCCCTCTCGCCCCCTCGACTAGCGACAGGGTCGTTCCTGCCGCGCACCCGCCTCTAACCCTCACCTAGCTTCCTACCCTAGCGCCACGCCGACAGAGGCCACCGGGCTCCTTCTAGGTCGCGCCGACGGCTATGGTTCCCCCCCCCCCCCCCCCCCCCCCCCCCGGCTCGATATTGGGGTCGTGGCTCGATCACCATGGCTGCGGTGCTCACTAGGGCGGCGGTGGTCCAGCTCTTGCCGGGAGGCGACGACACGACGGCATGGTAGGCTTCTTATGGCATGCGGACGGGCCAAGCGAGGCGATGGTGACGTTATCGTCGTGCATTTTGCATCATCATAATAGCAACATATATGATCATTATAGAATGTTATTTGCATTGTTCTATCATTATTTATGCATTTCTAGATGACTTGTGATATTTTCCTACAAAGTTCCTTTTATTGATATTTAATTTTTGAGAGATAGAAAACCTTTTTTTTTCTTATTTTGCTATTTCAGTGACTTTTGGATGTCAATAAATCGGAGGAAAATATCTGATCAGTTTTTCATCAAGAGAGGGACTTTGGAGCGAAAGAAACACATGAGGAGAGCCACGAAGGCCGAAAGAGGCCAGGTGGTGTGGCCCACCCTGGTGCACACTCCACCTGGGCCCATTTGGCCCTCAAGCATCACCTCGGCAACCTCTTTTTACAAATGCCTCCATTTCGCCAAAAAATCTACGCCATATTTTTTCAACGATTTACAGAGGCGGCGGCGGAGGCGAAAGTCTTCTCCTACTCCAAAAGAGGGCGGATCCTGTTGTACCGAAGTCTCTGGTGAGAGGGAAATCGACGCCATTGTTATTACCACTCCTTGGCGTAGGGGGAAGCCTCTCCATTAGCATCTCCATCATCACCATCTGCATCTCCAAGATCCATGTCGTTCCCCTTATAGTTTGTGATTGATTGAACCCAAGATATTGTTTGAGTGATATTTACATGTTATTCATTGGAAACTTGTCTTTATTTGATGGAGATATTATATATGTTTCATTGTGTTGTCATCCATATGCTACTGATCCATATCATGTTTGACATTTGTGAGTAGATCCCTATGTTCCTAAGTGCATAGGATGAATTGGTATGATTTTCATATAATATGCAATGAGTATTTGGTCAACTTTATAACTTTTATGTTGTTCTATAATGGTCATGTGAAAACCTTGCATGCATGTCACTTCACCTATATGGGCTCATAGGGCTGCACTTTAATGTAATAAAGAGTGTCGGAACAGACTGAATGACATAAACCGTTTTCCAATACATTGAGTTGCATTCCTTCCCTCTACGTGCTACACTTTAATGTAATGAAGAGGGTTGGAACCGATGCGGTGTCGTATGAGGGAAGCATCATTCTTTCCTAGAGGGCGTCGTGGCTACCCGTCATCCACTTCCCTCTGCATGCTGGGGCAAACACTAGGACCATTCTCTAGTCCGACCAGCAGCGTCGATGCTTCCCTTCTTGAAGGTGTCGCTTGGTACTTGATGGTTTGGTTCTAGAAGCGTGGTGATACAACAGATGGAAGATTCCTCATATAGCATGAAGACCGGATGTAGAAACACCATTGCAAAAGGAAGAAACCGAAATCCTGAAGGTACGACGGAAATCCAATCACGAGAAATCCTAGACTTGAAGAAAGATAAGAACAAATTTAAAACTCACATCTCGTGGATTTGCAAATTAGTTTTGACACCGTACATCGTCCGTTAGCTAGGTTATCCTACATGCTGGACTAGCGGGGTATCGAAATCAAGACTTTGATACCACTTGTAACACCCCATCCACCAGGCCCCGAGGGTGTCATTTCTGGAAGCTTACTAGGATTTTGTTGTAATTAAATTCCTTTTGTCTCATGATATTTTACTTGTCCGAGATTTGATTATTTGGTATCATCCATACCTTTGTTCAATCTCGTTATCGACAGCTACTCTTTTTTTGATCCCGTGATATAACATTCTAGTAATCAAATCACTTGCTTGCAATCTATGTCAGTGTGATATCACTGAGAGGGCCCTGAGTATATCTCCCTATCATTTGGATGGACAAATCTCACTCTTAATCCAAGCATCACAACTAACACTTTCCAAGCACCTGACGACACCTTTATAATCACCCAGTTAGGGTGTGACGTTTGATGGAATCAAAGTACTTTTCTGGTGGAAGTGATTGACGTGATCTCATGGTCTAAGAACATTGAGTTACTACGAATGCGATAGCAATATAAACTTGAGGACTTGACCGAATTGCTAAATCAACTGCGGGTGACTGTTCATCATATAATTCTCCAATGATATGAACCTGTTATTAACAACATCCAATGTTCGTGATCAGGAAAACTTGATCAACTGTTAATCAACAAGCTAGTATTATGAGATGCATTACTAGGAATCTTTTTGTTTATAAATCATACATGTATTAATGTTTCCTATTAACACAATTATAGCATGAAAATAAACATATATTGCATACCTGGAATAGAATAATAACCAGTTTATTATTGTCTCTCGGACATATTCCTTTCACTTATGGCAGTTAATAATAAAGCCGGTGGTGGTCGAGAAATCATCGAGAAGTTTTTTAAGGTTAGCAACATGATGAGGAATGGCATGGGTGATGATAAGGGTATCATCCGTATACCGAAGGACGAGCCATGTGTTAGCTGAAGGAGGAGCACTTGGTCTTGTTTTTAATGATCTGATGACAGGCTGGTTCTGTTTTTACAGCCGGGGAGGTTCCTCCGCGTGAACGGATCTAGTACGCACCTTGTCTAGAGTCTAGTTGTACATTATCGATGCATGTGCACACAAGTTTATCAGTGGGGATACCTTGACCTTGCCGACCTACTGTCCATGATCTGTTGCTGTTAAACGTAGCGATAATGCAAGATGGACGTGTCGTGCAAAGCAATGCAGGGAACTTGGACCATCCCGACCCCCGCGATTTGACTCGGGAGGTGATGTCGCTGGGGACGGCCGGGGGCTGTCTAGTGTGACGGCCGGGGACACCAGCCGTACGTTGATCGGGTCGAACCTCCTTGGACGGCCTGGCCGGATCCAGATTTAATACGATACGATAAAACCTCCGGGCGATCGCCCAGCATAACGTTTGCGTAATTAAGCACATTCAAGGCTCCGTAATAATACTCCCGCTTTCCATCCATAGCTGGACACTTGCGTCGCCATCGTTAGTTAGGACTCTGCCAGGTGGGCATCGTGTTACCTGGACAGTGTATCCCGGAGCCGGGCCACAGTAGTACATCCGTGATGCCGATGCCTCTGTCGGTGTTTGTCTCTGTTAGATGTATATTTGTATATTGTATGTTCTCACTTGTTAGGGGTCTTTCTGCATATTTTCACCTATACATGTACTATATGTTGTGGCATTTGTTCCCTAAGGAATAGAAGTTGCATTTTCCTAACATGGTATCACATTCAAGTTTTAGCCCCTTCTCCTCCCGCACGTAGCAACTCCGTGCGTTTTGTTTTGTGAATCGGCCGCCGCCTTTCTATCTACCTGCGGCGTCGCCAGCTGATTTCGCCCGGCTCGAGAACTGAGCCCGCCGCCGGTCTCGATCCCGCCAGGAGCCTCGCTCCCTGCCCGAGCAAGGACGGGGCTCAATCCCGTCGCCCGTCCTCCGTTCGGCCCCGTCCTGTCACCTCTCGCGGCCTTCTCCCGCCGCCTCCCGCACGAGTCTGCTGGCCCGCTCGATCCCGCCGCCTCCCGTCCGAGTCTGCTGGCCGTCGGCGGGCCCGTCTCATCCGCCTTCTCTTCCGGTCTCGATTTCCCCCGGAATAGGTTCGCGCTGCCCCAATCTACCTTGTTCCAGTGCTTAGATCACCGATGGTGCCATGTTCTAGGCGGAATTGGCCGGAGATTGCTGGCTCGCGAGCGTTGACTTTCAGCCAGATCTAAAAAAAAGTGAGAGAGAGATGTCTTCTGCATCGGGCTATGTTGCGATTCCTCACTGCCCGATGATCTTCGATGGCGCGAATTATCCTGATTTCGCTACCTTTATGCGCATTCATATGCGCGGTCTCCGTCTATTGGGTGTGCTCTCCGGCGAGGTCTCCTTTCCGCCGTGCCCCTGCTCCTATGGCTCCTCTTCCGCCGACGCCGATTGTTCTCGGCGCTGATGCTTCTCAGGAGGCCAAGGATGCTGCTCAGAGTGCCGATGATAGTGTTGTTGCTGCATATGAGCTGAAGCTCAAACAATACTTTGCTGATCTCGAGACCTATCGCCACGATCTGACCGCCTACAATCAGTGGGTCGATGAGGATGCTTGTCTTCTTTGTTCTCACATCCAAAGTTACGCCTCGCTTTCTGCCGAGTTCATGAGTCTCCCAACTGTTGCTGCTCAGTGGGCACATCTTCGCCAGCGCTATCAGCCGTCTGGGGATGCTCTTTACCTGTCTGTGGTTCACCAGGAGCATGCTCTTCAGCAGGGTGATTCCACTATTGATGAGTTCTATACTCAGAGTGTCGCTATCTGGCGTCAGCTTGATTCTCTCCGTACTGTTGTTTGTGGCACATGCCTGTGCTGCCAGATTGTGCGCTCGGATTTGGAGTTCCATCGCATCTATGAGTTTCTGTCTCGGCTCCGCAAGGAGTTCGAGCCCTGTCGTGCTCAGTTGAATGCCCGTGGTCGTGTTCCGCTCTCTGAGGTACTGTCAGCTTCGGGCTGAGGAGACTCGTCTCCGTGGTGCTGGTCTTCTTGAGGTTCCATCTGTGCTTGCTACTCGTGGTCCTCCTCTGCCGTCTGCTCCCTCGACTCAGCCGTGGTCCTTTGTGCCGCCGCCGATACTACCCACTCCTCCAGGTTAGGGTCAGAGTTAGCACCAGGGTCAGAGTCAGCACCAGCAGTCTCATGGTCAGGGTCGCCGTGGATCTCTTTGTCACTGCACTTACTGTAGCAGCGATGGCCATACTTGGGCCACCTGTTATACACGGGATCTCAATTTACGTCAGCAGCACCAGGCTCGTGTGTAGTCTGATCCTTCCGGATCATCAGCAGTTGCACTCTCTGATCAGGACATTATCAGGAGTCTTCGCGGTCTACTTGTTGCTACAGGCTCTTCTTCGACGGGCACTGCTGGTTCTGTGGCTGATTCTTCAGGCACTACGCGACCACCACCTTCTACACAGTTAGGTACGTCCCCGTGGTATCTGGATTTTGGAGCTTCTTTTCACATGACCTCAGATTCTTCTCTTCTGTCCGCTATTCGTTCTCTCACTTCTCCTGTCCGTGTTCTCACGGCCGATGGTACCTCTATTCCTGTTTTTAGTAGGGCCACCCTTTCTACTTCTTATTTTTCTGTTCCTGATATTTCTCATGTTCCTCGTCTTAAGATGAATCTGTTCTCTGCTAGTCAGCTTACTGACTCTGGTTGTCGCGTCATTCTTGATGATGATTCTTGTGTTATCCAGGACCGTCGCTTTACGCCCCAGTTGGAGCTCGCAGCCTCGACTCTTGTGACTTTGGGAGCTAGCGGCCGTGTTCCTTCCACTGCGACTTCATCTGCCAGTTCTTCTCCGGTCGTTGCATCTTCTACCAGCTCTTTTCAGCAGTGTCATCATCATATTGGTCACCTTTGTGACTCTCGCTTGTCATCATTAGTTCATCGTGGTATTTTGGGGTCTGTCTTAGGAGATGGGTCTTTACATTGTCAGGGCTGTAGGTTGGGCAAACAGATTCAGCTTCCTTATCCTACTAGCGCGTCTGTATCTCAGCGATTTTTTGATTTAGTTCATTTTGATGTTTGGGGTCCGGCTCCTTTCCCTTCGAAAGGGGTCCATCGCTACTATAATTTATTCATCGATGATTTTTCTCGGTACACTTGGTTATATTTTATGCGCCCTCGCAGTGAAGTGCTCTCCATATATCAGTGTTTTGCGGCCATGGTACGTACTCAATATTCTACACTCATTCGTGTGTTTCGTGTTGATTCTGCTGGTGAGTATATCTCCCAGATGTTGCAAGGTGTTCTTGCTGAGCAAGGTACCCTTGCTTAGTTCTCCTATCCTGGCACACATGCCCAGAATGGCATTGCTGAGCGTAAGCACCGCCATCTTCTTGAGACCACTCGTGCCATGATGATTGTTTTTTCTCTTCCGCCGCATTTCTGGTCTGAGGCTGTCGCAATGTCGACTTACCTCATCAATATTCAGCCCTTTGCCACTCTGCAGGGTGGTATTCCTCTTGAGCGCCTATCTGGTCATTCTCCAGACTACTCCATGATGTGCTTGTTTGGTTGTGTTTGCTATGTTCTCATTGCCCCTCGCGAACGCACCAAACTGACCACAGTCTGTTGAGTGTGTCTTTCTTGGATACAGTGATGAGCATAAGGGCTATCGCTGTTGGGACCCCGTAGGTCGTCGGATGCGTATCTCTCGCGATGTTACTTTTGATGAGACGCGCCATTTCTATCCTCGTCCCACAGCTGGTACCTACCCGGTGAAAGATATCTCTTTTCTTCTTTTTCCTGACACACCTCCTTTGATTCCTATTGTGTCTTCTTCAGGACCCACTCTCCCTGATGTCTCTTCTTCGACACCATCCTCCTCTGCTCCGTCTAGTTCCCCTAGTTCTCCTCGTTCTCCGGAGCCTTCCTCTGTTATTCCTTCTTCGTCATCGTCGTCTCATGAGTCGTCTTCCTCTGATGAGCTACCCTCTACTCGTCATGTTCGTCAGCGATGTGCCCCCAACCGTTACTCTCCTAGTCTGTATGGTCTTTATATTGCCTCCGAGACGACTTCTTATCGGGATGCTGAGCATCATCCTGAATGGCAGCTGGCCATGGCTGAGAAGATTGCTGCGCTTGAGCACACTGGCACCTCGGATATTGTTTCTCCCCCTCCCGGTGTTCGTCCTATTACGTGTAAGTGGGTCTATAAAATTAAGACCCGCTCTGATGGATCTCTTGAGCGCTATAAAGCGCGTATTGTGGCTTGTGGTTTTTAGCAGGAGCACGGTCGTGACTATGATGATACCTTTGCCCATGTGGCTCATATGACCACTATGCGCACTCTTCTTGTTGTCGCTTCTATTTCTCACTGGTCTATGTCCCAACTTGATGTTCAGAACGCATTCCTCAATGGTGAGTTGAGTGAGGAGGTTTATATGCAGCCTCCTCCTGGGTATTCTATTCCCGCTGGGATGGTTTGCCGTCTTCGACGTTCTCATTATGGCCTGAAACAGGCCCCTTGTGCCTGGTTTAAGCATTTTGCCTCTATGGTGACTGCTGATGGTTTCTCTCCTAGTGCTCATGATACAGCGCTGTTTGTTCATACTTCTCCTCGTGGACGCACTCTTCTTCTCTATGTTGACGATATGATCATTACTGGTGATGATCCTGAGTATATCGTCTTTGTTAAGGATCGTCTTCGTGATCAGTTTCTTATGACTGATCTTGGTCCTCTTCGATATTTTCTTGGGATTGAGGTTTACTCCACTTCTGATGGTTTTTCATCTCCCAGGAAAAGTATATTCAGGATCTTCTTGCTCGTGCTGCTCTTGGGGATGAGCGCACTGTTGAGACCCCTATGGAGCTTAATGTTAAGCTTCACCCTACTGATGGTGATCCTCTTCCTGGTCCGACACGTTATTGCCATCTTGTTGGGAGTCTTGTTTATCTTGCTGTCACTCGTCCTGACATGTCTTATCTTGTTCATATTCTGAGTCAGTTTGTTTCCGCTCTTACCACTGTTCACTATAGTCATATTCTCTGTGTTCTTCGTTATCTTCGTGGTACGATCACTCGTCGCCTTTTCTTTCCTCGTTCCAGCTCCCTCCAGCTCCAGTGCTATTCGGACTCTACGTGGGCGAGTGATCCTTCGGATCGCCGTTCACTTTATGCTTACTGTATTTCTTGGTGGTTCGCTCATTGCTTGGAAGACGAAGAAACAGACAGCGGTTTCATGTTCGAGTGTTGAGGCTGAGTTGCGTGATATGGCCTTGTTGACTGCTGAGGTGACCTGGTTACGGTGGTTGCTTGCGGATTTTGGGTGTCTATTACCACACCCACTCTAGTTTTGTCTGATAGTGTTGTCTGCCAAAACTCACCGGCGGGCAGCGACGAGCAACACGAAGAGCCGGGAGGCTCCTCAGTGGTGGTGGGCCTGGTCCCTCACGATCAGCCGCAAATCTTCCGCACGCACGTCTGTCTTGGTTCGAGATGCCACCGACCTATACCTGGTCGAAGGTGATGGATTGTTCGATTGGTTTCTGCGGTAAACAAGTATACGTAAAATTCGAGCCGTGATCGGCTCCCAGGTTTCCCTGTAAATCGGCTTTCAGAGCCGATTATCCCCATGGCTCTGCATTGGATCTATGATAACATGGGGTTTTGCTTAATTACTACAAGCTAAATCGATCTACGATAGTTTGTTGTTTTCACCACGCAACCGGAACGTCCCACGCGTAGTTGAGCCTAATAGATACGAAAAATAGTAGAAAACCGATCCTAGAGAAGGCCTAAAAACCAACATAACGTCAATTCCTAACGTCCTCTAAGATCAATAAACCATACCTACGTATTACGGATCGCTCAACCCGTTTGTGAGGCCTAATCACGTAGATATTAAACTGAACCTTGATGAACAAGGCACAACTATAACAGATCAAATCGACTAAGCGAAATCAAGCAAGATGCCACCTTCACACGGGAGAAGGTGCAAAGACGAAGATAGCTAGAGGTAGCATAAATAAGCAATCATAGTAAGAGTATCGATGCTAGCTCTAACAAATCGTAGTAAAGGTGTTACTCGCCATCAACAAGGCTTCAAGATCGAGTAACACGGATAACGATAAGTAAATACTGCCTAGATCGCAAGATGCGATCTAGGCAGCATGGCACTTACCCGAGAAAAACCCTAGAAACAAGGGGTGGCGATGCGCCGAGATTGTGTTTGTTGTGAACGTGATTGTCCTCCTTTCTCGATAACCTTAGTACATATTTATAGTCCGGAGACTCTCTACTTTTTGGAGTAACTCTACAACTCTATCTTTATCTAAACATAAACGGAACCTAAACAAATACGAATCCTACTAAGATACAAGATACACGGGCAATTCAGCCCAAATCTACGCACTAGGCCGATCCAACAACACGTTGAATATATGTATCTTCTAAGCCCATCTTGATCACGGCCCATCCCCTTCGTAGGCCAAAATATGGCGATAACAGATAGTACAAGTGCTATTAGTATTGCATGTGATCCGGTTAAGCATGTGCTTACCAAGTATGTTGGTGTTGATGTTTTCTATACACGTGCTCAGGTGCATGCTCAGGTTGTTGCGCTTCAGTATGTTCCTTCAGAGTTACAGTTGACGGATTTTTTTACGAAGACACAGACCATTGCGCAGCATACTTTGTTTCTCTCCAAACTCAGTGTTATAGAGCCACCATGAGTTCGAGGGGGGTGTTAGATGTATATTTGTATATTGTATGTCTCCACTTGTTAGGGGGTCTTCCTGCATATTTCCACCTATACATGTACTATATGTTGTAGCCTTTGGCCCTGAGAAATACAAGTTGCATATTCCTAACAGTCTCTACTATAATGGCAAGAGACAAACACCGCCTGAGTGTTTTTAATTCATTTCTTCATTGTTGATATCCTTTATTTATCTTCTTCGGTGTATAATTTTAAAATAGTGTAAATGTTATGGATAAATAATTTAAATACTCTATATATTTAGATTTTATCGGTCAACTAAAAAAACAAAAGACACATGCATCGTGTCTCATTAGGACATCTACAGCGGGCCGACAACGCCACATCCGGTCCGATTCTGTCTGGATGCGTTGGTCCGCGGACATAATTTGGGTCGTGGTTTGGCATGTCTGGTCGGGACACCCAGCGGCGCGACCCATCTGATTCGCGTTGGCCCGTAGAAAAAGGTTTGTAATTACAAACACAATTAGAAATGCGTGAAATTGAAGAAACTTTACATTGATTCAAAGATAATTTACATAGAAAATAAAAAAGGAAACCCTAGCATCTACTTGGCGGTGGCGGCGGCGACGCAGCCATTTACTTGTCATTGTCGGAGACGAGGTTGACCCATGCCGGCGGGGTCCAGAGGTTCGCCAGCGACAGGACAGGCTGCACAAGGTGCACAGGCACCGACTGGTTGATCACCTGCCCCTAAGAAGCTGGCTCTGGTGCTGGCGCCATGTAGCAATGGAGATAGGCAATCTCCAGGCCTTCATGATAGTTGGGCGCGATCGGGGGCGCCACGCCGGCAAAGGTGGTGTTGGCGGCAGTTGGCCATGTGTTGCACCTACAGGCCCGTCACCTAGATAGTGTCGTGTTGCGTATCCATACAGACCCATGTGTTGTGTATCCATCAGTGACGATGGACTGGTACTCGGAGGGTGGGGGCAGCTGAACGATAAACCGACCTTCACTCCACCTACGGGGGAGGGCATCGATGCGGCGCTGCATCTCCTCCTCGAACTCCTCGGTGCCCAGTTTGAGGGCCGACAGCACTAGCACCCTCTCGGCATTGAAGCGCCAGCCGCTAGGGAGGGAGGCGTCATGGTGGGTGATGCGGTCCGCCTTAATCTTAATGTTCTTAGTGTAATCCAATGTTTAATAATTATCCATGCCTCCTTTGTAGCAGTTTTCATGTTCCGAGACTTATGTGAAGCTGCATGTTTATTTCACTGATTTGTACAAGTTTTGTGTTTCTATTTTTCTGTTAAACCTTGGTACACCTTCCTCCTCACCATGAAAATTGCTTAGTTCTTTGTCTTGATTAACCTAAGGTGCATGATTGCTATTACCGGTGTTTGTTCTAAGAATATTGATTCACATCATTTTTTATGTTGCTTGCAATAAAATAATAATTTTGTAATGATAACTATCTGTTTCCTCATGATGAATTACCCCTTTAAACCAATTTAAGATGTTCTATGCTTTCTCTTCATAGAAATAAGAGGTATATTTAGTTTAGATAAGAATAAATGTTGTCTTTGTGATTGTGCTCACTGATTTTAAGATTACCCAACTCCAGTTTATCTTAAATACATATGTTTTTAATGTGTATTTAGTTTAGAGTATGTGATGCATATATCTTGTAGGAAGGTGTTGCTAAGAGAAATGTTTTATAATCTGGAACAAAGATAGTGGTGTAGAAGGATTGTGGGCAGGAATATATATGAAACATTTTGATTACTAAAACGGTGGACCATAGAATAGGCTTGCGCCCTAATCTGTGGGTACATTTTGGTATATATTTCCATGTACCCTTGCATATTAATTAGAATTTAGAGTCGTGTCATAATTATATGATGATTGGGCCTGGTATGTCAATTGATTAGACATGCATTCTTTCATGAAGTTTTCTCATATAAATACCTCTAATCATATTTTTTGAGGACTATGTTACTGAACTTCGTTGAATATAAGAATTACTATCAAAGCAATTAATCAAAGAATGTACGGATATATGGATGGAGCATACTAAAGACAATGGTCTATACCACATTAATATAATTCTCCTATGGTACATTACCTTTTCTGAAAAGGTAATCTCTATAATATCAAACATAAGCGGTACCTTTCACGTGTTAGTGCCTCGCGGTTTCTAAAAATGAACGAATTCTAACCTTGGATAACAACTATGGATAAAACTTATGAATACAATATTATCTCGCCACTGACTCACCGGATCATCTAGTACTGGCCTGGGCTGTGGAGTGTGGAGTGAGGGCAAAGCAACGACCTACTCCGGCTGGTTAAACAAAGATCAAAGATTGGGATGAGGCAAGGACACGACGCATGACAGCGAGGTCCACAAACACCAGGACACCTCAGCCGGTGCGAGTGCCACTGAGGACGATTCGACTGCCGCGCGTGATGATGGATAAATACGCCAATAATGCATGGAAGCGCCTCTCTGTAGCTGTACTAGCACTACATATCTCTTGGACGTTTTGACTGAGCCCAGGACCCCAGGTTGCCAGGGCAGAGCCACGTGACGGCGACCTTCACTCCACCTAACAGGACGCGGCAGAAAGGACAAAAATAACAGTTTTTTAAAAGGATTTTACGAAAACTATTTCACTGGAAACCCTTGGGTAGCCTCCAACAGTAGGCTTCTGTTCTGGCGCTTTTCAGCCTAGCGCTATACCCTGCCAAAGATCGCACTGCTGACCCCTGGCCCACTGGAGGCATAACGCCCAGACGCTATACCCAAAGTGTAGCGCCTATATGCTAGGCGCTATGGGACTTAACCTTTCGCGCCCAGCCCCCTCCCCATTCACTCCCAGGTAGCTAGAAGAATGCAGATGAGGCGCCACTGCCCCTGCCCTTCTCCTCCCACTCAAATCCCTAGAAAAATCAACAGATCTGAGGGATTTCACCGTGCATTTTCTCCCTCATCCTTCCCTCAAGGTAATCCCCTCCTTTTCCCTCTCTTTCATCCAATGAATCTTGCACACTATCCTCAAACCCTAGGTCTAGTTGGATTCATAATATGACTTATTTGTGTATGTTTTTGGTTATTTGGTAGTTATATATTAGTTGTATTTGATGGGGAATGGAAGTGTGTTGTTGATTTGCATTTGTGTATGATGGTTTTATATGGATTTGTATGGATGTGTAAATAATATGCTCCCATATTCTTTGTAGTTTATTGTATAAATTGAAACGATGGCCACATCCACACACATTTTATTGATGTTTGGAATATATATGTAGGATGGTGTGGCTACTTGAGGACTACTATGATCATGAACACGGGCATACTTGATGGCGAGAAGCATATGGTAATAAAACCATGGTTGAACTTCTTTGTTTTTATTTTCTATTGATTCAATTGTGTTGGAAAAAGAATAATGTTCGATCTTGTATGTATGCAGAGGCTTCGTCCTCAAGCTTCGGGTCTCATGGCGCGTCTTTGAATGACATGTCGCAACGAAGCGGTACACCGAGTACATCAAGCGGCTAGGCCTCCTCCCTTTCATCACGCTTGTGAATCGAGCCGAACCTCAACGCTGGTGCTATCACCGCACTTGTCGACCGGTGGCCAAGACGACACTTTCCACCTCCGGACCGGCGAGATCACTCCTACTCTTCAGGATGTTTCCATGATCTTTGGACTTCCTATTGCGGGGGTGTCTCTCTGTATGAGCACATATTCCGATGGGTGGCGCAATGCGATGCAGCTACTTATAGGCATGGATCCTGAAGAACTTGAAGATAAGAGCAAAAATAGAGTCCCAGCAGGCGTGACATATGCATGGATCGTGGAGAACTTTGCGGAATGCCCGAACCCCGCCGAGGTTGAGGTGATCGAGACACATGCTCGTGTGTACGTGTGGTATGTCCTTTCTAGGACTCTGTTTGCGGACAACGGAGGTAGGGCCGCTCAGTGGATGTGGCTGAAGGCACTAGCAAACTAGGATAGCAATATCAGCTGGGGTTCGGCGGCTCTTGCATACTTGTACCGGCAGGTAATCACCTCTGCACTCTACATTCATTTGTATATGTCGAGTCCACACATATGCTATGCCTGACCTCTTTTTTGTTCACTTGTGGCTGGACGATGCCTGTCGTAGGGCAGGCCAAAATGCTGGAATAGGTGGTGCTATGGTTCTTCTCTCGATATGGAGCTGGGAATGCTTACTAGTTGGGCGTCCCAAAGAGGTGGGCCACTATCCTTGGCCAGAGTATAATAGATACCCTCTACGCCTCCCGACTTGGGATTACAAGTGGGACGTGGTATCGGAGATGACAAGCGATGTCGACGCCATGTACCTAAAGTACACGAACGAGTTTGATGCGATTACGCCCGAGCAGGTAGATGCAATGGTAAGAAAATCGGTAATCGTTAACTGCTCGGTTGTCTTGGGAGTAGCGACTAATCGAAATTCGGACGATTAACTGATTTAATAGGTCGGCTATTAATCGGTGCACCCTACACAAATTAGCACTTAAAACACATATGACTCCTCTTGGACCTCAACCACCTACCCTATTAAAGGTAGCCTCGAGATCCCGGATGAGATCCTCAAGGTGCTCGAGCTCTTGTATCTGAGGTCTGATCGACAACTACGAGTACCGGTCTACAACGACAAGGAACCATCGGTGATGGCGAAATCAAGCTCCGGAGGCGTGGATCGACCGAGCTTCAAAAACATACTTCATTATGGCGGGCTAGTGGATGGATGGGTGATTTGTGTTGATAATTTTGCAACTTTTTTACCAAGTGTAGTAGTTAATTGGGAACATACCTAGTAATCGGAGGGTTAGAGCTATTAATCGGGCTAAACGACTAACACAAACGATTAGTGGTAATCAACACGGTCATGTCCCTAGTAGCGATTAATCGGCCTATTAATCGCTAATTCGGCCTATTTTTGAACAGTGGGTAGATGTATGTCTGTACGTCACTACCCATAATATTTACTTCACAAGTCAAAATCGATACCAAACATGTTCTTGTGATATGTTGCGGGTGGAGTGGGAGCCTTATGGTTGTGGGGACGAGCTCGGTGTTGCTCCCGGGTTTGATATTAACCCGAAGTGCTTGGAGGAACAATCTCTCTAGCTCATGTGCTGCCCATTGATTTGCAATTGGGCGGTTGAGTTTCATATGCCACAACGGGTGATGAGGCAGTTCAGGTTGTTTCAGTGCAACCCTTTTGTGTGGAAGGACACCGACAAGGAGCTTCATCGGTTAGTTAGCATGAGAACTTGTGCTCAATTGCTTTGGATGGTACTAACATGGTTCTTTGTTGTTATTCAGGTTGGACAGAAAGAGGAAGATCAAGAATTGGGATCACCATCATAGGGGGCACGTCATGGAGTTCCTCATTTGTGTGGATAATGCTCGACGAACGGAATGGAATAGTGGAAGAGCTCATTGCCCAATTGCATTTAACAACTACATCCATTGGTTTCTTTCTAGTACCTGTGTCTCCATTTGCCCGTCTTCCTATGAGGAAGAAATATTGGACGAGTCAGTCCAGTTCGATGACCTTGCCTACACTCAGTACAACCGGCAGGTCAGGGAGGGGACCGACATCCCGCTTTCTTCCTCACTCAACTTTGCGGTAAAGTTATCGTTGCCTTTGCATTACTTTCCTTTCACTCTCATCTCTTTCTTGCCTAACATGTTCTTGTTCTTGACTCTGTAGCGAACGGAGGTAAAGAAATATGCCGACGATGCCGAGGCGATTCTTTTAGCTGCCCCTAAGGGGGAAAAGGGAGAAGGCATGATACGAGGCTTCCTTAAGGTATGGATGTGAGACTTCCTCAAGATAGGCATGTTCTTGTTTTGACTTATGTTGTTATTTGTTACAGCGCTCGGCCCAAAAGATGCGTCGGTTATCTAACCTGCTAGGTTGCCGCGATCCCGAGTACACAACCCCATCCGGTTCTAGGTACAAGTCGACTACTGATCCGTCTGCCCATCTTCAGTATGATTTTGAGGATGACACCACTTCGGCGATTCGTTCGGAAGATGAGGTATGGGACAACCTTACATGAATTTAGTGATTTTTGTTTCCCATGAATTTCTCATAGCCATACAATCTTACATGTAGCTGCCTCATATGGAGAATGAGACGGAGGAGGAGTACCGGATCTGTTCCGCATACCAGCTGAAGCCAAGGAAACAGTTCAATTGCTGGACGCCGGACGACTTCCGTATCAAGGGAAAGGCCAATGTTGTCGAGGACGAGCCGCCACGGAGGTCAAGAGCGACTAGGAGGACGAGAGGCCTACGATATGATGATGAAGACGAGTCGCAAGAAGAAGAGGAGGTGACAAAGAAGATACCTCCAAGGAGGGGCCGAGGCCCAAGGACACGTGGACGGAAGTAGGTCATGTATGGCACAATGTTGATGACGATGCACTAGGTTTGAGACTATGTATGGGTTGATGTATGGCACTATGTTGATGTTGTTTAAGACTATGTTGATGTATGGAACTATATTGATGTTGTTTAAGACTATGTTGATGTATGGCACTATGTTGATGTTGTTTGAGTATATGTTATAGTTGTTTGAGTATATGTGCACTAGGTTTGAGTATATGTGCACTTGTGCTGTCAATTAGCTAAAACTAGTGCAGTTCAGGAGTGTAGCGCATATCTGCTAGGCGCTACACCAAAGAGCATGGCGCCTAGCAGATAGGCTCTACACTCTGACTTAGAGTTTTCACCCGCAAGCAACCACCCGGTTTGCTCTCAGTATGCTCCTGTTAGTTTTGGGGCAAACGGAATCTGCTAGCATAGCGCCTAACAGACAGGCGCTATGGTGTGTAGCGCCTTTCTGCTATGCGCCATGCTAGCAGATTTCGTTTGCCCCAAAACTAACAGGAGCATACTGAGAGCAAACCTAGAGTTCGCTGGCGGGTGAAAACTCTAAGTCAGAGTGTAGCGCCTATCTGCTAGGCGCTATGCTCTGAGGTGTAGCGCCTAGCAGATAGGTGCTACACCCTGACTTAGAGTTTTCACCCGCCAGCAAACTCTCGGTTCGCTCTCTGTATGCTCCTGTTATTTCTGGATCAAACGAAATCTGCTGGCGTAGCGCCTAGCAGACAGGCACTATGGAAGTGTAGCGCCTAGCAGACAGGCGTTATGTTGGAGATATGCCCTAGAGGCAATAATAAATATAGTTATTATTATATCTTTGTGTTTATGATAAATGTTTACATTCATGCTATAATAGTATTAACAAGGAAACATTGATACTTGTGTGTTTTGTAAACTTAATTTGAAGTCCCTAGTATAGCCTCTATACTTCACTAGCTTGTTGGTTGATTAATGATTGTGGTTTCCCTATCATGAACATTGAGATGTTATCAACAACAAGATCATATCGTTAGGAGAATGATATGGTGGACATACTCCTATAGATAAGCGTAGCATAAAGATCAAGTCATTTCATTAGTTCAATTGCTATATGCTTTCGATACATAGTAACCTAATTCCTTCGACCATGAGATCATGCATATCACCTTTCTTGGATGGATGCTTTGATGACATCAAACACCACACCGTGAATCGGGTGGTTATAAAAGTGGCATTGAGTGTTCGGAAGGTATTGGTTGAGACACATGGATCAAGAGTGGATTTGTCCATCCACATGACGGATAGATATACTCTGGGCCCTCTCGTGGAATGTCATCCAATTAGCTTGCAAGCATGTGACTTGGTCACAAGGGATCACATATCACGGGAACGAGAAAAGAGTACTTATCAGTAACAAGGTTGAACTAGGTATGCAGAGATACCGACGATCATAACCTTGGGTAAGTAACATATCGTGAGACAAAGGGAAATTGGTATCGTATGTAAGTGGTTCATTCGATCACAAAGTAATCGTAGAAATATGTGGGAGCCATATGAATTTCCAGATTCCTCTATTGGTTATTGTTCGGAGAAGTGTCTCGATCATGTCCGCATAATTCACGAACCGTAGGGAGACACACTTAAGGATTCGACGTTGTTTGAGTAGTTATGGTATTATGAGAAAGAGACCGAATGTTGTTCGGAGTCTCGGATGGGATCCGGGATATCACGAGGTGATCCGGAATGGTCCGGAGAATAAGATTCATATAAGGAAAGTCCGTTTGAGTTCGGGAATGATTCCTGTTTTCATCGAATGTTCTAGAAGGTTCCGATTGTCCCAAGACCGGGGGTACATGAATGTGTCATTGCTCATTGAATGATTGCATCATGTACTAAGTGTTATTGCTGTCCCAAATAAAGGATTAAATTGAATCCTAAAACAGAAAAGTCAAATGTCCAGTTTGAAAGTCAAACTGCCAAAACAAGAAACTGTGGGAAACAAGCAAGAGGAGTTGGAACCAACCTGGAGGAGGAGTAGGACTCCTCCAGGCCGGCGCCAGCCCTAGGCCGAGTTGGGGAGGGACTCCCTCCCTCCCCTGGCGCGCCAAGGAACCCCCTCCCATAAAAGGAGGGGCAGGGCTCCTCCCATAGACACAATACTTTCTACTCTAGATCTCCGGTTTAGAGCTGTTTTGGTTTAGAGCTTCTAATTGCTTTAGCCAACAGTTTAGAGCCTTCTAATTGGTTTAGAGCCCTCTAATTGGTGTGTCTAATTACTAGGCCACTAATCCTCTCTCTCATAAGCTCCACCATACTACGCACCGCTTAAGGAAGCCTGGGATCTCCCTCTACTTCCGGTACCACGCCAGGCCTTGGAATCGCGAGGAGAGTGCTACAACCTCCGCCTCTTTGGAACAAGGGAGAGGAAGGTCTTCGTCGAAAATCGAACGTGTGACCGATCATGCGAGCGCCGGAACGTATACCGGAAGGATCGTCTACACGATCTTCAGATCGGGAAGAGTACGACGCGATCACCCACGAGAACCCGCTCTCGTTAACCACTTTGGAATCTTCGAGGGTGAGTTCCTTTATCGACTCGTTGCTACAATCTAGTAGATAGATCTTGGCTTGTTTGTTTGTATGCGATAGAAAATTTTTGTTTTCCATGCTACGAACCCTTCAAAGGGTATCGAGTCGTGTCTATATGTAGATCTGCAGACGAGTAGAACACAATGGTCATTGTGGGCGTTGATGCTTTTATTGTAGATTGCTTCTTGTGTACTTTGCATCTTGCGGTATGTTGGGATGAAGCGGCCGGGGCTAACCTTACAGGACATCGTTCATGAGACTTGCTGCACGCTTGACATGTAACTTGTATTGCATAAGTGGCTTTGTGGGTGCATGTTTCTCCTAGCCTAGTTAAGATCCAATTTACAACGGGTGATCAACAATGCTAGTATCAATGTTGTGGTTCTTGTTCGTAAGTTAGAACGACACTTATTGAAAGCCCCAAACCACGTAAAATATGCAAAGAAAGTAGAAGCGTCTAACTTTGTTTTGCAGGGGTGTGCAGTGATGTGATATGGCCATGATTGTGATTATATTCGATGTATGCAATGTTCCTTATTGTAAGTCGACAACGCAGGAGCCATATGGTTGTCTTTAATTTATGTTAAGACCGCGTGTCTATTCAAAGTAGTTGTAATAGTTGAAGCCGTGGACGACAACCATGGAGAAGCGTCATTGACCTTGATGCAATGCCGTGATGATGGAGATCATGTTCGTGCTTGAAGATGGAGATCAAGGCACGAAGAAGAAAGGCCATATCATATCACATATATATTGAATTGCATGTGATGTTAATCCTTTATGCATCTTGTATTGCTTAGTAGACGACGGTAGCATTATAAGATGATCCCTCATGCACATCAATTTCAAATCATAAAGTGTTCACCCTTAGTTAGCACCGCTATAAAGCTTGTTGTTTCAAGCACCACGTGATGATCGGGTGTTCTAGATTCGCAAGTGTATACAACGTGAGCAAGCCAGATTTGCTCATGCGTAAACTAAGGTTTGATCTTGACGAGCCTAGCATGTACGCATGGTCTCGAACACGGATTACCGAAAGGTAAAGCATGAATCGATAGTAGATATGATGAACATGATGATTGTTCGCCATTGAAACTATATCAACTCTCGTGATGATCGGTGTTGATGTAGTGGATTTGGTTCGTGATCACTAAAACAATGTGAGGGATATTGTTTTGAGTGGGAGTTCACCTAGTTTAATTTCATTAATTAATTTGAACTCAATTTGTCATAAACTTAGTCTAAACTATTGCAAATATGTTGTAGATCAATGGCAGCTCCTACCATCAATTTTAATGCGTTCCTAGAGAAAGAAAAGTTGAAAAACAATGGAAGCAACTTCATGGATTGGTTCCGCAATTTGAGGATTGTCCTCACACTGGTAATTTGACCTATGTGCTGGATGCATTTGGTGACCCACTGCGACCGCTCCGATGAAGTAAAGAATGTTTACCTCGCTAAGAATCAAGATCTATAGTTCAAGGTGCTATCTTGTATGGTTTAGAATCGGAGCTTGAAAAGGTTTGAAGAGTCGACCCACATGATATTGTCGAGGATCTCAAATTAATTTTTGAGACTCATGCGGCAATTGAAAGCTATGAGGCTTCAAAAGTTCTTTAACTGCAAGATGGAAGAAGGCAGCTCCAATCGTGAGCATGTGCTTAAGATGTCCGGGCATGCAAACAAACTTCAAAGCTTGGGTATTGTGATTCCTAATGCTTTGGGGATTTACCGTGTCCTCCAATCACTACCACCAAGTTACAAGAACTTTGTGATGAACTACAACATGCGTAACATGAACAAGACGTTGCCGAACTCTTTGCCATGTTGAAATCTGCGAAGTGGAGATCAGAAAAGAGCACCAAGTGTTGTTGGTCAATAAGACCACCAAATTCAAGAAAGGCAAGTCTAAGCAAAGGGACACTTCAAGAAGGGTGGTAAGAAAGCTACCACGCCGATTAAGAAGACCAAGGCTGGACCTAAGCCCGAACCGAGTGCTTTTCTTGCAAGGAGAAGGTCCTTTGGGCGGAATTGCCCAAAGTACTTGGCGGATCTCAAGAACGGCAACATCAAGAAGAAAGGTATATCGATATACATGTTATTGATGTGTATCTCACTAGTACTGTAGTAGTGCACAGGTATTTGATCTTGGTTCGTTGCTCATATTTGTAACTCGAAGCAGTCTTTGCGAATAAACGGAAGCTAGCGAAGAACGAGGTGACGATGCGCGTGGGAAGCGGATCAAAGGTTGATGTGATCGCTGACACGCTACCCTTCATCTACCATCGGGATTAGTTTTATACTTAAATAATTGTTATTTAGTGCCTGCGTTGAGCATGAACATTATCTCAGGATCTTGTTTATTGCGAGACGGTTACTTGTTTAAGTCAGAGAATAATGGTTGTTCGATTTATATGAGTAATATGTTTTACGCACATGCACCTTTGATAGATGGTCTATTCTTATTGAATCTCGATAGTGGAAATACACATATCAATAATATTGAGGCTAAACGTTTGAAATCAAGCGATAATTCGACCTATATGTGGCACTGTCGTCTTGGTCACATCGGAGTGAAACGTATGAAGAAACTCCATTCCGATGGACTTCTTGAATCACTTGATTTTGAATCACTTGAAAGATGCGAAGCATGTCTGATGGGTAAAATGACTAAGACTCCATTTTCTGGTATGATGGAGCGAGCTACGGACTTATTGGAAATCATACATACCGATGTGTGTGGTCCAATGAGTGTAGCATCATGTGATGGTTATCGTTATGTTCTTACCTTCACAGATGACTTGAGTAGATATGGGTATATCTATTTCATGAAACACAAGTCCGAAACTTTCGAGAAGTTTAAGGAGTTTCAAAGTGAGGTAGAGAATCAACGTAACAAGAAGATTAAATTTCTGCGTTAATCGTGGAGGTGAATATCTAAGTTACGAGTTTGGCGAGCATTTAAAGAAGTGCGGAATACTTTCAATTGACACCGCCGGAACACCACGCGTAATGGTGTGTCCGAACGTCGTGTCGAACTCTCTTAGATATGGTTCGCTCTATGATGTCACTTACAGATTTACCGCTATCATTTTGGGGTTATGCATTAGAAACAACGCATTCACTTTAAATAGGGCACCGTCTAAATCCGTTGAAACGACACCGTATGAATTATGGTTTGGGAAGAAACCTAAATTGTCGCTCCTTAAAGTTTGGGGATCTGAAGCCTATGTAAAGAAGTTACAATGGACAAGCTTGAACCCAAAGCGGAAAAATGCGTCTTCATAGGATACCAAGGAAACTATTGGGTATACCTTCTATCATAGATCCGAAGGCAAAACATTCGTTGCTAAGAATGGATCCTTTCTAGAAGGAATTTCTCTCGAAAGAAGTGACGGAAGGAAAGTAGAACTTGACGAGGTTGTTGAACCTTCTCTCGAAATTGCGAGTAGCGCAAGACCGAAGAAGTTCTGTGGTGCTGCACCAATAAGGGAGGAAGCTAATGATGATGATCATGAAACTTGGTTAAAGTTGCTCTGAGCCTCGGAGATCAACGAGAACTCGTACCACTCCATTGGTATGATTCCGTTATGAATGTCATGGTGGTGGACAACACGATGACCCGAGACATATGAGGAAGCAATGATGAGCCCAGATTCCAATAAATGGCAAGAAGCCATGAAATCCGAGATTGGATCCATGTACGAAAACCAAGTATGGACTTTGGTGGACTTAGGATGGCGGAAGGCTGTCGAGAACAAATGGATTTTCAAGAAGAAAACAGATCTTGATGGTAATGTTCTGTCTATAAAGCTCGACTTGTCAAAAGGGTTCGACAAATTCAAGGAGTTGACTACGATGAGACTTTCTCACCGATGAAGCTAAAATCTGTGAGGATTATGTTAGCAATCGCATATTATGATTATGAGATATGGCGGATGGATGTCAAAACAGCATTCCTCAATGGAGACATTGATGAAGAGTTGTATATGATGCAACCCAAAGGTTTTGTCGATCCTATAGATGCTAACAAGGTATGCAAACTTCAACGGTCCATTTATGGATTGAAGCAAGCATCCGGTTGGAATCAACGTTTGATAAGGTAATCAAAAGTTTTGGTTTTATACAAACTTATGGAGAAGCTTGTATTTACAAGAAAGTGAGTGGAGCTCAGAGCATTCTTAATACTGTATGTGGATGACATATTGTTGATTGGGAATGATGTAGACCTTCTTAATAGTGTCAAGGAATATTTGAATAATAGTTTTTCAATGAAGGATCTTGGCGAAGCAGCTTACATATTAGGCATAAAGATTTATAGAGATAGATCGAACGCCAAATATCATTGTCACAGAGTACATATTTGGACAAAGTTCTAAAAGATTTGGAATGGAGGAAAGCAAGAAAGGGTTCTTGCCCATGTTTGCTAATCGACCTTGAGTAAAACTCAAAGTCCGACATCGCAGAAGATAGAGAAAGGATGAGTAAGACTCCTATGCCTCACCATAGGATCTCTAATGTATGCCATGCTATGTACTAGACCCGACATTGCATATGCTGTTAGTTTAACTAGCAGATATCAAAGTGATCCAGAGTGGATCATTGGACAATGATCAAAACATCCTTAAGTACTTGAGAAGAACTAAGGATATGGTTCTTTCTTATGGAGGTGATGAACAATCGTTGTTAATGGTTACACCGATGCTAGTTGGAACACCGATCCGGATGATTCTAAATCACAATCCGGATCGTATTTATTTTGAATGGTGCATTAAATTTGGAGTGCAAAGCAAAGCGTTGTGGCGAGATCTTCAACCGAATCGGAATACATGGTCGCTGCTTGAGGCTTCACAAGAAGCGATATGGATGAAAGAGTTCATTACAGCTGGGTGTGGTTCCAAGTGCTTTGGACCCAATGTCTATCTTGTGATAACATGGCGCCATAGCCAATGCGCAAGAACCAAGGTCACACAAGAAGTCAAGCATATCAAGCTGCGTTTTCACGCTATTCGAGAACATATCCGTGATGGGGATATAAAGATTTGCAAAGTACACAGATCTGAATGTGGCGGATCGTTGACTAAACCTCTCCAGGGCAAAACATGACCAACACCAAACCGCCATGGGTGTTCGGTATATTACCATGTAATCTAGATTAGATGACTCTAGTGCAAGTGGGAGACTGTTGGAGATATGCCCTAGAGGCAATAATAAATATAGTTATTATTATATCTTTGTGTTTATGATAAATGTTTACATTCATGCTATAATAGTATTAACAAGGAAACATTGATACTTGTGTGTTTTGTAAACTTAATTTGAAGTCCCTAGTATAGCCTCTATACTTCACTAGCTTGTTGGTTGATTAATGATTGTGGTTTCCCTATCATGAACATTGAGATGTTATCAACAACAAGATCATATCGTTAGGAGAATGATATGGTGGACATACTCCTATAGATAAGCGTAGCATAAAGATCAAGTCATTTCATTAGTTCAATTGCTATATGCTTTCTGATACATAGTAACCTAATTCCTTCGACCATGAGATCATGCATATCACCTTTGGATGGATGCTTTGATGACATCAAACACCACACCGTGAATCGGGTGGTTATAAAAGTGGCATTGAGTGTTGGAAGGTATTGGTTGAGACACATGGATCAAGAGTGGGATTTGTCCATCCACATGACTGGATAGATATACTCTGGGCCTCTCGGTGGAATGTCATCCAATTAGCTTGCAAGCATGTGACTTGGTCACAAGGGATCACATATCACGGAACGAGAAAAGAGTACTTATCAAGAATAAGGTTGAACTAGGTATGCAGAGATACCGACGATCATAACCTTGGGTAAGTAACATATCGTGAGACAAAGGGAAATTGGTATCGTATGTAAGTGGTTCATTCGATCACAAAGTAATCGTAGAAATATGTAGAGCCATATGAATTTCCAGATTCCTCTATTGGTTATTGTTCGAGAAGTGTCTCGATCATGTCGCATAATTCACGAACCGTAGGAGACACACTTAAGGATTCGACGTTGTTTGAGTAGTTATGGTATTATGAGAAAGAGACCGAATGTTGTTCGAGTCTCGGATGGGATCCGGATATCACGAGGTGATCCGGAATGGTCCGGAGAATAAGATTCATATAAGGAAAGTCCGTTTGAGTTCGGGAATGATTCCGTGTTTTCATCGGGAATGTTCTAGAAGGTTCGGATTGTCCAAGACTCGGGAGGGTACATGAGTGTGTCATTGCTCATTGAATGATTGCATCATGTACTAAGTGTTATTGCTGTCCCAAATAAAGGATTAAATTGAATCCTAAAACAGAAAAGTCAAATGTCGGTTTGAAAGTCAAGCGCCAAAACAAGAAACTGTGGGAAACAAGCAAGGAGTTGGAACCAACCCGGGAGGAGGTAGGACTCCTCCAGGCGCCAGCCCTAGGCCGAGTTGGGAGGGACTCCTCCCTCCTGGCAAGGAACAAGGAACCCTCCCATAAAAGGAGGCGGGGCTCCTCCCATAGACACAATACTTTCTACTCTAGATCTCCGGTTTAGAGCTGTTTTGGTTTAGAGCTTCTAATTGCTTTAGCCAACAGTTTAGAGCCTTCTAATTGGTTTAGAGCCCTCTAATTGGTGTGTCTAATTACTAGGCCACTAATCCTCTCTCTCATAAGCTCCACCATACTGCACCGGCTTAAGGCGAAGCCTCATGATCTCCCTCTACTTCAGGTACCACGCCGTTGTCTTCCGGAATCGCGAGAGTGCTACAACCTCCGCCTCTTTGGAACAAGGAGAGGAAGGTCTTCGTCAGTACCGAACGTGTGACCGATTGCGGGGAGCTTGGGAACGTGGCTGGAAGGATCGTCTACACGATCTTGAGATCGGAAGAGTATCGACTACATCACCCACGAGAATCCGCTCTCGTTAACCACTTTGGAATCTTCGAGGTGAGTTCCTTTATCGACTCGTTGCTACAATCTAGTAGATAGATCTTGGCTTGTTTGTTTGTATGCGATAGAAAATTTTGTTTTCCATGCTACGAACCCCTTGGTATGTCAGTCGTGTCTATATGTAGATCTGTTGCCGAGTAGAACACAATGGTCATTGTGCGTTGATGCTTTTATTGTAGATTGCTTTTGTGTACTTTGCATCTTGCGGTATGTTGGGATGAAGCGGCCGGGCTAACCTTACATGACATCGCTCATGAGACTTGCTCCACGCTTGACATGTAACTTGTATTGCATAAGTGGCTTTATGGGTGCATGTTTCTCCTAGCATAGTTAAGATCCAATTTACAACGGGTGATCAACAATGCTAGTATCAATGTTGTGGTTCTTGTTCGTAAGTTAGAACGACACTTATTGAAAGCCCCAAACCACGTAAAATATGCAAAGAAAGTAGAAGCGTCTAACTTTGTTTTTGCGAGGGTGTCAAATGATGTGATATGGCCATGATTGTGATTATATTCGATGTATGCAATGTTCCTTATTGTAAGTCGATAACCGGCGAGCCATATGGTTGTCTTTAATTTATGTTAAGACTGCGTGTCTATTCAAAGTAGTTGTAATAGTTGAAGCGGTGGGCGACAACCATGGAGAAGCGCCATTGACCTTGATGCAATGCGGTGATGATGGAGATCATGTTCGTGCTTGAAGATGGAGATCAAGGCACGAAGAAGAAAGGCCATATCATATCACATATATATTGAATTGCATGTGATGTTAATCCTTTATGCATCTTGTATTGCTTAGTAGACGGTAGCATTATAAGATGATCCCTCATGCACATCAATTTCAAATCATAAAGTGTTCACCCTTAGTTAGCACCGTTGCTAAAGCTTGTTGTTTGAGCACCACGTGATGATGGTGTTCTAGATTCTGCAAGTGTATACAACGTGAGCAAGCAGATTTGCTCATGCGAAACTAAGGTTTGATCTTGACGAGCCTAGCATGTACGTACATGGTCTCGAACACGGATTACCGAAAGGTAAAGCATGAATCGTATAGTAGATATGATGAACATGATGATTGTTCGCCATTGAAACTATATCAACTCTGATGATGATTGATGTAGTGGATTTGGTTCGTGTGATCACTAAAACAATGTGAGGGATATTGTTTTGAGTGGGAGTTCACCTAGTTTAATTTCATTAATTAATTTGAACTCAATTTGTCATAAACTTAGTCTAAACTATTGCAAATATGTTGTAGATCAATGGCAGCTCCTACCATCAATTTTAATGCGTTCCTAGAGAAGAAAAGTTGAAAAACAATGGAAGCAACTTCGGATTGGTTCCAATTTGAGGATTGTCCTCACAGGGTAATTTGACCTATGTGTGGATGCACCATTGGTGACCCACTGCACCACCGCTCCGATGAAGTAAAGAATGTTTACCTCGCTCGGAAGAATCGATCCATAGTTCAATGTGCTATCTTGTATGGTTTAGAATCGAGCTTGAAAAGGTTTGAAGAGTCGACCCACATGATATTGTCGAGGATCTCAAATTAATTTTTGAGACTCATGCGCAATTGAAAGCTATGAGGCTTCAAAAGTTCTTTAACCGCAAGATGGAAGAAGGCTCAAATCGGTGAGCATGTGCTTAAGATGTCCGGGCATGCAAACAAACTTCAAAGCTTGGGTATTGTGATTCCTAATGCTTTGGGGATTTACCGTGTCCTCCAATCACTACCACCAAGTTACAAGAACTTTGTGATGAACTACAACATGCGTAACATGAACAAGACGCTGCGAACTCTTTGCCATGTTGAAATCTGCGAAGTGGAGATCAAGAAAGAGCACCAAGTGTTGTTGGTCAATAAGACCACCAAATTCAAGAAAGGCAAGTCTAAGCAAAGGGACACTTCAAGAAGGGTGGTAAGAAAGCTACCACGCATTTAAGAAGACCAAGGCTGGACCTAAGCCCCAAAGAGTGCTTTCTTGCAAGGGAGAAGGTCATCGAAGCGGAATTGCCCAAAGTACTTGGCGGATCTGAAGAACGGCAACATCAAGAAGAAAGGTATATCGATATACATGTTATTGATGTGTATCTCACTAGTACTCGTAGTAGTGCTCGGGTATTTGATCTTGGTTCTGTTGCTCATATTTGTAACTCAAAGCAGTCTTTCAGAATAAACTAAGCTAGCGAAGAACGAGGTGACGATGCGGCGTGGGAAACGGATCAAAGGTTGATGTGATCGCGGTCGGCACGCTACCCCTTCATCTACCATCGGGATTAGTTTTATACTTAAATAATTGTTATTTAGTGCTGCGTTGAGCATGAACATTATCTCGTGATCTTGTTTATTGCAAGACGGTTACTTGTTTAAGTCGAGAATAATGGTTGTTCGATTTATATGAGTAATATGTTTTACGCATGCACCTTTGATAGATGGTCTATTCTTATTGAATCTCGATAGTGGAAATACACATATCAATAATATTGAGGCTAAACGCTTGAAATCAAGCGATAATTCGACCTATATGTGGCAATCGTGCCTTGGTCACATCGAGTGAAACGATGAAGAAACTCCATTCGATGGACTTCTTGAATCACTTGATTTTGAATCACTTGAAAGATGCGAAGCATGTCTGATGGGTAAAATGACTAAGACTCCATTTTCTAGTATGATGGAGCGAGCTACGGACTTATTGGAAATCATACATACCGATGTGTGTGGTCCAATGAGTGTAGCATCGCTGATGGTTATCAAGTTATGTTCTTACCTTCACAGATGACTTGAGTAGATATGGGTATATCTATTTCATGAAACACAAGTCCGAAACTTTCGAGAAATTTAAGGAGTTTCAAAGTGAGGTAGAGAATCAACGTAACAAGAAGATTAAATTTCTGCGTTCTGATCGTGGAGGTGAATATCTAAGTTACGAGTTTGGCGAGCATTTAAAGAAGTGCGGAATACTTTCACAATTGACACCGGAACACCACAGAATGGTGTGTCCGAACGTCAATCGAACTCTCTTAGATATGGTTCGCTCTATGATGTCACTTACAGATTTACCGCTATCATTTTGGGGTTATGCATTAGAAACAGCATTCACTTTAAATAGGGCACCGTCTAAATCCGCTGAAACGACACCGTATGAATTATGGTTTGGGAAGAAACCTAAATTGTCGCTCCTTAAAGTTTGGGGATGCGAAGCCTATGTAAAGAAGTTACAGGGACAAGCTTGAACCCAAAGCGGAAAAATGCGCCTTCATAGGATACCAAGGAAACTATTGGGTATACCTTCTATCATAGATCCGAAGGCAAAACATTCGTTGTTAAGAATGGATCCTTTCTAGAGAAGGAATTTCTCTCGAAGAAGTGACTGGAAGGAAAGTAGAACTTGACGAGGTTGTTGAACCTTCTCTCGAATTGCGAGTAGCGCAAGACCGAAGAAGTTCTGTGGTGCCCGCACCAATAAGGGAGGAAGCTAATGATGATGATCATGAAACTTGGTTAAAGTTGCTCAGAGCCTCGGAGATCAACGAGAACTCGTACCACTGCATTGGTATGATTCCGTTATGAATGTCATGGTGGTGGACAACACCGATGACCCGAGACATATGAGGAAGCAATGATGAGCCCAGATTCCAATAAATGGCAAGAAGCCATGAAATCCGAGATTGGATCCATGTACGAAAACCAAGTATGGACTTTGGTGGACTTACGGATGGCCGGAAGGTCACGAGAACAAATGGATTTTCAAGAAGAAAACAGATGTTGATGGTAATGTTATCGTTTATAAAGCTCGACTTGTCGCAAAAAGGGTTTCGACAAATTCAAGGAGTTGACTACGATGAGACTTTCTCACCAATGGCTTAAGCTAAAATCTGTGAGGATTATGTTAGCAATCGCTGCATATTATGATTATGAGATATGGCGGATGGATGTCAACAGATTCCTCAATGGAGACATTGATGAAGAGTTGTATATGATGCAACCCAAAGGTTTTGTCGATCCTATAGATGCTAACAAGGTATGCAAACTTCAACGGTCCATTTATGGATTGAAGCAAGCATCCTGTTGGAATCAACGCTTTGATAAGGTAATCAAAAGTTTTGGTTTTATACAAACTTATGGAGAAGCTTGTATTTACAAGAAAGTGAGTGGGAGCTCAGAGCATTCTTAATCGTATGTGGATGACATATTGTTGATTGGGAATGATGTAGACCTTCTTAATAGTGTCAAGGAATATTTGAATAATAGTTTTTCAATGAAGGATCTTGGCGAAGCAGCTTACATATTAGGCATAAAGATTTATAGAGATAGATCGAGACGCCAAATATCATTGTCACAAAGTACATATTTGGACAAAGTTCTAAAGAGATTTGGAATGGAAGAAAGCAAGAAAGGGTTCTTGCCCATGTTGCCCAATACGACCTTGAGTAAAACTCAAAGTCCGACATCGGCAGAAGATAGAGAAAGGATGAGTAAGACTCCATATGCCTCAGCCATAGGATCTCTAATGTATGCCATGCTATGTACTAGACCCGACATTGCATATGCTGTTAGTTTAACTAGCAGATATCAAAGTGATCCAGGAGTGGATCATTGGACAGCGGTCAAAAACATCTTAAGTACTTGAGAAGAAGTAAGGATATGGTTCTTTCTTATGGAGGTGATGAACAGCTCGTTGTTAATGGTTACACCGATGCTAGTTGGAACACCGATCCGGATGATTCTAAATCACAATCTGGATACGTATTTATTTTGAATGGTGCAGCTTAGTGGAGGAGTGCAAAGCAAAGCGTTGTGGCGAGATCTTCAACCTAATCGGAATACATGGCTTGGAGGCTTCACAAGAAGCGATATGGATGAAAGAGTTCATTACAGCTGGGTGTGGTTCCAAGTGCGCTGGACCCAATGTCTATCTACAGTGATAACATGGGCGCCATAGCCAATGCGCAAGAACCAAGGTCACACAAGAAGTCAAGCATATCAAGCTGCGTTTTCACGCTATTCGAGAACATATCCGTGATGGGGATATAAAGATTTGCAAAGTACACACAGATCTGCATGTGGCGGATCCGTTGACTAAACCTCTCCCGAGGGCAAAACATGACCAACACCAAACTGCCATGGGTGTTCGGGATATTACCATGTAATCTAGATTAGATGACTCTAGTGCAAGTGGGAGACTGTTGGAGATATGCCCTAGAGGCAATAATAAATATAGTTATTATTATATCTTTGTGTTTATGATAAATGTTTACATTCATGCTATAATAGTATTAACAAGGAAACATTGATACTTGTGTGTTTTGTAAACTTAATTTGAAGTCCCTAGTATAGCCTCTATACTTCACTAGCTTGTTGGTTGATTAATGATTGTGGTTTCTATCATGAACATTGAGATGTTATCAACAACAAGATCATATCGTTAGGAGAATGATATGGTGGACATACTCCTATAGATAAGCGTAGCATAAAGATCAAGTCATTTCATTAGTTCAATTGCTATATGCTTTCGATACATAGTAACCTAATTCCTTGACCATGAGATCATGCATATCACCTTTCTGGATGGATGCTTTGATGACATCAAACACCACACCGTGGCGGGTGGTTATAAAAGTGGCATTGAGTGTTCGAAGGTATTGGTTGAGACACATGGATCAAGAGTGGGATTTGTCCATCCACATGACGGATAGATATACTCTGGGCCCTCTCGGTGGAATGTCATCCAATTAGCTTGCAAGCATGTGACTTGGTCACAAGGGATCACATATCACGGAACGAGAAAAGAGTACTTATCAAGAATAAGGTTGAACTAGGTATGCAGAGATACCGGAAGCGATCATAACCTTGGGTAAGTAACATATCGTGAGACAAAGGGAAATTGGTATCGTATGTAAGTGGTTCATTCGATCACAAAGTAATCGTAGAAATATGTGGGAGCCATATGAATTTCAGATTCCTCTATTGGTTATTGTTGAGAAGTGTCTCGATCATGTCCGCATAATTCACGAACCGTAGGGAGACACACTTAAGGATTCGACGTTGTTTGAGTAGTTATGGTATTATGAGAAAGAGACCGAATGTTGTTCGAGTCTCGGATGGGATCCGGATATCACGAGGTGATCCGGAATGGTCCGAGAATAAGATTCATATAAGGAAAGTCCCGTTTGAGTTCGGGAATGATTCCTGTTTTCATCGGGAATGTTCTAGAAGGTTCGGATTGTCCAAGACTCGGGGAGGGTACATGAGTGTGTCATTGCTCATTGAATGATTGCATCATGTACTAAGTGTTATTGCTGTCCCAAATAAAGGATTAAATTGAATCCTAAAACAGAAAAGTCAAATGTCCAGTTTGAAAGTCAAACTGCCAAAACAAGAAACTGTGGGAAACAAGCAAGAGGAGTTGGAACCAACCTGGAGGAGGAGTAGGACTCCTCCAGGCCGGCGCCAGCCCTAGGCCGAGTTGGGGAGGGACTCCCTCCCTCTGGCCAAGGAACACCCTCCCATAAAAGGAGGCAGGGCTCCTCCATAGACACAATACTTTCTACTCTAGATCTCCTGTTTAGAGCTTTTGGTTTAGAGGTTCGAATTGCTTTAGCCAACAGTTTAGAGCCTTCTAATTGGTTTAGAGCCCTCTAATTGGTGTGTCTAATTACTAGGCCACTAATCCTCTCTCTCATAAGCTCCACCATACTGCGCACTTAAGGCGAAGCCTGGGATCTCCCTCTACTTCCCAGGTACCACGCCACAGTTGTCTTGGAATCGCGAGGAGAGTGCTACAACCTCCATTGCTGGAACAAGGGAGAGGAAGGTCTTCGTCAGTCGAACGTGTGACCGATCATGCGGGCGCTGGGAACGTGGCGCTGGAAGGATCGTCTACACGATCTTGAGATCGGGAAGAGTACGACTACATCACCCACGAGAATCCGCTCTCGTTAACCACTTTGGAATCTTCGAGGGTGAGTTCCTTTATCGACTCGTTGCTACAATCTAGTAGATAGATCTTGGCTTGTTTGTTTGTATGCGATAGAAAAATTTTGTTTTCCATGCTACGAACCCCTTCAGTGGTATCAGAGTCGTGTCTATATGTAGATCTGTTGCACGAGTAGAACACAATGGTCATTGTGGGCGTTGATGCTTTTATTGTAGATTGCTTTTTGTGTACTTTGCATCTTGCGGTATGTTGGGATGAAGCGGCCCGGGCTAACCTTACATGACATCGTTCATGAGACTTGCTCCACGCTTGACATGTAACTTGTATTGCATAAGTGGCTTTGCGGGTGCATGTTTCTCCTAGCATAGTTAAGATCCAATTTACAACGGGTGATCAACAATGCTAGTATCAATGTTGTGGTTCTTGTTCGTAAGTTAGAACGACACTTATTGAAAGCCCCAAACCACGTAAAATATGCAAAGAAAGTAGAAGCGCCTAACTTTGTTTTGCGGTGTGTGATGATGTGATATGGCCATGATTGTGATTATATTCGATGTATGCAATGTTCCTTATTGTAAGTCGACAACCGGCGTGAGCCATATGGTTGTCTTTAATTTATGTTAAGACCTGGTGTCTATTCAAAGTAGTTGTAATAGTTGAAGCCGGTGGGCGACAACCATGGAGAAGCGCCATTGACCTTGATGCAATGCGGTGATGATGGAGATCATGTTCGTGCTTGAAGATGGAGATCAAGGCACGAAGAAGAAAGGCCATATCATATCACATATATATTGAATTGCATGTGATGTTAATCCTTTATGCATCTTGTATTGCTTAGTAGACGACGGTAGCATTATAAGATGATCCCTCATGCACATCAATTTCAAATCATAAAGTGTTCACCCTTAGTTAGCACCGCTGCTAAAGCTTGTTGTTTCAAGCACCACGTGATGATCGGGTGTTCTAGATTCGCAAGTGTATACAACGTGAGCAAGCCAGATTTGCTCATGCAGAAACTAAGGTTTGATCTTGACGAGC
The DNA here is from genome assembly GCA_030063025.1 of Avena longiglumis. Taxonomy (NCBI): domain Eukaryota; kingdom Viridiplantae; phylum Streptophyta; class Magnoliopsida; order Poales; family Poaceae; genus Avena; species Avena longiglumis. Next base: position 566,547,189 of record CP125973.1, read on the forward strand.
CTAGCATGTACAGACATGGTCTCGGAACACGGATTACCGAAAGGTAAAGCATGAATCGTATAGTAGATATGATGAACATGATGATTGTTCGCCATTGAAACTATATCAACTCTCGTGATGATCGGTGTTGATGTAGTGGATTTGGTTCGTGTGATCACTAAAACAATGTGAGGGATATTGTTTTGAGTGGGAGTTCACCTAGTTTAATTTCATTAATTAATTTGAACTCAATTTGTCATAAACTTAGTCTAAACTATTGCAAATATGTTGTAGATCAATGGCAGCTCCTACCATCAATTTTAATGCGTTCCTAGAAAGAAAAGTTGAAAACAATGGAAGCAACTTGGATTGGTTCCAATTTGAGGATTGTCCTCACGGTGGTAATTTGACCTATGTGTGGATGCACTGGTGACCCTGCGCCCATCGCTCCGATGAAGTAAAGAATGTTTACCTCGCTCGGAAGAATCAAGACTCCATAGTTCAAGGTGCTATCTTGTATGGTTTAGAATCGAGCTTTAAAAGGTTTGAAGAGTCGACCACATGATATTGTCGAGGATCTCAAATTAATTTTTGAGACTCATGCGGCAATTGAAAGCTATGAGGCTTCAAAAGTTCTTTAACGCAAGATGGAAGAGGGCAGCTCCGTCAGCGAGCATGTGCTTAAGATGTCTGGGCACGCAAACAAACTTCAAAGCTTGGGTATAGTGATTCCTAATGCTTTGGGGATTTACTGCGTCCTCCAATCACTACCACCAAGTTACAAGAACTTTGTGATGAACTACAACATGCAGAACATGAACAAAACGCTGCCAGAACTCTTTGCCATGTTGAAATCTGCAGAAGTGGAGATCAAGAAAGAGCACCAAGTGTTGTTGGTCAATAAGACCACCAAATTCAAGAGAGGAAAGTCTAAGCAGAAGGGTGGTAAGAAAGTTACCATGCCGACGAAGAAGCCCAAGGCTGGACCTAAGCCTGAAACCGAAAGTGCTTTTTTTACAAGGAGAAGGTCACCGGAAGCGGAATTGCCCAAAGTACTTGGCGGATCTCAAGAACGGCAACATCAAGAAGAAAGGTATATCGATATACATGTTATTGATGTGTATCTCACTAGTACTCGTAGTAGTGCTGGGTATTTGATATCGGTTCGGTTGCTCATATTTGTAACTCAAACAAAGTCTTTCAAACGGAAGCTAGCGAAGAACGAGGTGACGATGCGCGTGGGAAACGGATCAAAGGTTGATGTGATCGCGGTCGGCACGCTACCCCTTCATCTACCATCGGGATTAGTTTTATACTTAAATAATTGTTATTTAGTGCCAACTATCGGAATAGTATTATTCGTATTTCTTGACAGTGCAATCGGTTCCACACCAACAAATAGGAACCTCCTTCCCATGGGCATCAGAAGTTCGATACGCCTTCCGTGGCCTTTCCTCTTGGTCGGCGCAAGGTGTCCTAGCATTGGCCCTCCTCTTCTTCTCTTCCTCTTCCTTCTCCTTTTGCCTCTTCCTCTCTTCCTCTTCATTCTCCCTTTTCTTCTTCCTCTCTTCCTCTTCCTTTTTCTTCTTCCTCTCTTCCTCTTCATCCTTCTTCTTCGCCAAGTCTCGAGCAAGTTGAACTACCTCTTCAAATGCCTTCCTCTTCTTCTGTTTCTCGGCCTCCTTCCTCTTCATCTCTTTCTCAGCTTCCTTCCTCTTCCTCTCTTCTTCGGCTTCCTTCCTCTTCTCCACCACCTCCATAGCATTCGCCCAGATCGCCGAGTAGTTCACACCGTCCCCATCATTGCCCTTGTTGGGTTGAGTCGCCATACCTATTATAGGAATAAAAGCTACAAGTTAGTAAAGGATGCATGAATGTGAACAATAAATGATTCAATGAAATAATCATAGTAGGTAGTAACATTAGCATGCAAGTATGAATATTTCATCCGTACCTATTAACATAAGGATTTGGTCCTGCCAAGTAACCTAACATACTAGCCCCAGGTTAAAACCGCCACGCCCTCTTCCTCTTCTAAGCCCAAGTGATCGACCTCTTTGTTGTCTAGGAGCTTGTTGTCTAGGGACTTGTTGGCTAGTTCTTGGTTGGCTTGGGACTTGTTGGCTAGTTCTTGGTTGGCTTGGTACTTGTTGGCTAGTACTTGGTTGGCTTGGTACTTGTTGGCTAATTCTTGATTGGCTTGGGTGTTGTTGGCTACCACTTGGTTGGCTAGTGCTTGCTTCATTTCCTTTTGCTCTTTTCCTTTGAAAACACTTTCTTTCATTGTGCCCTTCACCATTGCATGTCCCACACCGGGCTCTCTCACGAGGATCTTGGAATTGGTCATTGCCCGTTTCTCGATCACCACCACGGCCCCATCCATCCATGTCGCTCCTAAAGCGTTTTGTCTTGCGTCTTCCACGTTTAATAACTTTCCATTTCGGATCGGGCCAGAGTTGAATCCCATGGTACTCTGGACATTTTGATTGGTCCAAATATGGATAAAATCTAGGAGCCCATGTCTTCTTAGTAGTCTCAATGGAGAACTCAGCCTCTCTCACCGTGAGCGGATTATTGTAATCCAAATGTCGCCGGCGAGACGCCACGAGCAAGTGCGAGCATTCAAGATGAAGCAATGATGGCCTTCCGCATGTGCACTCACAAGTCTTGAGCGAGACCTTGAAAGCTCGGCCTCCGTGTTGGACACCATCGGCCGTTGTACCTCCGGGCTCCGTAACTTGGTAAATTAGCTCGTCATTATCATATTCCGTGACAATTTGGGCATCCGCTTTCTTTGACTGAAATTGCATCCAATAATCAACCTTAGGTGGGTACTTGTATTTGTACTTGTTTTTACAGTCCCCCGCAATCTGCCGGTCCGTTTCCTCTGAGTATTTAAGAAAATACCCATTCATCATGTCGAATGTATAACGGACTATTGCCGTGACGGGCAATGCACGGGCACCTTTGAGCAACTTGTTGAAGGCCTCTGCCATGTTTCTTGTCATTTGGCCGTACCTCCGGCCACCATCATTGAAAGCTCGTGCCCACTTTGTTCTTTCTTCAATGCTCCTATCGAGAAACTCTCGACCACCCGCATTGAGCTCTTTGTTGAAGAGCAATTTGTTGTACAAGTTTGAAAAACGGCGTTCCGTGAAAGCGAGGCAACAATCTTGTAGATCATCGTCCAAATGCTTGCTCTTGCATGCCCTATATAAGTTTGAACAAAAGTGTCTCATGCACCAACGATGGTGCAACGGAGCATACCCGGGAATATGTTGGTCCACCGCTTTAAGAATTCCTTGATGATGGTCCGAGATGACACATATTTCCCTATGAGGGGTTAATATCTTGGTTCTTAAAAGATGTAAGAACCACTCCAAATTATCATTGTTTTCCACCTCTACCAAAGCAAAGGCCAAAGGAATCAACCGGTTGTTGGCATCATTTGCTATTGCAATCAAGATAGTGCCCTTGAATTGACCGATCATAAAGGTGCCATCAACGGAGATGACCGGCCTACAATGTTCAAATGCCTGAACACATTGCTCGAAAGCCCAAAATGCACGGCCAAAAACTCGAACGGTTCTTCCGTTTACAATCCTTGTCTTGTTCCCCACCCGGGTTAGCATCGGCCATCGCTCCCAACAACCTTGGGATTCGGTTATAGGATTCCTCCCGATCACCGTACAACATCTTGAATGCGGCTTGCTTAGCCTTCCATGCCTTCCCGTACTTCACCTCATAGTGAAAGAGGACTTTCACAAACTCCATGACCTGCTTTATGCTCATTATTGGAAACGACGCGATGTCATTGGAAAGCCTATGTTTAGAACTCGAGGTGAGTTGCCAGTGCTCATGCTTTGCATCCTTGCCATCCACCACCGGGCCTCGGCACATGTGAGTAGATACGCAACTAGATAGGTGCCAATCGGGACCTCCCTTGAATGGTCTAGCACGCACAATCCAAGGACATCCTTCCTCCTCGCACTTCACCGTGTAACGCTTCTTGATGTACGAGTGCACGACCATGTAAGGACGATGATGCTTCACCGAGAAGTCCTTTATCCATTGCTTAAATTCCAACAAGGTCTTAAACCTTGATCCTTTGCAAAAGCCATTATTCACTTCATTGCCATCCCGGTAAGAACTTGTCATTGGTCCAAGCACTATGCCTTTTCCACCATCAACCATGGCTTCATCCGTGAAACTAAGATCACGAAACAAAGGCACCCGATGGTACCGCCCCAATACGTTATGGTGGATTTCGGCCTCTCTAGCCATGAACCCCTCCTCGTCAACTTCTTCTTTGGGACCATCATCATCCGAGTCCGAAGCATAGCCTCGAGAATACGGGAGTTCACGATCCATATCATGTTGAGTGATATATTTCTCCAAATCACCAACATTGTTGTCGTGGAGTTCAATATCATCATCATCTTCACCCTCACAATCATCATTGTCCTCTTCCAACATTTCATCTTGGTGTCTTGAAATCGGGCTCAATGTTTGGCTCAAAGGAGGTTCAATCCATAGCTCTTGCTCCATGGGTGGAGGACTCCTACTATCCAATGGGGAGGCACGACGGTTCAAGTCCAAAGGCAATGAACTATGAACCTTCTTGGTGGCAAATAGCTCAAGAGCCTTGTCTAGTGATTCAGCCACCACCTCCTTGTATGCAAGCCAACAAGCCTCGGAGAAGATACACATGGTCTTCCAACGGATATGCATTCCAAAACCCACATTATGTCTTCCCTCCAACTCAACAACATCACATGGGTCCATCCATTTCAATTCAATCCTCACTTGCTCCAAGACCTTTGCATAGGTGGGACTATGCTCAAACACAATATCTAGCTCATCCGGGTCCGGTTCTATGTTGCCTTTCAAAAAGGCATCCTTGTCCACATGATGCACATGAACAATTCTTGCCATCCCTAACATATAGGAGAATATGTTCATTAACTAACCATGACAAGACAAACAAAAATATACTAGACACATTATCAAAGCATAAAGCTAACAAGAACACCCTCTCTTGCATAAGCAAACCCTAACCCTAGCCATAACATTCCAATAAACCAAACAATGACATTTCAACAACCCTAAACCTAATTAAATGCTTCATATACATGTTTATACCCAACATTGGCCAATGAATCTAACAAATTTCCAAACATTTCTCTCCAAATCAAATTTCTAGGGTTTCAAGCCAAGTCCAACCAAAATGAAAGATTTCAAGAGGTCAAAACGGATGGGAATGAGGGAGGGTACCTCTAACAGCTGGGGAGAGGCACAAATCCACCAAATGAAGCTTCCAATGTGAGATTTGAGGGGGGGAGAAGGGGGCGCCTCCTTGCTGTTCTTCTTGGCTGGGTCGAGCTGAGAGTGAATGGGGAGGGGGCTGGGCGCGACAGGTTAAGTTCAAAGTGTAGCGCCTATCTGCTAGGCGCTACACATTGAAGTATAGCGCCTAGCAGATAGGCGTTGGTGGGGCCAGGGAGGGGCCAGGCAGTGCCACGCTGGCAGAGGGTATAACGTCTAGCTGAAAAACGTTACACTCTAGCCGTTGGGCGTTATCCAAAGGATTAGTGCTAGTAAAATATTTACCTAGAAAAGTCATTTCACGAAATTCTTTTAAAAATGGGTTATTTTTGTCCATTCGCCACGTAACGCTGCGTTGCGTACATACACACCTAATCGCCGCTCGTCCGGGAGAAAACGCTGCGTAAACGCGGAGTTTACCATGCACACACAATTATGTCCACCGGCAGGCTCGTCAGAACGCTCGCTGCCCGCCCTTGGTGGCAGCAGATGAGAGCAAGTACAATAAGTCCTACTCAGCTGGCTATAAGGATTAAAATAATATTCTTTTGCTTAGTTGGATGAGTGTAAAGATGAGAGAAGCGGGTTTAACTAATAGCCTTCTGCAGACGCGCTTTCTGACACCTTATGAGTATGTGAGGGCGTATTAATAAAAAGTACTATCTTATATCTATCTATCAGATACGCTTATTGGGATAGATTGACTCTAAACGATTAGCGAATTTGATATAGCCGGCAACCAGCTATACTATTGAATTTGCTCTGAGGGGCAAGCGGCAAATATCGTGTCGGCCTGCCCGTGGTTTACTATTAGCCAGCCGTGCGGCGTACCTGGCCTCATATCTTTTCTTGTTTTTTTTTTGAACGAGCGTATCTTTTCATGTTGGGAGCTTGCCCTGTGCGAGCACGTGCTGTGAAGTGTGAACCGAGTGGCTCGCCCTTGCGACCGTGATGTCTTGTCTTCACCGTGCGTAGCGATCGACCAGCTCAGGTTTACCACGGCTTTTCACGGTTGCCCGTTAATTAGTTAATTAAAAGATTAGCGAAGATACGAACGACCACGACATGTCGTGCAAAGCTAAGCTCTCTCGGGACGGGAACTTGGACTATCCCGCGACTTGTTGCGGAGATTATCATACTGTGATTACTAGTGGCTCTATGATTTGACTCGGGACGCGATGTCGCTCGCTGGGGATGGCGACTGTCTACTGGCTCGGGGACACGCGCCGGCCAGGAGTGCCGCGTCAAACCACCTTGGATCCGCATCCGATGTCCGACGCGGCGGTGGATCAATGATCATGTTTGCTCCACCAGCTGATGGATCAGTGATCATGTACGCGCGCGCAATAAAATTCGATCGATCGGCGTCGATCTCGATCTGCCGTGCGGTCGTGTCGCCATCGATCACCTGCAGCTTCCCGGCCTGGGATATACTCCATCTGTTCGGGATTATAGCTCCTAGTTGTTAATTTGACTAATAAAACATAACTTATATATCACAAAAGTTATACCATTAGAAAATAGTATAACCTCTAAAGTTTGTAATAGTATAATTTTTATGCTATAATATTTATAGTATTTTGTTGTTTAAATTGTCAACCTAGGTATACGTGCGGGACTTATAATCACAAACGGAGGTAGTATAAGCAAACAGCATCTCTCTGTCTCCTTGAAAAAAATTCAACGAAGCCACTAGTACTACATGTCCGGCGGACAATAACTCTACTCCGAACACGCAACGTGCGCGCTCTGCCAGCCGCCGCCACCGCTACTAACTGTCCGCACGCATCGCCGAGTCGAGTGGCCCGATCGACGGGGAACGGATCCTACCACCGCACCGAGAGAATAGTGACGTGGCGCTTTCACGGAAACTTCAACTGATCTGTTTTTCCCACCGATCCGGGACCGGATGCCCTAGCTGGTGTAGTCACAAATTCGATGCGAAACGGACAGCTTGCCGTGCCCATCGTTCGAGTCGATCGAATTCGTCCATTTCGGCTGGTGCCTTTAAAACTAGTATACTAGCTCCACACATGCTCAAAACCAATGCAAACCTATATATGGGCGGAATGCCGCCCACGACCGCGAGCCAGCGAGTGTGACGTCCGATGCCTGAACGAACAAAACATGTTGCGCCGCCAAGGACCGAACCGAGCGGTTTTTAATCAGCGGGGTTAGACGCGCCCTCTGTCACTAGGGATCAGAAGCACTTTTCTCGGAGTTAATTTTTCAAACTGCTTCTAATTGCAACTATTTGTGGCACTTTGAAAAATAGTCTCTCAAAATATGAAATTCTATTGGCAGTTTTAAAAGTGTCACTAATAGTGACATGGTTATATACCCCACCTTGACGCGTGATACCTTGCGATACCTTCAGTAGGCCCACTAGATATACACATACGAAGATTTTCGGTGGCCACGGCGCGCCGGATCCTTGGGGAACAAGACTAACGGAGATAGAAATTCAAAGGGTAAAACCCTAGAACTTGTAACCGACCAGGACTATGCCCGGACCGCTAAGTCTATATAAAGGCCGGAGGGCACGCCCTAGATCTCGACCATACTTTCGCACGCGCATCCACGCCAAATCGAATCACAGACCAGAACCTTCGGTTCGCCGTAATCAAGAGCGCATAGCGAGTAGGGTTTTCCCTTGGGCTGAACTCAGGTAAATCTCGTGTCCCCGTTGCTTGTCTATTAACCGCACTACGATCTCCAAAGATCCCCATCTTCTCCAAAACCCAAGTCCATAACAATGGGCATTGGCGAGATTAAACCTCGCCAATTGGCGTCTGTGGAATTGGCGTTGATTGTCGATCGTGACGGTTCACCCGATCGATCTACAACTCCGCGGCGACGGAGAATCACCTCTCTTGGCGCTTCGACTTCACCGCCCACTCGGCCACCATGAAGGATTTCGAGCCGTAGGCGACGGACTCAAATTTTGTTCGGAGCTTCGCTTCCAAAGGGACAACCGCACCTCCGCCTCGAAGCGGGTGCCGTCGTCAATCAGGCCCACGACGCGTCACCATCGACAGATGAGTTCTCTGGCAGCAGCCGCAACTCCGATCAGGCGATCCACCTTCGATGAAGGACCTACGGTTCCGGATCCGAAAGCTGCGGCAAAGAACACCAATCTGCAGCGTTATCAGGCGCGCATCATCCAAACCGACGAGGAACGCTTAACCGCCGCTCAATCGAAACGGCGAAACGGCGAAATGAAGCGGTCCCCCACCATGGGGAAAGCAACGCCACGTCGTCCAACTTAGCAAAGAAGGATGGGTCCAGGTGCTCGCGTGCCATCGCAGCGACATCGTCTTACCCGCAGACGCCTCACGTGACTCTCGATGGCATACCACTACCTCCTCATCGAGGAGCACAAGAAACAAGTCGAGATGCAGAGACGCCGACAAACGCAAGCAAGCAGCCTCGAGTCCAAGTATACGACAGCCGCGCTCCGCCATGGCACCCGGCTCTAGCACAAACGGAAACCAGGGAAATAAGCACCGCTCTCGGGTGGAAAACATGGATCCCAAGGAGCGGCGTGATGGGACCCGAACTCTCCACACATCGTTCATGGATATGGATGCCGACGGCAACATCATCCCGAAGACGCCACAAGCTGCGATCATGGCAGCCACTGCGTATCTCGCGGCTCACCCACCTCCAGAAGGGGACCCAAAAAGGGCCATGCATAGGTCCGCACTTACCAGACTAGGACTAATCGGAGCTGCGCTCCACGAAGACGCTCCTGCGGAGCCGAAGAAGAAAGCTCCGGCCAGGCGCGACCGGAGCCCCACGCCCTCATCCGAAGAGAAAGAGGAGCACGATCTTCCTCGAAGGAAGAAGAGCTCGCACCGCCATAAACGTGACTACGACGCCAGAGACAAGCTTACACAGCGCAAGATCGACAAAGCACGCGCTAAACGCGCATGCTCGTCCGAATCTGAGATGGATGAAAACAAAGGAGAACTCTGCGGAGCTCGATGCTTCAGCAGATCCGTTTGCCGAACACAGATGCCACGCAACTTCAAGCTTCCTTCGGATACTCCGAAGTTCAACGGCACGCAAGATCCAAAATCCTGGCTCAGTGACCATCTGTCATCCGTCAAGCTTCACGAAGGCAACAAAGAAACCGCCATGCAATGCCTTCACCGCAGGTAGCGGTATGGCGCTGGTCTCGCTTAGCCTATCATCGGGATCCATCCGGGGAGGAGCTCGCTACAGCTTCATCCGAAATTTCAAAGGCACCAGCAAGAGGCCGCCTCAATCGAAGAGTTGCGAGCACACTCGTAGAACGGCGAATCTATCCGCCAGATATACTACGCTGGTCTACAACCAAGAACTCCATGACACACATCTCAAGAGCGGGCCATCGACGCCAGTGGACGTCAGCGCCCAGACTTCAAGGAGGAACTTGGGTGTAAAGCCCAAGACACTCGACCACCTCATGGAAATCGCCAACGTTGGGCGGGCGAAGATTGCATCCAAAAGCGCAATCGATGAAGAGGACGACTACGGCCAAGACGCGAACGCCGCAGAAGAGGAGATCGCGCTCACGAGGACATGACGGACTTCGGCGGCTCGCCGACCGCCGTAACGACAACAGCAGCGGCGGAGGATACCGCAGCGGAAACTTCCGCGACAACGGACGACCAACGCGTGGCAATGCCGCGACGCTAACGGACCCTCAAGATTCGACAAACTTTCGGTCCATGCACCATCCACTTCTACATCGACAAACAGATGGCAAAAGAAAGCTAGCCACATGCTCAAGGACTGCCGCGAGTTCCAGAAACTCAGCGAAGGCATGGTGCAAATGAGGCAACAAGCTCCAATTCCTGCGTTCAGAAACGCACCTGCGCCAGGTGAAATAGCACACGGAGCTCCTCCACCGCCGCCTATTGGAGGCCCAAATCAACCAATGCACCAAAAGAAACAACGTCGGGGTCCCATACCCCCACCAAAGGAGCACTAAATATGATCCGTAAGGACGCCCACAAACAAAGGTGAAGAAAATCACCCGACAAATCAACTTGGCTGGCAACTCCTCCCGCAATCCCGAGTACCTCGGCGGATCGGAGTCTGCATTACATTCACTCGCGGATCACCCTTGCAGATCCTCGCCCAGTCATGCTGCCACTGCCGGGCGCAGATCGGAGGCTTCAAGATGAGTCGCATCTTCATAGACGGCGGCAGCGGCATCAACCTAATGTTCGCAAGCACCCTAGCGGCTATGTGGATCCCGCAATGCAGCCTGGAACAATCAGACACAACGTTCCACGGCATTGTCCCAGGGAAGGGCATATTCCCCCTGGCTAAAATAGGGCTCGACGTCATCTTCGGGAAGCGGACAACTTTCGGCAGGAGCGCCTAGAATTCGAAGTGGTGGACTGGCCGTCGCAATACCACGCCATCCTGGGGCGTGTAGCATTCGCAAGATTCCTGGCCGTCCCACACTACGCATACCTACTACTTAAGATGCCAGGACCAAGGGGCGTCATCACAGTCCACGTGAGCTTCACCCGATCGGACCAATGCGATAGGGATTTCAACAAAATCTCCCAGTCTTTCGGTATGCAAGACGAGCTTGTAAGGCTCCGCGAGGTGACGGACAATGGGCTACCCCCAGTCACAAGGCAAAACGCACCTGACATGTCCTTCGACTCCACCATCAACACCAAGAAAGTGCAGGTCCATCCGACGAACGCCTCCAAGACGGCGCTGATCGCCAATGACCTCAGCACCGCATAGGAAGGCGCGCTCGTCGAATTCCTCCGTGAGCACTGGGAAATCTTACGGTGTGCGGACATGCCAGAGTTCGTGAATTCGCCGAGTATGCACTCAATGTCTTTCGCACACCAAGCCGGTCAGCGATCCATCCGAAGACCGTTGAGCCACGAAGCTATCGGCAAGGAAATCAATAGATCGCTTTGCAGACTTCATCAGGGAAATCAAAGAAAGCGAGTGGCTGGCAAACACGATGATGGTCCCGAAAAAGGACACGGACATCCTGCGGATGTGCGTAGAATTCACGTCACTAAACAAACACTGCCCAAAGGACCACTTCTCTCTTCCTCGGATCGACCAGAAAATCGATTCGACTGCAGGTTGTGAGAAACTTTCCTTCCTCGACGCCTACTCAGGCTATAACCAGATTCGACTCAAGGTCGAAGATCAAGAGAAAACGGCGTTCATCACACCGTTCGGAGTATACTGCTACAACACAATGCCCTTCGGGCTAAAGAATGCGGGTGCCACGTACCAGCGATGCATGCAGGCCTGCCTCAAGGACCAGATCGGTCGCAACGTCCAAGTCTATGTTGACGACATAGTAATAAAAACCAAGGAGGCAAGGACACTTATCGACGATCTCCGCGAGACGTTTGACAACCTTGATCGCTACAGGATCAAGCTCAATCCAGAAAAGTGCGTCTTCGGCGTCCCCTCGGGTCAGCTACTCGGGTACTTCATCTCTCAACGAGGGATCGAGGCGAACCCGAAGAAAATCAAAGCCATCATGACAATGGAGAAGCCGAAAAACCTCAAGGGCGTTCAAGCAGCAGAGGAGAGCGGCACTAAGAAGGTTTATCACCGCATGGGCAAGAAGGCCCTACCATTCTACCAGCCGCGCAAGGCGTAAGTTCGAATGGACACCGTGGCCAACGACGCGATTCGAAAGCCTCAAGCGGCTCCTCCACCTCGCCCGCTTTGGTCACGCCAAAGGAGCGCGAGCCTATCGTCATACATAGCAGCCACACACCGTGGTCAAGACTGCACTCATGGTCGAACGACCCGAAGAAGGCAAGACCCACGGGGTCCAGCGCCCAATTTTCTACCTCACCGAGGTACTCACTCCAACAAAACAGCGGTACCCGCACTACGAGAAGCTAGCCTACGGCGTGTTCATGACGGCTCGACGACTGAGCCACTACTTCCAGGAGCATCAGGTAATGGTCGTCAACGAGGCACCCCTGAACAGCATCCTGAATAACCCATAGGCCACAGGACGCGTGGCCCTATGGGGCATTGAACTATCACCCTTGGACATCGTCTACGAGAAGTGACACGCAATCAAATCGCAAGTCCTTCCGGACTTCCTGGTGCACTGGATGGAGCTGCAATGCTCGACACCCGGACATGTCGCAGCTCGACAATGCATTTCGACGGCTCCAAGCGCGAAGCCGGGCGAGGCGAGTCATACCGACCTCCCGCAAGGTGACAAGATGAAGTACGCCCGGATGAAATTGAGCCTCGAGAACGAGGCGAATACGAAGCCCTCATCCATGGCATGAAGATGGCAAAATATGCGGCGCAGCGCTGGTCATCTACGGTGACTCCAACCTTGTCGCATGCAGACGATGAATGAGTGTGACGACACGCCGAAAACATGATCCGTGCCGCGCTATACAACGCACTCAAGGAGAATTCGACGGCTGCGAACTTCGCGTTGTAAGAGAGAGCGACGAGGAGGCCGATAGACTTCGCCAACATCGGCTCCACTTGTGCAAAGGTATAACCAGTGTGTTCCTCGATGATCTGCGTGCCATCCATCAAGCAGAAATTCCCCAAAGGATCACCCGAAGAAGCAGAACACTCGGGGGCTATGCTACCCTAAGGTCATGAAGGACCCGAAAAGTTGGATACCGAAGTTGCCATGGTCAACCTGATGCAGGTCATGGCAGTCGAAGAAACTTGGACACGTCCATACCTCTAGTTCCTGATAAACGAAGAATTGCCTGACAGCCCGACAGATGCCCGGCGCATATCTCGTCGGTCAAAAGCCTTCACCATCATCAATGACGAACTGTACAAACGCAGCATCACGGGTGTACTACAACGGTGCGTCACCATCGACGTCGGCAAAGCCATACTCCAAGACATTCACGAGGGCATCTGCGGCCACCACGCAGGCAGCCGCTCCCTCGTCGCCAAAGCTCTGCGAGCAGGATTCTACTGGCCAACGGCCATGAGCGACGCGAAGGACATCGTCCGAAGATGCAACGGGTGCCAACGGTTCGCCGACAAACCGCACGCACCTGGGTCCGAACTTAGACCCATACCCATAGCTTGGCCTTTCGCTCAATGGGGCCTCGACATGATCGGCAAACTGCCAAAATCCTCGAAAGGGGGACACGTCTTCCTCCTGGTCGCAGTCGACAAATTCACCAAGTGGATAGAAGCCATGCCGCCACCAACGTAAGGAAAACCGCCGTCAAATTCTTGAATCCATTGTCTCAGGTTCGGCGTACACAAAGATCATCACCGACAATGGATCGAACTTCATCTCCGAAGAATTCCGTGACTTCTGCGAAGGCCTCGGATCAACATTACGTATGCCTCGGTGGCACACCCGCAAACAAGCGGGCAAGTGGAAAAGGCCAACGCCTAATCGGGCGCCGGCATCAAGAAGCGCCTCATGAGCTCACTCGAGCACAAAGTCGAAACGGACGAAGAGCTACCGTCTCATGTGGAGCTTACGGACTACGCCAAACAGCTCCACCGGCTACACCGTTCTTCATGGTGCACGGAGCTAAGGCCGTGCTACCCGGCCAATCGCCACCAGCTCCGATTCGTCACAGCGAAGCCTAATCCACGGTCAACTTTCGAAGATGTCGCCGACACACTCGTTAAGCACGGGATATAGCAAGACTAGATCAGCGGTACCAAAGAAAGTCTCCGCAACTATCACGCCATGGCTTTTCAAGGTCCTTCGTCAAGGAGACCTCGTCTTCTGGCTCAAGCAAAAGCGACCGAATAAATTCGAGTCACCATGGGAAGGACCCTATGTCATCACCGAAGTCATCCTGTGGCGCCTATCGCCTCAAGCACGTGGAGTCCGGAGTGCATACTCCAACCCATGGAACATCTCGCACTGACGATTCTACCCGTAGCAACCTACCCCTTTTACTTTCAATAAGGCTTTCACCAAGGCTACTCAGAACCATGTACCTCCTCCATTACGCTATAAATAAAGCTAAGTGTCTACGCCCAACCTTCGGTTGACTATTTTCTGCAACTTTACTACATGCTACAAACGCACTTTCGGGGCTCCTCCACCTCACGATTTCATCGACGAGGACCAAACGTGTACACTGAGTAGCCGACCACGTCGAGCAAACGAAAAGGACACGTGATTAATCGAGCAACTGGTGCTCACAAAAAGAAAACTTTACAACAAAGGGCACAAATCGCCCAAAGAAATATACATATTTTACATCTATCTGCTCATTTTCGGTCCTACCTATTCGAAGAATAACCCGAGCACTGCTCAAACAAATCTACAATCTGCTCGGATACAGCCTTACAAATGCGTAATGCGGACGCATGTTCCACTCGCCACCATCCCGATCGAAGAGGCGGCCCAGATGCCACAGCAGCCAAATCTACGTCAGGGCGGTGCACCCTCACAAGAGACAAGGCAGCCTTCACTCCTGCCACGAGCTGCTGCCGCACCAGCTCCTTGACATTGCTGGCACTCCGAAACTTCGACAGAAGACCTGCAAGGGTCGTCGGCATGGCATCCAAAGGAAACATGACGTGCAGCACCGAGGATAGTGATGTCTGCACCTGGCGGAGCACCCGCGAAACTTGATAAACACGATCCTGCACCGTCGCCAGAACCATGGCGCGATCGCGGTCCATACAGAAGAAGCCGCCGGCCTCCATGTCCTGTTGAGTCAAGCAATTGACCCGAACAGCAACACGCTCCTTTTCTTCCCTCGGAGCAAGATTGGCGCCTGCGATAATTGCACAAAGCAAGAATAAGTCTAGCAGGCTCACCCGAAGAACTGAGCTACAGCCCGAAACAAGAATCAACTTACATTGCAGCTGCTCGGACAGGCGACCCAGCTCCGCCATCAAGTACTCCTCTCTGGCTGCACCACGATCTGCCTTGGATTTCCAAACGTCGGCGTGACCACGCAACCCGAGCAATTCCCTCTCCAAGCTGCGCACGCGATCTCGAAGGAAACCGAGCTGCGAGGAGTCATCCAACGATGGTCTCAAGGGCCTTGCGGATGAGGGGTCAACTGGGTTAGCAACCGAAGGAACCTATAAGCAACAGAAAAAAAGGCACACAGACATTTCAGCCAAGAATAGAGAACAACTCGGAGGAATTCATTAAATATATCAGGTCACTACGTGGCACAAGGATGGTACTACAAAAGATATTTACAACAAAAGTAGACTACATACTACCCTACGTCTACTATGCCTAAGGTGCAGGACACTGAATCACCTCAGAGCCAGACTGCCTAGCTTTGGCCTCGCCCTGCTGCCGCAGTGCGTACTCAGACATCAAGTCAATGAGCTTGGGCCCATATCGTCTGCAGCGAGCGGAGTAGGCAGCGAAGGCTACCTCGGATCCATCTGCAGCCGTCGGCATCCGAGAAGTGATTTGGGGCAAGTCCAGCTCCGCCCTAGCCGCCATGGCCAACGCCAGCCCGACGGACGTGCTCATGCCCTTCTGCTTGCGCTTGTACGCCGCAGGCGCTTCGGCTGACAGAGCCTCTGCCAGGGCATCCACATCTTCAAGGGCGCCTCTGCCAGGGCATCCACATCTTCAAGGGCTGCGCCCTTCGGGAAGAGCTCCTGGTAGAAGCGACCAAGGACCTCTTTCGCCTTGGCAAGGGAGTTGACGACGGTGCCGCAGCGGTCTTCGACCGCCAAAGTGGCATCATCTAGAGCACTGCCGTGCTCCAGAGCACCGCGGTCGAACTCGATGCCTGCGGCATCTGAGACAAAAATGAAGAAAAGCATGAAGAAAGGCAGCATCGAAAAAGACTCGTAGAAACAAAAACAAGTGGAAAAATTAGCACTCACCCGAAATAGCCTTGGCAAAGGCCATGAGCTTCGCCACCCTCTTTCACGAGCAGCCGCAACGGTGGCCATGCTCCTCACGGTCTGCTGCGGCCTCTGCAGACGCCTTTCGCTTCGCTTCGCTCGGCTCCACCAAGGCGCTCTTTCGCACCAAGCGGCTTGCTCCGATTGGCCAAGGCTCTTTTTAAGAGCGTCGACCTCACGGAGAGTCGTTATGCTCCTCTACATTTAAGACAAGCAAGCGCCAAAGAACAGACCAGGATAAACAAGAGGTACTAAAAGGCGACGGATACCTTGAGCTGCCCAGCCGCCTCCAGCGTCAGCGCTCCTCCACCGCTTGGCCTCTTGGACAAAAGGCTGAGAAAAAACAATAGCGTAGAAGAAGGACTTGGGGCTACGCCCAACACAAAGAAGCAAAACAACATCAAGACACGAAGACACTCGGGGCTCCCTCCGTGACATGAAGCGAAAAACTTACATGCTACGATGGCGGCCTTGAAGGCCCGCTGCGAAATTCGAGGCGCAACCAGCCCTCCCGCAGAGAGGAACCGGGCGCCACCAAGTCGCCACTGTCGAGGAGGAGGCGACACAATGTTCGACTCCCCATCATCTCCGCCCACCATCACTAGAGTCGGAGGATTGCCGACACGGCCAATCAACACAGGTGCAAACACCATCAAGGGAAAAGGGTAACCGTACAACAAGAAAACTTACGAGCCCAATGCGCTCAGGTCAAAGATGGGAGAAGCCCTTCGGGCCCTCTTCTTTCTTCTCCTCCTTCTTTTCTTCCTTCTTCCGCTTTGCTGGCGGGTGCGGCGCGACAGCCCGCACAGGAATGGCAGGAAGGGGAGAGGAAGAACCCCCATGAACATCATCATGACGCTCAAGGCCTAGAGGATTTCTGGGAGTCGGAGGAGTCGAGGCATCCGAAGACTCGCTGGAGCTCCGTGATCGCTTGCGCGAATGGTCCTCACTCGACTCGCCGGCATCCTCCGCTGGAGATCGCGCTGACGGTAGCTCGGACACGGAATCCATCACTTCATTATCCGGGGCATTCGGATACCTTTCGGGCAACGGTGGTGAAAGGATACAGATGTCGCCTAGAGGGGGGGGTGAATAGGCGATTAAACTTTTCCTAGAGTGGCTCAACAAAGGCGGAATAAAACTAGTGTTTACTTTGTAAAGCACAACCTAGAAACAACTAAGGTTTGCCTATGTGCACCAACAACTTATGCTAAGCAATACAAGCAACAAAGTGATAGCAAGATATATATTACTTCAAGCACGAAGGCTATCACAATGTAAAGTGCATAAGTAAAGAGCTCGGGTATAGAGATAACCGAGGCACACGGGGACACCGATATTTTACCGAGTTCCTCCCAACATGGAGTACGTCTCGTTTGGAGAGGGGTGGTATCAAACCACCAACGCCACAAAAGGCCCTTATTCTCCGTGAATTTCACCCCAACGGATCGATCCACGCTTCCTATCGGTGCACTTGTGGCAACCGAACCTCTCACAAGGTTGGGGCACAACTCCACAACTTAATTGAGGCTCCCAACAAATGCCACCAAGGCCACAATGCCACCAAGGCCACAACGCCTAGGGTTCCAAGAACCCAAGAGGGACAAGCTCCAATGAGTAACTCAAATCAAATCCTCCAAAGAGAACTCAAACCGATGCACCAAATGCAAATGGCAAGAACACCAAAGGTGCTCAAATCCTCTCCCAAATTCCACCAAAGCTACAAAAGCTTGGGGAATAAGAGAGGAAGAACAATGGAGGAAATCCACAAAGACTCCAAGATCTAGATCCCAATATGTTCCCTCACTTAGAGGAGAGATTGATTGGTGGGATTGTAGATCTAGATCTCCTCTATCAAATCCCTCAAGAATATGCAAGAAGCATTGGAGGATTGAGAGAAAGCAAGCTCAAGAAGGTCAACAATGGAGGAAACTTGCAAGAATGGTTAGGGAACCATTGGGAAGAAGGCCCTTAAATAGGTTCCTCGAAAATCCAACCGCTGAAGCCAAAAAAGCGAATCCGGTACTCGGACATTCCCGTACTACGGACAATCCTGGGGATCCCAGGTCGCCAACGCACCTTTTTCAGTACCGACCGGTACTACGGTAGCGACCTCCTCCGGATTACCGGACCCTGGTCCGCACTACCGTCATCCCTGAACGAAAACGGCCATAACTTTTGCATCCGGACTCCGATTTTGATGATCTTGGGCTCGTTTCGAAGAGGACAACAAGCTCTAAAATATAATGCAAAGAAACATTATAGTCCATCAAGGGAGTATAGATCCAAATGACGAAAGGTTTAACCTCTATCAAAAAGATGAACCGATAAAACCTTCAACATCAAAAACGTAATAGAAAATGCATATGAAATCCGTTTTCGATGAACGAGAGCTTGTCATGGAGATTAACACAAGCTCTAAATCCTCACATGAGTAAGAACCAAATAATGGAAGGTTTTACCTATCTCTAAAATACAAACCGGTAAAACCTCCAAGATCAAAATGCAATAAGATATAAAAGGGAAATCCGTTTTTGATGGACTAGAGCTTGTTATGGAGATTACCACAAGCTCTATATCCTCACATGGATAAGACCAAATAACAACCAAATATGATGATGCAAGTATGCAAAGGTTTGATCTCTCTCCAAACGATGTGACCGAGTTACTCATTCGAGAGCCCTTCTTGATAGTACGGTTATCTATCCTAAACCCGGTCTCCCAACAAACATGAGACCGGAAAAAGGGAAAACCTATCAATATTATACCTTTGACTTGAGCAATCCACTTGAGATTGATGTAGACGATCTTGTCCTTCTCAAGATGGACACCTTTCTTGATTCCTCATCATCGATCCATGATCACCGAGGATGGCAAGCATCAAACATGAGATCTTCTATAGATGGCGCATTTTGAGCTTGCACAACACATCTTCTTCTCATTTCATCTATCTTGAAGTCAACACATGCTCCAAGCAATGCCAATGGACAATTCCTACAAGTACAACTTAATACACACATTAGTCCATAAAGATTGTCATTAATTACCAAAACCACATGGGGCCCAACATGTTCTTTCAATCTCCCCATTTTGGTAATTGATGACAATCCTAAGAGGGTTTATATAAGGAATTTTAATGAATAATGGTAATACCAATATCAAATACTACAAAAGTATGTGATATTGGTACCACCATCATATATAGAGCAAACTCCCCCACAATCTATGCATGTGTGATGAACTTGAATTTCATTGCATATATTGCCAATCATTATCATTGGAGGAGTTTCCTCTATATATACCACATGCTAAGCAACAACAAAGATGCAAGAGCATGAGAAGCAAATGCACAAGAACAAACTCAATGCATAAACCAACTTCCCTTAAACCCTCTAAAACTTCTCCCCCATTGGCATCGATTGCCGAAATGGGTGACAAGTTCTAGAAGGCAAATATAGTAATAATTCCTCCAAAGGTGTGCCTTACACATATCCAATGATGAATACTTGGGAGGGAGTAGAACTATATCGAGGACCCTAAGATTGCAAAAAAAGTCAAATAATGCAAGCAACTACAAGGTCCGACAAACCAATTTGAAAACAACGAATGAGTCCAAATGGAAACAACAAGATATTATGATATGAGCAAAAGAGTGTTTTAAATAAAAACTAGAAGCTCCCCAAGATTTGTGCACAATTCAAAATAAATGTATTGGAATACATAATGCACAAATATGGAATCCTTGCTCCCCATAAGCATTTAAAACACAACAAATGTGAAAGAATGCAAATGAGTATTATTAAATGAATTAGATGAGCTCCCAAAGAGCATGCACCAATTATGATAATTGCATTTGGGAACAAAGTGCATAGTCATGGAATCCTCACTCATCCAAATTCATTTAACAATACACGCATGAGAGAACTAATATGAGTGTCCCAAGATGTAGACAAGAGGAATAATCACTCATAGGAAAATAAATTTGGAAGCCACCAAAGAATAAAAAGAAATAAAAGGTGGCATCCAAGGATTAAAATCAATTAAAATTATCTTCTCATATGTGTATATGTCTAAGTGGAAAACATCATAGATACATATGCCAACAAATAAATATGCACACATAAAGAAGATATACAAGAAGGCATATGAAAAGCAAAATGAAGTCATAATATCTACCAATAAGATTTTTTGCAAAGCATGGCCAAGGCTCACATATATCTTATTGTACATTAATGAGCTTCAAATACCAACACACTACATATATTACAACTATCACCAAGGAAAAGGAGAAAGTTGGAATATATGGAGAAAGGCAACAAGTATCATAAGAGAAAATGGACTAGCAAAATCTCACTATTGCACATGAGAGAAGTTGAGGAAATGATAGACAACAAAATTGCTAGATTGACATATTTGGGATTGGAGGATCATATGCATGATTTTGTATAGTCCCAATTGTATGCACTCATCTCAACTTATACACATATACAATAGAGAGTCCTCTTAATAGCATGGCTAGAGATGCAACAATAAATACTCAATCAAAGAAACCATGCCAAGATGCAACCTACAAAAGGTTGGAAGCAATATAAATATGCATGATCAAGAGATACTTGTTACCGAGATATAATTGGTAGGATGTAGATGATATGAATTCATTGATCATCCTATAGCTTGACTCAACTTTTCATGTATGCACCACTTCTTCAAAATCGAAGGACAAGCATCCAATATATCTCCAATGTACCTAAAACACAATTAAGTACAACATGGTCCCCAAACTCATTGGGTCCAAAGTAGTTAGAGAAACTACAATACATAGGAGAGACTCCACATAATTATGTGCACATTGATATGAAATTGAATTTCATGCACAACTTAGCCGATGGGAATTGGTGGAGTTTCCCATATATCGAAGCAAAGAAAGCAAGCATGCCATAATATAATCATATAGTAAATATGCATGCATGAAGCTTTCAAGAACCAAAAAGGAGATACAATTTGAACAAAACACCAAGTAAACCGAGATGGCACACACAAGAGTGTGATGACAAGACAAGCGGTGTCCAAATTGTATCAAAGAACCAATTCAACACATGAAAGATCACAAGTTCAACAAATGAACTAGGCATAATCCAAGGAGCAAAAGAGATAGAAATAAAATGCTCAAGGATTTATCTCATTCTAAAATGGTCAAATCAAGAAACAAGGAATGAGACAAAACCAACTCCCAAAAAGAGCAAGGTTACAACAAGAAACCAAACTCCCCAAACTTCACATGATGGCACAAGTACCAAAATGAAAAGATTGAGGTTCCAAGCACATAACACACGATATGGATCAAACAATGAAGCATAAATATGAGTGTTCTAAATAATATAGGAGAGCTCCCCCATAGATAGTGCATTATGTAGGATTTTCCTTTTAAATTCAAAATGCACACAAATGGGATCATCACTTGCACCTACAATAAGTAAAACACAAGAGGATATCAATAAAATAAGAAGATCCACAAGAAGCAAGGAAGGCTTGGGAGACAACACAAAACATTTTCTTGGCCAAAGATAGAATAAAAATTAAGCAAGGGCCAAAGTGAATATGATCAATAAATTCTACCATAACTTGGGTACTCATTGTCCAAGGACAAGAAATAGAATAATTTTCCCAAGGTAGCTTGCATGGATATCCAAGATCATAGTCACAACAAGAAGCATATAACTAAATATAAGAAATTGAGCATGATACTTCGAACAAGATTCTTGGTAGCTTCCCCAAGTCACACAATCACTAGTGAATAGAGAAACTTGAAGCAAATGGTTTCCATGAGGATATATATATCTAAATATGAGGAAATGCATACCAAGAAACTCTCATATACAAGATCCAAAATAAGATCAATAAAGCCATTCATGCAAATAGGAACTTGTATGAGCCAATGTGTCACATAGGCAATCGATGATTATCCATATAACTTCTAAGTGACACAACCTCGAATATTCACAATTTCTAGGATTGTAATATGCACTAAGCATATGACTCCCCCATAATGTGATACTACCATAAAACCAACACGAGGGAAAAGGATACAAATAGAGATAATTAGTGGACATTATAAAATTAAATTTCTCATGAGAATTATACCACATAGAGACTAGACAATAATCCAATATAAATACTAGGTGGTAATCCTCATGTACACACATTTTTAGGATTGTGGAATGCCTAATCATAACACTCCCCCAAAATGGGATAGTCCATTAATCTCTCACAAGAGCCAAATAAGATACCAAATATAAAACAAGTAAGGCTCCAATACAAGAAACACACATACATGGTGTGCCACCTAATCATACACAAATATGTTTGATACCTCAAGATAATTAGGTGGAAAACACAACATGTACAAAAGCATGGAGGATACAAAACCAACACATGCACAAGGGGGCGAGTAACTTTCAATGAAATGAGTTAAGCATATGTTACCGCAAGGAGGAACATTGGAAATATAATAGGAGCAATATAATCCACATGACTTGGCTTGACAAAATAATAATGAAGATCCCTTAATTCTTCATGATGTAGCCAAGACTCCAATTCCTCCAACAAACACCTATTGATCAAGTTTTGGCTTGTTGGTCCCCAACCAAGTTGGGTCCTAAGAGGTTAGTCACAATAGGCTTGGCAACCCAAATGGATCTTTTCTTGACACCACATTGGGTACCAACAAATTTGGCAAACACATTGCCAACCTCATCCTTACAAAGAGAATAAACATCATCAATAATGATAGGGTTGGATGAGGATATACCAATAGTGCATGAGGAAGAAATATGCCCCTTCTCACGGCATAAGTAGCAAGTTCTACTCTTGCCATCTTTCTTCTTAGGTGAAGCCACAACTCGAGGAAGAGCTCGAGTAGTCCTCTTAGGAAGAGGCCCATTAATGACTTGAGGTGGATCTTGAGGCCGCTTCCCTTGTTGCTTCACACTAGAAGACTTCCTCTTCAATGGGCAAGATCTAACATGATGCCCTTCTTCCTTGCACTTGAAGCAAACAATGTTGGCCGGATTCTTGACTTGATCTTGGCCATTCTTCTTGTTGTCCTTGTGCTTCAACAAGATAGTGGACTTGTTCTTGACATTGGAGTTGAATCCAAGCCCACTCTTGTCATTGGGGGATTTTTGCACACTCAATATTTTGTAGAGTGCGGCCTTCCCTTGATGACCCTTTTTCAAGTCATTCTTCAAAGAAGTGACTTGAGCCTTGAGCTCTTTGATTTCCTCTACATGGTTAGTTTCAACACAAGTACTAGAGGAAGTAGATGCTACATTGTTAGAGCAACAAGGCATGGAGTGTAATTCATCACGAGATATATCATGGTTGTGAGAGGATGAACTACAAGGACTAGCACATGGCAATATAACATTTGGAGTAGATATAGTGCTAATGTCCACACGAGGCCCACTAGATGTTACCTTTGACATGATGGCCTCATGAGCCAACTTTAGCCTACCATGGGAGACTAGGAGATCCTCATGCGAGCTTGAGAGCTTAACATGGCTTTCTTCTAATTTCCCATAGTTGCTAGTTAGCAAAGCAAGTTGAGCCTTTAGCTCAACATTCTCCTTCAAAATAGATGCTTCACAAGAAATAGAGTTAGTAGCACAAGCATCATTACTATTAGCAAGAGGTGAGGGAAACTTGTCAAGCTCTTTTGAATATGAGGCTTTAAGTTGCTCATGTGACTCTATGAGTTTGATGAGCTCACCCTTTATGACCCTAGAGCCATTTTTGAGGTGCTCAAAATCCTCAACAAGTTTAGCATAAGCAACTTCAAGTTCATCATTTTTAATCTTGAAGGAGTTAGCCACCGCAAGTTCTCTATCATGGTATTCCTTTACTCTAGATAATTCTAGAGTAAAAGTCTCCTCAAGAGATTCTTTGGTGGTTTGTTCTTCTTCAAGGGAGTCCTTTACTTGAGAAAGTTCATTAGCATATTCACGCTCAAGTGCAAACTTTTCATCAATTATGTTTTCTTGCTCCTCAATAAGATCATTGCCTTCTATAGCATAATTCAAGATTTCAAGAAGGTTGGAGGTAGCAAGTTTATTTTTGTAGAGAGCACTATAGACAACCTCTCCCATTTTCTTAATAGAGGTAATATCATACTTACCTCTATAATCATTATTATCATTCTCAACCTCATCATCATCATCATCATCATCATGAGATATAATGGGATCCAAAGAGGTTACCTTTGTTCCCTTAGCCATAAGGCACATGTGAGAACCGGAAGAAGGTGATGATGAGATTGCACTTGTATCTCTATTCAAGACCTTGTCTTGGCCCATAGAATCTTCATTTTCCTCTACATGGTTAGCAACACAAGCACTAGAGGAAATAGAAGCATTTTTATCATGGCAACAAGACAACATGAGCATATCATCATGAGATTTATTTAAGTCATTTCTACATGATATGCAAGGACTATTAACACAAGCATGTAAGGAGTTTGTAGTGCTAGAAGTGTTAAAGTCCAAAGATAGATCATTGCAACTCGATAGGGATGAGGGATTATAAATAGTAAGCACACTATCCAAATTGAAATTTCTATCACCACTCACCATATCATTACCTTGTGAAAAGTCACATGTTGGTGAAGTGGTAGAGGATGAGAACTCATCCCGAAGTGGAACCAACACAATCATCCTCAATAATGTTGGACACAACATATTTATCTTGAAGTTTTGTCCATAACTCATGAGCGCTCCAAAAAGGAATGATTGAAGATGTAACTACATAGCTCAAAGCATTAACAAGCACATTAGAAGCTTGAGCATCGAGATATAAGTTTTTCTCATCCTCACAAGATAGATTTTTGAAATCCATAGGAGGAGAAAAACCTATATCTACAATACGCTCCAAATTTGGGTCCATGTCCCGAAAATGAATGAGCATGCGATTTTTCCATATATCATAATTTGTCCCATCAAATATGAACATGTCATTATGTACTAATCCTCTAGCCGACATCTTTACTCTCAAGGCGGTGAAGCCTAAAATGAGAGACCGGGCTCTGATAGCAAATGAAAGGATACAGATGTCGCCTAGAGGGGGGGGGTGAATAGGCGATTAAAACTTTTCCTAGAGTGGCTCAACAAAGGCGGAATAAAACTAGTGTTTACTTTGTAAAGCACAACCTAGAAACAACTAAGGTTTGCCTATGTGCACCAACAACTTATGCTAAGCAATACAAGCAACAAAGTGATAGCAAGATATATATTACTTCAAGCACGAAGGCTATCACAATTAAAGTGCATAAGTAAAGAGCTCGGGTATAGAGATAACCGAGGCACACGGGGACACCGATATTTTACCGAGTTCCTCCCAACATGGAGTACGTTGCTTTGGAGAGGGGTGGTATCAAACCACCAACGCCACAAAAGGCCTCCCTTATTCTCCGTGAATTTCACCCCAACGGATCGATCCACGCCCACTATCGGTGCACTTGTCTGGCAACCGGAACCTCTCACAAGGTTGGGGCACAACTCCACAACTTAATTGGAGGCTCCCAACAAATGCCACCAAGGCCACAATGCCACCAAGGCCATTAAACCGCCTAGGGTTCCAAGAACCCAAGAGGACAAGCTCCAATGAGTAACTCAAATCAAATCCTCCAAAGAGAACTCAAACCGATGCACCAAATGCAAATGGCAAGAACACCACAAAGGTGCTCAAATCCCTCTCTCCCAAATTCCACCAAAGCTACAAAAGATTATGGGGGAATAAGAGAGGAAGAACAATGGAGGAAATCCACAAAAGACTCCAAGATCTAGATCCCAATATGTTCCCCTCACTTAGAGGAGAGATTGATTGGTGGGATTGTAGATCTAGATCTCCTCTATCAAATCCCTCAAGAATATGCAAGAAGCATTGGAGGGATTGAGAAAGCAAGCTCAAGAAGGTCAACAATGGAGGGGAAAACTTGCAAGAATGGTTAGGGAACCATTGGGGAAGAAGGCCCCTTAAATAGGTTCCCCGAAAATCCAACCGTTGAAGCCAAAAAAAAGCACGAATCCCGGTACTACCGGACAATCCCTGGGGATCCCAGGTCGCCAAACGCACCTTTTTCAGTACCGACCGGTACTACGAAGCGGTATTACGACCTCGTACTACGGACCTGGTCCGGTACTACCGGTCATCCCTGAACGAAAACGGCCATAACTTTTGCATCCGGACTCCGATTTTGATGATCTTGGGCTCGTTTCGAAGAGGACAACAAGCTCTAAAATATAATGCAAAGAAACATTATAGTCCATCAAGGGAGTATAGATCCAAATGACGAAAGGTTTAACCTCTATCAAAAAGATGAACCGATAAAACCTTCAACATCAAAAACGTAATAGAAAATGCATATGAAATCCGTTTTCGATGAACGAGAGCTTGTCATGGAGATTAACACAAGCTCTAAATCCTCACATGAGTAAGAACCAAATAATGGAAGATTTTACCTATCTCTAAAATACAAACCGGTAAAACCTCCAAGATCAAAATGCAATAAGATATAAAAGGAAATGCTTTTGATGGACTAGAGCTTGTTATGGAGATTACCACAAGCTCTATATCCTCACATGGATAAGACCAAATAACAACCAAATATGATGATGCAAGTATGCAAAGGTTTGATCTCTCTCCAAACGATGTGACCGAGTTACTCATTCGAGAGCCCTTCTTGATAGTACGGTTATCTATCCTAAACCCGGTCTCCCAACAAACATGAGACCGGCAAAAGGGAAACCCTATCAATATTATACCTTTGACTTGAGCAATCCACTTGAGATTGATGTAGACGATCTTGTCCTTCTCAAGATGGACACCTTTCTTGATTCCTCATCATCGATCCATGATCACCGAGGATGGCAAGCATCAAACATGAGATCTTCTATAGATGGCGCATTTTGAGCTTGCACAACACATCTTCTTCTCATTTCATCTATCTTGAAGTCAACACATGCTCCAAGCAATGCCAATGGACAATTCCTACAAGTACAACTTAATACACACATTAGTCCATAAAGATTGTCATTAATTACCAAAACCACACATGGGGGCCCAACATGTTCTTTCAGGTGGTATCATGCCCGGCACTTTGAAGCTCTGCAAGATGAGAAGGAACTTTGTTAGCAAACAAAGGAAACAAATACACAGCCGACAAAAACAAAGGGGGAGCACTACAAGAAATCTACACCTTCGACGACTAACGCCAAGAAAAGGAGGAGTCACGACTTCCGGATTTTTTCGGCCTTGAACTTCAACAAGCCAAGAGCCTTGTCAAGTTCCACTCGGAGATTTTCGCCAAACCCTCGCCGGATCACGGCCCAGAATAAAGAAACATCGGTGCGCCGCTTGAGAGGCTGCACCCGACGCTCAAGAAACGTTCGGATGATGTCCACACCGTTCACCTCCTTCTCAGGAATCAGTTGGAGATCCTCCACCCGACCATACAGGGCCTCTATCTCCGCCACCTCACCATCTAAGATTTGGTTTTTCCAAGACCTTTTCTTCTCAATCATTTGGGAGGGGTCAAAAGGAACAAGACCAAAATCTTGCCCGGGCACTACGGAGTCACGGATATAAAACCACCGCCTCCGCCAGTACTGGACAGATTCGGACATGGAAAAGGAAAAGAATTGCAGATTGGGACTGAGGGAGATGATGAAATCCCCAATGGGATACACACCATCCGAACCAGATTGCCTCTTCACAGAATAGAGCTTCCGGAAGAGGCCAAAGTGCGGCTCAATGCCAAAGACTGCAAAAAGTGATAAAACAAGCAATGTGGAGAAGAGAATTGGGAAATGATGATGCAATCGAACCCCATAGAAGAAGAGCAGTCCACGAAGGAAGTCATGGACTGGGTACGAAAACCCACGCAAGACGAAGGCGAGAAACATAACCCGGTACCCAGATGGGGGACGGGGGATTACCTTATTGCTGGGGAGTTTGAAGGCCGTCATATCCTGCAGATCGGCCCGCCGCGAGCTTTGCGTAGATCGCTTCCCTCCGTCTCTGATCGCCGCCAGCCACCATCGGTGACGCGAGCAGCGGCGGTGCCCTTCTTGCCTCCGGCGGCGCTGGTCCCAACCGTAGATGAGGACTTCTTTGTTTTCCCCATGGCGCTACGGCGGCGGTGGCGATGCCAACGTAGAAAGAACGAAGGAAATGTGGAAGGAAAGCTCAGCGTGCAGCAAGAATCGCTCAAGAACAAGGAGGCAGTGAATAGATGAACTGGTGCAGTGAAAAACAAACCACGATTTCACCAAGGATTATAACAGCGAAGACGACGCACGCTGGTCGTCCATCGAGAAGACCTAACGCCAGCGGTAGATCTGGTCGTACACGTGTCAACACCACAACGAACCGTCGTTACCACGCCCACTACGCTGGAAATCGAGGAGACGCCAGTAATCATCTCCACGCCACAGGATCGGTCAATTCAAAGTCGTAAAATGGGACCCACGCTTCGCTCAAGTCATCTTCGCGAAAGGCACGAGGTCATCAATCGTCAAGACTGACGCTATCAAAAGCTATACTAGCACCAACTTCGGCTCCACGCTAAGAGTACTCACCGAATCTACGATTCGACTAAATACCGGGGCTACTCCTATCGTGATACGCCGCACCCGACAAACAAATGAGGACAAAATTATTCGAGTCCCACGTCGAGTCTACTCCACCACGGACTCGGGGCTACTCCCATAGGAGGATGGATTTAAGCATCCGAAATTTTCGAGTCCTTCGGACTTAACGATCAAACAACGCTGAACTAAAGTCTCCGCTCGAGTCACGCCTCGAATGACACTTGGGGTTACTCCCATAGGATACCGGTCGCGCACCCTATGAAATCTTCGACTGCGATCTTCCGGATCCGCACGCAAAAACTTTTTTGTCAGCTCTGCCCCAACAAAACGCTAAGTGAGTGACAATCTCCTTGGCCACCCGAAGCACCTCCGAGGTGATAAATATTCGGATGCTGCGTCTGCGATGCAAAGAAAAGACCTGCGGATATCATCGATGGCCCGCAACGCACTGATCGCGCTCGCTAGTATGAACTGCATCACAGTACGATGAAAATTCCGACGGACGCGTTGGGTACATCGATTAAAACCACTGGAATTCCACTCCTGTAAGTCCTCCGTGGCCTGAGTCGAATTACGCCATCATATGTTCTAGGTCCGGGTTGAGGGACCAATCAAGAAGATCGTGTCGTTCGTCCTAAGCTTAATCGACCTCGATCCGCCGGGTGAGTCGTACACGCATCAACGATCCCTACACATATACTATTAATATATAATCGCACTGAAGATGGAAGAGTCCTCATCCAATCTACGATTCGATCAACACTCGGGGCTCGATATGGTTATACCCGGGTACGTGACTTCGTGATACCCGTCCAGCCAAGGAAGGCCCACAGAGATATACATCGCCCATGAAGATTTTCGTGGCCAAGGCCCATGACGCCGGATCCTTGGAGAACAAGACTAGCGGAGATAGGAAATTCAAAGGGTAAAACCCTAGAACTTGTAACCGACTAGGACTATGCCCGGACCTGCCTAAGTCTATATAAAGGCCGGAGGGCACGCCCCTAGATTTCTCGACTCATACTTTGCACACGCATCCACGCCAGATCGAATATAAGACCTCAGAACCTTCGGTTCCGCCTAATCAAGAGCGTATAGTGAGTAGGGTTTTCCTCCGGCTCAACTGGTAAATCTCGTGTCCCCCAGTTGCTTGTCTAACCGCATACCATCTCCAAAGATCCCCATCTTCTCCAAAACCCAAGTCCATAACAATGGGCATTGACGATATTAAACCTCGCCAAATAGTTTATTAAAAAATAGGCACATTTTTGAAAAATAGGCATAGTCTAGTGCCTCCATGCTAAACTATCAAAGTATATCAACTGAGGCACAATTAGAGGCCTGTGCCTCAAAAAGACATATCTTTTAGAGGCATTTTCTGTGATAATGCCACTAAAAGTATATCAACTGAGGCACAATTAGAAGTGTCACAGTTGATTACCATTTAGAAACACTAAATTATGCCTCTAAATAGTGACCAACTGTAGCACTTTTTGGTGTGCCTCCAATGATGATTCATCTGAGGCACTATGTTGTTGCCTCTATTGTCCAACCATCTGAGGCACCTGAATTTGCCTCAAATGGATGATCATTGGAGGCACTACCAAACATATCTCTAAATGGTCATCCATTTGGGGCACTATTAGGTGTGCCTCAAATGGTCATCCATTTGAGGCACTTTGTGGTGTGCCTCTAAAAGAATAACCAGCGGAAAACAAATATTACACTGATAATCCAACATAGTACTTAGTGGTCCATACTTACATATACAAAAGTAGTACTTAGTAGTCGAACATAGTACTTAGAAGTCCAACTTAGCAGCCCATAAGATAATTACATCCAAAAGAAGTAGAACTCTTAACACAAGTTCTACATACTTCCACCCAACATCGCATTATCGATCTAACCACTTATGGGAGTGTCGCGAGCATCGTGTAGCTTACCTTTGAATTGACCTGCAAATGTAACAACATAGCATCATTCTTTTGCATGTTAAAGGCCTGCACAGCTGACCACCATCCACTAGTTATCATTGCTCTATTAGCAACACCCATCTTCATCCTCACTTCCACACGATCATCAAAATCCATGGAATCAACTTCTATAGTAATTGGTTCAGTGAGGAATCTCTTCAGGTACTTGCTTGTAAAATCAGCATTAAATTCCTGTGTAAGTGTCAAGTTTACACAACAGTTAGTATTTTTTGGACTCTGATCTACTACACTGTTATGCATGATAAAATAAATAGCATCTCACCATTTTGCATTTCTTCTCAATGACAGCTGACTCTGTCATCTTGTAGACATAGTACCTGATTCTTGGCCTTCTGTCATTACACTATTCTTCCAGAAATTCAATTTGACATGGACACTGTAATATGTTATTTCCAAACATACACTGCTTTTACCACTCATCTATTCCCTTGTTTTTTGGTCCTAATATAACACAAATAGAACACATATGATTCATATTGGTACCATTTCTCAACTGTTGTAACAGACTAGATAGTTCAAAGTTTGTATAGATACATACCCCTTAAAACAAATCCATCATCTTGCTCTTCCTCCACTTCTGGCACTATCCACTCTGCAGAGGTGTCACTGCCACTATCACTGGGGAGCAAACTGTCACTGTCATCTGAGATCTCAATGGCATAGTCCTCACAGGTTCCCATCTAGTATAAAACAACATGTAATTAGTAATGCTAAAACATACAAGATTAAAATTCAGAACATTTAACTCAACATTCGTAACATCCGTAAAGTTCGTAATTCTGATGAAATAGCAGAAAATTTAAAACATTCGGGACCTGATCAAATAGCAAAAAATTTAGAAAGTCTATAATTACATTCTGAATATTTAGAACATTAAGAAAGTTCGAATATTCGTAACAATCTGAACATTCAGTACTTTTCTGAAAATTCAGAACATGTAAAACTTCCAGAACTATAGCATCAACAGAACATGGATTAATGCAGAACATTAACATCAACATAACTATAACATTGCATATGCAGGAACAGGCATGAACATTCAGGATATTAGCAAAATCTAGTATAATTTTAAAAAGGAAACAAAATCTGACCATTAACATGGATTAGTGCATAGCAAAGTATAATTTCAGACTGAACATTTAGGATATTTAGCAACATACTAGTGGAATATCAAAGCAAACAAAATCTAGTAGATCTCTAGCATGCTATGCAGAATCCTAAACAAAATGTAGCAGAACCCTAAACAAAATCAGCATTAGCATCGCCAGAATCTAGCAGAACCCTAAACTATAGCAGTGAACTCCTAAATAAATATTCTGAATCTCAGATTAAACAATGTTCTAAATCTAATTATAGTAGAAAAAGATCAAACATTTTCAAATCTAGAACACCTGAGAAGAATCCATCTATGAACATCAAACAATCTTGAAACAATCTAATAACAACACTCATTTTAGATGTAGAAACACATTTGCAATGTCTAGAACAAGATCAAGACTCGAATACATCTAAGAATATATCTAAACTCGAATACAGATCTATAAATAGCAATGTCAACAGTAAGATGGCACCAGCGCGTGAGATGGGAGCAACACCGGCGTATGCAGGAAAAACACGATGGCATATTGGAATGGAGTTGGTGAAAATGGACGCGTTCGTGCATATGTTGTCTCTAGGACTCTATATTCCATCACGTGCATGTGATATGTGATGTGTGCGTGCATGTACGCATCAGACATGTGGTTAGGCCTAGGATTATTATGGATAGGATTATGGCTTAGAGCGGGTCTACGGGTATGGATTTTTCACCTCCAGACCCGCTCCATTAGACTTGAGGGTCTAATTTTTTTACCAAACCCTCCTTGTTTAAGGCGGGTACCCGTCGGATTACGAGTTTCGAGACCCTGTTGGCAGTCCTGATGAGATGCTTAAATATAATGTGTCATGATGATATGACCATGACATTATAATGATGTGCAAAATAAAAACAACCTCGGTTCCGAACGACCCCCTGCAAGGATGAACACTTTGGTCTTGATACTTTGTTAGTGATCTGAATGGGCCGACCCGCGGGACCTCGCCGCCGGCCGGCGCGGGAGATCAGGGACGATGCCGACTATGGGGGTGTTGTGGCACCGACATGGATCGAAGCTGTTCCTGGGTGTGGGCGAAGAAGCAGACGCGCGGCGATGTGCGGTCGCCCTTGCGGTTGCGTGGCTATCCGCATGCACCCATCCATGATCCATGACTCGCCACCAATCCAACCTGACCCGAGCAGAGCTCGTGGCCATGGACCCGCGTCTGCTCGCGTTCGCGGCCGGTCGACAACCTCGGCCAGACGCGGTACCGCCGCCGGGCAGGCGGAGTCCACCTCCTCTCGCCAGCATCGCAACATCCGCTCGGAAGATGCCGGCCCAGACACGCCGTTCTATCCAAGGCTTGCCCCTATAGAAGAGCTCGTGGGGGGAGAGAAAGGACACGCCGACGGCGTAGTGGAAGAGGACGCGTCGTGGGG
Organism: Avena longiglumis; assembly: GCA_030063025.1. Classification (NCBI taxonomy): domain Eukaryota; kingdom Viridiplantae; phylum Streptophyta; class Magnoliopsida; order Poales; family Poaceae; genus Avena; species Avena longiglumis. The sequence continues at coordinate 566,580,488 of CP125973.1, forward strand.
AGAGAAAGGACATAGAGGTGGAAGAGAGAGGAATACATACAGGAGAGGGAGTGACTGCGGTTTCATCCAGGCGTTCCCAGCGCGTTTCCGGCTTCATGGGATCGGTATGGAAACCCCCGGCGTATTTTGGACGAAAATCAGCCTGACAACCCCTCCTAGGAACGTTAGTGAGACGTTTTTTACAAATTCAGATAAAAAAACGTTGGCCTCCTGAGAATGCAGTGAAGATGCTCTTATCGATGTGACATTGACCTCGCTGTCCATCTGTTGCTGTTAAACGCAGCGATAATGCGAGATCGACGTTGTCGTGCAAAGCAATGGTGTGAACTTTTGTACCATCCCGGCTCGCGAGTTATCTGCTGAATTCACCTAATCATTCATTTTCTATTTGCGCCAGCGCCCGGGATTTGACTCGGGACGTGATGTCGCTGGTGACGGGGGACTGTCTTGTGCGCCAGCCGTTCTTGGATCGCGTCAAACCTCTTTGGATGATACTCCTGGGGAGTACTACTACTCCTACTTTGGAGCCGGATTCAGTAACCTCAGATCGATCGGCATAACTTTTGCGATAATTAAGCGCATTCAAGGCCGTAATAAGTGTTGAGCCATGTACTCCCGGTCTCCATAGCTGGACACCTGCGTCGCCATCGATAAACAGCAGCAGCAGCAGCAGCAGCAGCAGCTGGGGTTGAAGATTCAGCGCAAGCCGCTACTACATGTCCGGCGGCGGCACCCACTCTGCAGGCTCCAGCACGCAACGTGCATGCGCTCTGCACTGAACTGTTTCGAGTCTTTGTCCGCGTCTACCGCGGCAGGCTTGCCATCCATGTACATGGTCGAGTGGTGAGTAGCGAGTGCTGACGAGTAGCCCGGCGGCGGCGGCAGGGGATCGTGGGGAGGAAGCACGAGTATTATTGAGCACGTGGTGACGTGACGTTTTTTTTCTTTGCCGAAAATTCAAGCCACTTGGGGGAATGAGAAGGACAGCAAATCATCTCTTGTGCCCCCAACTTGCATCGATCCGATGCAGGCTGCCTAGCTAGCATAGCAAGTCGGACGTAGAATCGACAGGAGCGAGGTTGTCCTGCTCGGCTCCGTGCTCCTTCTGCTACGCGCGCAAAAGGAGCCTCCGTGTGTGTGTCTGAACTCTGAACCTAGCTAGCGAGCGTTTGCCCGGGACGCGCGGCGTGACGGCACGAGCTTGCGGCGGCGGCCGACGCGCGAGCAGACAAAATCCGTTGGTCGAAATGGCGGCCACGAAAGGCCCCCAATCACACATGGCCGCACACACACAGCAGCTGCCGGTGGCGTGCACGAGCCGCCACAGAAAGCGCGCTCGATCCTGCGCTGCTGAGCGACAGTAGTGCCACGCTGAGGCTGACGCGCCCGGCTCGCGTCGATGGATGGATACGCCCGAGCCCAACCGAAGCAGCAGGGCCCGTCTCGTCGTCGCCGCATTCACTTTTTCCCAGCTGCCGCGCACGTATACGTAGGCACGCACGCGTACTAGATTCGGGAGCCAGGTACGTACGCGTGCCCCAGCACGAACAAAACTTGGTGAGAAGAAGAAGAAGAAGGGGAAAAGGCTCAGCGGGAGAGGCCGGCCACCGTGCACGGTACGCGTCCACGTACTACGTCTCGATCGGCCGGTCCTAGAATACATCGGCCACACCCTCTGATGTGCGGCGCGCACAGGATGGATAGCGGCACCACCTCAGCACCGCCGTTGATTTCGTTTGACGTACACGTCGCCCGCAGTCCCCCCCCATGGCGGCTACCGTCCAAGTCCCCTAGGCGCACAGACGCTCTCGCGGCCGCAGGATGATCTGCCGTCCCGTCATCGCCTCATCGAGTCACCGTGAGTGAAGGAACCTTATCCCGGCGGCCCGGCCTCCCCTCTCCTCGCCACACGAACCGGCGTGGGGCAGGTTTTGGGGCGTACAATACGGGACAGATAGGCGGGGCAACTTGCCGTGAGTTTTGTTGCGCGCTGGGTGCTGCCAACTGTGTCGAGTGTCGACCGTGTGTCACGGCCGAACCCCACGAGCAGGCTCGGCCTCGGCTGTTGGGGTGTTTCGGTAGTGGCCAGCTTAGCGCAAGGCGACGGCGGGCTCGTCCAGGATGGCGCCGGGGAAGGGACAAGCGCCCGGGCCGGGCCGGGCCGGGAGGCATCGGCATCGCGGAGGTACTCTGGCCCGGGCTCCGGGATACGCTGCCTAGTCATCATCAGGTACATATCACACGACAAAGATAGATCAGATAGATACGCTCCCGCCATCGGTCGCAAGCTCACTCACTCACTCACTCACTCACTCCCGTACACGATGCGCTGGACCTCAATCTATCCCAGCGAGCAGAATGCCCACGCGCCCACTGTTCCTTGTCTTCTCGCGCCGCTAAACAAATCCCAAGAGGCACGAGCGAGCGTGGCCAGCGTACCGCATCTAGCGACATGGAGCGGCTTGTTAACTCGGCTCACCCCCACCACACGACCTGCCCATCGCCGTGCAAAGACTGCTAGAATAAGCAGCACGACCTGCCCACCGCCGTGCAAAGATTGCTAGATTAAGCAGCACGACCCAAGCATCACCCCACACCCAACAAGGACCAACGGTCAAACCATAGCCAAGCTAGATGCGCAGTGCTTGCAAGAATCTCGCAAGTTGCGTTCCACAACATCACAAACATGATTTGATTGATTGATTCACCTGCACAAACGAGACGGTTTTCACGGCAACCAAGCATCTACTATGCGGCTGTTCAAGCAGCAACAACAACAACAACAACATTACCTCCAGAATGCCAAAATCCTGCAGCAAACCTCACGAGATACTGCCAAGATTGCTAGATTAGCACCACCACGACAGAAGCATATCACTCCCGAGGACGAACGGTCAAACCAAACCATACATGATGCGCGACCTGCCAGTAATAAGAATCTCAGCTCACAAATTGGGTTCCAGGCCTTGAACGCACTCGCCAGTAGGACCATGGAACATATCTCAGCAGTGGTCAAAACAGAACCCAGATGCGCCTTGTCAACACCAGCAAGGAGGATATCACAACTTGGTTGCATTTTCTCAGAACATCAAAGACATGATGAATTGATGATTCATCAGCACAAGCTCAGACAACTCTCTGGCGACAGGAGCAAGTGCAATGTAACACCAACTTATTTTTCTTTTCCATTCATAGTACTACTAGGCAATAGCCACAAGACTTATATCTCGAGCTACAATGTCTTAAGACGACCCAACATTTTACCACCTAACACGAAAGAGAAGGAAAACATAGCATGCCACGGCTATAACTTATCACAAGGTAGAGACCTACTAGTATCAAAATTACTCAACTCTCTCACAAACGCTAATTGTGCCTGGGAGATTCAGGGGAAAACAGAGGCCACTTCTCTCGGGCACGAGCCGATTCAATCGCCCGGGGAAAAACCCAAGAGAATGTGGTCTCCTCCCTCCCAGCGCACAGGGGATTACACTCACTCACTCACTTCTGCATCATCACACCAGCATTATCATCAATAAGCTTAAACCTCTCTTAATTCACACGCAGAAATCCACCGTCTGCAGGAAGTCGTCCATGCCGCGGCCGAAGTCGCAGCCGGGCATCTCCAGGAAGTCGTCGCCGATGTCGTCCAGGTCGATGTCGAGCTCCAGCTCCTCGTCCGCGAAGTCGCCCACCAGCAGGTCATGCTCGCCGTCCAAGTAGGCGGGCAGCTCCGAGACGTCCAGGGCGTCGAGGCCCGCGCGGAAGTCCATCGGGTCGATGTCCGGCAGCTGAAGCCCGCGGAGGAGGTCCTGGTAGAACTCTGGGTCTTCCGGCAGCTGCGCGGCCTCGGTGGTGGACACAACGGCGGGGACCCGTGCCAGCTCCGGCGACAGGGGCTCGGCCACTGAAGGCGGCTTGGTCGCATCCAGGACAGAGGACGGCGACGGGTGCGCGAACGGAGCAGCCGAGGTGGAGGACGACGAGGAGGCAGTCGGCGTGGAAGAGGCCGACGAGGGGGCAGATTTGGCCGCGGACTTTGGCAGGCCACGGCGGCGCCGCTTCTCCTCGATGAAGTTCCTGGAGGCCGACTGGTAGGCGGCGGAGGCCAGGTCGGCAGTGTCGAAGGTGCCAAGCCACTCCCTCTTGCCGGTGAACGGGTTGCGGATCTCAGCCGCCCATTTGCCCCACTTGCGGAGGCGCACCCCACGGTAGCCCTCGCCACCATTCGGGCTGCTGGTGCAGGCAGCCGCAGCGGTAGCTGTTGGAGTGACCGGCTTGGCAAATACCTTGGCAGGGGCCTTGCCGAGGAACAGCTCGTAGCAGCGCTTGGACGAAGTCGAGGCAGGCGCCTCGTCGTCAGTGTCCGAGTCCGTGGCGTCGGGGTCCTCGTACAGGACACGGACGCGGCGCCTGGTCTGTGCGGCGGCCGCCGGCGCCGGCAGCTGCTGTGGCTGGGGCTGTGGCCTGGAGAAAGCTGCAGATGCCTGCTGCTGCGGCAGAGGCTTGGAGAAAGCAGCAGAGGGTTTAACACCAAAACCCGTGAGCATCTTGGTCTTGGGCTTCCTCGTCGCCAGCGCCTTCTTGAGGCGAATCTGGTGCTGGCTCAACGACGCCATGCCTTGCGCTTCTTCTTCTTCTTCTTCTAACTCAAGAAGGAAGACTAAAATCTGTCTGACAAAACTGAAGGGGGGAAAACTCTACTAGAAAGGGGGACTCTTTTTTCTTCTGTCTTGGGTGCAAAAATTGGACGAATCACTGGGACTTCGTCAGTCTCCTCGTAAGAAGCAACACGGCCTTATGTGGAGGAATCCGGAATACTTCACCCCGAACCCGTCCCTGCAGGCACACAGAAGAAGAATCCATCAAAACCCCGTGCAAAACCCATCAAGAACCTCCCAGATCTGGAGCCACGGACCGGAAAAGGCGGACAAAAAGATGAGAAATTTGACGGGGAGGAGGGGAAAGGCGTACGGACCTGAGCATCGACGAGGACTTGTTCCAGCCGTGTAGCCCCTGGTGCATAGATCGGGGGGCGCAGGCGAGTGCGTGGAGGAGGAGGACGGCGACGACGATGGCGGCGGCGAGGAGTACGGCTACCACCAGATCGGCGAAGGGGCAAGAAGACATATACGAGGGATGGTGCGGGTGGGGTCTCGCGTCGTCTTCTCCTTCCTCCCCGACGGTGGCGGCGTCGTCGTCGCCTCCGGCCTCCCTCGAAGCTCGCCTAAAACCCCGACCCAAAGCGGCGAGAGGAGCAAAAGGGGTTGGGCTGGTCTCCTCCTCCGATATTTAATCCCCTCCCACTGCACGAGGACTTGGCCGCCACGCCAATCCTCACGCATTCCTTATTTACCCCCTCCCGCTGACGTGCGGGACCGTCCTCGACCCGGGCCGAGATGTCAGAGTAGCTCCCGTTGCGAGGAAAAAAGGAAACGCATGATATTCTGCCGCTGTACGTACTAGAGACCGTACGCAGCTGCTGTGAGCTCCTCAATGACATGTGGACCCATAACCACGCTGGTCCCACGGTCAGCTGGGAACATGTTCGGCCAGGAGTAAACCACTGTAATACTATGGAATACCAAGTCTGGATCCACGCTGGGTTTTTGGCATGCACGCGTACCCATCAAGCCTGGGCCCACCCGTCAATAGCACGCACATATTTAGGTAAGAAACGCGAACGGTGGGGGTAGGTTCCAGGGAGGAGCTTTATTTACGGACCGGGGGGACGGACGTGAACGGGCGAGGACGAGGGAGGCGGCTGGGCGAAATGATAAATGCTTCACCTACACGACTACCCGTCTCTCTCATCGAGGCCCGATGACACGTGGGTCCCCCGTACTTTCCGTCCCACTGACTGGACGATGCTGGACAGTGACCCAGATCCAGTCCAGCCATAGGGGGGATGGGCATTGTGCGGTTGCGATCCCTCCGAGCGCTCCTAACCACGCAGCTCTAACCATCAAATTAGTCTCCGCAAACGGCCGTGGGAAATAATTTCACCGAAATAATAAAGGAGTGAATAAATGAGATATATACTCCTGGAATGGTAACGGAACCGGGGCCCAGCCGTCAACCTCGGAGGGGTGAGCTGTAAAGGTAGTTATGGAAATGTTCAGCTGGCTTGACAGCCACGGTAAAAAGGAGTGGGAGATCTGGGTGGCTGAGCGGAACGAAATCTTTTCTGTTTTGGTAAAAAGTAAATAAAGGTGGAAGATTATAAAAATTTAATAAAGGGGAAGATTTGGTCGTTTTCTTGTTTTTTAGGAGGCAGCGTATGTGTGTTGTTCCGTGCGGAAATATATTCCAGGATCTGCCTGTCCCACGGTTGACATTTTCAGATCACTTTTGTTATTTTTCTTGGTTGATTATATTAAGTAGTACTAAGTATATATTTATTAAATGGCAGGTGCTCCAGGGGTTCCAAGATTCATGGTATACATGATATTAGTACTTGGAATATATTATGCCAAGAAAAAAAAGTGACCTCTGAATACGGTATATAATTGTTGCAATGGGACACTGGGTTTTCTGCCTTCTGACGGTGGCACGACTCGTGCAATATCATGATGATGAAACAGGAAGGAATATTAAGATCCCCTGATATCTTTCTTATTAATTATATGCCGAATAAAATATACGCGCTCCATGAATCTGGACCGTGGCCGTATCGTGGTTTCCTTTCAATGGGAAGTCATTGCAGGGATCCAATTAATTGTGTTTCCATAAGTGGAGAATCCTTTTATTCGGAAAATAAATGTCGATTCTTATAAGATGAATATTGCATTGGTCTCATTAAATATCTACCATCTAAAACGCTGGTACTACTCCTATTGAGCGCCAGTATATGATTACTGTCCTTCTTTTTAGAATTAGAATTATTGTCCTTGAATAGTACTCCACAACGTTTTCCATATGAATGAATAGTATGACCAAGCAGGTGCAAGGCGCGTTTGGAGAATAGATTTCAGAAAAAGAATTTTACATATGAAAATTAGGGGCGCTTAGAGCATCTCTAACAGTAACCTAAAAAAGTCTGAACCGAAAAATATGAATTCGGTCTTCCGAAAATATGGGGGACAAAGATTTTGCAGCTGGCGCTGCGCAGAACAGAACCCGTAAAACACCAACTAAAAAAATACATTTCAAATATCGCGTGAAAATTCGTAGATGATCGTATATATATACATGGCATTTGATGCTCTGATTCAGCATCATAATTACATAATCGGATTAGCAAATCTAAATTACATACTACACCTAACCGCGCTAACTAATTTGAAGAAAAATACGGCCAAATTGGCCTCTGCGCGCGGCGGTGCCGGTGGTGGCGGAGCGTCGAGGCGGTCGACGGCGTCTTCACCCGCCTGACGACGAGCCCTCGCCGCCATTGTCGCACTCGCGAAGCTTCTCGGGCGTGAGCCAAGTTCGCCCACCGACCGCCGTGCTTGCGGCGCCCGACCGGGTTGAACTTCCGGCATTCCGTGTCCGTGCGGAACACGGGGGGCCACGGCGGCGAGTCCTAGCCGCCAATCCGCGCCACGACCGCTAAGCCACAACGGAGGCCATCGCGTCATGAGCCGGGAGAATGGGGCTATCGCGAAATGGATTGCTCACGAGAGGAAGTCAAAGGGCAGGAGCCGGAAGCGAGGGAGTAGGGTTTGAAACCTAACTTCCTCCGCCTGCTTTAATACGGGCGGCCGCCAAGTTTTTCGGCCTCGAACTCGCTTACGGGCCAGCCGAGTTTGGGCCCGCTCGCCCACTTATGGCTCGAACCCGTATTGTCGCCGACTTTTTTCCGCTTCGCCACTTTTTCTTCTCGTTAGAGATGCTCTTAACATGATTTAGACATTAAACTATGAAACCATTCATAACTTCTAACTATATTGAAAAAGATGCATGGTTTCATTTGATGGATTTTGGAGAGTTTTAAAGAAAAATAAACCTCCCCGAAATAGGTTTTTGTCCCGTTTTATGAATAAAGCCACAACGTCGAACCGGTAGAAGGTCATGGAGAGACCTCTTTCAAAGCATATCAAGATAATAAGCAAAATAAAAACACGAAAGCCAAAACATGCCACCGAAGGCTCCGAACAGAGATCAAGTGGAACCAGAGCTCCAAGACAACACCCCCAAGAAAGTAATGACGCACCGCGCCATCACCATCGAGACCGCTACAGTCAAGGTTTTTCAACCGGAACCCCAATGCAAGGAAAGTAACCACAACGTCGCCCCCGAGAGGATTACCACACCCGCATGCCGCGTTGGTTGACCCCGAGTTAGGCTTTTGACATGCGATCTAGGGTTGCCAAAGCCGAAGTATCGTCAACTTCAGGATCCCTTAAATTCCTCTCCTGCCATCCACATGACCGAAGAGAATCCATCGTCGCTGCCATGTTGTGGAAGGAATATGCCCGAGAGGCAATAATAAAGTGGTTATTAAGCTATTCCATGTTTATGATAAATGTTTATTTTTAATGCTATAATTGTGTTAATAGAAAACATTAACACATGTGTGATTTATAAACAGAAAAGGTTCCTAGTAAAGCCTATCTTTATACTAGCTTGTTGATTAACAGAAGATCAAAGATTTCCTGATCATGAACATTGGAGAATGTTGTTAATAACAGGGTCATATCATTGAAGAATGATATAATGAACAGTCATCTGCAGTAGATGTAGCAATACGATCATGTTATCAAGTTTATATTGCTATCGCATTCATAGTAACTCAATATCCTTAGACCATGAGATCACGTCAATCACTTTCACGGGAAGAGTACTTTGAATCCATCAAACGTCACACCGTAACAGGATGATTATAAAGATGTCGTCGGGTATTTGGAAAGTGTTAGTTGAGGCTCATGGATCAAGAGTAGGATTTGTCCATCCGGATGTTGGAGAGATATGAAGGAAATATGCCTTATAGAAAAATATTTAATGACATATTTCATAAAGTTTATAATTAAGTTTTATATCATGCTATAACTGTATTGATTATGAAACGTCAATACACGTGTGATATATAAACAACTAGTAGTTCCCAGTGAAATTCTAGTCATTGGATCATTGGTCAACGGGTGATCAAAGGTTTCCTGATCATGCTGGAGCCTCGGCCCCTAATTGACAATGGAGTAATTTCATTAGAGAATGAGATGGTGAACATACCCTATCTATAGAATCATATCACAATCATGTCATAGAGTTCAGGTTATGATGATTAGGAAACATAGTGACTCTTTTCTTAGACGGTGAGACCATATCAAATCACTATCTCCCAAGGATACTTTGATGGCACTTAATGTCACTCGGTGGAACGGTGATCATAAGGTTGTCGTTGGGTGTCAGGAGGAACGGGTTGAGGCGACTGCGTCAAAAGCGGGATTTGTCCATCCGCGTGAAGGAAGATACTTTGGGACCACTCGGATAAGTTATATTCATAAGTTGCGCACTGTGTGACTAGGTCACAAGGATATCACTTGTCGGATCTAGTAAAGAAGGTATTGTCGGTAATGAGTTTGATCAAGTCTCGGACAATAAAGTATCACAGAGACAAAAGGAATAAGACACAGTGTTTACGGTTCAATGAAAAATTTTGATGAGTACACACGTGGTCATCATGGGCATCCAAGTCCTGTTGTTGATCATTGGTCAAAGAGGGGTGTTGACCATGTGTGTAGTATTCTTAAACTGTTGGGTATCACGCTTAAGGGCTTGACGAGGCTTGGAGATCATTAATGGATAGTTTGAAATTACTAAAGAAGTGGGAAGAGAGAACCAGAAAAGTTCTGCGGAGATTCGAAGGTATTCGAAGAAAGGATAAGGAAAAAGAATATGGTTTTTTTTGGATAAATGGTGATTTAAATATATGTTTATTATATATGAATTGTAAATTAATATATTCTAAATAATATTTAAATAATGATTTATAAAGGTGTCTTATTAGTTAGGGATTTTACCTAAAAAGAAACGAACGAAAAAAGGCAATAGGGGAGCTGTTTTTGAAATCTCCCACGTGGGCAGCACTTAGTGTGCGCCGCACGGGGGAAGAACATGCTGCGCGACACATGCTGTCGCACCGCTGCAGCTAATGGGCAAGGAAGGCCGGCCCACCCAATGGGGGGAAGCCGCTGCCGCACAGGGCCACGCGTGCGTGCCTGCGTGGGCTGTGTGGCCGGCCCACCCGGCTGGTGGCCGCCTCGCCTGCCCGCTTCCCGTTGATGGGCTATGGCTAGGTTGGCCCATCCGGGTCGCCCCAAGGTCCCAACCGGTTGTGGTTCCGAAAATTTCCTTTTCCTTATTATCTTTAGTCCCACATTGGAACCCTAAGGCGGAGGGAACCCCTCCTTGCGCCTATATAAAGGGGTGCCCATAGGAGGATTAAAAACACACCAATTTTCACCTAAAAATAAATAAAAGGTATGTGTTGTCTATCTCTTCTCTCTCTCTTGTGATCGTGCCCCTTGTCGTGGTCAGCTAGCAAGGACTTCTTCATCATGGAGGCCGCCGCCACTCAGATTCGTGAGTCGAGATCTACTTCTACAATCTCGACTTGATCAAAATGAAGCAGGGGTCATCGTCAAGCACTATATGTGTGTTACTCTGTAAAAGTCCCAACCTAATAAGGCTGAGATCCCTGTGTTTACAATGCTAGTCCCTGGATCGAATAGCTAGCATCTATAGTTTAAGATATAATATCAAGAAACAAAGGTCTTATTACAACTTAATAATCAGGAATAAAATAATTCATTACATCTTACATAGCTCATTTGGCTATCTTATTAAAATGCAGCAGATATATCTATATAGCACGGAGTCCTTCATCTTCAAGTGCCACAGGCAATCATGTTGGTTGTAGACTTGTAATCCCTACTTAACAAATTTCACTAATATCAAACAAACCTGCAACATAATAAGTCTGTAACATAATAAGTTACAGCCACAAGGTCAATACATTTGAATTGTATTGGCAAGTGATATTATGGTATAATAGTAGTATCTAACATCTATATGAATTTGGCTTGGTGTAGCTTAGGCTTGCTTTGCTCAAAATAGGGTTTTCCTTATTAGTTGAAAATACTAAGTGTTTGTTTGTCAAAATCACCCAAGGAACCACCAATAGACATTGGTGAACCTTAAACCCTTGTTCAACCACAAGCTTTTAACTTGGAAATTGGGATGAGGAGATCCTTGATAACTTTAATGTCTTTGATGCTCAAATTGTCCATTGTCAGGGACACGACTAAGTACTTAGGTTTTTCCTTCTCGAGAGGTGGTGCATTTTCCCCACAAGACTCGACATGCATCGAGACGAGATCTTTCAGAAGCCTTACCTTAGACCAAATGGACGCGTTCCATCCTGTCACCCTACCACCTTTTATCCATCTGGCTAAGTTATTGTAACCTATATGATCAAGGCAGAGCCCATATGTCATGTGGCTGCACTAGAAGCTTCTCAACACTTAACATCTCAAATCTCTTTGTTCCTGGGTGGCATTCCATAAGTGTGATACACCAGGGTAGGCCATAGAAATGGGGCCCTGGGTAACCACTCAACACAAACCATTATTTCCATTCCACCCAGGTGATTCATTCACATAGTTGTTTTATTAAGCAAAAACACAAGTCATAGACTTAGAAATACTTCATAGCATGAATAATCCACCCTTTGTTTTCTATTATCTAAGCTAAGCATGATAACATGGCAAGCTTACTAACTTAGGATAATTCTACTAATACAACATCTACTAGGATTTCCCATGGCATAGCTTATACTTAGAAAATTCCATGCAAGTCCTACCAAAATATCACTAATGCATAGTTAAAATAATAGGACAAAATATATGAAGCAACACTTGACTTTTTAGTAGAGAAACTAGATACACTCCTTGATATTCCAATTGTCACACTCTTCAGAGTTCACTACAAATCAATCAAGCAAGGCACAAATTCAAAACTAGCATTCAAACAATTCACCACATAAAATGGTAAAAAACAAGGGAATGCATGCAAGCATGCAAAAGATTGTTTTATTTAAAAAGTGTTTTCTAACAAGGTTATAAACATTTCAAAACACCTACTGGTCATTTATAAAAGTGGAAAAACATTTAGAATCAAGTTAGTGAAAATAGTCATTTTAAATCATTTTTATTTTGCTAGAAATTCTTTTATTCAAAGTAATAATTCCTTGTGTTAGCCAAATTTATTTTTAAATCCAAATGTTAGTGTTTATGGTCATAGGGTTAAAAAAAAAACATTTTCAAAAGGTTTCACTCAAAAATCATTTTTAAAACAATTTTTATATCCAAAATAGTCATAATAATGTTTCTGCAAAAACACCTAATTTTTCAGAAGAAAAATACTAAACTAAGGCCATAATTACAAAGTTTAAATTTTTCTGAATCCATTGATATAAAGTTTATAATTTTTGGACAAGCAGAACAAAATTTATAAATTTTACAAAATCAATCAACTAATATATCAAATCCGGTTTTTAAATCAAGAGCTAGGCACGCCATGTTCTTATTGGTCGATACCAATTGTGGATCGTGTACATACATACTACATGATTTAAGTTGATCCGATGCTCAGATCACGCTGCATCGCCCGCTTAAGTCATCTAATCTTACCCGCGGGATCTGAATCTAATGGCCCTAATCAAACTAGCCACGAACTGGCGGCGCTAGCGACGGTGAGCGGCGTCGGCGTGTCTGGTGACAGTGGTCTGGCAAAAATAGGAATCAAGGAAGAGGGAGGAGGGTCTCACCGGTTTCGCGGGGTTGTTGTGGTGCTCAAGGTGGTAGTAGTTGGCGTAGGGGCGCACGGACGTGACGACAATTGCTCGCCGGAGGTGCTCCTGTCGTCGGGCACGCACGTTTGTCGACGAGGCGAGTTTTTGTGGCATAAGAAGGCAAGGAAAAGAGTCAGGAATATTCGCACGTTTGCAGGGGTTGCGATGGTACCTACCAGAGGGAAAGGGGCGCGCTGATTCGTCGGCTACTACTCGCCGGAGTTGAGGGAGACTGCGGCGCCGACGCTGATGGGGCGAGGTCATGGGCACGCTACCAAGCAAAGCGCACGATGATGGGGAGTGAGCTCGTGTGATCCGGGGCAAGGGGGTGGTCGTGGCTAGCCGGAATTAGCTCTAGGGATCGTCGGAGCAGCGACTGCACGAGGTGAAATTGAAGCAGCCTGGTGGCTTTCTAGCAGTGGCGGCTGAGGGGAAATGGAGAGGAGAGGAAGAGGTTTAATTGTGCGTGGTCGTGGGGCGGATTCATTGCGGTGTTAAGGTGAATTTACGCGAGTCATCAACGACTAGAAACGGCGAGGGGAATTGAGGGCGGGTTCAAGGCTGCTGAGAGCGGATGCAGTGTGAGTGAGAAAGGGATCATGGAAGAGAGAGTGTCTGTATCGTGGGCCAAGTTGGGCCTGGTTTGATGGGGGGTTAGTTGGGTTTGGTCTCGTTTATTATTTTTTCCTTATGATTCTTTTTTTCCTTTTTTCCATTTCTATTTTCTATTTTTACTTTATTCAAATGATTCAAACACTCATTTAATTTCAAAACTTTTCCAAACTTTCAGTAGGTTTTTATATTGTTTAATAGGGTGTTATTGAATCCAACTTGGAGTAATCCAAATAATCCCTTATGATTTATTATTTATTTAAATTAGGCCTTTGTCTTTATTTAAATAAAATTTAATATGGTTAAAATCCCATATAATTTTATTTAAATAATCTTTTAATTTTTTTTAAGTTAACTAGATAACTTTTAATCCACTTTAGAAATTTCATTTATTTTTCTCATGATTTGATTAATCATTTATAATAGGAAATTTTGTCTTTATTCAAATAAAATTGAATATGGTTTAAACCCATATAATTTTATTTAAATAATTTTTATTCCTTTATTTTATTTGGATTATCTTTATTCCATTTGCTTATGGATTTGGCCAAGATTTATTTTGACCTTTAAATATTCTTTATTTATTTCTTTCTTTGTCTTATAAAATTCATATCTTTTTCTTTATAGTTCCAAAATTGGTGATTCCAATTTGTAATATTATTTAATCTTTTCAAATCCTTTTAGGATTACTTTGCTCACCATTTTAGTATGGATTTAGCTAGGAGATTTATTAGCCTTGGAAATTATTTCCTTTTATCTTATTAAATTCATAAGTATTTATCCATGGCTCCAAATTTAGTGAAACCAATTTCTATGGTTTTATAATATTTTTGTTTAACAATTTTGATCATTTATAAACGTTTGTTGATAAATTTTTATATGGATCAAAGCCATAGTCTTAGAGTGATCTTGGAGAAGATTTATTCCATTAGGGTTTTAGGGTTTTGGTTTAACTTTTCCCAAGTGTTTTAAATTCTAGATCCTTCCATGCATGAATGCATTTTATCCTTGGAATATTTGTTTGCTGCTTTCTTATTCAAATTTTGTTCAAGAAGGGTTTTTGATGTTTCTATTTAGAAGCAAAAAAGTTTCTTTTCACCCTAAATTTCAACATTTATTTCTTTTGTTTATTTTTTTTAACATTTCAAAATTTGGAAAATTTTGGGATGTGACATACCCTTTCAAGCACCGCTTTTGGTACTAGTAGTTGCCTCGCCCAGACATCGTGACCTCAAGTCGCCACAAGGCATCTTTTTCATCCACGCCTCATGGTACGTTAATCACGCTTGGTCTTCAAAGGTATGAATATCGTATCCCTCTCATCGCATTGCTAGTAGATAGATCCTAGCATTAGGGTTTTGATCAGAGGAAAAAAATTCTGAACCCCAACAAAGAGTATCAAATCCGATGGCGCGTAGTATCGCTAGACGGTAGAACACACGAGTTGTGATGTGTCTCGCCGATTGTATAATTGTTACCTCCCATGTCTACTTGTTTATATCGTATTGATTGATGAAGCGGCATCGACCGATCATATGCATACTACGCGAGACCGTTCCACACTCGACATACGACTTGTTCTGTATAAGTGGCTAGAGGGTGTCAGTCTCTCTTTAAATAGTTGATATAGCATTTACAAAGGAGGGACCGAGAGGGGGTTAGTAGAGACAATTATTTAATGGGTGTTGTGGTTGAAAGTCATAGGTAAGAAATGGTTCTTGCAAGAAAGCCCATACAACTGGAATTATGCCCTAGAGGCAATAATAAAGATGTTATTATTATAATTTTTGTTCATGATAAATTTTATATTCCATGCTAGAATTGTATTAAGCGGAAAATTTGATACTTGTGTGGTTTATGAACAACACCGTGTCCCTAGTACGCCTCTATGGACTAGCTCATGGATTAATGATGGTTAAGGTTTCCTAACCATAGATATGAGTTGTCAATTAATAATGAGATCATGTCATTGGGAGAATGATATGATGGACAGACCCAAATCAAGCAGAGAAATTAGATCGTGTCATCGTGTTCATCTTTATAAGCTTTTTCTCATGTCAAATATTGTATTCCTTAGACCATGAGATAATGCAACTCCTGGTATCTAAGAAAGGTTTGAGGTCATCAAACGCCATCCTATGAGATGGTGATCATAAAGGTGTCTCTCAGTGATCGGAAAGTACTTGTTGGGTTGTATGTATCGAGATGAGATTTGTCCCTCCCAAGTCGAGAGATATACTTCGACCCACTCGTAATCGATATCAACACCGCTTGCAAGCAAGTGGTTAAGGAGTTAATCACAAAGTGATAACGGATTACGGAACGAGTAAAGTACTTGCTGTGAACGAGATTGAACTAGGTATGCCGATGCCAACGATCGAATCTCGGACAAGTAAAATTTCGCGTGACGAAGGGAATATATATGGGATTAATTGAATCCTGGCATCGTGGTTCATCCGATAAGATCACCGATGAATATGTGGGAGTCAATATGGGTTTCCAGATCCCGCTGTTGATTATTGATAGAAGATCATGTCTGCATATTCTCGAACCCGTAGGGTCACACACTTAACGTGTCTCGACACTAGGATAGAATGGATAATTGGTTCATGAGTTTTTTTTCGGAGTCTCGGATGAGATCCAGGACATCACGAGAGGTTCTGGAATGGTCCAGAGAATAAGATTCATAAAAGGGAAAGTGGCTTTTGGATTTCGGAATTGTTTCGGAAGGTTCTAGAAGCTTCCGCAGTGGGACCAACGTGGCCCCACTTGTCGAGAGGGGTCGTGGGCCTACGAGGGAGTGCCCTGGCCGCATTGGGCCAGGGGCACAAGGCCCCATAGGCCCAGTCGGCCAAGCCCTAGGGGAAACCCTAGGGAGAGCTTCTAGAAGGGGGGAAACTTGCCCCCACTCCACCCATGTGGTCATGCCCTAGGGCTTGGAGGAGGGCAAGGCCGACCAGCCTCTATATAAAGAGGGCAGGCGCACCTCCCCCACACCTCCTCCAACCCTAGCCACCCACCGCCTCTCTCTCTCTCTCTCTCTCTCTCTCTCTCGATCACAGAGGCGAAGCCCCGCAGAAACTCTCCACCTTTGCACCACGCCGTGTGTTGTATATCCAATCTATCTCTCCACACCACTTGCTGGATCGAGGATGTAGGAGACATAGAGGTGCCGTATGTGTGCATCTCTCGGAGGCGTCGCCACTTGCGGCGTTGGATCGGATCGGATCGCGAGGAGGAGAAGGCTAGTACGACTACATCAACCACGTTCCGTTGAACGTTCTGATGTGCGAGATCTTCAAGGGTATGAAGATATAATATATCCCCCTCGTTGTTTGCATCTCCTAGATTGATCTTGGCTTTCCCGTTCGCATCCGTGGAATTTTTTTGATCTGCTATGCCGCGAAACCCTTTAGTGGTATCAGAGCTAGATCTATGCGTAGATGTGTTTCACGAGTAGAACGCAACATGCTTGTTGCGGGCGTTGATGTTTTCTGTTGCAAGCCTCTTGTTGTGTACTTCTTATGATGCGGGATAGTGAGATCGGCGTCCAGCCAACTTTACGCAACCTCGTCATGAGACCGCTCCACACTTGAAGTGTGGCTTGTTCCACATGCGGCCGGTGGATGCCGCTCTCACTATAGTTGTCATGGGATTTACACCGGATGTTGGCAACCATAATATCACCGTTGTGGCTTTCCGTAGGTAAGAATCGTTCTTAGCTTGTTACTCCCATAAGCCACTAAAACATGCAACAACAAAGTAGAGGCGTCTAACTTGTTTTTGCAGGGAGTGTTTCTGTGATATGGTATGGCCCAAGATATGATGTGTATGTTGTATGCAATGATCATGTTTTGTAATATTTCACGACTTGCATGTCGATGAGTACACAACCGGCAGGATCCATATGATTGTCTTTATAATTGTGTATGACCTGTGTGTCAATTTCTTATACGCCATGTAATAGCTATACTTTATCGCTAAGTAGTTAGTAATAGTTGTAGTTGCTATTCGTGGTGGAGGCAATCATGGTGGAGTGATGGAGATCATGCTGGCACGCACAAGATGGAGATCATTGCGCGGAGATTGGCTATACCATGTCACATAAAATTATATGCATGTGATGTTTACCCTTTTATGTATCTTATTATGCTTAGATCGCGACGGTAACATTATAAAATGATTCCTCACTTAAAGATCAAGATAAAACTATGTTCTCCCCATGTATGCACTCTTGCGAAAGTTCGTCGTGTTCAAGCACCACGTGATGATCGAGTGCTATAAACTCTACGTTCACATACAACGGTGCAAGCTTTTGCACACGCGAAATACATGGGTTTGACTTGACGAGCCTAGCATGTACAGACATGGCCTCGGAACACACGAACCGAAAGGTTAAGCATGAGTCATATGAATGATATGATCGACACTTTGTGTCCACCATTGAAACCACATCTCTTCTCGTGAAGATCGGATTAGGTGTGGTGAATTTGGATCATGTTCACTAAACAACTTGAGGGATGTTGAATTTAGTGGGAGTTCATCTAGTAATTTGATTAAGTTGAAATAGTTATCATGAACATAGTCTAAGTTGTACTTGCAAATTTTGTAGATCAAATGTCTAAGTCCAACTTCAACTTCAACGTTTTTGCTGAGAAAGAAAAACTTAAGAACAATGGGTCTAACTTCACCAACTGGTTCCGCAATCTGAGAATCATTCTCGCTGGCGGACAAAAGGACTATGTCCTTGAGAAAGTGCTAGGTGACGCTGTCAGATGCGCTACCGATGAAAAGCTGCTTATCGTCACAAGAAAGATGATTATGGTGTGATTAAGAGCACCATGTTGTTTGATATGGAATCGATCTTCAAAATCGCTTTGAGGAGTTCGCCAGCCCTTTGAGATTCTTGAGGAACCGAAAACTATGTTTCAGATCGAGCCTTCTAAGAGATATGAGATCTCAGAAATTCTTTAGCTGCAAGATGGAAGAAGGGAGTTCATAGTGAGCACGCCATTAAGATGTCGGGCCACACTCAACGCCTTGAGCAACGATCGAAGATTCTAGAGGAGATCAAGATTGATGTAATCGCAATCACTCCTCCTAGCTACAAATGTTTTGTAGTTACTCATAATCGATTGGTTCCACACGATCATTGAGCTCTTCGCTAAGCTAAAAGCGCGAGGTGGACATCAAGAAAGATAATCATGTGTTGATGGTCAACAAGCCCCCACTTTAAGAAAGGTAAGGGTGCAAAGAAGTCCTTCAAGAAAGGTAGCGGCAAGCGCGTTGCCCTCGAGAAGAAGCTCAAGTCGGACCTAAGCCGACACTAAGTGCTTCTATTGCAAGGACAAGGGTCATCGAAGCAAATCGTCCAAGTACTTAGTGGACAAGAAGGATGGCACCATCAAAGGTATATTTGATATACATGTTAATGATGTTTACCTTACTAGCGCCGTTGTAGTGCCGGGTATTTGATATCGATTCAGTGCTAATATTTGTAACTCAAACAGAGCTACGTAATAGACGGCTAGCGAGGGATGAGGTGACGATGCGCTGGCAAATGAATCAAGAGTTGATGTGATGGCCACAAGACGCCTCCTTAGTTTTACCTTCGAGATTAGTTTTAAACCTTAATAAATGTTATTATGTGCCCATGCTGAGCATGAACATCATATCTCGATCGTGTTTATTGCAAGATGGTTATTCATTTAAATCGAGAATAATGGTTATTCTATTTATATGAGTAACATCTTTATGATCATGCACCGCTATGAATGGTTTATTTATTCTAAATCTCAAAGCAATGAAACACACATCCATAACATTGAGGCTAAGAGATGCAAGTAGATAGTGATAATACGACTTATTTGTGGCATCGCCCAGGTCATATTGGTGTAAAACGCATGAAGAAACTCCATTCTGATGGACTTTTGGAGTCTCTTGATTTTGAATCATTTGACACGTTCGAGCCATGCCTCATGGGCAAGATGATCAAAACCCCGTTCTCCGGAATGATGGAGCGAGCAACGGACTTATTGGAAATCATACATACCGATGTATGCGGACCAATGAGTGTTTCGATGCGCGGTGGTTATTACTATTTTCTCACTTTTACTGATGAATTAAGTAGATATGGGTATATCTATTTAATGAAACATAAATTTGAAACATTTGAAAAGTTCAAAGAATTTTAGAATGAAGTGGAAAAGCATCATAAAAGGAAAATTAAATTTCTATGATCCAATCATGGAGGTGAGTATTTGAGTTATGATTTTCTCAAGCATCTTAAAGCAAGCGGAATCGTTTCGCAACTCACGCCACCCGGAACACCAAAGCGCAATGGTGTGTCTGAACGCCGGAATCGAACTCTATTAGATATGGTGCGATCAATGATGTCTCCTACAGATTTGCCGTTATCATTTTGGGGTTATGCATTAGAAACCATTGCATTCACTTTAAATAGGTATCCATCTAAATCCGTTGAGACGACACCGTATGAACTGTGGTTTGGTGCTAAACCTAAGTTGTCGTTTCTTAAAGTTTGGGGATGCGAATCTTACGTCAAGAAGTTGATGCCGGACAAGCTCGAACCCAAGCGGATAAATACGTCTTCATAGGATACACTAAGGAAACGATTGGGTATACCTTCTACCACAGATCCGAAGGCAAAGTGTTTGTCGCAAAGAACGGATCCTTTCTTGAGAAGGAGTTTCTCTCGAAAGAAGTGAGTGGGAGGAAAGTAGAGCTAGACGAGGTTATTGAAGCTTCTCTTGAGTTGGAGAGTAGCGCAACACCTGAAATTGTTCCAAAGGCCGCTCGCACCAACAATAGAGGCAACTAATGACAAGGATCATGAAGCTTGACGATGTTACCATCGAACGCCGCAGTCGACAAGGTCGCGTGTCCCTCCTGAGTGGTACGGTAACCCTGTCTTGACTGTCTTGTTAGTAGACAATAGTAAACCTGCGAACTATGAGGAAGCAATGATGAGCCCAGACTCTGAGAATGGCTAGAGGCCATGAAATCCGAATTAGGATCCATGAGCGAAAACCAAGTATGGACTTTGGTGGACCCTCCTAGCGACCGAAAGGCCGTTGAGTGCAAATGGATTTTCAAGAAGAAAACGGACGCAAATGGTAATGTTACTGTCTATAAAGCACGACTTGTCGCGAAAGGTTTTCGACAAGTTCAAGGTGTTGACTACGATGGGACTTTCTCTCCCGTAGCGATGTTTAAGTCCATTCGTATTTTATTAGCAATTGTTGTGTTTCATGATTATGAAATATGTCAGATGGATGTCAAGACTGCGTTCCTCAATGGCAACATTGATGAAGAGTCGTATATGATGCAACCTGAAGGTTTTGTCGATCCTAAGGATGCTGATAAGGTGTGCAAACTTCAGCGTTCCATTTATGGACTAAAGCAAGCATCTCGGTGTTGGAACCTTCATTTTGATCAAGTGATCAAGAGCTTTGGATTTGTTCCAAATTGCTACGAAGCTTGTATCTACAAGAAAGTGAGTGGGAGCTCAGTGACATTTTATGTACTATATGTGGATGACATATTGATTATTGGAAATGACATTGACATGCTTAACGTGAAGAGTTATTTGAACAAATGTTTTCAATGAAAGACCTAGGGAAGATGCTTATATATTGGGCATCAAAATCTATATAGATAGACAAAGACGCTGATAGCTTTAAGCCAAAGTACATACCTAGACAAAGTTCAAAAGGTTCGAATGCACAAGGCAAAGAAAGGTTCAACCTATGTTGTCGTAAGATATTGAGCAAGGCTCGTTGTCCAGCCTACCAGAACGATAGAGAAGATATGAGCAAAGTGCCTTTTGCCTCGCCATAGGTTCTATCATGTATGTCATTGTGTACTAGACCGGATGTGTCCAATGCTCTTAGTTCGACGAGCAGATACCAAAGTGATCCAGAGTGGAACATCGATACCAGAAGAACATCCTAAAGTATCTAAATAGGACTAAAGAAATGTTCTTGGTATATGGAGGTGATGAGCTGTCAGTAAAGGTTACGCCGATGCTAGTTTCGACAATCAAGGATGATTCTAAATCTTTACGTGATACGCTTATATTTTTAATGGAGGAGCCGTGGTCGAGAAGTCTAAGCAAAGCGTGATCGCGGGTCTACAAAGAGAAGCGGAATACATGGTCGCATAAGCGCCAAGTGATGGAGTTTGGATCAGAACTTCATCACTAAGCTTGGTGTGGTTCCAAGTGCCTTGGACCCATTGAGATATGACAACACCGCGCCATAGCACGGGCTAAGGAACCAAGATATCATCCAAAGACCAAGCATATCAACCGCAAGTTTCATATAATTCGAGATTATATAATGTATGGAGATCTCAAGATTAGAAGTACATACGGATCGAATGTCGCAGATCCGCTGACTAAAACTCTTCCACGAGAAAAACATGATCAACACCTTAGTGCCATGGGTGTTAGATTGTTGCGAGATGTAAACTAGATTATTGACTCTAGTGCAAGTGGGAGATCATGGAATTATGCCCTAGAGGCAATAATAAAGATGTTATTATTATAATTCTTGTTCATGATAAAGTTTATATTCCATGCTAGAATTGTATTAAGCGGAAACTTTGATACTTGTGTGGTTTATGAACAACACTGTGTCCCTAGTACGCCTCTATGGACTAGCTCATTGATTAATGATGGTTAAGGTTTCCTAGCCATAGACATGAGTTGTCAATTAATAATGAGATCATGTCATTGGGAGAATGATATGATGGATAGACCCAAATCAAGCAGAGCAATTAGATCGTGTCATCGTGTTCATCTTTGCGAAGCTTTTTCTTATGTCAAATATTGTATTCCTTAGACCATGAGATAATGCAACTCACTGGTATCGGAAGAAAGCTTTGAGGCCATCAAACGGCATCCTATGAGAGGGTGATCATAAAGGTGTCTCTCAGGTGATCGGAAAGTACTTGTTGGGTTGTACGTATCGAGATGGGATTTGTCCCTCCCAAGTCGGAGAGATATACTTCGGGCCCACTCGGTAATCGATATCAACACCGCTTGCAAGCAAGTGGTTAAGGAGTTAATCACAAAGTGGTAACGGATTACGGAACGAGTAAAGTACTTGCTGTGAACGAGATTGAACTAGGTATGCCGATGCCAACGATCGAATCTCGGGCAAGTAAAATATTGCGTGACGAAGAGAATATATATATGGGATTAATTGAATCCTGGCATCGTGGTTCATCCGATATGATCATCGATGAATATGTGGGAGTCAATATGGGTTTCCAGATCCCGCTGTTGATTATTGATAGAAGATCATGTCTGCATATTCTCGAACCTGTAGGGTCACACACTTAACGTGTCTCGACGCTAGGATAAAATGGATAATTGGTTCATGAATTTTTGTTCGGAGTCTCGAATGATATCGAGGACATCACGAGAGGTTCCAGAATGGTCCGAAGAATAAGATTCATATAAGGGAAAGCAGTTTTTGGATTTCGGAATTGTTTCGGAATGTTCGGTATTGTACCAGAAGGTTCTAGAAGCTTCCGTAGTGGGAACAACGTGGCCCCACTTGTCGGGAGGGGGCGTGGGCCTACGAGGGAGTGTTCTGGCCACATTGGGCCAGGGGCACAAGGCCCCATAGGCCCAGCCGGCCAAGCCCTAGGGGAAACCCTAGGGAGAGCTTCTATAAGGGGGGGACTTGCCCCCCACTCCACCCATGTGGCCGCCGGCCCTAGGGCTTGGAGGAGGGGCAAGGGCAGCCGGCCAGCCCTCTATATAAAGAGGGCAGGGGCACACCCTCCCCCCACACCTCCTCCAACCCTAGCCGCCTACCTGCTGCCCTCCTCTCTCTCTCTCTCTCCCGACTGCGCGTAGGCGAAGCTCTGCTACAGAAACTCTCCACCTTTGCACCACGCTGTCGTGTTGTAGATCCAATCTATCTCTCCGCAGCACTTGATGGACCGAGGAAGGAGGAGATGTCGAGGTGCCGTACGTGTGCATCTCTCGGAGGCGTCGCCACTTGCGGCGTTGGATCGGATCGGATCGCGAGGAGGAGAAGGCTAGTACGACTACATCAGCCATGTTCCGTTGAACGTTCTGCTGTGCGAGATCTTCAAGGTTATGAAGATCTCATATACCCCCCTCGTTGTTTGCATCTCCTAGATTAGATCTTGGCTTTCCCGTTCGCATCCGTAGAATTTTTTTGATTTACTATGCTGCGAAACCCTTCAGTAAAACTAGTAAAATATAAAGTAGAGGCGTCTAACTTTGTTTTGCAGGGGCGTTGTGATGTGATATGGTAGTAGTCAAGGTAAAGTAGTTTACTTTCTGTTGCTAAGTCGTAGTAACGGTCATCATGATGGTGGACTAAGGCATCGAAGGCACTAGGGCCATGGCGCAGGACCCGGAGGTGCTAGTTCCCTGGCACCGAGCCCCGGAGCGTCATCCTCTTGGCGCCGAGATGGATATCACGGTGCGAAGACCTTATCGCATCGGTCGCACTTACATTTGATGTATGATTGTTGTGTGTATGTTATTGTGTGCTTAGTATTAGATACTCGACGGTAGCATTGATAAGATGATCCATAAACAACTTAATTCCAATGATAGTGTTCCCCTTGTGTGTGCACCACCCAAAAAGTTCTTTGGTATGAGACAGGCCGTGACGAGCGGGTGTCAGGCATACCTACATTCACATACAGTGGGTGTAAGTGTTTCCGCGTCTTCATCGCATGCATTCTACATCTCTAGGTGAGAACAAGAACAAGATGGGCACCACTATATGGCAGCAAGGGGGTTGTGGGTAAGTCCAAGGGCCTCAAGCCCCGCTACAATCTGATGTTGAGGATTTTCCGCTAGACCATTTCTCCTAGTGCTGGAAATAATGGTGTCATTAGATGTGGATTGGTCAACTAGATGTATCACACTCACAAGGTTTATTGTGTTGGCCCAGAAGCAGAAGGCGTTGCTATAGACATCATGGATTTCATCTTTGAGGAGATGCATCATGCCAATCTCTACAAGAAGTCTCCTCAACATGCACCACTTTTCATGAGGCTCATCAACACCTAGGCTCGCGACTCACCTCTTGCTATGCCTCCCAATCTTGTGTAGCATGCACTTGTGTCTCTCCAGAAGAAAGGACACATGGGGCCAACCCCTAGATGCTCATATGCTGAGGATGAGGATGAGATTTCAAAGACCGAGCAGGCTCCCACTCCTCCTAGGGCTCGGAGGAAGATTGCCTCCAATTCACCCATGCCACCCATGACCCGCGAGTATGTTCATGAAAAGGTCAAGAAGGCCTCATTCTGGGAGAAGACCCTCTATTGCATGAATGTGGACATCCGCAAGGAGCAGCATGCCTCCTACAAGAGCAACCACCGGATTGAGAAGCAAGGCTCAGGGAGAACATGATGAATAGGAAGGAGGTGATGAGTACACAGATGAGCATGGCGCTCAACCATCCACTGAGTCTGATTACACACTCTCGTTTGGGGCATGGAATGCCCAGCGAGACATTCTAGTGGACTGGAAGACTTTTTTCTGAGGTCACTTCTAGGTTTGCTTCTCAGGGCACATCATCTTCTCGCCCTCACGGCAAAGGGTTTGCTGCTTCCGGTGGTGATGATGACTATGCGGATGAGGACATGGATGAGGATGATGCCGACGATGACTACGAGTGTCCTTTGGGGCGCTAGCTTAGGTCTTTTACCTTTTTGGTGTTTTGATGCCAAAGGGGGGAATATTGTCATCGAGATTTGCATGGGCTTGGGACTTGTCTTCTTTTATGCTTATTAAAATTCGGACATTTGCTTGATTTTCTTGTTTGGTTTGCGAGATACTATTTGTGTGAGGACATGTTTATGTTATGCTCCCATGCTATTGTAATATGTGTTAGAACTATGTTTAGTATATATTACCTGTCGTGCATGCTTTACTCATTTATCTTATTGCACTTCGCTAGGGGGAGCATTGTTATAGCTCAATTCAAATATTTCCATGCAAAATCACTTGTTGTCATCGAACACCAAAAAGGGGAGATTGAAAGGACATTTATTATCTTAATCAGTTTTGGTGTTCGTTAACAACTTGGAGATCATTTTACACTATGTGCTAATGTCTACAGGATGATATACTGAAAAGTGAAAAGCCCATAACTCTATGTATATGTCCCTGCAATATTCTGCAACTTTTAGGGAATTCCAGACCGGAGTCTTCGCTGTGCAAACACCAGAGTCTCCGGTGTGGTCCGGAGTTTCCCCCAAAGTTTCCGGAGGGGCCTTCATAAACATGACTGGGACATTCTATATGGGGGTATGGAGATGGACTGAAGCCATACCGGAATCTCCGGTGCATCCTCCCACACCGGAGTCTCCGGTATTCTGTGTCCGGAGTCTTTGAAGAATATATAGAGGGGGTTTCTCCAAGCTGGCTAGGTCATTCTGTATGGTGGTCCAGAGACTGACCGGATATGGTCCAGAGTTTCCGGTGTAGGCTGGAGTCTCTGGTCTGCAGTCCGGAGTCTCTGATGTGACAGTTGGTCCAAGGGTGAGAAAACAGTTTAGTCACAGTGGGCCTCTATATAGGGGACGTCATCCCCTTCCTCCAGCTGTTCGAGCCAGTCAAGAACACCCCCACCATTTGATCCACCAAATCACTAAGATCTCTTCATCCAACCATCCAAAGTCATTGATCTTTGGAGAATCGAAGGAGGAGGCCTTGATATATAGTTTCACCAAGAGAGATCCTCATTTACCCCTCATTCACTTGTGGGACCCTTGATCTAGTGTTTCATTGGAAACCCTAGTTCTTGGTTTGGTTCTTACAAGCTTGTCTTTGATTGTGTGACATCTTGCTTGCATTCAGGAGCCTCCAATTCAGCTGTGGATGTGTACCTCGAACTTGTTGTAAAGGTGTCGACTTCCACCTCGAAGGTTGTCGATATAGTGGAAGAGATGAATCGAACGCTTTGGTGTGAGATTCATCGGAGAACAAGGGAGGCCTCTCGTGGCGTTAGTGGTCTGAAACCACCCCCTCTCCAAACGTAGACGTACTTCCCCTCAAAAGGAAGGAACTACGAGAAACAAATCCTTGTGTCTCCGCGTGCTCCACTTTAGTTACTTCTATCATTATAGAACTTTAGTTATCTTGTTCTTGCTTAGTTTTGTGCTAGGTTGACATATAGGTAAATTCACCGTAGTTGCATAATCTAGAGAATTTACCTTTTGTGTCAAACCCTGACTTGAAAAAGAGTAAAATTTTAAGTAGCACCTATTCACCCCCCCTCTAGGTGCAGATACGATCATTTCAATTGGTATTAGAGCCTCGGCTCTTTATTCGGGCTTTACCGCCTAAGAGTATATGGGTATCCAAAATGGAGGAGCAGGGAGTGAGGCTAGTAATACGGTGTCCATGGAGGATCTCAAGAAATTGGAATCAAGCTTGAGGTCCTCCCCGAAATCAAACAGTTGCGTGACTTGTTTGAGCAACCTGTTAAGGAGAAAATGGCCTCACTTCCTCCTCCTCCTCCTCTAGAGGAACCCACCACACTCCCTAAGGTGAATTCTTCGACATCACCCACGGTTGTAGTGGTGGGGGATGATCCTCACAACAATAATCCATCCACCAAAAAAGGATGATGGGAAGGAAGAGTACCATAAGGTTCCCAATTGGTACTCCCCCGACCCTCCTATCCCTCACCCACATATAAACAATAAGGGTGACCCACCTAAGATAGCTCAACATACCTTTGCTTATTGGCAATCATTAATGAAATCTCATGTCCGTGGCTCTTGCATTGAATTGTGGAATATTATTGAGGAAGGACTCAGAATTATGGATCCAACCAACTTGACAAGAAGAGAAGTTGTCAATAGTCAACTGCTTTACACATGATTCAACAAGGTTTGGGGACAAAACATTTCCCTCACATAGAACACCTCAACACCGCCAAGTAAGCTTGGGATGCTCTCACTTAGTTATATGTTGGAAATGAGAGCATGATAAGAAACCGTTATGATGCACTGAGCAACGAAGCCGAAGGCTTCTATATGAAGGTGTAGGGTTCCCAACCTTTAATAAGGTAGAGTCCCCTGTGTTTACAATGCTAGTCCCTGGATCAATAGCTAGCATCCACAGTTAAGATGTAATATCAAGAAACAAAGGTCATAATACAACTTTATAACCAGGAATAACATAATTTTATTACATCTTACATAGCTCATTTGGCTATTACATTACATTGCAGCAGAATATCTATAAGCATGGGGTCCTTCATTTTCAAAGTGCCACAGACAGACATGTTGGTTGTAGACTTTGTAATCCTAATCAATCAACTTCACTAATATCAATCAAACCTGCAACATACAAGTTACAGCCACAAAGGTTCAATACATTTGAATTGTATTGGCAAGTGATACTATGGTAGTATAGTGAAGTCTATCATCTATATGCATTTGGCTAAGTGGAGCTTAGGCTTGCATTGCTCAAAATAGATTTTCCCTATCATTTGAAAACACTAAGTTTTTGCTTGACAAAATCATTTTTCTCAATCAAAGATTGAAAATCCTTTAACCCTTGTTCAAACCACAAGTTTTAACTTAGAAATTTGAATGATGAGATTCTTGATTGCTTCCATGTCTTGATGCTCAAATTGTCCTTTACCAAGGACATGGCTAAGTACTTAGATTTTACACTCTGTAGAGGTGGTGCACTTTCCCCACAAGACTTGGTTTCCCAAGACAAGATCTTTTAGAAGCCTTCCCTTAGACCAAAATGGACGCGCTACAACCTATCAAACTCTACCACCCACTGTCCATATGGCTAAGTTCTTGCAACCTATATGATCCAGGCAGAGCCCATAATGCCAAGTGGTTGCACTTGAAGCTTCTCAACATTTGACATCTCAAATCTCTTTGTTCCTGGGTGGCCATCCACAAGTGAGATACACAAGGTAAACCATAGACATGGGCCTTGTGAACCCCTCAACCAAAATCCACCAAGCAATTACCATTCCACCCAGGTGATTCATTAACTTAGTTGTTTTATTAAATAAAAACACAAGTCCTCAGACTTAGAAATTTTCCATAGTGTGAATATATTTCCACCCTTGTTTTCTATTAGCTAGGCTAAGCTTGATAGTAGTAGGAATCTTAACTTAGGAAAATTCCTACTATGGTTTCATCTACTAGGATTTCCTATAGCAAGGTTTATACTTAGCAAATTCCATGCAAGTTTTACTTAGAGAAAATCACTAATGCATAGTGAAAGTAATGGGACAAAGTATGAAGCATCACTTGCCTTTTTGGTAGAGGGTATAGGTTCACTCCTTGTCCTTGCAACAATCACACCCTTCAAGTCACTACAATTCAATCAAGCAAGGCACAAACTCAATCTACCAATCAAGCAAAACAACACATAAAATCATAGAACTAAGATAATGCATGCAAGCATGCCAAGCTTTGTTTTATTTGAAAAAGTGGTTCCTAATGGGTCATAAACATTTGAAAACACCTAATGGTCATTTTGTAAAGTGGCAAAGTCATTTGCAAGAGATTTCACTTCACAGACCATTTTCAAAACAAGGTATCATTTTATGTGGTGTAAAAAGTTTTTACTAAGGTATTAATCTATAGGGTTCACGAAATATGTTTTCAAACCATAAAACTTTGTGTTTAGGGTCAGAGAGTTTGAAACAAAACATTTCCTAAAGGTTTTCTTCCAAAATCATTTTTAATAAATAAACCACATTTTTATTTGACTAGAATTGGTTTTAAATCAAAGAATCATTCTTTTTCTTCACCAAAAACATTTTTGAAACCACAATTTGTTTCCTAGGGTCAGTAGGTTCAAAACAAACCATTTGCCAAAGATTTTATCCCCAAAATCATTTTTGAACAATTTTTACAATCTTAACAAGCATACAAATGTTTCTGCAAAAACAAACATTTTTCTAGAAGCTTTTTACTAAACAAATTGCATGGTTGGCTAGGCCTTGTATTGCTGATTCCATTGGTATAAAATTTGTAATTTTTGGACGTGTGGATCAAAAGTTATACCAATTACAAATTTGCATTCTAATCAGATCAAAAATCTGTTTTAAATCAATTCCAGTCCACGTGGCGCTTCGATTGGGCGGTGGATTCGTGTGGATCGAGCGATACAGACCACAGGATTAAAAGGAGCATGTGCGGCTCAGATCATCGCATACCCTTTCGTTTAAGTGAAACTATCCTATCGATCCGATCTGGATCTAACGGCTCCCAGTGCCTCGACCAGAAGCTGGCGACGTTCAATGGTGGCATGCGGCGGCGCGGCTCTGACGGTGACGCTGTCGGCGAACTAGGACGCTAGGGGAAGAGTGAAGATGCTTACCAGATTCGCCGTGGAGCACTGATTCTAGTTGATGCTTTGGTTGGCCAAGGGAAGCTCGGAGGCGTTGACGATTGCTCGCTGGAGACGGCGTCGGCGTCGGGTATGCTCAGATGTCGTCGAAGATAAGGATAGAGGACGCTCTAAGACAAGTAGATTGCACCGTTGGGTTCGCAAGAGGGAGGCAAGTATGTGTGCATCATAGAGGGGTGAAAAGGAAGTCTGGTCTTACTAGTAGATGCCGCCGGATTTGGAGAAGGAGGTGGTGGCGTGCTGGTGTCGTCGGGGGCGACGTCCTGGGGCGTGCGCGAGTGAGCTACCGCCACTGGGAGGTACGCCTGGTGCTGGCGAGCGCGCTCGTGTGCTCATTGGGTAGTGGGGTTGTCTGGTTTCACGGAATTGACAGACTTCGTCGGAGTTGGTGAGGTTGCGCGACTAATTAGAGTAGCCTCGGGCGAGAGGAGCTGAAACAGAGGGAAATGGAGAGGAGGAGGCGAGTTAACGAGAGTCATGGTGTAATGCTGCAGCGTTTGACTTAATTTACTCGAAATTTCGCGTACGGCGAGGGGAGGAACTGGTCTGTGGGGGGGTGAAGGAGACGATGATGTGGCGTGGGGTCGTCTTGTCAGCGATAGAGAAGGAAAGGGAGTTGGGTCCACCAGTCAGCTGCTTAGCGGGTCGTCTGGTGAATGAGAGAAGGATGCTTCGGGGGAGAGAGAGAAATGGGCTGCTGGGCCTAGTGGGCTGCTGGGTTGGGTCGACCAGACTCATATTTTTTTCCAGTTCTGAATCTTTTTCTTTTTCCAAATCAATTTTTGTTTTGAAATTTCAAACAACAAATCATTCAACAATTCAAACAATTCAAACACCTCCAAACTTGTATTGAGTTTTGGTTCTGTTTGACAACATAAACCAAAGTCCCAAAATAAAATAAAATAATTTTATTCTTTTTAGGATCTATTTAATATTTAAATAAAATAGACCTTTAATTATTAATTCAAAATAGGTTTTGATTTATTTAATAAAATCTCCATTTGGGAACTAAATATTTTCAAAACCAAATCAGTAGGTTTTATTTGAAAAAATAGATGAATACTTGGAAAACTTGTTTTAAAATAAAATAACATTTTATTTTAGGGTCCATTAATAATTAAATGAATAGACCTTATTCATTTAATTCAAATAGGATTTGTTTTATTAAAATATTTATTTTGAAATATAAAAATAAAACCAAAACACTTCAGTAAGTTTTGCTTGAGAATATAAAATAATTGGGAAAACTTATTTAAAATAAATAAATAAGTTTTAGTGTTTATTTAAAATGGGAAAAGCCTTTACTTAAATAAAACTGGATATTAATAAATCCTCATTATTTTGTTTAAATAAACCTTTACTCTTTTAATCAAAGCAAAACATTTTATTTCAAAGCTTGGCCAAGGTTTAATTTGGCTCTATAAAATAATCCTTATTTAAATTTCTACCTTTTCATTTGAAAATCAAATCTTTTTATTAAAAGATCCAAAATAGTAATTTTAAATATTTTGAAGTTTATTGTTTATTTAACTTTTTAAATCCCTTTAGGATTTTATTTGATCCAAATAGGTTTGAAGGTTTCCAATTGGAATCAAAAAGTTTCTTCTCACCCTGAAAATCAACAAAGTTTTATTTTATTCATTTATTTTTCACATTACAAGATTTGGAAAATCTTGGGATGTGACAGAAGGATGGTGAAGATAATGAAGACATGTATCAAAGACTCAAGTACACTGCCATCGCGTTTAGGAATGTTGGTGCCTCTTGTGTGGATGATGCTTGGATAAAAAGAAAATATGTGTGTGCACTCATGCCGTTCGAGCCTACTAACTTGAAGAGTCTCCAAGGAAGACACAACTACCGCCTCATGACCTCCAATGAAGTTATGCAAGAGATGGCCGCTTTTAAGGTTGCTGCCAAATATGCTCGTGCTCGAGCCCTTGGAATGAATAGTGGTGTCAATATTGCCCTGAAAGTTAAAGTTGTGGAGTATGTGGATGAAGAAGGAAGTGATGAAGGCTTATCTTTGAGCCATCCCAAAGATGTCAAGGTTGCTCATGGTGAATACATGGCCTTTTATGCAAGGAACTTTTGGAAAGACCCCGCTAAGGCCAAGATGAAAATGCAACGAAGAAGCAACCCAAATGGGAGAAGAGACAATGACTCAAAATTGAGAACTTGCTTCAACTATGGTGACCGCTATCATTTTGTTGTCGGCTGTCCCTATGTGAAAAGAGAAGATCATGGTGGTAAACTAGTGTTAAAGAAAAACTCCAAGGCTCCTTTCAAGAAACCCATCATCAAGAAGAATCCTGCCAACAAAAAGACGGGTGAGATTGTCTTGATAACACATGAAGAATACTCCTCTGATGATGAAAATGATGAAGATGAAGAATACTAAACATCAAATGGTGTGGCTGCTCTTGCCACTACTTCTACCTCCACTTTCTCACTCTTCGACTCTCCAAATGAGAATATTTCCAACAAAAACGTCACTTGACTAATGGCAAGAGGATCGGAGAACTATGCTTCCGGAGGGTCAAAGTGGGTGCTTGATAGTGGATGCACAAGTCATATGACCGGGATCAAAACCATTGTCAAGGAGATGAGACCAAATGATGATCAAATAACCATGACATATGCCAACAAATCAAAGTCTAAGGTATTGGGTTTTGGCAAGGTTGTGGTTGCTCACGATATTACACTCGTGGACGTCATGCTTGTTAAGACCCTTGGATATAATTTACTTTTAGTCCGTGCTCTTGGAAAGATGGGCTTTTCCGTCTTTATTGATAATGATATTGTGGTCCTCTTGTGGAGCAAATCTCTAAAGGTTGCGTTTGTTGGGTACGTCGAAAATGACTTGTATGTGGTGGTCTTTTCGGGGAAAACCACTACAAGTGCGATGTGCTTATTCAGAAAGGCTGATGTGGGCTGGTTATGGCATCACCGTCTAGCCCATGTCAACATGAGAACTTTGCAAAGTCTCCACAATGGTGGTCATATTATTGGACTAAAAGAAAATGTTTGTTTTGGCAAAGATCGTGTGTGCAGGGCGTGTGTTGAAGGAAAGATGCATGGTTCTCCCCACAAGACAAATAACTTCATGAAGTCCAAGAGGATCTTGGATCTCCTTCATGTGGATCTCTTTGGTCCTCCATCTCATTCTAATATTGGTGGGAAGAAGTATTGTTTGGTGATTGTTGATGACTATTCAAGATACACATGGGTATACTTATTCAGTTGAAAAGTGAGACCCAATAAAACTTCATCGACTTTATTAACATGGTTCAACATCAACACAATGTACCAGTATTGGTAATAAGGAGTGGCAATGGCACCGAGTTCAAGAACTACACCTTGAATAGTTTTCTTAGTGATGAGGGGATAAAACACCAATATTCCGTTGCATATAACCCTCCAAAAAATGGTGTAGCTAAGAGGAAGAACTGAAGTCTAATTGATATGGCTAGGTCCATGTTGGCAGAATTTAAGTCCCCTTACAACTTTTGGGCTAAAGCAATCTCCATTGTATGCCATGCATCAAACCTACTCTACCTCCGCAAGGAATTGATCAAGACTCCATTTGAAATTCTTACCGGTAACAAGCCCAACGTTCCATACTTCCGGGTGTTCAGTTGTAAGTGCTTCTATCGCATTAAGGGTGTTCGTTTGTCCAAGTTTGATTCCAAAGCATTAGAGGATATTTTTGTTGGCTATGGTCTCGAATCCCATACTTATAGAATCTATGATAAACTCTTTGGAGTTGTCATGGAATCTTGTAGTGTGGTTTTTGAAGAATATGATGGTCCCCAAGGAGGGCGTGTTTATGTTTGTGATGTAGATGATGAAATGCCTCAAGGTGCCATAAGAAGAATGGCGCGGGATTCATCTGGCCCGTTGACGAACCTCTTCTGGCGTATCGAGAAGAACAATGCTCTACCCAAGTGGAGCCCTCATCTTCACAACATCAACAAGCACCTACTATTGAGGAAAATGATGACCCAAGCCAAAGACAAGCTGAGAACCGTTAACAAGTTTATCAGGCAGAAACTTCTATCCATAATAAAGAGGATTCTCCACTCTCCAGATTGTCTAGCGCTGCTCAGTCTATTGTTCAAGGCAGATTTATAGAATCATACAGAATATCATCTCAACGTCTGTCCAAAAGTGTGTCTGATCAATACCAAGGTCAATCTATGCCTCATGATGATGAGAATGATCCCATTGAAGATCTAGGTCAAAATGATGGTCAAGACGAGGACCAAAATGATGAAGAGATCCCCATAAGAGATAACAAGGAGATTGGAACTCGTCGTAAAGCTAGAGTGGATAGGATGTTCAAAATAAGAGACCACACTCTTGAGAATGTACTTGGTGATCTAAGGAGAGGAATGTCCACTCAAGCTCAATTGAAGCATTTTGGTGAGCATCAAGCACATATATCCATGATGGAACCAAAGAAAGTATGGGAAGCTCTTGAAGATCCAGATTGGCTAGAAGCAATGCATAAAGAGCTCAACAACTTTGAGAGAAACAAAGTGTGGAAGTTAGTTGAAAAGCCAAAAGATTGTCGCAATGTTATTGGCACTAAGTGGATATTCAAAAACAAGCAAGATGAACATGGTATTGTTGTAAGGAACAAGGCAAGATTAGTAGCTCAAGGGTTCTCTCAAATTGAAGGCATTGATTATGGATAGACATATGCTCATGTGGCTCGCCTTGAGTCCATATGTATCCTTCTTGCTTATGCAACACATCAAAACTTTAAATTGCAACAAATGGATGTAGAAATTGCATTTCTAAATGGTCCATTCATGAGTTGGTATATATAAAGCAACCCCAGGGTTCGAGGATCCCAACTTCCCAAACCATGTCTACAAGCTTGATAAGGCGCTCTATGGGCTTAAACAAGCTCCACACACGTGGTATGAGCACCTTAGAGAGTTTTGTTAGACCGTGGGTTTGAGGTTAGGAAAATTGATCCCACTCTTTTTACTAAGAAGGGTTAATGGGTAGTTTTTGTATGACAAATATATGTTGATGATACTATATTTGGCTCGTCTAACAAGGCTTTTAATGATAAATTCTCAAAGCTTATGACTAATAGGTTCAGGATGTCTATGATGGGAGAATTGAGGGTATTTCTTAGTTTTGAGATCAAGCAAGTGAGAGGAGGAACCTTCTTCAATCAAGCCAAGTATACTCAAGACATGCTCAATAGGTTTAGCATGAAAGATCTAAATGGATCTTGTACTCCCATGGCAACAAGGACTCATCTTGAACTAAATCCAAATGGTAAAGATGTGGGTCAAAAGGTATACCGATCTATGATTGACTCTTTGCTTTACCTTTGTGCATCTAGACCCGATATTGTGTTAAGTGTAGGATTGTGTGCAAGATATCAAGCGGCTCCTGAATAAAGCCACTTGATTGTGGCAAGAGAATCTTTTGGTATTTGGTTCATACCCCAAACTATGGTATTTGGTATCCTAGGGGCTCAACATTCTCTCTTTGTGGGTACATGGATTCAGATTGGGCTGGTGATAAGGATGATATAAAATCAACCTCCAGGGCTTTCCAATTCCTTGGTAGGTCCTTGGTGTGTTGGTCTTCTAAGAAGCAAAATCACATATCTCTCTCCACCACCGATGTCGAATATGTGGTTACTGCTAGTTCTTGCACTCAATTTCTACGGATGAGACAAACTTTAAAGGAATACCGTGTCCATTGTGACAAAGTGCCTCTTCTATGTGACAATGAAAGTGCCATCAAGATTGCCTATAACCCGGTGGATCATACAAGTACAAAACATATTGAGAACTGCCATCACTTATTAGAGATCATGTTGCTCGTGGAGATATTGAGCTGGCCTATGTTTCAACCAAAGACCAACTTGCCGATATATTCACGAAACCACTTGATGAAGCAAGATTTTGTTCTTTGCAGAATGAACTAAATATCATTGATTCAAGGACCTTGACTTGATTACCTTGCATACTCACTTATGTTTTGACCCTTATTGTGTTTAGATATAGGCATGGATATAGGGGAGTGCGGTCCTAATACATTGGAATATGCCTCCCCCATAATGCTAACATTAAAGAAAAAACAATTCTCTTAATATAATTTTGTGATATGTAAGCTTCATTGATGAGTAGTGGCTATGAACCCAAGGATAATTCTTCGCGGTGTCTTGCCACAAACTCTTACATGGTGGCCTCGGCCACCGCCCTCTTCTTGTTGAAGAGATTGGTTCTTGGTTTGTTCTATTTGGAGCTTTATTGAACATATTCTCGGAATTTTTATGGTTTTCTTGGTTCTTCACAGTTTGACATCTTAACCCAAGCCTTTCCCCTGCTATAAACCCTCTATCTCTCATATATGTTCCCATACACTCATACCTGTCTTTTTGGTCGAAGAGGACCAAAGTCTCCGGTCAGTCCGTAGTCTCCGGTCCAGTGGAGCGGAGTCTTCGGTCTGGACGGTTTTCGGGCCTGACATAAGGGAGGCCTAGGTGAAGTGAAACGAACAATTTCCTTCTTCCACCCTGACCCCTCCTCTCTCAGCCATCGCCTCCTCCTCCAAATCGATGCCTCGGAGGTTATGAAGCCCTCGGGATACATCGTGCCACCAACCAACTGCTTCCTATCCATCCTTGGGCCCTTCCCACTGGTGGAATTGATCAAATGGACAGATCTGGTACCTCTTCTCTCCTATTGAACTTAGGGTTCATCCCCTTTGTGTATTTTAGAGTTTTGTACGGATTTTGCCCACTAGAATCACTTGCTTGCGTCCACACTATCACATTAGTCTCGAATCCTTGCATGATCTGTTAGATACAATGCCTCCTGCATCCTCCTTATGCATACCTGAATTCCCGACCGGAGATTCCGGTCCTCCAGGCCGGAGACTCCGGTCTAGGGGGGCCGAGACTTGGTCCCTCAGGGAGACTCCTGCATCGAGATTCTGGTATGCACTGCGGAGACTCCGGTGTGGTTTGTCTCTGTCATATCCAGCAAAGGTTTGAGGTATTGTTTTCATCTCCAGAACATATATGCTTACCTCCATGCTATCCACTCCTTCTATTTTCATAGGTGGCTCTGGTTCTCGTCGTCCCCTCTCACCAAGTCCAAGTCAAGGAGGGTTGATCCGCAATATGATGAGGTCAAAGGTCGGTATGTTGTGCCCCCGTCCAACCGGAGGCAGCAGGCCAGAGATGCAGCGTTCATGAGGCGAGACCATGAGCCTATTGAGTAAGAGAGTCAAGCTAACAGGGCTAAGTACGATAATCTACAATCCTTGGCCCGTATGCCGAAGAAGGAGTATTGTGAGCTGCACAAGACGTAGTTTTATGACTTGCCTTGGACCAGCGATGACCCATGTTATTGTAGGAAGGAGCAACTAGTATTCATGCAAGACATTTACCGCAAGCTCACCAAGTCCCCGGTTTGTCCTCGGAAGTAGATGAATATTGAGCAGATGTGTGTTAGCTCTTACTTCACTGATGCCATTTGGATTTCTGAGAAGCTTGGGCTGCACGGACTAATGGAGCTCCGTGAGGATTACAACACCACTCTTATTCAACAATTCTATGCCACAATGGTGTTTGTGACTAACCAGGCCAGGACAATGACTTGAATGACAGGACATCACCGTTGTACTGCAACTTTCTTTGAATTTGCCAATGTCATCCATGAGACTTTTCAGGGTGTGTCCACCCATGTTGGGCATCGCATGCATTCTGCGTCTCTAGGTGAGAACAAGAACAAGCTAGCACCACTGTATGACAACAAGGGGTTGTGGGTGAGTACAAGGGGCTCAAGCTCATCTACAATCTGATGTTGTATCACACTCACAAGGTTTACTACGCTGACCCAGAAGCAGAAGGTGTTGCTATAGACATCATGGATTCCATCTTTGAGGAGATGCATCATGCCTTTCTCTACAAGAAGTCTCCTCCATATGCACCACTTGGCATGAGGCTCATCAACACCCAGGCTCACGGCTCACCTCTTGCTATGCCTCCCAATCTGGAGCATGCACTTGTGTCTCTCCAGAAGAAAGGACACATGGGGCCAGCCCCTAGACGCTCATATTCTTAGGATGAGGATGAGATTTCAGAGACCAAGCGGGCTCCCACTCCTCCTAGGGCTTGGAGGAAGAGTTCCTCCAATGCACCCATGCCACACATGACCTGCGAGTATGTTCATGACATGGTCAAGAAGGCCTCATTCTAGCAGAAGATCCTCTGTTGCATGAATGCGGACATCCGCAAGGAGCAACATTCCTCCTACAAGAGCAACTGTCGGATTGAGAAGCTCCTCAAAGATATTAAGGCTCAGGGAGAACAGGATGAAGAGGAAGGAGGTGATGAGTACACAGATGAGCATGGCGCTCAACCATCCACTAAGTCTGATTACACACTATCATTTGGGGCATGGAATGCCCAGCAGGACAGCCTAGTGGACTGGAAGACTTTTTTCTGAGGTCACTTATGGGTTTGCTTCTCAGGGCACATCGTCTTGTATCCCTCACGGCAAAGGTCCTGCTGCTCCCAATGGTGATGATGACTATGAGGATGATGAGGATGAGGAAATGGATGAGGATGATGACGACGATGACTACGAGTTATCATTTGGGGCGATAGCTTAGGTCTTTTACCTTTTCGGCGTTTCGATGCCAAAGGGGGAGAAGACATTGTCATCGGGATTTGCATGGGCTAGGAATTTGTCTTCTTTTATGCTTATTAAAATTCGAACATTTGCTTGATTTGCTTATCTGGTTCGCGAGATACTATTTGTGTGATGACATGTTTATGTTATGCTCCTATGCCATTGTAATATGTGTGAGAACTATGTTTAGTTTATGATACGTCCATTTTGCATCACTATTCTATATCATAATTTATTGCTATTCATCGATATATTTCATATTAAGAGGTGTTACTTATGTCATTTCAATCTATTTTTGCATGTTGGATGATTCTTGGAGGATGAATTGCCGGAGTCAGGATTCTGATAGAAAAAGCGGTGTTTAGATGCAATTTTTGCGAAGATCAAAAAAATCCCAGAAAATACATGGAAAATCCTATTTTTCAGAGGACAAAGGAATCCAGAAGGGGAGGTGGAGTTGGGCCATAGGAGGCCCACAACCCCCAGGCGTGGGCCACCCTAGGTCGCGCCACCAGGGGTGTGGCCACCCTGGTCCACCTCCTGCTTCGCCCCTTCGCCTATAAATTGATACCAAAACCCTAAAACACGATGAGGACCACGGAAAAATTCCGCCGCCTTTGTGGTGCGGAAACTACAGAGAGAGAAAGAGCTCTCCGGCAGACAGATTTCTGCTGGGAAAATTCCTTCCCATAGAGGGGAGATCGTCGCCATCAACACCGTCATCAAGCTAGACTTCATCGGGATCATCATCATCATCCACACCATCATATCCACCAGCACCCTCATCACCACTCCGTAACGCTGTAACAATTGTGTTGAATCTTGCATAGTTCTTAGGGGAAACTTTCCCTAATAGTAATCAACACCGAGAAAGTTTCCCCTAAGAACTATGCAAGTATTCAACACAATTGTTACATCGGGATGGAGTGGTGATGATGGTGCTGGTGGAGATGATGGTGTGGATGATGATGATCCCGATGAAGCCTAGCTTGATGATGGTGTTGATGGCGATGATCTCCCCTCTCCGGGAGGGAATTTCCCCTGCAGAAATCTGTTTGTCGGAGATCTCTTTCTCTCTCGGTGTTTTCCTCCCCGTAGAGGCGGTGGAATCTTTCTATGGTCGCTCCCTGTGTTTTAGGGTTCCGAGGGGAAGGTATAGGCAAGAGGGCGGAGCCAGAGGTGGGCTAGGTGGGCCACACCCCCTATAGGCGCGACCAGGGGTGGCCTGCGCCTAGGGGGTGTGGGACCTCTGTGGCCCATCTCCGTCTCCCCTTCTGGCTTCCTTCGTCTTCTGGGAAAATATTTTCCATAATTTTTCTGGTATTTTTCTGATCTTCGTGAAATTGCATCAAAACACCTCTTCCGTAATCTCGACTGCAATCCATCCTCCAAGAATCATCCAACATGCAAACACAGATGAAAATACATAAGTAACACCTCTTAATATGAAATATATCAGTGAATAGAGGCAAATTATGATACAGAATGGTAATGCAAATTGGACATATCAACTCCCCCCAAGCTTGGACCTTCGCTTGTCCCCAAGAAAAAACTAAGCTCACTAAACATGTCCACAGGTTTATAGAGTGAAGTGTCGATAAAAGAATATGGACAAGAAGCATCACACTTACCAATGCATAACTCATAGAAGAAAGCAACTCACCATTATATAACTTAGCTTGCAACAAGTACAGGAGTCACAATAGAGATGCATAAAGATAAATCATAATTGGAATTGGCAAACTTTTGTTCTTGGTCAGAGAACAACTGGCAAACAGTTCCACAAAAAACTTTTATAGAAGAAGTTTCACAACAAGAGTATTCTTTGCTCAAACATAAAAGGTTCTTCACAATGATGGCTTTCAAAGTAGTACTCAATAGATAAGAGTCTTGTGCAAACAAGGAAGATAAAGAACATGATTTAATAAATCACCATATGAATGCTTGAAACACAACAACTCAAATGCTTGCTGGCGATAGAGAGGAAGTAGGTTTACTGACTCAACTTACAAATAGGAGAAAGACCCTTCATATAGGGAAATAGGGATTTCAAGTTCATAAAGAGCTTCCAAAAGATTATGGTACTTACTAGCTTTGAGCCCTCATTGCCCCTATCATAAGCATCTTGAAGTGATTAAGGTTAAAGTGAACAAGGATGGAGTATATGCTTGACGAAATATAAGTTGGCAATCTCATGTCCCTTGAGTACGAGGGAAGCTCCGCTCGTGTTACTCAACTTTAGTTACCGGTAAGTTCTTGTCATTGTAAGTACATGTGTATCATAAAGAACCGAACCAGTACCCTTGCACATATCAGAGCTATCCCATAATCAAAATGACAAGGCAAGCAGACAGTGAGCATATCAGTGATCTTTTTATTTGCTATTTGCATAGGTTTTTATTGAGTATGCTTCACAGAATGCTCACTATAGTTAAGCTGCAAGTTTCCACCATGATTAGGCATGGCTTAGGCTAGCGGCCCAGGCGTTTCTCTAACACAAAAAAACATAACTCCATGGACTTACAAGCTCCCTTTTTATTTCACACCGGCGACATTCATAGACAAAAGAGCATGATATCAACTGTGTACAAAGTACAAGTGCAATGTTGAAAACGTTCCCCATGACATTATGGTTCTGCTAATTCCAACGTATATATGCAAGCATATACAACTTCGATGACACAATGGTTCAAGTTTATTAGGGGCAAGAAAATAAGGTGTGCCATCAAGTTCGTGAGAGCTTTACTAACTAGTTTTCACATAACAAAATAATTTTTAATTCGAAAGATAGATGAAGCTTGAGAATTTGCTTGGAATAACAATAATGCTAATAGGTAGATATGGTGGACACAAATGGCACATGTTTTGGTTCAAGGGATTGGAAGCATGAGAAGTATGCCTTCTCAAAACAAGTTTTTGGCTAGCAAGGCTGGGTAGCAAGCAAAAGAGTTGAAGTAAACAAGCAAAAACACAAGTAATAAAGCCAAACATGCAAACTTCCTTGAAGACACAAAAGATCTTAAATAAAGAATACTAAGCTTATGAGCCAATCAAGAAAGAAAATAAATGGTACAAAATACCTGTAAGCTTTTTCTCTATTAGCAAGGTGAATAACCACATCAATGTCTTCAAGATCACAAGGACCAACTTCATGCATAATTTCCCATTAAAGCTCATAAGGAATGGCACTAGAACTAGCACCAATATCACATAAACCATAATAGCTATGATTACCAATTCTAACAGAAAGCACATGAACACAAGATTTTCTAGCTTTTTAGGATGAGAAACAATATTAGTAGCGTCTTCACAGAAGAAAATATGCTCATCCTATATATTCCTAGTGACTAGATCTTTCACAATAGCTACCACAGGCTCAATATTAATTTGCTCATCAGGCTCCACAGTTTTCTTTGCACTTTTGCTAACCACATTAGCTATGATAGAATGTTCCTTTACCTTTGCCGGAAAAGGGACTTTCTCAACATAAGGCTCACGCAAAATAGGATCAACAGTACAAACTTCTAAACTAGCAGGAACATGAGTAACAATGTCTTTAAAAGGAGCATGGTACTTGTACGACTCCTTTTTAGGAATTTCTATATAAGAGGCAAAAGCCTCAAAGCATTTTGCAAAAACTTGAGAGTCTAGATGAAACTCATGACTAATATCACGGAAGCTATCAGTTCCCATAAAGGATTTAATGCATTCATAATCATAGTTTATACCTGACTTTCTTCCTTTGTCATTCTCCCAAGCTTCAGTGTTCTCTTGAATATGGTCTAGTAGATCCCATTTAGCTTCTTCCTTCATACGTGTGAATAATCCAGCACAAGAAGCATCTAGTAAATATTTATCATGAAGAGAAAGCCTAGCATAAAAGTTATTGATAATAATATTGTTAGGGAGTTCATGAATAGGACATTTAAGCATTAGTAACTTCAATCTCTCCCAAGTTTGAGATGTACTCTCTCCATTACGAGTCCAAAAGTTATATATAAGATTTCCATCCTTATGAATCTCACTGGGAGGATAAAATTTAGAGTAAAAGAGAGATGCCATCTCCTCCCATTCCATGGAGTGTCCATTCTTCAGCAACTTATACCATTCTTCAGCTCTCTCTTTCAAGGATATGGAGAGTAACTTCTTCTTCACCTATTCAGTTGTGATACCTACACACTTAAACAACCCGCATAATTCATGTATAAATAGCAAATGATCACCATGATGGACAGTTTCATCCCCTAAATAATAATTATCCATAACACGATCAACAATACTTGTAGGTATCTTCAAAGGATCTATCTCAACAGGTGGTGGTTCCTCTACTACCCTTTCAGCGGTAGTAGTTCTCCCAAACAGAAAACCAAGTGGGTTATCCATAATGGAAGCAAAGCAACAAACAGAAACAAAAACAATACTCACAGTAGAAGCTTCTTTTACCAGTTCCACTCTTCAATAGCGCTTCACTCCCCGGCAACGGCGCCAGAAAATAGTCTTGATGACCCACAAGTATAGGGGGTGTAACGCAGGGTGTCGATCCCAACGTGGAGCAGAAGGTGCTGAACAATGGTGTGGAGCAGGAAATCCCCGTGAATACTTAGCAAACGGATTTTTAGTGGTTTTCTGATAAGGCAACAAAACAAAGAGCAAGTAACAAAGGTAACGAACAAACGGAGAAAGTGGCCCAATACTTTCTTAGCAAAGGACAAGCCGGTGGAAATACTTATAATGACCAAACGTTCTCGAGGAGACATGGGAATTACACAAGTGCTTTCGCTCAAATAGTAGTACTCTTCTCGTGTTGTAAGTGTTGTGTGGGTGAACCGTGCTAACATACCGACCTTACTTGGACTAATACATACGTGTGATTAAACCCCCGCAAACACCAGAATTTCTGAAAGTAATTAAGATATAAACCTAACCACAGCCTTAAACTCTAAGATCCTACACTCCCTTGTGCAAAGGTGTCCTAACGGGGGTTCAGGTTTCTATCACTCCGGCAACCCCACAATTAGTAGCCAAATACACAATGCATTACCCTAGGCCCATAAATGGTGAAGTATCATGTAGTCGACGTTCACATGACACCACTAGAATAATAGCACCACAACTTTAATACTAAACCATTGAATAATAACTCAACACAGATTCAGTACTAACAACATGACTTCGCCCATGTCCTCAAGAACACAAAGAACTACTCACGATACATCATATGGATCAGGATCAAATATGATATGGTAATGGATAACAATCTGAACATAAACAATAATCCAATGGTTCCACTCACAAGCATCAACTACAATAGTAATTAACACCGGGAAGGTTTCCCATAATGAACTAAAGCAATATCCAACACAATTGTTACAGCGGGATGGAGTGGTGATGATGGTGCTGGTGGAGATGATGGTGTGGATGATGATTATGATCCCGATGAAGCCTAGATTGATGATGGTGTTGATGGCGACGGTCTCCCCTCTTCGGGAAGGAATTCCCCTGGCAGCAATCTGTCTGCCAGAGAGATCTTTCTCTCTCGGTGTTTTCTGCCCCCAGAGGCGGCGGAAATCTATCTGTGGTTGCTCCCCCAGTCTTAGGGTTCTATAGGGAAGATATAGGCGAAGGGGCGGAGTCGGGAGCCGGGTAGGTGGGCCACACCTGCCCTA
This sequence comes from Avena longiglumis, assembly GCA_030063025.1. NCBI lineage: Eukaryota > Viridiplantae > Streptophyta > Magnoliopsida > Poales > Poaceae > Avena > Avena longiglumis. The sequence goes on from CP125973.1 coordinate 566,624,654, forward strand.
GGCGCGGCCCAGGAGGACCCGCGCCTAGGGGATGTGGCCCCCCTGCGGCCCCTATTCGCTCCTCCTTCTGGCTTCCTTCGTCTTCTGGGAAAATAATAACTTCCCATATTTTTCTGGTATTTTTCTTATCGCAAAATTGCACCGAAACGCCTTCTTTTCCATCAGAATCCAGAATCCGGTAGTTCATCCTCCAAGAATCATCCAACATGCATAAACAGATGAAAATCCATAAGTAATACCTCATAATTAGACATATATCAATGAATATAGGTAAATTATGATATAGAAAGGTGATGCAAATTGGGCGTATCACCTGCACACTTAAACAACCCGCATAATTTATGGATAAAAAGCAAATGATCACCAGGATGGATAGTTCCATCCCCTAAATAATAATTATCCATAACACGACCAACAATACTTGTAGGTATCTTAAAAGGATCTATCTCAATAGGCGGTGGTTCATCTACTACCCTAATAGTGGTAGTAGTTTTCCCAAACAGAAAACCAAGTGGGTTATCCATATTGGAAACAAAGTAACAAACAAAAATAAAAAGCAATACTCATAGTAGAAGTTTCCTTTACCAGTTCCACTCTTCAATAGCGCTTCACTCGCCGGCAACGGCGCTAGAAAATAGTCTTGATGACCCACAAGTATAGGGGGTGTATCGTAGTACTTTCGATAAATAGGAGTGTCGATCCCAACAAGGAGCAGAAGGTGCTAACTAGTGTTATGGAGCAGGGAAATCTCTGTAAATACTTAGCAAACAGATTTTTAGAGGTTTTCTGATAAAGCAAAGAAACAAAGTGCAAGTAATAAAGACAACGAATAACTGCAGCAAGTGGCCCAATCCTTTCTTAGCAAAGGACAAGCCAGTGGAAATACTTATAAGGACCAAACGTTCTCGAGGACACATGGGAATTCTGTCAAGTGCTTTCGCTTCAAATAGCTAAGTACCCTTCTTTGGTGTTGTAAGTGTTGTGTGGGTGAACCTGTGCTAATGTACCGAACTTACTTGGAGTAATACATACTTGTGATTAAACCCCCTGCAAGCATCCGCAACTACAGGAAAGTAATTAAGATATAAACCTAACCATAGCCTTAAACTCTAAGATCCTACGCTCCCTTATGCAATGGTGTCCTAACGGGGGTTCGGGTTTCTGTCACTCCGGCAACCCCACAATTAGTAGCCAAATACACAATGCATTCCCCTAGAACCATAAATGGTGATGTATCATGTAGTCAACATTCACATGACACCACTAGAAGAATAGCACCACAACTTAAATAGTAAACCATTGAATAATATGTCAACACAAATCCACTACTAACAACATGACTTCTCCCATGTCCTCAAGAACTAAACGAACTACTCACGAGACATCATATGGATCAAGATCAAAGATGATATGGTGATGGATAACAATCTGAACATAAACAATAATCCAATGGTTCCACTCACAAGCATCAACTACAATAGTAATCAACACCGGGAAAGTTTCCCCTAAGAACTATGCAAGTATCCAACCCAATTGTTTCAGCAGGATGGAGTGGTGATGATGGTGCTAGTGGAGATGATGGTGTGGATGATGATGATGATGACCCCGATGAATCCTAGCTTGATGATGGTGTTGATGGTGACGATCTACCCTCTCCAGGAAGGAATTTCCCTGGCAGAAATATGTCTACCGGAGAGCTCTTTCTCTCTCGGTGTTTTCAGCCCCGCAGAGGCGGCGGAATATTTCTATGGTCGCTCCCTGTGTTTTAGGGTTCCGAGGGGAAGATATTTGCGAGATGGCGGAGCCAGAGGTGGGCCAGGTGGGCCACACACCCTGTAGGCGCGACCAAGGGTGGCCCGCGCCTGGGGGAGGGGGCCCTATGGCCCATCTCCGCCTCCCCTTCTGGCTTCCTTCGTCTTCTGGGAAAATATGATTTTCCATAAATTTTCTTGTATTTTTCTGATCTTCGCAAAATTGCATCAAAACACCTCTTTTTATGTCAGAATCCTGACTCCGGCAGTCCATCCTCCAAGAATCATCCAACATACAAAAACAGATAAAACGACATAAGTAACACCTCTTAATATTAACTATATCAATAAATAGAGGAAAATTATGATATATAATGGTGATGCAAATTGGACGTATCACCTAGCGCTGAAAATCAGCAGCGCATCCGTGCTCGGACACACGCCCGAGGCACCGAGCAACCTCCTCCTCCTCGCTCCAGCAATGTAGCGGAAGCAACAACTCTTTCTTGCCGAAAAGCCACCAGGAACATGTATCTCGCTAGTCCGAGACCATGGGGGATAAACTAGAGGGAGAGAGAGATCCTTCACGAGGAGGTGTGAGTGAGAGAGAGGGAGAAGGGGCTTTATATAGGAGGAAGGGGCACCCCAAGGGGGTGGCCGGCACATGAGGGCTGCCCCCTCCTCTCCTCCTTTCATGTGGGTGGAAGCTCCACTCACAAATTGGCCCTTCATTTCTCCACTCAAAATCCCACTCAAAATTCCCATTAAATTTCCACCAAATTTAATGCAATCTCTCTTTAAATAAAACTTGTTTTATTTATTCAGAATTTTTTCAATTACCTTAATGACAAACATTCACATATAACCCCTTGCTATTATTTCATTTCACATGCAGAAACACTTGATACGTCGGAAACGTATCTATAATTTTTGATGTTCCATGCTTGTTTAGTATCTACTTTGCTTTTCTTTGTCCACACTTTGAGGTGCTTTTCATATGTTTTCTGGTACTAACCTATTAACAAGTTGCCACAGTGCCAGTTGTTTGTTTTCTGCTGTTTTTGGTTCCAGAAAAGCTAGTAAGGAAATATTCTCGGAATTGGACGGGACAAACGTCAAAGTCAATATGCTTCCGTGGGGAACAAGAACTCCAGAGGGGAGACAGAGAGGCATGCCAGGGCGGCCACACCCCTCTAGGCGCGGTCAGGGGTGGGCCCGCGCCTAGGCAGGGTGTGGGCCCCCTGGCCACCTCCTCGGCCTCCCCCTTCGCCTATAAGAAGCCCCTGATGCCTACACCCTAAGAACCTGATCAAATTTCCATGAAACCGTCTGTATCCGCCGCCACCATCGTCCCTAGATCGGGGGATCTGAAGTTATTCCCGGCACCATGCCGGAGGGTAGATCATCCCGGAGGCCTTCTTCTCCGGTATGATGCGTGAGTAGTTCCACCTTGGACTATGGGTCCATGTAGTAGCTAGATGGTTGTATATCCTCCTTTGTGCTTTCATGTATAGATCTTGTGAGCTCCGTTCATGATCAAGATCTAATCTATTTGTAATCATGCATGTTGTGTTTGTGGGGATCCGATGGATATTGAGATTATTATGTTGGATTGATTAATGGTTTTGTCTTTATGATTCTATCATGTCTGTGTTGTTTGTGATCTTGCATGCTCTCTGTTGTTAGTGGCTATCTTAGCCAAGTAGTTGCTAGTGACTCCAAGAGGGAGTATTTATGCTCGATAGTGGGTTCATGCCTCTAGTTTCCAAAGGAAGTGACAGAAATCTCTTCGGTTGTAGATGTGTTTTTGCCACTAGGGAGAAAACAATGGTCTCTTGTTCATGGAACATGTGGACTGTTTACCTTACACACTTTGCTTAAAGCAGTTGTTTGTTGCTTACAACTTAATCGGAGGGTTGATGATAACCTAAAGGTGGACTTCTAGTCATAGATGCAGTTGGATGGCGGTCTATGTATCTTGTTGTATTGCCCAATCGAATCTCATAGGATCTTTCTGACTAGTATTGCATTGTTATGCCTTGCTCAATTCCTGTCAATTGCCCTGCTGTAATTTGTTTACCCTTCATGCCATATTGTTTATCTAAGGAGAGCACCTCTACTGAACTATGGACCCCGATCCAATCTTTATCATTGATACATCTTCCACTACTACTTGTTTACTTGCTGCAAACCATTACCTTCCACACCATACGTTTAATCCTTTGTTACAGCAAACCGATGAGCTTGAAAACCTCACTGATTCGTTGGGGCAAAGTCTTGAGTTTGTGTTGTGCAGGTCTCCATGTTGTTTCCAAACCTGTGTGACGTTTCCTTCCTCCTTCTGGTTTGATAACCTTGGTCTCAACTGAGGGAAAACTTGCTGCTTTCTCTTCACACCCTGCGCTTTGGGTTACCAACAAAGTGCCACTTCGAGCACCATCAACACTTTCAGCAATTTCACCCGAAAACAGGTTCAGTGTCTAGTGAAATAAATTCCCGCGCTTTGTTAATCTTTTAAGCATGAAACTATTTGTTCCGAATGTTGTCGGTGTCTCTTAAGTGTGTCACCCTACGATTCATGAATAATGCAGACATGATCGAGACCCCTCTTAGATCAATAATTAGAAGCGGGACCTAGATATCCATACTGACTCCCACACATTCAATGATGACTCTCTTGTGATCGGGAGAACCTTTTACACTAGAATATTAATCCCTTTGTATCGCGATATATTACATGTCTAGGATTCGATCATCGGTATCTTCATACCTAGTTTGATTTCGTTACTGACATGTACTCGTTTCTCGTTCCCATGATATAATATTCTAGTGATCAAATCACTTGCTTGCAAGCTAATCAATGTGATATCACCGAGAGGGCCCAGAGTATATCTATCCGTCATCGGGATGAAAAAATTCCACTCTTGATCCATGGGCCTCAACATAACACTTTAGTAGTACTGAACCCATCTTTATAATCACCCTGTTACAGTATGATGTTTGATGTTATCAAGATACTCTTCCAGTGTTGGTGATTAACATGATCTCATGGTCTAAGGATTAGGATTACTTCGTATGATGTTATAGCAATATAAACTCAATGACTTTGATCGTAATGCTATATTTTGGATGAATGTTCATCACACCATTCCAATAATGTTGTGACCTCATTATTAACAACATCCAATGTCCATGATCAGGAAACCTTGATCATCTTGTTAATCAACGAGCTAGTTTATAAGAGAGACATAACTAGGAACTTTCTGTTTGTTTATTAAACATACATGTATTAACGTTTCCATATTAATATAATTATAGCATGCAAAATAAACATCTATCATATACTTGGAATACACATAATAAACACTTTATTATTGCCTCTCAGGGCATATTCCCTTCAGTCTCCCACTTGCACTAGAGACAATAATCTAGTTACATAGTGATAAATCTAACACCCATTGAGTTCTGGTGTTGATCATGTTTTGATCTAGGGAGAGTTTTAGTCAACGGATCTGCTACATTGAGATCCGTATGTACTTCTAAATCTTTATATCTCCATCCTTGACATGCTCGCGGATGGAGTGAAACCGGCGCTTAATATGCTTGGAATGCTTGTGAGACCTTGGCTCTTTGGCATTGGCAATGGCACCATTGTTGTCACAATAGATCACCATTGGGTCCAACGCGCTCGTAACCACACCTAGTTCTATTATGAATTCCTTCATCCAAACTGCTTCCTGAGCCGCTTCCAAAGAAGCAACATATTCGGCCTCCGTTGTTGATCCCATCACCACGAGTTGTTTGGAATTCCTCCAACTAACTGCTCCACCATTCATGAGAAATATGTATCCGGATTGAGATTAGAGTCATCCAGATCGGTGTCAAATCTAGCGTCGACATAACACTTAGTGACAAGCTCTTCTTCACCTCCGTACATGAGAAACATATCCTTAGTTCTTTGCAAGTACTTAAGGATATTCTTGACCGCTATCCATTTTTTCCGATCCTGGATCAGATTGGTATCTAGTAGTTAAACTAATAGCATGTGCCACATCCGGTCTTGTACATAGCATGATGTACATTATAGAGCCTATGGCTAAAGCATAGGGGACTTTGTCCATTATCTCTCTTTCTTCCTCCATAGCCAGACTTTGAGTCTTACTCAATGTATTGCCTTGCAACATAGGTAAGAACCCTTTCTTACTTCAGTCAATTTTAAATTTCTTTAAAATCTTATCAAGGTATGTACTTTGTGATAGCCCTATTAGGTGCCTAGATCAATCCCTATAGATATTTATGCCTAATATGTATGTCGCTTCACCTAGGTCCTTCATTGAAAATTTGTTGTTTAGATAACTTTTAACACTATTTAAAAGATCTATATCATTTCCGATCAATAATATTTCATCCACATATAATATCAGGAATGCCACATCGCTCCCACTCACTTTCTTGTAAATACAAGCCTCTCCATAAGTTTAGATAAATCCAAACTCTTTGATCACCTCATCAAAGCAGAGATTCCAACTCCGGGATGCTTGCTTCAGTCCATAGATGGATCGCTGAAGCTTGCATACCTTGTCAGCATCCTTAAGATCGACAAAACCCTTTGGTTGTACCATATACAACTCTTCTTCAATGTTGCCATTGAGGAATGCGGTTTTGACATCCATCTGCCATATCTCATAGTTGAAATAAGCAGCAACTGCTAACATAATCCTAACTGACTTTAGCATTGCTATGGGAGAGAATGTATCATCATAGTAAACTCCTTGAATTTGTCGAAACCCTTTTGCGACAAGTCGAGCTTTATAGATGGTTACATTACCATCAGCATCAGTTTTCATTTTGAAAATCCATTTATCCTCCATGGCCTTTCAGTCGTGAGGCAAGTCTACCAAGGTCCAAACCTGGTTTTCATACATGGATTCCATCCCCGATTTCATGGCTTCTAACCATTTGTTGGAATCCGGGCTCATCATCGCTTGTTCATATGTTGCAAGGTCATCAATTTCGTTGACCATGAAATTCGTAATAGGATTTCCGTACAGCTCGGGAGCTGCACGCGTCCTGCTAGACCTGAGAGGTTCAGTAGTATTCTCTTTCGGAGCTTCATGAACATTATCATTAGTTCCCTCTTCATTTGGTGAAGTCAACTCCGGAACGGCTTCCAGCGCTGCGCTACTCGCCATATTATGAAGAGAAGGTTCTACAACCTCTTCGAGTTCTACCTTCTGACTACACACACCTTCCGCGAGAAACTCTTTCTCTAGAAAGGATCCATTCTTGGCAACGAAAACCTTGCCCTCGGATCTGTGATAGAAGGAATACCCAATAGTTTCCTTAGGGTATCCTATGAAGACACATTTTTCCGCTTTGGGTTCGAGTTTATCCGGTTGAAGTTTCTTCACATAAACATCGCATCCCCAAACTTTAAGAAATGACAGCTTAGGTTTGTTTCCAAACCACAATTCATACGGTGTCTTTTCAACGTATTTAGATGGTGCCAGATATAAAGTGAATGCAGCAGTCTCTAGTCCATAACCCCAAAATGACAGTGGCAAGTCCGTCAGAGACATCATAGATCGAACCATATCTAGTAAAGTATGATTACGATGTTCCGACACACCATTTCGCTGTGGTGTTCCGGCAAGTATGAGTTGTGAAACTATTCCACACTCTTTCATATGTGTGCTAAAACTCGTAACTTAGATACTCACCTCCACAGTTAGACCGTAGAAATTTGATCTTTCTATTACGATGATTTTCCACTTCATTCTGAAATTCCTTAAATTTCTCAAAGGTTTCAGACTTGTGTTTCATCAAGTATATAACTGTATCTACTCAAATCATCCGTGAAAGTAAAAAAATAATGATATACACCTCGCGCCGACACACTCATTGGACCACACACGTCAGAGTGTATGATTTCCAATAAATCTGTTGCCCGTTCCATTGAACCGGAAAACGGCGTTCTAGTCATCTTGCCCATAAGGCATGGCTCACATGTATCAAATGATTCTAAATTAAGTGATTCCAAAAGTCCATTTGAATGGAGCTTCTTCATGCGTTTAACGCCAATATGACCTAGACGACAGTACCACATATACGCGGATATATCATCATTAAGTTTAATCCTTTTTCGCATCAACATTATGAATATGTGTAACACTATTATCGAGATCCAACAGAAATAAACCATTCATCATCGGTGCATGACCATAAAAGATATCATTCATATAAATCAAACAACCATTGTTTTCGGATTTAAATGAATAACCACTGTGCATCAAACATGATCCAGATACAATGTTCATGCTCAGTGCTGGCAACAGATAACAAGGTTTATAACTAATCCTAATGGTAAGTGGAGAGGTAGCGTTCCGACGGTGATCACATCAACGCTTGATCCGTTGCCGACACACATCTTGACATCACCCCTTGCTAGCGGACGCTTGTTCCGCATCCCCTGCTCGAGTTACAAATATTAGAAACTAAACTGGTATCAAATACTCAGGTTCTACTGCGAGTACTAGTCAAGTACACATCAATAACATGTATATCGAATATACCTTTATTTGCCTTGTTGGCCTTCTTGTGTGCCAAATACTTGGGGCATTTGCGCTTCCAGTGGCCAGTCCCTTTGCAATAATAGCACTCGGTATTAGACTTAGGGCCAACTCGGGATTTCTTTTCAGGTACGACAACCGGCTTGCCGCCCTTCTTTCCCTTCGGTTTCCCTTTCTGTCTTTATTGAAACCGGTGGTCTTATTGATCATCAACACTTGATGTTCCTTCTTGATCTCCACTTCTGCAGTTTTAAGCATTGACAGAAGCTCGGGGAGAGACTTCTTCATGCCTTGCATGTTATAGTTCATCACGAAGCTCTTATAGCTAGGTGGGAGAGATTGTAGAACACGATGGGAATCGTTATTCCCAAGGACACAAGCTTACTGGTGTAACCCGGCATCTTGAGTACATGCTCACTTAGAGAGTTGTTCTCTTCCATCATGCAGCTAAAGAACTTTTCTGAAGCATTATAAATCTCTACAGCAGCATGGGTATCGAAAATCATTTTCAACTCAACCATTGTATCAAAGGCATTGCCATTTTCGAAACGCTTTCGAAGTTCTGGCTCTAGCCCATGCAATATGCCGCAATGAACTAAATTGTGGTCCTCCTGACAAGTCTGATAGATGTTCTTTTCCACTTCAGGGGCATCATCAAGTGGTGGAGGGCCTAGCGGCGCTTCTAGCACATATTGCTTTTGTGCAGCAGAGAGGAGAATCCTCAAATTCATGGCCTAGTCGGTAAAGTTGCTACCGTTTGTTGCAAGTTTCTATTTGTAAAGCTTAGAATAAGTTTATGATAGATTGAGTTCAGCTAATCCAAAATTAATAATGAACTCCCACTCAAAAACGACACCCGTCGTGCCTTTTTGGTGACTACATGAACCAAATACACTACACCAAGTCCGATCATCACGTGAGTCGGTGTAGCTTCAAAGGCGAGCATCCATATGGGCATCATATCTTTCATATGACTCATGCTTAACCTTTCGGTCTGTGTTCTAAGGCCATGTCTGCACATGCTAGGCTCGCCAAGTAAGAACCTTAGTATTCACGTGTGTAAACTCTCTTACACCAAAAATATGATCGTGGATCCAAGAACACCTGATCATCACGTAATATCTTGGAGCGAAGAAACATAATCGGTGCATACTTAAGAGAACACATTTTTATCTTGATATCTAAATGAGGGATCATCTTATTATGCTAATAAAATGCCAAACAAGCAAATGAGATGCAACAAACATCACAGGTGAAAAAGTTAAATGATATGGTTCTTGCACTTGATCTCCATCATGTGCATCGTGGTATGATCTTCATCATTACTCTATGTGTAAGGCCAAGGTGTATGGAACTTACACGTTATGTGTGTTGTAAGAGTTCGACTTATACTTTTACTTATAACATCACCATATCATGATACTAGCCCAGCAACAATCTAAACTAGACGCTTCTAATTTATCCATTGCAAGTTTTACGTGGCTTAGGGATTTCGAAGATAGAACCATTTCTTACCTACGAACATGAACCACAACGAGGCTAACCAAATTATTGACAACTCGTTGCAAATTAGATATTGACTATAGTAGGAGAGACAGACACCCGCTAGCCACTTATGCAAAACTAGTTCCATGTCAAGCGTGGAATAGGTCTCATGTGCGAGGACATGTAAAGTTTGTCCGGGCCGCTTCATCCCACTATGCCACCAATATCCAAAGTACAACTAAGAAACAATAACATAATCATCATTGCCCACATATACATATGTGTACTACCCGTGCAAAGCATCTACGCATAGATTCGACTCTAATACCACTGTAGGGTTCGCAACATAGAAAACAAAATTTTTCCTATAGTGGGCACAACTATGTACCAAGATCTATCTACTAGATACAAGCAACGGGCGGATATACATCCGTAGAGAACATACCCTTGAAGACCGACAAAGCTTAACGAGGTTGTACTTGTGGATGATGTAGACGATTACCGATCTCAAGATCGAGAGGAAGTCCTAGCGCCACAAATCAGCGGCGCATCCGTGCTCGCACACACGTCCGAGGCACCGAGCAACCTCCGCCTCCTTGCTCCAGTGATGCAGCAGAAGCAACAACTCTTTCTTGCCGAAAATCCACCGGGAACATGTATATTGCTAGTCTAAGACCATGGGGGATAAACTAGAGGGGGAGAGAGATCCTTCACGAGGAGGTGTGAGTGAGAGAGAGGGAGAAGGGGGCTTTGTATAGGAGGGAGGGGGCACCCCAAGGGGGTGTACGGCGCATGGGGGCTGCCCCCTCCCCTCCTCCATTCATGTGGGTGGAAGCTCCACTCACAAATTGGCCCTTCATTTCTCCACTCAAAATTCCCAATAAATTTCCATAAAATTTAATGCAATCTCTCTTTAAATAAAACTCCTTTTATTTATTCAGAATTTTGTCAATTATCTTAATGAAAAACATTCACATATAACCCCTTGCTAGTATTTAATTTCACATGCAGAAATACTTTCAGCAATTTCACCCGAAAATAGTTTCGATGTCTAGTGAAATAAATTCATGTGCTTTGTTAATCTTTTCAGCATGAAACTATTTGTTCCAAATGGTGTCGGTGTCTATTAAGTGTGTAACCCTACGGTTAGCGAATAATGTGGACATGATCGAGGCCCCTCTCAGATCAATAATCAGAAGCGGGACCTGGAGATCCATACTGACTCCAGACTCCCACACATTCAACGATGACTTTCTTGTGATCGTGAGAACCTTTTACGCTAGAATCTTAATCCCTTTGTCTCGCGATATATTACATGTCCGAGATTCGATCATCGGTATCTCCATACCTAGTTTGATCTTGTTACTGACATGTACTCTTTTCTCGCTCCCGTGATATAACATTCTAGTGATCAAATCACTTGCTTGCAAGCTAATCAATGTGATATCACCGAGAGGGCCCAGAGTATATCTATCCATCATCGGGATGAACAAATTCCACTCTTGATCCATGGGCCTCAACATAACACTTTAGTAGTACTGAACCCATCCTTATAATCACCTTGTTACGATGTGACGTTTGATGTTACCAAGATACTCTTCGAGTGTTAGTGATTGACATGATCTCATGGTCTAAGGATTAGGATTACTTCGTATGATGTTATAGCAATATAAACTCAATGACTTTGATCGTAATCCTATACTTTGGATCAATGTTCATCACACCATTCTAATAATGCTGTGACCTAGTTATTAACAACATCCAATGTCCATGATCAGGAAACCTTGATCATCTTGTTAATCAACGAGCTAGTTTATAAGAGAGGCATAACTAGGAACTTTTTGTTTGTTTATTAAACACACATGTATTAAAGATTTCCGTATTAATACAATTATAGCATAAAAAATAAACATCTATCATATAATTGGAATGCACATAATAACCACTTTATTATTGCCTCTCAGGGCATTATTCCCTCAGTCAGTACATTAGCACAGGTTCACCCACACAGCACTTACCCAACCAAAGAATATTATTCAACTATATGAAGAGAAAGCACTTGACAGTATTCCCATGTGTCCTCGAGAACATTTGGTCCCCATAAGTAATTTCACCAGCTTGTCCTTTGCTAAGAAAGGATTGAGCCACTCGCTGCAGTTATTCTTGTTGTCTTTATTTACTTGCACTTTATTCATCTGCATTATCAAAAACCCCTAAAAATCCGTTTGCTGGTATTTACAAAGAATTCTTGAGCCAGTATCACTACTCGGCACCATCTGCTCCTTGTTGGTATCGACACTCCTATTCATCGAAAGTACCACGATACACCCCCTATACTTGTGGGTCATCAGTATCTATTACCTGTCGTGCATGCTTTACTCATTTATCTTACTACACCTCGTTAGGGGGAGCAATGTTGTATGTCAATTCAAATATTTCCAGGCAAAATCACTTGTTGTCATTGAACACCAAAAATGGGGAGATTGAAAGGACATTTATTGTCTTAATAGTTTTGGTGTTCATTAACAACTTGGAGATCATTTTACAGTGTGCTAATGTTTACATGATTATATACCGAAAAGTGAAAAGCCCATAACTCTATGGATATGTCCGTGCAATATTCTGGAACTTTCAGGGAATTCCAGACCGGAGTCTGCGGTGTGCAAACACCGGAGTAGCATATGTAGCATAAATGCATAAATGCTATGAGTTGCCCAACATATGTAACACCGGAGTAGCATATGTGTTCCTAGTTATGTATCTCATAGAAAATAGCTCGTTGGTTAATAAGAAGATCAAGGTTTCCTGATCATGGACATTGAATGTTGTTAATTACGAGATCACAACATTGGTGGAATGATGTGATGGACATTCATCCGAAGTATAGTAAAACGCTCAAAGTCATTATGTTTAAATTGCTATAACATCATTACAAGTAACTTTATTCCTTTGACCATGAGATCATGCCAGTCACTAACACAGGAAGAGTAGCTTGATAACATCAAACATCACACCGTAACAGGGTGACTATAAAGGTTGGTTCAGATGCTCTGATAGTGCTATGTAGAGGCTCACGGATCAAGAGTGAGATTTGTCCATACAAATGATGGGTAGATATACTCTGGACCCTCTTGGTGATATCACATTGATATAGCTTGCAAGCAAGTGATGGAGATCACTACAATGTTATATCATGGGAACGAGAAAAGAGTACATGTCGGTAACGAGACCAAACTACGCATGGGGATACCGATGATCGAATCTCTATCATGTAAAATATCGCTAGACAAAGGGATTTAGTTACAATGTTAAAAGGGTCACATGATCACAAGAAGTCATCGTTGAATATGTAGGAGTCAATACGAATCTCCAAGTCCCGCTGTTGATTATTGATCGAAGAGGGGTCTCGATTATGTCTGCATTATTCGCGAACTATACAGTGACATAGTTAAGGTATACCGAAACATTTTGGAGGAAATAAAATGCTAGAGAAAGAATATCAAAGCGCTGGAATTATTTCAATGGACACCGGAATTGTTTCGGGTGAAATTGTTGAAATTGGTTCTGCATGTGAAATTGAAATGTAGTAAGGGGTTTATGTGAATGTTTGTTAATTAATGTAATTAACAAAATTCCGAATAAATAAATAAAAGAGTTTTATTATATGAGAGATTGCATTAAATTTGGTGGAAATTTAATGGATTTTGAGTAGGATTTTGAGTGGAGAAAATGGAGGGGCATTTGTGTGAGTGGGAGCTCTACCCACATGAATGAGGGAAGAGGTGGGGGCACCACCTTGGGCGCCGACCATGGGAGGGGCTGCCCCTCCCCCTATAAAAGGCACCCCTGAAGGAAATATGCCCTAGAGGCAATCATAGAGATGATTATATTTCTTATGTATCCATGAGTTATTGTAGTGTTCCTTGAATATCCATATCAGGCAAATTGTATTGATTGGCAATTATGTAAATTGTTTGTGAAACTCTTTACTTGTATGGTTATTTAAGAGTTGTCCCTAGTCAGAGTTCATGTGAGGACACACGTGAATATTAGACTAGCACATCGATTGGTTGATGACTATGTTTCGCAAGTCATAGACATGGAGATGTCAAACCAATGATGTGGTCACATGTTATGAACATAGGGTTGGACTGACCCAACTTGAGACTGGCAATTAGTTGCAGCTCTCTCTCTACAAATCGTGTACGTTTTGTCCTTAGACCTGAGATTGTCGCATGTACTTAAGATGTGGATCGACCTACTTTGGGGCTATCAAACGCTGCTCCGTAACTGGGTAGTTATAAATGTAGCTTTCGGTTTTGTCCTGAAACATGCCGCAAGGCATGGTCAATCAAGATGGAATTTTCCCCCTCTCTACTTGAGAGAGATATCTCCAGGCCCCTCGAGTGATCGGATCCAAAAATGCATGGCCATGCTACATAAGGGTAAGAGTTAACCTAGTAAAGGGATTCCGAGTTACGGTATCGAGAAAAAGAGGTCAGCTTGGAGCTAGACCAAATATCGTGAGGCAAAGGGAAAGACATGTACTAAACCTTGTGATGGTTCGTCCGATATGATCTTTGTATGAGTTTAGGAGTTGGCACGTCTTGCTAGAGGCCGCTACCAACTATTGACAGAATAAGTGTATTCGTGTCATGTCTACACGTATATGAACCTAAAGGGTCACGCACTTAAGGGGTTGGAAGCCTAATGAGGATTGGATCCGATTAGACCAACTTAGGCTACTAATGGGCTAAGGTAGAAGCCCACTAGGGATGCCTATATAAGAGAGGGCGGGCGGCCGAGGTTGACCTCGGACCATTCACCCACCACCAATCCTTACGCCTGTTACAGCGGACCTAGCTCAAGCGTTTGGCCTTCCTGCATGCGTGTGGATACCTGGGCGCCAGATCATGGCGCTTGGACGAGCCGCACAAGGGGAGATGCTCGTGGGACGAGGACAAGGAGGAGACGTGGAACGTCTGCACTGTCTCGACGCGCTTCATCGATTCCGCAACTGCACGTCTAGTGGTAATCCCGTGATCTATGACAACAGTAATCCTGGCATACGCGGTAGAATTTTTTTGATTTGCGCTAGTGTAGCCTACCTGTATCCCTTCAACCCCTCCTCTCACTTCTCACTCACACCTCCTCGTGAAGGATCTCTCTCCCCCTCTAGTACTATTCCCCCATGGTCTCGACTTAGCGAGATACATGTTCCTGGTGGATTTTTTCTAGAGCGCTTGCTACTTCTGCTGCATTGCTGGATCGAAGTCGTGGAGGTTGTCGAAAGACTGGACATGTGTGCGATTACGGATTCTCCACTAAGTTGTGGTGCTGCCGGACTTCTACTCGATCTTGAGATCAGCAAGCGTATGACTATATCATCCACGAGTCCAACCTCATAAAGCTTTGTTGTTCTTTAAGGGTATGTATTCTATGGATGTATATCCACCCGTTGATTATATCTAGGTAGATGGTGGTGCTTAGTAGTTCCCATCGTAGATTTTTTTGTTTTCTATGTTGTGAATCCAACAGTGACAACGAGTTGTCTTACCCGTGGGGGAGGCTCATGGGGTAGGCTTCACGTGGTGGTGCATCGAGGCAGTGCGTTCTTGGACCGCAAGATGGCGTGGCGCACCCGGTGACCTAACGACGTGGATGAGGCGTGGTGGTGCGGGGCAGCATGAGGGGCGATGACCGGTGGTGCGGGAAGAGATGTCTCCGATGGCACATGCCTAGATCTAGGCTAGGTCGGGCCCGATATGGGTCGGTCTTGCCATGGTCGAAGCATGTCGGTGCTTTTCGTGTCGGTACCCTGAGCACTTCGCATGGATGCGAGTCGTATGGGACACTAGATCTGGCCAGGTGGGCATGTTCCGGCGGCGAGCCAACTGTAAGATGCGTATGGTGTTGTTGTTATCTCGTCGAGTGCGAGATGGCTTTTCCTCGAGCCGGTGTTGGTCTGGCGGTCCGGTGAGCTCGTGGCGGCGAGGTGCTTTTAGCGTCATGGATCTGCGGTTGAGGACCCTAGAGGGCGGATGAGTATAAACTAGGATGGGGTTGGCGATGCCGATGGCACCCTTTATAGTCTTGGGCGGGGCTTCACGGGCCCATTCGGGTCATCCGCCAATGAGGCTGGTTTGCACTGTTATTGCATCGGGTTACATCTTTGGCGGTGGAAGCAACTCCCCCTCCGCATGTTGATGTGCCATTCTCCGATGGTCTTATCGGCCACACAACGCGTGTCACGGAAACGACAGTGGTGGTGACCATGTTGGTGTGTCTTTGGTGGCGACAAGCTTGGTGGAGCAATACGAAGCGTCCGGAAGCGTGGTTTTTTTAGGGTCCGAGAGAAATCCTTGCCGTCTAGACATCGATGTGGGGACGCCTGTGGGTGTCGCCGTCTTTCCTAAAGGGCGTCAGGTGTATCTCTTCCCTACCTCCTGTAGCGTACCGGAGAAAACCCTAAGACCAGTTCGGACAACAGTGTCGTTGTTATCGCTTTCCTTCTTGTGTTGCTTCGTATGCGACACTTTGAAACACTATGGGCGTGATGGCAATTCTTCGGAGATCGCAACGGTTGCTAGTCATGTTCATTTTCGTTGAGCCACCGTTTTCTCTCATTTCTTGTTTTTTTGAAATTTCTTTATGAATTCTTTTGGGTTTTGTGCTGTTTACCTCAAATTGTGATCTAGTGGTGGTTTCGGTGAATACTTTCACCATTTCAAAATATAAGATGTTTTAGTTTTGTAAAGCGAATATATATACACTTCTTTTAGCATGTAGATTCACCCAAGTTTGGAACGAATAAGGACACGAAATAACCTCGTCCAAGGAAATTAATTTTGTTAGCGCGGTTTGATTCCGCATGACTAAATCGTGTGCGAATTATTAAGGCCAATAATAAAGAGCGGGGTACCGCTAGTAATGTTCCGTTGTGGCAAGGGGACAAAGGCCTAGGCCTCGTAGAGTATGGGCCTGTCGCTGCAGCTGGCATTTTTCGGTTGACTCTCACGACGATGATGGTAATCATTTCTTGTGATATTCCATTTTTTATCGAAAAAGTTTCATGTGAAATTCCGTAGCAGAAAAAGAAAATGCTGCCAGGACCTGGGTTTGTTTCCACATGATGATGAGTAATCTGAGAATCGAATCGGAATTAAGGCGAATTCCGTCTTGGCATCGGGACAAGGGCACCTACGATTCCGTCGTAGCGTATGGGCCTCTCTGCGTGCACTTTGCAGCCGCAGCCGATCGATCCCGCCAACGGCCACGCAGACAGACAAAGCTGTCCGTAGTGGAGGAGTACTAGTGTGCTCTCCGGCGGGACCCAGCCGGGAGGCCCTTGTCGGTAGGTGGCGCGTTGCGCGGGAACTGCGAGTATTCTTTCCCGCCCTTTTCCCCCAGCCCGCGCACGCCGTCCCGCCGGCCGTCACGTGCCATGCTCGTGCTCGTGCGTGCGAGATTTGTTTAAGGTTCGCTGTAGGGTACGGCTACGAGTATGGAGTACCAGTACACTGTACAGGCTTCTCCTTTTATTTAAAATAGATATCGTACTGTAGTATATTAGAAGTGTACGTACACGGTAGTCACACGAGGTGGGACTCTGCGTTAAACATTTTATTACTACTGAGTTTTTTTTTCCGTGTTGGCGAGCAGGCATGGGAGCAGAGGCCAGTGGCATGCGCGCCACGTGACCCCGGCCGGGAGATCAGACGCGGCGCACCTGGACGTCCTCACTCTCCCCCGTGCCGTGCACACAGATTTTCTTCAGCCCTGCTGACACGAGATCCCCTTTCTTGTCGCTCGCTCGGCCACTCGGACGGGAGCGTTCCGACGGAGAGCGCAGTGTGGACGGCGTACATACTGTGTCACTGACCGGCTGTAATAAAAGTAGAAAAAAAAAACCCGGCCTCGCTGATTCTAGTTCTTCACTCTACCGCCTTTGCTACACAGAATTTCGTAGACCACAGCTGAAAAGGTGCGATCCCTAACGGACGCCAGTAGCTCACTCTGCAAAACCTTCACGGGCCGGCCTAAACACGTTTTGATTATTATTTTTCGTTTTCGTCTTTTCCTGTTTTTTTTTCGAGAAACTGATTTGTATTAACTGCAGATCTTACAGATCAATCCAGAACAAAGATATAATTACAAGAAAGTCCTTCTGGACCTCGATGCCATGGACGACGAACAAGACGCTGTGTCGGCGCGCCGCCGCACAACCTCCCCTGAACAGGAGCCTCCCCTGAACGGACAGGAAGTCGACGTTCCTCGGATCCGAAGATCCTCCACCTTGCGCCATCACCAGCATCGAAGCAGCAAACAACATCAGCTCGGTTCTTCAACTGCGCCAGATCCGCCGCTACTCGGCATCTAGCTCGGGGAAATCCCACCGCAACTCAGGGACTGCGGCGAGAGAGATGAGCATCTTGACGATGCCTCGCGAACATCACCATCAAGACGGCCGCCGCCAAGACCATTTCCTGACGCCGTCATCTTCCCGACACCGCCAGCTGGTACCTACACAAACCTACACTACAAAACAAAACAGAAACGAGGTTCCCCCTTTAACTTTAACTTTGTCTTTCCCTTTTCTTTTTTCCTTCTTTCCTTTTTAAAAATTAAAATATTTTTAAATTCTCGAATAGTTTTAGTTTTGAACAATTTAAATTTAAGCACAAATATTAAATATTATTTTCTAAAAGAATTGAGAATCTTTGAAACTAAATATTTTCAGATCTCAATGTTTTTAAAATATGAATATTTTTATTAGAACTAATATCACAAAATTTACAGTAAAAAGATTAGAAAAAAGAAGCAAAATACCCGTTCAACTGGGCCGGCCCACAGGGAACGCCTTCAAGCACTCCACCCCTGTGAATAAGTGTTTGTCCTGAAAAGTACACGGCTTTCCCTATCGGCCGCTAATCGCTCATGTTGCTTATGCGCTGACGGGCTGGCCTAGGTAACATTGTTTCTCTTTTTCTTTTCATTTTTTATTTTCTACTTTTTTTATTTCTGTTTTTTCTTATCTGCTTTTCTCAAATCTAAATGTTACAAATTTGATTTTCAAAATATTAATAATTTCTAAATTTGTTTTTTTAATCCGAACAATTTCTAAATTTGAATATATTTCGAATTTTTGAAATATATTTTATGAAAATATTAATATATAATACTCCCTCCATTTCAAAATATAAGATGTTTTAGCTTTGTGAAGCAAATGTATGTAGACTACTTTCGTATATAGGCTCACTTATATTTGGAGTGAATCTACACACTAAAACAAGTCTAGATACATTCTGTTCACAAATCTAAAACATCTTATATTTTGAAATAAAGGGAGTAATTTATATAAAACTAAAAAGGCGTCAAGTTGGGGAGGAGCCTATTAAGTTTGCTGCACGCGGAACCACCCTCTACTCGCGTCAAGCGGGGTATAACAATTCACTTGCGAATTATATGTAGATGGTGTATGTTTGTCACGACAAAAAAACTACTCCATAAAACATACCATGACCCCACTTTTTTACTATCATAGTAGAAATATAAGTTTTTTGCCCGAGTAAAGCTGTCGATCCCCATGATAGAGCTATGCAGATATGTTATATGTATTAGTCATGTTAGCAAAGCGGGTTATTGGGTTACCACTCCCAAACTGAAACACATTGCCAGCAGAACAACATCGTCACTACAACTCCTCTAAGCGCAACATACTAAGAATAACCAAACCTGCAAAAAATGAGCCCGAGTGACTTAAACCCTCGCATGCACTTTATATCCATACACACATCATGCACGAGATGGGTAACCACAACCGGTGACATGATAGTGACTCTACGACTCAAGAAGCAATATAGCAAAGCTTTCAACGGAGAAAAGAAATAAAGTATTACAAGCAGAGGTCACTGATCCAGTATTGCATCAATCGGTGAAAGTGAAGTTATGCTATTAGATATAGCAAGGTTAACATAAGAACTGAGAGGCCAAAAGCATAACAACAATGTCCCATTTCACAACACCAAGCTGATGTGTGGGAACCCCAACTTTCTTGTCAAAGTTGATCTTCAGGCAGAACATACTTTCGATGGAATTACTTACTCAACAGTAAAAATATTAGCGAATCAAGTCTGAGTATAGGTTGAACTTCGTAAGGCTCAGATAACCTATTAGCTACATGCACAGGTACGAGAAGCTTTCTGAGGAGTTACTTTGCATAAGCCAAGCTTTGTTAACAAAACAAGTAAGAGGGAAAACTCGACTGCTCGGAATATTTTAAAAGAGGATAAGACATTGATATCACTAGCTCTATTGATCATCATATGTCATCCACTAAATCATCATCAGCTAAACCCACT
This sequence comes from Avena longiglumis, assembly GCA_030063025.1. Taxonomy (NCBI): domain Eukaryota; kingdom Viridiplantae; phylum Streptophyta; class Magnoliopsida; order Poales; family Poaceae; genus Avena; species Avena longiglumis. The sequence continues at coordinate 566,644,820 of CP125973.1, forward strand.
CATCTCGGATATTCTCCTCGATTCTCTCGATGAACCACTCCAAAACCTCACTCAGAGTTAACATATTTGCGAATTTATTGAAGGCGATACTTGTATTTTGCATCATCATTTTTAGGACCTTTATGCATTGTTTAGAATCATATTTACTTTCATTCATCATTATTTATGCATATTTAAATGATTTACGAGATTTTCCTATAAAGTCCCTTTTATAGGTATTTAATTTCTGGGAGGCAGAAAATCTCACTTTTCATGTTTTTGTTGTTTCGGGACCTTTTGGACGTTAATAAATCGAAGGAAAAATAATTAATGAGTTTTTCACCCAGAGAGTCAACTTGGGCCAAATAATGAAGCGAGGGGAGCCACGAGGCCTAAAAGAGGACAGGTGGCGCGCCCACCCCTCTAGGCCACCACCTATGCTCTTTTGGCCCTCGAGCATCGTCTCGGCCCCTCCTTTTTACAGACGTCTCCGTATCGCCAGAAAACCTACGCCATATTTTTCCCACGATTGATAGAGGCGACGACGGAGGCGAAAGTGCTCTCCTACTTCGTAAGGGGAAGATCCTGTTGCACCGGAGCCTTCGGTGAGGGGGAAATCGACGCCATCGTTATCACCACTCCTCCTAGGCATAGGGGGCCTCTCGATCAACATCTCCACCAGCACCATCATCATCACCATCATCATCTCCAAGATCCATCTCGTTCTCCTCATAGTTTGTCATTGATTGAAACCCGAATATTGTTTTAAGGGCTATTTACATGTTTGTGATTGACATCTGGTATTTATTTGGTGGAGAGATTATATTTTCATATTGTGTTTATATCCCATATGCTACTGATTCATATCATGTTTTCCACTTGTGAGTAGATCCCCATGTTCCTGAGGGCATAGGATGAATTGGCTATAATTTTCATATAATAAGCAATGAGTATGTGGTCCAGTTTTTACAATTTATATTATTCTATGATAGTTTTATGCGAACGTCGACTGCATATTACTTCACCTATATAGGCTCATAGGAGAATACTTTGATGTAATGATAGGGGTAATGATGTTTATTATCATATCTCATTAGTTCATAATAGTTTATACCATGCTATAACTATATCAATAGAAAACATTAGCACGCATATGGTATGTAAACTCTTGAGTTATCTCTCAACAAGTACTTTTCTTTAACGCTTTTAAGTTAGGCACGAGAAGCAAGAAAAATCAAGTATTTTCAAATGAGGAAGCATTAACATCAATACTTGCAAAGGCTTCAACTATGAAAGGTATCTCGTCCAAATGGGTTTTGGAGGATCCCTTCTCATATCTCTTTGGTCTACTACTTTCATCAAAAAGATTTTCAGGAGCAATCCAATCAAAATTCTTTTCAAAGGTTTCATGCATTCCAACAAGCTTAAAGGGTATGGGTATTTTAAATTCCTATCTGGGCTTAGTCTTATCAGAAGTACCCACAATATCTACACTTGAGCCTAGCATATTGAAACGCTCAAATACCTTTTTGGATTCCCTAGCAACATCATGGAATTCTTTTAATAAAGTTTTAAGGATGAATTCTCTCTTTTCAGCATTATTTTCTTATTTTAGTTTTAGGAATAAGAATTGTATGAAGGGGTTAAGACTAACAAACCTAGCCTCCAATATATGAACTAAAGAAGCTGCAGCAATATCATAATTAGGAGCAAGCTCTGCTATAGATTTATCCTCAATATCCTCATGCTTGCTAACATGATTAAAGAATTTTTCAATATTATATTTCCCCATTATGGAGCCACTACCTATCGCAAGATCTTTCAGGGCGAACTTGGGGAGCAACATGGTGAGCTAGAGCAAGGTAGCAACTACAGTAGGAACTAATTTTTGTGTGTTTTTGAATAAAAAAAGCAAACCAAACTATACTATTTTTGGGTTTTTTTTAGAAAGAGGCAAACAAAACCAAGCAAAAGAAACAAAGCAAACTAAAAACAAATTAAAGAGAAAGGAAGTGAAGGACTCCCATAGTGAAGACGTCCTTAGCATCCCCGGTAACGGCGCCAGAAAATAGCTTGATGGCGCCCAACACTTGTCGTGACACGCTTCGTTGGAAACCCCAAGAGCAAGGTATGAAGCAACACAGCAGCAAGTTTCCCTCAGTAAGAAACCAAGGTTATCGAACCAGTAGGAGGAAGGAAACGTCACACAGGTGTTGAAAGCAACGCGGAGACCTGCACAACACAAACTCAAGACTTTGCCCCAACGAATCAGTGAGGTTGTCAAGCTCACCGGTTTGCTGTAACAAAGTATTAAACGTATGGTGTGAAAGGTAATGGTTTGCAGCAAGTAAATAAGTAACAGTGGAAGATGCATCAATGGTAAAGATTTGACCGGGGTCCATAGTTCAGTAGAGGTGCTCTCCTTAGATAAACAACATGGCATGAAGGGTAAACAAATTACAGCAGGACAATTGACAGGAACTGAGCAAGGCATAACAATGCAATTACTAGTCAGAAAGATCCTCTGAGATTCGATTGGGAAACACAACAAGATACATAGACCGCCATTCAACTACATCTATGACTAGAAGTCCACCTTCAAGTTACCATCCGAACCCCCTCCAGTATTAAGTTGCAAGCAATAGACAACTGCTTTAAGCAAAGTGCGTAAGGTAAACAGTCCACATGTTCCATAAACAAGAGACCGTTGTTTTCTCCCTAGTAGCAACAACACATCTACACCCAAAGATATTATTGTCACTTCCCTTGGAAACTAGAGGCATGAACCCACTATCGAGCATAAATACTCCCTCTTGGAGTCACTAGCAACTACTTGCCAAGATAGTTACTAACAACAGAGAGCATGCAAGATCACAAACAACACAGACATGATAGAATTATAAAGACAAAACAATTAATCAAACCAACATAATAATCTCAATATCCATCGGATCCCCGCAAACACAACATGCATGATTACAAATAGATTAGATCTTGGTCATGAACGGAGCTCACAAGATCTATACATGAAAGCACAAAGGAGGAGATACAACCATCTAGCTACTACATGGACTCATAGTCCAAAGTGGAACTACTCACGCATCATACTGGAGAGAAGTCCTCCGGGATGATCTCCCCTCCGGCAGGGTGCCGGAAAGAACTTCATATCCACCCAATCTAGGGACGATGGTGGCGGCGGCTATTTACGGTTTCGTGGAGATTTGATCGTGTGCTTAGGGTTTCTGCATCGGGGCTTTTTATAGGCGAAGGGGGAGTCCGAGGAGGCGGCCGGAGGGGCCACACCCCTCCCAGGCGCGGGCCCACCCCTGGCCGCGCCTAGGGGGCTCTGGCTTCCCTGGCCTGCTTCTCCGTCTCCCCTCTGGACTTCTTGTTCCCCACAGAAAGTAATTGACTTTGACGTTTGTCTCGTACAATTCCGAGAATATTTCTTTACTAACTTTTACAAACCAAAACAGCGAAAACAGCAACCGCCTGTGGCAACTTGTTAATAGGTTAGTACCAGAAAACATGTAAAAAGCACCTCAAAGCGTAGACAAGCAAAGCAAAGTAGATACTAAACAAGCATGGAGCATCAAAAATATAGATACGTTTCTGACGTATCAATTGCCCACCTATAGTACCGGTGATTCCACGTGACAAACAAGCTAAAAGAAATCTATATGGAGGACACTGAGGAGGTGGCACACGATATCAACAGCCGTGACGCCGACAACTCCCTTGCCCTCCATCGATGCCCCACTAGTCGCACCATGTCTACATTCCGTGTTGCTCTTGTAAGCTTGTATATCCCTCCAGCATCATTGGTTTCATGCTCGTGTAAGCTCCATCTCAATCCAAGTTCACTTGTTCTTGTTTAAATCGATATTAACTGAGGACTTAATGAACATGTTCAACAATGAGCTAAGTTCTCTTGTAATTGTATCTTAGGATTTATATACTATGGCATGTCACTATGTGCTTATTTTTTCATGTGCCTTCTTAGATGCTCAACTTTGATCAACTAGGTCTTATACTAATTAGTGGTTGTTATGTAAAGTCTCTTGCCATTCAGTTGTGTGATCTAAATAATTTACATCTTAAGGAGTGTCTCGTTTTGTGTTGTGGCAACTTTCTATTTCTTCAATGTTCAATCTATGTTGCTACGTTTCCCCTCCCCATCTTCATATATTGTTTCAATTTGTATTTTCATTTTTATGTTCCTATGAGAAGCTTGAGGTGGAACAATGTACATGGTGTTTTTGTTCAATTATTATTTCAAATTCCTGGGCGATGCATTCATACCTTCCTTTATAGTAAGTCTAGCAATTTTGTATTATCTAGTTGCGACTCTCTAGTTGCTAATTATGATTTTGTCTATCATATTATGATTCTATGATGTTAGCATGTTATATTGATACCTCAAAAAATCGGTAGTACCACGATGAATCATATTGTAAATGATTTCATAAATGATACTATAGTTGTCCAATAGATCTTGTTGTTTACTAGGTTTAGTGATAATACATAACTTAAATGGCCGCGAATAGGCCAAAATCCTAGAAAGGAAAAGGTTGCATTGTTGGGTTTGGCCCATGCAAAGCACCGAACTAGACCAACGCTCGGTATGTGACCAACTGGTTTGGGTCACAGAAACTTCATAGATGGACAACTATGACCTTTCAGTGACTAATATGAAGGGTCACATGATAACACATTTCTTGTAGTGTTTACGTCTTATCCTCTTCGTGGCTGCTTTATTTTTGGCAACTCCAAGTGACGAGGTTTAATCTCGTCAATGCCCATTGTTATGGACTTGGGTTTTGGAGAAGATGGGGATGCTGGAGATCGTGACACAGTTAACAGACAAGCAACCAGGGGACACGAGATTTATCGAGTTCGGGCCCGGAGGAAAACCCTACTCACCGCTTATGCTCTTGATTACTGGCGGAAAAGGTTACATGGTCTTGTGATTGATCTGGCGTGGAGGTGTGTGCGAAAGTATGAGTCGAGAGATTAGATCTGTAGATCTATTGTGGTCTAGTCTATCGGGGGGTTATGGCGTCTGTAGGTAGTTGTGCCCTCCTCGTTGGACCCTCCTAGCCTTTATATATGGGGAGGCTAGGTCTGGGTGCCAATACGAGTGGGTTACAAGTTGTATTCAAACTCTAGTCTTGAGGTTTCCTTGTCTTGTGCGCTTGGGAGTCCGTGTCCATATGGGATTCATAGCAGCCGAAACGTCATAGGCATCATGGACCCTGGCAGGTCGTCGAGTGGGCCTTCCGTCGGGCTGGACCAGGTATACTAACATCGGGTACCCGTAGGGCATATCCATGTCACCAAGGGATCATCATACCTAGCAAACAAAGCAAAAAGGGTCAACTCGGATGTGTTCAGGGCCTTACCTACCCGACCTTGTCAAATACAATCAGTAAAAGCTACTAAGGGGAGCAATAGACCCACTCATGTTTAGATTATTGGACGCAACAACTTTTTTGACACGCAATGATGTTAATCTCCTTGATTTTGGCCTCGTCACCGATCACGCTAGTTGGATATAGAGAGAAAGAGTGCGGGAGAGGTGAGACGAGATGTACCACAGACAAATAGGGGTCATGTGAGTGAAGAAGAAGAAGAATGATTAGTAGTAGAAGAAGAATATTGAGTGGGGATGTTGCACGTCTTGGAAGGAGAGAGTCACAATAGAAGAGAGTGCACATGCTCATAGATAGAGAGGACTAATCGGTCGTTACGAACCTATACCCGTGATGATGAATCGAGATAACTTTAGAGTCAATATTATGAGCCTTAAACCTATCTACAGTATGTGAAAATATCAGAACACATGGAAAACAATAGATACCGTCCCCTAACCCGCACTTTTGGAGCCTGGGACGCACCTTCCTCATATCTGATCGTTTATTGTTTGCTTTGCGTTCCGTGCACAACGTAACATTAATGTATCGGAATATAAATAATTGAGAATACACATTAAATAGGCTTTTGCTTGCCGTCACTTGAACACGTGGTACAGGTAACGTCAGCTTACCCCTGCTGCGAGAGTAAATGGAGATTAAATTTGCCTCACTATTGAAATGTCTACAATTTTGGGAAATTAATTTTCTCCATGCACCGGAGTTCTTTACCTAGAGAGTAATTCTGTCTAGCCTGCTGTGATTCTCCTTCTAGTCAAATGATGTATCTATAGAAAGGTTTTAAATTTCGGGTGTTATACTTTTGTTCCGAAGAACCTTTAGTATTTACTTTATGTTGCTAGTTTTGACAAACTAATGTAGCAATCAGTCATAAAATATGGTGTTTTATGCTTCAGGTGTACATTATCTGCTAACAGAACCAGGGATCGATCACCTTCGTGTTTTAAAAATCTATGAAGGTGGGATCGCAGCCTTGCAGTCCTAACAATGATTGTTTTAGCAAAACTAGTACCGAGCAAGTGAACCCGTTATTAAAGGAAAAAAAGAAAAAACACTAGGACAGAACAAGTGAAAATGATACAGTACTAAAATGTGTCCCCTTGGATTTATATATCGATGTGCTGCGGTAGCAGGGCCCATCCATATCGTGATCGTGGTACCAGGCGCAGCACCACGATGCCGGCCCAACCTAGCGGCCTTCACTTCACCCAGTTCGGTTCACAGAGGAAGTTGGGCTTATGGGAAGCCGCTTAGCCAAGCCGGTCCAGCTACCAGCCTGACTCCAATCCAATCCAATTCAATCCAATCCAATCCAATCCAATGGGTATCAAATATTGCCAGGATGTCTGTCAGCGGAAAAAAAGATGACATTGCCAGCATAATACTGTACTCCAGCAGTTAATGGCAGGCAACAGTTAATCCAATGCATGAGGGCATTTGCTTAACCATTAACCACCAACATCAGGGTAGTATATTACACTCAATCCAATCAGGATAGATGTCTCAAAATTTTCAATTTTTTTTAAGATAAACACATTATATATTAGACAAGCAAGCCGTCGCATTAAAAACCTTTCAGTCCTCTTAGATACCCTGGTAAGGAAAAGAGTGCGTCTGAAACTTGTTGTCGCAATCAAAGTTTGGTTACATCGTTTGCAATGATCGCCGCCACACAGGACGTGGCTGCATTACACAGAGAATCACTATCACCTCACTTGCCTAATTGAGCTAAGCCATGCGTGGCGGCATTGTATGAACGACCAACTTTTACTACTGTGATACCACCATAAACCCTGAGGATGTCCTGTGCCTCTAGATATAGGCTCCAGCAGCTAGATCTCTTCTTCCCTGAATCATTAATAGCGTGAACAGCCCGTAAGCAGTCAGACTTAAGAAACCTTGCCCCCCAAAATTCCTAGTTAAATGCCCGAGGCCCTCCAGGCAGGCTCAAACATCTGCTTCTTCTGCACTCGCACAGGATGGTATGAATTTTCATTTTGACAATAACACTTGTCCTTTATGATCTCTCGCGATAACACCAATTCCAGTTCTCTTCGTACTTGGGTCCCAGCCGGCATCTACATTGATTTTTACAAGTCCATCAGTTGGTGCTGACCACCCGGAAGGAGCATCAAACCCATTTGGTTGCGGTTCAGAGAGAACATGTGCTTTTCCTTTCGATTCTTGTGACACTAGTTGTACCCCCGCCTCCTTCGAATTATTCTGTGGAAGCTCAGAAAAGGTTTGCAGGTAGTTAGTAATAAAACTCGACGAACCCACAATTTACGCCTTACCGTCACCATGAACGATATTGTTTCGGTGGTGCCAGACTCTCCATAATAAAAAAATGATTTTTGATTTGGTTCCGGGCGATGCATGTTGTAGGAGATTAAGAAGCCATTCGCGTCCCCTGCAAGAAACGTTTCCTCTGAGGGTAAATGCCACACGTGCCTTGTCTCTGCACATAGTGCCCGAGCCATAGTGCAACGGACTAATGCGTGGTGATCGTCTTCAGCCTCAGTGCCATAGATCGTGCATGTAGGATCCACATCGCTCATCCTGCGGTTCAATCCAACACGGACGGCGAGTGTAGCAGTTGCCGCCTTCATGCAAAAACATGTAGCTTGTTAGGTAGTTTTGGATTTCCACACAAGGTTCCACACACCTCTCACACGGTAGTTCTGATCGTGTCGATCGAGTGAGCCACAGATGGTTGCATGTCCAATCTATACGCAGATTTTACGGAAAAAAGGCTGTTCTTATCATGTAGCCAGGCAACAAAGTCATCACATTGCCGTCGGGGGAGGGTGATTGCCAAGATTGCTGACGCATCCCAAGCAGAACAACATGAATGGACAGCCTCCTCATTCCAGGAGTGTGAGTCATGATCAATTAATTCTGAGACCCAACGACGCCTTGATCTACCAATTCGGACCTCAACTTTGGGACCATCAGGATGGGGAAGCCAGTTATCTCTGAAAATGCGAACCTATGTACCCGAACCGATCCTCCAAATAATACCTTTTTTCAGCAACTCAAGACCATGCATAATACCCTTCCAAGATTGCGAAGTGTTCTGAACAAAAGCCGTATCAAAGAGATTACCTACATGGTAGTATTTTGCTTTCAAAAGGCGAGCGCACAAGCTGTCTGAATTATGAATGAACCGCCATGCTTGTCGCGCAAAGATCATCCACGAGCCCTACTGGAAACTTAAAAATACCCATATGTAGGAAGGGACTGCAGAGCAGCCTTAATAAGAATCTCCTTAGCTGCACCAGACATATACTTCTCGCACCAATCATTTGCTCTCTTGGCGAACTTCTCTTTTACTGATTTAAGTCTACCGTTTTTCAACTTTCCTTCAGGGACTGGTAGACCAAGATATTTCTCTTCAAAACAGACCGTCTCATAATGCAGGATACTTTTTATCTCATCCTATATCTGAGGAGAACATTGATACCAATAAAGAACTGAACACTTGCCAAGACTAACTAGTTGTCCCGTGCTCTTTTCGTACTTATCCAAAATTGATTCTACCACAGCGGCCTGCTCAATATTGCCTTCAAATAAAAAGAGGCAATCATCTCCAAATAATAAATGGGAAATTCCCGGGCCACGCCTATATATATGAAGCTTGCGCAAAGCTCCGGAATCCACTTCTTTCGTGATTAAGGACGAGAGACCATCAGCAACAAATAAGAATAGGTAAGGTGAAAGTGGATCACCTTAGCGCAGCCCACGAGTTGGTGTGAAGGAGTCCAACAAATGTCCATTAAAGCGAATCGAATAGCGCACAGTGGTGACACACGCCATCACCCACTGTATCCATTGACTGTGAAAGCCCAACTTCACTAAAACCCCTTTCAAAAAAACTCCAATCCACACGGTCATACGCCTTGGTCATATCCAATTTATAAGCACAAAAATTCTTCCGAGCCTAAGTCTCGTTCTGAATAGCGTGAATACACTCAAAAGCAATGAAGGCATTATCCGTAATTAACCGACCTTGGATAAAGGCACTTTGCATTGGTGATATGATATCCTGAAGCAGAGGCCTTAATATGTTCACTAGGCATTTAAAAACCACCTTATAGATCACATTGCAAAGGCTTATGGGACGATAATCCTTGAGCTCCTCCGGGTTAGTCTCTTTGGAATCAAAACAATAGCTGTATCGTTGACATCCTCTAGCATAATGCCATATGCAAAGAAGCGTTGTACAGCCTGAATAACATCATCTCTAAACAAGTCCCAGTTTCGCTGCATGAAACGAGCTGGGAACCCATCAGGACCAGGGGCCTTCAAAGGGCCAATTTGGAATAGAGCATCACTAATTTCCTTTTCAGAGAATGGAGCCCAGAGCTTTTCATTGTCACCATCGTCAGTACACTGATGGAGCGTGTTAATAATAATACTAGGGTCAACATCATCTTCAGACGTGAATTGCTTTTGAAAATTTTTCTTAGTCATGCCCTCCATCTCACCCGTGTCCATGGTCCAAGTGCCATCTGGCCGTTTAAGCTTGGATATACGATTCTTTTTCCGACGCCAGGACACCCTCCTATGGAAGTATTTGGTGTTGCAGTCACCCTCGCGAAGCCAAGAAATTCTAGAGCGCTGTAACCACATTATTTATTCCCTGTATAAAAGTCCATACATCTCCTTATTAAGCAGGGCTTTCTTGGCCATACTTTCTTCATCTTGGAGAGCTCCCAGGTTCTCCAATTCCTTCCTCATTTTTGTTGGAGATATGCCCTAGAGGCAATAATAAATATAGTTATTATTATATCTTTGTGTTTATGATAAATGTTTACATTCATGCTATAATAGTATTAACAAGGAAACATTAATACTTGTGTGATTTGTAAACTTAATTTGAAGTCCCTAGTAAAGCCTCTATATAATACTAGCTTGTTGGTTAATAGATGATTGTGGTTTCCCTATCATGAACATTGACATGTTATTAACAACAAGATCATATCGTTAGGAGAATGATATGATGGACATACTCCTATAGATAAGCGTAGCATAAAGATCAAGTCATTTCAATAGTTTAATTGCTATATGCTTTCTGATACATAGTAACCTAATTCCTTCGACCATGAGATCATGCATATCACCTTTACCGGATGGATGCTTTGATGACATCAAACACCACCGTGGCGGGTGGCTATAAAGGTGGCATTGAGTGTTGGAAAGTATTGGTTGAGACACATGGATCAAGAGTGGGATTTGTCCATCCATATGAAGGATAGATATACTGGCCCTCTCGGTGGAATGTCATCCAATTAGCTTGCAAGCATGTGACTGGATCACAAGGGATCACATATCACGGAACGAGAAAAGAGTACTTATCGGTACGAGGTTGAACTAGGTATGCGAGATACCGCGATCATAACCTCGGATAAGTAAACTATCGTGAGACAAAGGAAATTGGTATCGTATGTAAGTGGTTCATTCGATCATAAAAGTAATCGTAGAAATATGTGGGAGCCATATGAATTTCCAGATTCCTCTATTGGTTATTGTTCGGAGAAGTGTCTCGATCATGTCCGCATAATTCACGAACCGTAGGGAGACACACTTAAGGATTCGACGTTGTTTGAGTAGTTATGGTATGATGAGAAAGAGACCGAATGTTGTTCGGAGTCTCGGATGGGATCCGTGATATCACGAGGAGATCCGGAATGGTCCGGAGAATAAGATTCATATAAGAAAGTCCCGTTTCGGAGTTGGGGAATGGTTCCGGTGTTTTCATCGGGAATGTTCTAGAAGGTTCCGGAATGTCCGGCACTCCAGAGGGGAAGGGGTACATGAATGTGTCATTGAAAGTTGGAATGATTGCATCATGTACTAAGTGTCTTCTCTGTTACAAATAAAGGATTAATTCAAATCCTAGTTTGAAAAGTCAAATAGCTAAATTGAAAAGTCAAACGGCTAAATTTGGAAAGAGGAAAAGAGGAGGAAGGTGAAACCGAGTTGGGAGAGTCCCTCCTCCCAAGCAGCCCCACCCAAGCCGAGTTGGGAGGACTCCCTCCCTCCTTGGCGGCCCCTCCACCTATATAAGGAGGCGGGACTCCTCCCAGCACACAAGTACCTCTCCTCCAAACCCTAGCTTGGCGCCACCACCTCCTACAGTTGCCGCCGCCTCCTAGGGTTGCCCTAGCCGCCGACTTGGGGTGCCCCAAACCCTAGCCGCTGGCTCTAGCACCTCCTCCTTGGTGTGTCTAAACCCTAGATCGCCGAGGAGCTCTCTCATAATCCACCATACTCGCTCCGGCTTAAGGCGAAGCCCTGCAAGATCTCCCCTCTACTTCCGGTACCACGCCTTGTGCTGCCGGAATCGCGAGGAGAGTGCTAGAACCTCTGCTGCCTGCTGGAACAAGGGAGAGGAAGGTCTTCGTCGAAAGTCTGAACGTGTGACCATTGAGGCTGCGGAGCCAGTGGGAAGGATCGTCTACGCGATCTTGAGATCGGGAAGAGTACGACTACATCACCCACGAGAATCCGCTCTCGTTAAACACTTTGGAATATTCGAGGGTGAGTTATTCCATCGATTCGTTGCTACAATCTAGTACATAGATCTTGGCTTGTTTGTTTGTATGCGGTAGAAATTTTTTGTTTTCCATGCTACGAAACCCTACAGTGGTATCAGAGCCGTGTCTATAAGTAGATCTGTTGCACGAGTAGAACACAATGGTCATTGTGGGCGTTGATGCTTTTATTTTCGATTGCTTCTTGTGTACTTTGCATCTTGCGGTATGTTGGGATGAAGCGGCCCGGGCTAACCTTACATGACATCGTTCATGAGACTTGCTCCACGCTTGACATGCAACTTGTATTGCATAAGTGGATTTGGTGCTTTCTCCTAGCATAGTTAAGATCCAATTTACAACGGGTGATTAACAATACTAGTATCAATGTTGTGGTTCTTGTTCGTAAGTTAGAACTACACTTATTGAAAGCCCCAAACCACGTAAAACATGCAAAAAAAGTAGAGGCGTCTAACTTTGTTTTGCAGGGGTGTGCTGTGATGTGATATGGCCATGATTGTGATTGTATTTGATGTATGCAATGTTCCTTATTGTAAGTTGGCAACCGGCAGGAGCCATATGGTTGTCTTTAATTTATGTTAAGACCCGCGTGTCTATTCAAAGTAGTTGTAATAGTTGAAGCCGGTGGATGACAACCATGGAGAAGCGTCATTGACCTTGATGCAATGCCGATGATGATGGAGATCATGTTCGTGCTAGAAGATGGAGATCGGAAGCACAAAGAAGAAAGGCCATATCATATCACATAATATGAATTGCATGTGATGTTAATCCTTTATGCATCTTGTATTGCTTAGTAGACGATGGTAGCATTATAAGATGATCCCTCATGCACATGAATTTCAAGTCATAAAGTGTTCACCCTTAGTTAGCACTGTTGCTAAAGCTTGTTGTTTCGAAGCACCACGTGATGATCGGGTGTGTTAGATTTCGCAAGTGTATACAACGTGAGCAAGCCAGATTTGCTCATGCGGAAACTAAGGTTTGATCTTGACGAGCCTAGCATGTACAGACATGGTCTCGGAACACGGATCACCGAAAGGTAAAGCATGAATCATATAGTAGATATGATGAACATGTCGATTGTTCGCCATTGAAACTATATCAACTCTCGTGATGATCGGTGTTGATGTGGTGAATTTGGTTCGTGTGATCACTAAAACAATGTGAGGGATATTGTTTTGAGTGGGAGTTCACCTAGATTAATTTTATTAATATGAACTCAATTTGTCATATACTTAGTCTAAACTATTGCAAATATGTTGTAGATCAAAGACAACCCCTACCATCAATTTTAATGCGTTCCTAGAGAAAGAAAAGTTGAAAAACAATGGAAGCAACTTCGCGGATTGGTTCCGCAATTTGAGGACTGTCCTCACAGCTGGTAATTTGACCTATGTCTTTGGATGCACCATTGGTGACCCACTGCGGTGATCTTTGCCGATCAAGTAAAGAACGTTTACCTCACTCGGAAGACTCGGACTCCACGGTTCAAGTGCTATCTTGTATGGTTTAGAATCGAGCTTGTAAAAGGTTTGAGAATTCGACCCATATGATATTGTCGAGCATCTCAAATTGATCTTTGAGACTCATGTGGTAATTGAAAGCTATGAGGCTTCGAAAGTTCTTTAACCGCAAGATGGAAGTGGGCAGTCACAATGAGCATGTGCTTAAGATGTCTGGGCACGCAAACAAACTTCAAAGCTTGGGTATAGTGATTCCTAATGCTTTGGGGATTTACCGTGTCCTCCAATCACTACCACCAAGTTACAGGAACTTTGTGATGAACTACAAGATGCAGAACATGAACAAGACGTTGCCAGAACTCTTTGCCATGTTGAAGTCTGCAGAAGTGGAGATCAAGAAAGAGCACCAAGTGTTGTTGGTCAATAAGACCACCAAATTCAAGAAAGGCAAGTCTAAGCATAAGGGACACTTCAAGAAGGGTGGTAAGAAAGTTACCACGCCAACGAATAAGACCAAGGCTGGACCTAAGCCTGATACTAAGTGCTTTTACTGCAAGGGAGAAGGTCACTGGAAGCGGAATTGCCCAAAGTACTTGGCGGATTTGAAGAACGGCAACATCAAGAAGAAAGGTATATCTGATATACATGATATTGATGTGTATCTCACTAGTACTCGCAGTAGTGCCTGGGTATTTGATACTGGTTCAGTTTCTCATATTTGTAACTCGAAACAGGTGCTGCAGAATAAACGGAAGCTAGCGAAGAACGAGGTGACGATGCGCGTGGGAAATGGATCAAAGGTTGATGTGATCGCGATCGGCACGCTACCCCTTCATCTACCATCGGGATTAGTTTTATACTTAAATAATTGTTATTTGGTGCCTGCGTTGAGCATGAACATTATATCGGGATCTTGTTTATTGCGAGACGGTTACTTGTTTAAGTCCGAGAATAATGGTTGTTCGATTTATATGAGTAATATGTTTTATGCACATGCACCTTTGATAGATGGTCTATTTTTATTGAATCTCGATAGTGGAAATACACATATCAACAACACCGAGGCTAAACGTTTGAAATCAGCGATAATTCGACCTATATGTGGCAATCGCTGCCTTGGTCACATTGGAGTGAAGCGTATGAAGAAACTCCATTCGATGGACTTCTTAAATCACTTGATTTTGAATCACTTGAAAGATGCGAAGCATGTCCGATGGGTAAAATGACTAAGACTCCATTTTACGGTATGATGGAGCGAGCTACGGACTTATTGGAAATCATACATACCGATGTGTGTGGTCCAATGAGTGTAGCATCGCTGATGGTTATCGTTATGTTCTTACCTTCACGGATGACTTGAGTAGATATGGGTATATCTATTTCATGAAACATAAGTCCGAAACTTTCGAGAAGTTTAAGGAGTTTCAAAGTGAGGTAGAGAATCAACGTAACAAGAAGATTAAATTTCTACGTTCGATCGTGGAGGTGAATATCTAAGTTACGAGTTTGGCGAGCATTTGAAGAAATGCGAATACTTTCACAATTGACACCGCCGAACACCACAGCGTAATGGTGTGTCCGAACGTAATCGAACTCTCTTAGATATGGTTCGCTCTATGATGTCACTTACAGATTTACCGCTATCATTTTGGGGTTATGCATTAGAAACAAGCCGCATTCACTTTAAATAGGGCACCGCCTAAATCCGCTGAAACGACACCGTATGAATTATGGTTTGGGAAGAAACCTAAATTGTCATTCCTTAAAGTTTGGGGTTGCGGCCTATGTAAAGAAGTTACAACGCCAAGCTTGAACCCAAAGCGAAAAATGCGTCTTCATAGGATACCCAAAGGAAACTATTGGGCATACCTTCTATCATAGATCCAAGGCAAAATCTTCGTTGTTAAGAATGGATCCTTTCTAGAGAAGGAATTTCTCTCGAAAGAAGTGACTGGAAGGAAAGTAGAACTCGACGAGGTCGAACCTTCTCTCGATATTGTGAGTAACGCAAAGACCGGAAGAAGTTCCGTGGTGCTCGCACCAGAGAGGAAGCTAATGATGGTGATCATGAAACTTGGAAGTTGCTACAGAGCCCTGAGGTCAACGAGAACTCGTACCACTCCAGTTGGTATGATCCCGTTATGAGTGTCATGTTGGTGGACAACACCGATGACCCTGAGACATATGAGGAAGCGATGATGAGCCCAGATTCCAATAAATGGCAAGAAGCCATGAAATCCGAGATTGGATCCATGTACGAAAACCAAGTGTGGACTTTGGTGGACTTACCGGATGGCCGGAAGGCTGTCGAGAATAAATGGATTTTCAAGAAGAAAACAAATGCTGATTGTAATGTTACTGTCTATAAAGCTCGACTTGTCGCAAAAGGGTTTCGACAAATTCAAGGAGTTGACTACGATGAGACTTTATCACCAGTAGAGAAGCTAAAGTCTGTGAGGATTATGTTAGCAATCGCTGCATATTATGATTATGAGATATGGCAGATGGATGTCAAAACAACATTCCTCAATGGAGACATTGATGAAGAGTTGTATATGATGCAACCCAAAGGTTTTGTTGATCCTAAAGATGCTAACAAGGTATGCAAACTTAAATGGTCCATTTATGGATTGAAGCAAGCATCCCGAAGTTGGAATCAACGTTTTGGTAAGGTGATCAAAAGTTTTGGTTTTATACAAACTTATGGAGAAGCTTGTATTTACAAGAAAGTGAGTGGGAGCTCTCTAGCATTCTTAATACTATATGTAGATGACATATTGTTGATTGGGAATGATTTAGACCTTCTTAATAGTGTCAAGGAATATTTGAATTATAGTTTTTCAATGAAGGATCTTGGCGAAGCAGCTTACATATTAGGCATAAAGATTTATAGAGATAGATCAAAACGCCAAATATCATTGTCACAAAGTACATATTTGGACAAAGTTCTAAAGAGGTTTGGAATGAAAGATAGCAAGAAAGGGTTCTTGCCCATGTTGCCCAATACGACCTTGAGTAAAACTCAAAGTCCGACATCGGCAGAAGATAGAGAAAGGATGAGTAAGACTCCCTATGCCTCAGCCATAGGATCTCTAATGTATGCCATGCTATGTACTAGACCCGACATTGCATATGCTGTTAGTTTAACTAGCAGATATCAAAGTGATCCAGGAGTGGATCATTGGACAGCGGTCAAAAACATCCTTAAGTACTTGAGAAGAACTAAGGATATGGTTCTTTCTTATGGAGGTTATGAATAGCTCGTTGTTAATGGTTACACCGATGCTAGTTGGAACACCGATCCGGATGATTCTAAATCACAATCTGGATACGTATTTATTTTGAATGGTGCAGATTAGTGGAGGAGTGCAAAGCAAAGCGTTGTGGCGAGATCTTCAATTGAATCGGAATACATGGTTCGAGGCTTCGCAAGAAGCGATATGGATGAAAGAGTTCATTACGAGCTGGGTGTGGTTCCTAGTCTACTGGACCCAATGTCTATCTACTGTGATAACATGGGCGCCATAGCCAATGCGCAAGAACCAAGGTCACACAAGAAGCTGAAGCATATCAAGCTACGTTTTCACGCTATTTGAGAACATATCCAAGATGGGGATATAAAGATTTGCAAAGTACACACAGATCTGAATGTGGCGGATCCGTTGACTAAACCTCTCCCGAGGGCAAAACATGACCAGCACCAAACTGCCATGGGTGTTCGGTATATTAGCATGTAATCTAGATTAGATGACTCTAGTGCAAGTGGGAGACTGTTGGAGATATGCCCTAGAGGCAATAATAAATATAGTTATTATTATATCTTTGTGTTTATGATAAATGTTTACATTCATGCTATAATAGTATTAACAAGGAAACATTAATACTTGTGTGATTTGTAAACTTAATTTGAAGTCCCTAGTAAAGCCTCTATATAATACTAGCTTGTTGGTTAATAGATGATTGTGGTTTCCCTATCATGAACATTGAGATGTTATTAACAACAAGATCATATCGTTAGGAGAATGATATGATGGACATACTCCTATAGATAAGCGTAGCATAAAGATCAAGTCATTTCAATAGTTCAATTGCTATATGCTTTCTGATACATAGTAACCTAATTCCTTCGACCATGAGATCATGCATATCACCTTTACCGGATGGATGCTTTGATGACATCAAACACCACACCGAAACACGGTGGCTATAAAGGTGGCATTGAGTGTTCGGAAAGTATTGGTTGAGACACATGGATCAAGAGTGGGATTTGTCCATCCATATGACGGATAGATATACTCCGGGCCCTCTCGGTGGAATGTCATCCAATTAGCTTGCAAGCATGTGACCGGCTCACAAGGTATCACATATCACGGGAACGAGAAAAGAGTACTTATCGGTAACGAGGTTGAACTAGGTATTCAGAGGTACCGACGATCATAACCTCGGATAAGTAAACTATCGTGAGACAAAGGGAAATTGGTATCGTATGTAAGTGGTTCATTCGATCGCAAAGTAATCGTAGAAATATGTGGGAGCCATATGAATTTCCAGATTCCTCTATTGGTTATTGTTCGGAGAAGTGTCTCGATCATGTCCGCATAATTCACGAACCGTAGGGAGACACACTTAAGGATTCGACATTGTTTGAGTAGTTATGGTATGATGAGAAAGAGACCGAATGTTGTTCGGAGTCTCGGATGGGATCCGGGATATCACGAGGAGATCCGGAATGGTCCGGAGAATAAGATTCATATAAGGAAAGTCCTATTTCGGAGTTGGGGAATGGTTCCGGTGTTTTCATCGGAAATGTTCTAGAAGGTTCCGGAATGTCCGGCACTCCGGAGGGGAAGGGGTACATGAATGTGTCATTGAAAGTTGGAATGAATGCATCATGTACTAAGTGTCTTCGTTGTTCCAAATAAAGGATTAATTCAAATCCTAGTTTGAAAAGTCAAATAGCTAAATTGAAAAGTCAAACGGCTAAATTTAGAAAGAGGAAAAGAGGAGGAAGGTGAAACCGAGTTGAGGAGTCCTCCTCCAAGTCGGCGCACCACCTGCCGAGTTGGGAGGGACTCCTCCCTCCTCACGGCCGGCCCTCCACCTATATAAGGAGGTGGCCCTCCCAGCACACACAAGTACCTCTCCTCCAAACCCTAGCTTGGCGCCACCACCTCCTGCACTGCCGCCTCCTAGGGTTGCCCTAGCCGCCGACTTGGGGTGCCCCAAACCCTAGCCGGCTCTAGCACCTCCTCCTTGGTGTGTCTAAACCCTAGATCGCCGGAGCTCTCTCATAATCCACTATACTCGCTCGGCTTAAGGCGGCCTGCGAGATCTCCCTCTACTTAGGTACCACGTCGTTGTCTTCTTGGAATCGCGAGGAGAGTGCTACAACCTCCATTGCTGCTGGAACAAGGAGAGGAAGGTCTTCGTCGAGTATCGAATGTGTGACCGATCATGAGCGCCGCTGAACGCAGCCTTGGAAGGATCGTCTACGCGATCTTGAGATCGGGAAGAGTACGACTACATCACCCACGAGAATCCGCTCTCGTTAAACACTTTGGAATCTTCGAGGGTGAGTTATTCCATCGACTCGTTGCTACAATCTAGTAGATAGGTCTTGGCTTGTTTGTTTGTATGCGGTAGAAAATTTTTGTTTTCCATGCTACGAAACCCTACATTTTTATCCAATTCTTTCGAAACCAATTTAAAATAAATTGATTTCCAATTATAAAGGCTGCTCATTATAGATTTCATCGATCCCGCAACATCACCAAGATCCTGGACAGCAACACATTTCGACCATGCTTCCTCTACAGCCGCTGCGAGAGAAGGTTCTCTCTCCCACATCACCTCATACCGCCGCTGCGGCCTGCCATGAGGTGCGCTAGTATCTATGTCCACTACGAGGAGAAGTGGGCAGTGGTCTGAACGTGACGAGGTTAGGTGGTGCACACGCATGCTTGGGAACAGAGTAGACCAGACCGAGGACGCCACAGCTCGATCCAGCCTTACCTTCACATTGCGGTCACCTTTTTGCTTATTGTCATAAGTCCATGGAACTCCAGAAAACCCAAGATCATGCAAGTCACAATGCGGCAACACTTCCCTGAAGTCCTTCGTCAATCTTTCAGACCTTTTCGTCCTTGAGAAATGCTCCTCTTGCCACATAGCCTCGTTAAAATCCCTTAGCATGAGCCAAGGTTCATTAGATCGAGGTTTTAGATCTCTCAGAAGCGTCCACATAAGATGCCGATCACTAGGCCTCGGTTCTCCATATACAAAGGTGCCCCGCCATTTGGTCTCAAATGGACCACCGCTAATGTTTGCATCAATTTGTCGCTCACCATAGTATAGCAAATCAACAATAATGTCCTCTTGGTAATAGAGAGCAATGCCACCTCCTGACCCTCTACCTTTGACATGAAAACAATGTTTCATGCCTATTCGGAACCGTAGATTCTTCACACGCACCTCTGATTGCCTAGTCTTATAGATAAAGACCATGCTTGGCTTGTACGTCTGCACAAGGCAGACTAGCTCTTGAGCGGTCGCGGGTTGCCCTACTCCCCGGCCGTTCCAGCCTATAATACTCAGTGGGCCCGGCGGTCCTCCTCGAAGGAGGCCGCCGATGGTGCCAAAGGTTTTTTAGAATTGTTGGTTTTCCTTAGCTTTGTCCTGTCCTTATTCTTCACATACACAAGAGGCATTGGAGGAACTGTAGGGCCAGTATCCCCACCTTCAGTTATTGTAGCCCAATTATTTGTGTCCTCTATCATACTCTTGAATTCCAGGTTTTTCCGTGCTAGCGATTCCCCATCATGTTCCTCGGTAGGCTCCTTGCCCCCTCGTATAGCATTGTCATTAGTTTTTATCGGACTCACAGCTGTGTCCGATAGGTCATCTTTGTCCAGGTTTGCATCACCCGAAATATTTTCCGCGGGGTGGAGAACGGGTTGTTGTCACTCCTGCCGCGCCCTCGCGCGCGACCACCTCCCCTTGTCGGAAAAGAGCCTCTGAAGCTCGGTAACGTATTAGACTGGGACCTCCTCTTTGCTAACATCCACTTCCCAAACTGTAAATCTTCCGGTTTATGCACACCATCACCACGGTCCTCAAGATCATGTCCCATAATGCCGCATACATCACAAAAATAGCCAATTTTCTCATATTTAACATGAAGCATTGTGCGTCCTGTACCTGCAACATTCAGAGGGGTCCATCGGATTAACGGATCGTTGACATTAATGATATTAGTTGATTCAAATTTGTCAAAATTTAGTAAATCTAGACATCATTTAGTATATAGATTCATTCAAAATTTAAAAAAACTAAGACATCTATTCTATTCATGGACGGAGGGAGTACTTAATGGTGAGGTAAAGTTTGGTCGTTGGGACAAACGCAAGCAAGATCCAGGTGAAACCCCCGTCCTTATCCTCTCCCAACCTCCTTTCTCCCCACTGTAATGCTGGCCATGCTGGCCTCTCCGCCTCTCCGGATTAGCCGGCCGGGGTTGGGTTGGAGGCCCAGATGTCAGAGGAGTAGTTTGTCTTGGTTTTGGGATTTCCGCTGTGGCGAGGTTTCTCGGGAGTCTGCGTGAGATGGAGCTTTGGGTCAAGCTCATCCATGGTGGTGCTTCGTCTCTGCTGTTCGGCCGGAGCTACGGATCAAGGACGAGCCGACTCCATGAATAAAGGGCCCGTGGAGCTTCTTCTTCCGATGAGGCGGCGGAGGGTCTCATCTCACCTACCCGGTGGCGGTGAGGTGAGGTGGCGTGTTGCCGTGGCTGTTCGTCTTTCCTACCGGCCGTGGCGGGGGAAGATGATGGCTGCGTTTCTTCTGCCAACCTCCGATGGCATTTGTCTTTGGTGTCGTTTGAAGTCGAGATGCGCCGCTTCACGGATGTCCTGGCCTACCGTGGTGGCGAGGGGACGCCGAGGCTTCGTCTCGGTTTTTTCTTGCATTCATCCAAAGAAGATGAGGCTTGTCGCAGCCTATCCTAGCGGCAGGTGCCTCTTTGCTAGAGTGGTCGTATCATTGGATTTTGGGACTCCATGGAGGAGTTTCTCATGGCGATCTCGTCATTGCTTTTCCAATAAGCACTTATTGGGTTCGTTGCGGCATTTTCACGGCTTGTTCTCCTCATCTCGGAAGGAGCTGAGGAGAGCTCGGTTTCTTCGCTGCATCGACGAACCTTGGGAGCTTATTCTGCTGTTTGAAGATTTCTCTCTTTCTAGGCGCAGAGGTTGCGTTCGCAAGAAAGGATTCTTTGAGTTGCGGCGGCGATGGGTTCTCTTGGAGAAGTGAAGCCAATTTTCTCTGCAGTTCCAAATCGGAGGCAGGAAGCCAGCCGATTATCCTGGTCAAGTTGAGGCCATCAAGATTGCCGGCGAAGTCCGGCGCATTTTTAACCTCCATCGCGAGGCCAATCAGTTGCAGAGACGAGCTGGAAGGAGGACCTATTTGCCTTTTGCTTTATTCTTATAGGGTTCTCTTCGCAAAGCGCTTGGATATGTTTTTCTTTTCCATTTTATTAGAATTCGGCGTGAAAATGTGTAGCTCCACCGTCTTGGTTTAATGATATGGCTTCCAGCCCCTTCCGGGGCTCTCCTGTTCAAAAAAAAAAAAAAAAGCAAGATCCAGGTCGCCGTCGAGCATTCAGTCATTCTTCAGGGTTGGCCTTGGCAGTCGACGGGACTCGTATGGAGCACGACACGCGCACTCATGGCGCCTACCCAGAGAGCTGAAACAGCAGAAGCAGAAGGAAAGCGCACCTGGCCCACGTCCGTGGCAGCCGACCTGAACACCATGACACCATGACTGGTGGCGCTGCAGGATCGGTGGGTTCAATTCGGATCCAACCACCGCCACCACCACCATCCCCAGACGGGCCCCGCTCCATGTGCCACCATCTGCTCTGCTCTGCTCCGCTGCATGCACGTACACGTGGACCGGAGGAGTAGTAGAGTTTATAGCTGACAAACCGCCAGTGGTTCGAGATCTCTCTCTCTGATGCAGATTCAGATCTCTCCTGTGATCCGCTGCACCACCCGCCCATTATTATGGGCCTCCTATTCTCTTGCTTGCGTTCGCAAACTCCGTCCGGTCGGTGTGCCGCGCGCACGGCATGTGACGGCTCCACGGATCCAACCACCTCGCAGCTCCAACGGACGTACCAGTAGTACACACCTCGCAGCTGTTTTTGCCGCGCCATTCTTCAGAGTTCAGGCTGAACAACACAGGACCGAGAGGAGAGAGAGACACACACACAAGAGAAACCACGTGACAGGGTGACCAGAAAGCCTCGCCGACCGGCAAGTGTTGTGCGTATCATTTAGACAGCCACCGTACATGCCTCATGATTCGTCCGAAACCACTTGACAGGGAAAACACGGTGCAGCATCCGATCCGACGAGCTTTATATAATAATAATAACCAAAGCAGACGAGGTTTATATAATAAGCAAAGCAAAAAATAATAATTAAACGCCTGCTGCAGCTGTGTTTCGCGAGTGGGAGAGGAACGGCGTCCATTCATGAGTTCGACGGGTCCTCGGCCCGGCGTGATGCGCGAGGCGGCACGCCGCGGCTGTTCAGACTTCAGATGCACCCTGACCACATGCGCCGCGTCACGCAGTTCCGTGCCCAAATCATGCTCCCCCTCCCGCTGCTCATCTAGAGCACCTCCACTCGCCTTCTCTGCATGGCGTTATCAAGACGTTTTTTGTTCGGCAATACTCGTGGTCCTAACAACACGTGTAGAAAATTGTTTTACTCGTGTTTTTAGGACCACGGTTTCATTTAAATTTTAATTAAATTTGATCCAGACTTTCTAGTCCATTCTTAGGACGCCGGGAATGTCCTGGAACGCCAAACGAAACGAATTCAGCGAGAAAAAAACCGTTCGGCCGTGTGGACCCGCCAGTCATGAGAAGACGAAGTCGTCGACATCCCCACTCGAACCCGCGACGGACCGCAAGACATTAACTATCCGTCTTGCCGACCACGCTGTCGTCATTCATGGCGCGCCATCGCCATTGCCTCTCGCGAAACCGGCCGCAATAACTTCCCGTCGGTTTCCCATTTTCGACACTCGCATCTACACCCCTCCCGTCCTTGCCGCCAGCCTTGGCCTATATAAGTCGTACCCCTCGCCGGCTCCCTTCACACTCTCGCAGCTTTTTCCGCTCTGCCAACTCCGACAAACTCCAAACTCCGGCGAACTTTGATCTCATAGCCTTGCCACTTCCCCATGGCCGAGAGGTTTCCCAGCGATCCCGCGGCGGCGAACGGCTTCGTCCGCTGCACGCTCCAGCCGTGGGAGGCCCGGATGCTTCAAGACGCGGGCTACATGACATCGCCGGACAACCGGGTCCTGTCCGGCTGGAAGCTCAGCGCCGGCGGGATCCCAGTGCTGCCGGTGCCGGCCGATGAGGAGCTCATCGACGAGATCCAGGCCACCATCGCGGCCATGGAGGACCTGAATCTCGCCGAGGATCCGGACAACTTGCATTTCTAGGAGGAGTTCTTCGCCGAGGCGCTCGGTGCTCGCGCCACGAGGACCGCCAGGTCACCGTGGCGCAACAACGCGGCGGTGCGAGGACGATGGTGGAGCGCTCCTGTGCTGGAGCACATCCACGCCGGCAACAACCCTCGCCTCGGCTTCCACCGCAACCCGACGCCGGCAACAAGGGCAAGGCGCCATCCTCCGGCCAATTGGCTGGCGAGGATGGCTACCTCAGACCCTCATCCGTAGCCTCCTCCGCTCATCGTCACGCCGGCGCTACTTCCACTCGACCGGTCAAGCGGGTCCGCTCGCCCCCGAGGACAAGGGCACGGGGCATCGTCATCAACGAGCCTCGCTACCGACGCCATCGGCCGCCTCCGCTTTGCCACCGGCCGGTCGGCGAGAATGGGCGGTGCCCATCGACGAGGATGCCTTCGCCATGAGAATGGCGATGGAGCAATCCCTCCGCGATGCTACGCCCTCGCTGGAGCCTCCGGTCGCCGGACATACTTGCTCGCCCAGTGGCCGGGAGAAGGAGCTGCGTCGTGTCCAAAGACCAAGAAGAGCAGTCAACGCGAGGCCTAGGCCACGAGCTCGCACCAGTATGCCGCTCGTCAGCCCTCGACAACGATGAGGCCGGCCTCCTACCGTCCCTAGAGGTGCGACGACGCATGCCAGATAAAGACTCGCCTATCGCAGCTCGTCGAGTAACGACCGCGAAGACGACGGTAAGGCCGACCCCGGCTACGCCGGCTTCTACAATAACTTTGGCATGTATAAGCGGCGCCCGACATTGGCGGCGGCGGCGGTCTTTTTAAGTTTTTGTAGTTTAAATTCGGGTATTTTCCTGAATTTTATGTAATATTTAAGAATTCGCCCTAAATTGATGAAGTACGCGTATATTAGCCTAAATTTTGCCAGATTTGATTAAATTTACCCAAACACGGGAAGTCGGTCTGAAGAAAAGTTAGCGTTTCCATGCCGAAAACTACTTTCCTCCAATCCAAAATACGTCTAGATTTCGATCTAAGAAAGGCCAACGATGAGTGGAGATGCTCTTATTCAGTCGCTTGCTCACACGTCGCCGCCTCCCCTTTATTTCCATGCTTTGTGTGAAACATACTCACCTCACAGGCAAAGGCTGGCCGGCCGACGCAGCTGATTCCGTAGGCAGGACGCAGGCCTGTTCCGTTTCGCACAGGGAAATTGCTACGGACAGCTTTCTGAAATTACGCGGCAGCGGTCGAGCCCTCCACGGCAAAGCCGCTCCCCGTCTCGACCGCCCAACTCTCCACCCAGCTCCAGAAATAAAACTACTCATATGACATGAGCACGATAATACTACTAGTAGTATACTCCAAGAAAATATCGTCGACATTATTGCACGACTAGACGTCGACCCGTCAATGACTCGTGGAACAATCCCGAAGGCTCCGCGCGGCAGAGCAGGGCAGACGAGCAGCCACGTCAAGCTCGGTGCCCTACTAATAAATAAATAAATAAACACAAGAAAAAAATCGCAGTCAATTTCCCTCGCACTTTCACGTTACGCTTAGTTATTTCTCAAGTGCCATTGACAAACTAGCCGTCTGGCAGCTTCGGCGACAAGACCTCCTATTTTACAACTTCAAGCCTTCAACAGTCAATATCTTCGCAACATACTGTAGTAGTACTAGTTTCGACCAACTGTCATTTATCGCTCTTTCCAAACAGAGCATTCAATTAATTTCCCACGATATGCTAAATATATTTCCACGACAATATCGCGAGAAGCTCGCTCGGTGCCTCTGCGTGACCTCACGAGGACGGCAAACCTGAATATCTTCCTTAAAAAAAGCCTGAATATCTTGCGGTATCCCAACATCTGCACCGAAAATAATTGTGTCAATTTGCAGGATGCCTTCGTTTTACAGGTCAACCTTTCCAGCCTGAATTATCCATTTACATGTTTTTTTCCTCGGGAATAAACGTTGGCCATTCTTTTTCTAAAATAAAAGGTACTATCTAAGACGGGCACCAGAAGCTTCTGATTTCGACCCCCATTTCGTGTGGACGGTTGAATCGTGGGATGGTGTTATTTTTCCCCCTTATTATTATTCGGTTTCGTCATTTCATTAGGTCAACGTCCAACGTGTAGGCACCGCATCAACTTAAGCATTTCCTTCCACGCGACAAATCCGGCATCTACTTTTGACTCCTACACTCGTCTTCTCATTTCATATTTATTAAGTATTCCGGTTCGCCACAAAAAGGTGGTGGGACAAGTTCGAATAACATATGGAGAAACTTCTCCAGGAATTTCCTGAGATGTACGTAAATCTTTTTTTCCGACTTTTTTTAATGAATTCATGCCCTTTTTTTTCCTTCTCGCTCCATACCAAAGGAGTATATAGTAGTAAAACATTTCCCAGGTTGTACTTCCACATCGCATTTTTTTTAACCCTTCCTTCTAGAAACTTTACATCCAAGGTTAAAAAAAGGGGTAGCGCTAAGGTTAGCCAAGGGCGAAAAAAAATAACACAAAAAAATAAGGCTAACGATCCGCCGATCAGACGGCTGGCATGGTCTCCTGGCGCAGCGCGGCGAGATCCGACGGCCCGAAGGAGTCGTCCGTGAAGCCGAAGAGGCCGGCGTCGAAGCCGTCGTCGCCCCACTCGGCGGCGGCCGCGGCTGCCGCCGCGGCGGCCTCCGGCGAGGACGTGACGGCGCCGAACCCGTAGTCGGCTGCCCCGTCGATCTCGTCCTCGAAGCCCCAGATCTGCGCGCCGAACACGGCGGCGGCGTCCTCCGGCTCGCCGGCGCCGGCGTAGTCGTCGGAGGAGGTGTAGGAGCCGCCGGCGGGCGGCAGGCCGAGCTCGTCGTCGGAGGCCTCGAGCAGGAAGCCGAGCTCCGGCTGCGGCGGGCCGACGTCCAGCTCCAGCTCGCCGGCGGATATCTCCTCCTCGAGGCTCCGCATGACGGAGGCCAGGTCGCCGGCCGCGGCGGCGTCCGTGTCAACGACGTCGTCCAGCATGTCGAGCAGGTCCTCCGGCCTCAGCCTCTTGGCCTCCGCCTCCGGGACGTCGTCGCTGGCGAGGTCGGCTTCCCTGGCCCGCTTGCTGCTGCCGGGGTAGGAGCTCAACAGAGAGGTAGAGCTCTCCATGACGAAAGCTATTCGTATAGTAGAGTTTGTATAGTACGTGCGCTCTGATGCGGTGCGATGCGGACGGACGGACGGGCGAGGAAACGCGAGGGGCGCGCTGCTGGGTGGGAGGGAAAGAAGAGAGTAGGATAAGAAAACACGGTGGGGTGCTGTGTTGGGCAGCGACGCCGAGTTGGGTGCCGGGTTATATAGCGCTGGCCCCGGTGGAGTTTTCTGGAATAACCGGACTCTCCAGGGGTTGTTTCCGCAAAACGAGGAGCTCCTGCGCTCGCGGTTTCTTTTCTTTGTTGGGTGAGGATGAGGAAGGAGTGCGGTGCGGGTGGCGCGGCGCGGCGCGGAACTGCCCGCATGCCTGCCTGCCTGCGCGGTACGACCGGGCCCGTGCCCCATGTGGGCGGGCGGGCGGGCATATGCGTGCGTGCGGGCGCGTTGCTTTTCTCCCTCGCTAACCTACTCTTTTTTTGACAGGAACACTCGCAAGCTAAGCCTCTACGTATTTGGGGGTGGGGGATCACGTTTGGTGGCATGTGGAGGAGGCGATGCGGTGTGGGGATTTCGTCGCGTCGTGGGCGGGGCGTGTGGTGCGGAGGGAGCGGTGCGGGCGTGCCGTTGGACGGATGGGGGTGGATAGATCGGGCCGCGCGCGTGAGGTGGTGCTGTTTGAACGGCGACGGCTAAACCTGACCTGATATTTTCCTGCCACCAAAATAAAAATACTCCACTAATATCTACTATATCTATCTGGATGCGTTGGCCATGGCCTGATTGGGCGAGTGCTGGCCTTTCGACGTGGCTCGTTTTAGTTTAGCAGAGAGATTTGCATCTGGCTGGCTCTAGTTTATCCAGTTGTCTCCGAATTTGCTGGTGATTGACTTTTCTAGTCTTCTTTATTGGATCTCAAAAAAATGTCTTGCTTATTGGTATAGATGTTCTTCATATTTCTCCAAGGTGTACTCTTTGTTTAAGATAAAGTTCCAAAATTGTAAACCACCCCTCACACACACACACACACACACACACACACACACACACACACACACACACACACACACACACACACACACCGGCGTCTCCCTCGGGGGTGGGAACCCTAGCCACCACTAGAACCCCGTCCCTCCTCAACCAACTCCCCTCGTCGCCGACGGCACACGCCGCACGGCAAAGCCCCCTGGTGGCGGCAAGAATACATCTTCTACGGGTTGACCTTCCT
This sequence comes from Avena longiglumis, assembly GCA_030063025.1. Lineage (NCBI taxonomy): Eukaryota > Viridiplantae > Streptophyta > Magnoliopsida > Poales > Poaceae > Avena > Avena longiglumis. Next base: position 566,673,112 of record CP125973.1, read on the forward strand.
TTGAGTGATTTCAGTGTACTTGGTGAAGTCTAAGTTGAATGAGGTCTTTCGACCACATACGGCGTAGAGGTCGTCTCGCATAGTGCACAGATTGCTCATTTCATAGTGGCTCTCAAGTTCGAGGCCAAGAGGAGATGTGGCGGTCATCTCGGTGCCATACGACACTTCCGTAGCATTGGCGGCTCTCGGGGCCGCTACGTCGCCTCGGCGGTGTGATGTCCTCCGCTAGCGCGAGCGTTTCCTAGTTCTGCATGGTGTAGAGTGATGCTGGGCAAGCAGGATATTCTTTTTTATGAAAATCGTAGGAGATTAGCGTGTCTATGTATTAAGAGAGAGGAGTTCGAAGTACAACTCATATGTTCCACAAGTTGGCCGCTCGAGGATCCACAACTGAGCACACAACACTACCACAAAACAAACACTTAGGATCAGGACTTAGAAAGCAAAGAAGGGTGCATCACCGATGACGTCACATCAATCCGAAGCGCAACCATCTCTCCAAGCAGCTCAGAGCGATGTGATGACCACCCGTATGCCTAGAAGAAGTCAGTGACTAGGCGACAAGATTCGATCGAACCTAAAGAAGACGATGCCTTATAATTTTTGACATCACACTCCAAAAGCCCATGCCTTGGAAGTGGAACACACCAACTCTGGCAGCCACATCGGATGACTCGTTGAGTAGAAAATGCAACGCCTCTAACAACAGAGCAACGACAAGACATTTGACGTCGCCTGGTCCGGCAAACTAGACCTAGGACTACTCCTATTGTTGAAGGAAGCGAGTGCCCGTCCCGACAATGACGACGCCTTCAAGAAGGGGATGACACCCATGGTGTAGGCTTCTCCAGACCGAATTAGGAGTTTCTCCCCCGCCAACCAGTACTCCCTTAAGGTCCAACAAAGGGCTATCAAGAAGTTGGGGAGCTCACCACCGCGACGAGGAGACGTGCATGTCGTCGTTGAAGAAGAATGGAAAGCACCTCCACGCTCTCCGCATCCACGTCGTGCCGGTGAACTTCGCAGACTTGGACCGGCGCCGAGCATACGGGCTGCTGCACTCACCTTGCAGACGCCACCGCGCAAGGAGCCGTTGCCTGTATCGCACGACTAGCTGCATGAAGTGCCTAGTACCAGCTCCACAGGGCCGCAAATCTAACCCTTCTAGCCCAAATCAGACCTCCACGTGCAGCCACGCCGACGCCCTAGCGGCTGCAGCTGCGCACACCCACTTCGTTCGTTGTTCCTGTAAGTGTCGACCACTCAGCACCGCGCCGCCCGATGTCGCCAGTGAACGTCACTTCTCCACCCTAAAGCGGCGCTGTGGTGCACCATCTTCTGCCCTCCATCTTCCATGTCCTAGGTTCTGCCACTAGCACGGCCAACGGAGCATTGTTTAGCGGGTGGAAGGGTGTAGTTCCTAGGGTTTGAGGGTCACCGGGGCCGCTCGAGCGAGAGAAACCCCGGAGGGGTTTGTGGAGGAAAGCCAAGTGGACATGCAGTCTATGGTTGGTGTGGGCAAGCGGGGAGATGAGTTTCTGCTTCTTCCGACTTCAGGATTCACGTCGACCAATCCAACAACACTCTTTCCCACTCTCTTTGGTTGGTTCCCATGGTGTTGGGTGGTAAGTGTATTGCTTTATGATGTCTACGACATTGCTAGTTCCCAATTTCTTTTCTTTTTTAGTTCTTTGTTAGCGGTTGTGTTTATATCTTCTTTATGCATCTAATGGGTAGTATTTGGGGAGTTCCCCTGGAGATACTCTAAGTGTAATGCTCTGAGTTGTCTATGACTTTGCTAATTCCTGATTTTTTTTATTTCTTTGGTAGTTGTTGTGTTTTAATGATACTGGAAAATGGTTCAGGCAGTCTTAAAGCCTACCTTAGGGTATGTTCGGTTCTGAAATTCGGAGGAACGGAATGGGTCCGTTCCGCATCTACCACCCGTTCCTGTGTTCGGCTGGACGAAAGGAACGAAACCGAGTGGTTCCTCGGAACAGAAAATATACCCCGAAGATGCGGAATGCATCCGTCCGGCCAATTCGGCCGATTCTAGAGGAACGGGCAGGCTAACCATCGTCGCCGTATTAAAAAATTTTAATCCTATGCTTACCCCGACCACGAGCGGGGGAGAAGGCACGCAATAAATGGCGCGGCACACGCTGGGCAGAGTGGCATGGCGGAGGCACGGGCACAAGAAAGCACACGCTACGCGGTGGGCACGCAGCAGCCGCAATGAACGACGGCAGAACGGCCGGCACGCAGGCGGCCAGAGCACATCTGACAGATTTTGCTTTGATTTCGGTTTCTATCCTCTGAATTTTATTTCTATACTCTGATTTTGCCCTATCCTGTACTTCGATTTTGTAAGGTCACGGTTAGTTAATTATGATTTAAGAAGAAAATTTGTTTAGGCTCAAATTAACAGAATAATTGGCAGTGTTTTAGTTCTACGTTCTGCTTTTCAATTCCTTCAACCGAACAGAAAATATAACCATTTCGTTTCTCGATTTTTTCCGAACCGGACACAAGGTCGGAACCGTTCCATGACGTCGGAATGGAACCATTCCATTCCATTCCCTGTGGTTCTAGAACCGAACACACCCTTAGTTGCCAAAAGAAGTCGAGACGGGGCAGATCTGCCGGTGGGAGACGAGTATCCTTAGTCGCATGGCTCTCTCTTGGAGGAGGCGAATGGGACGATTTTGTGGCAGAAAAGTATAAAAAGGAAATTAGTTCAGGCCGGCTTAAATAAAGCCTACCGTGTACCAGTAGTTATCAGAAAAAATGTTCTAAAAAAGTCTAATAATAGAAAGCAAGTGTAAGCCATACAACCATTGACGTGATGCCATGTCCTCCACTTTAACGCCGAATAAACCAAGTTGATGCCTTTGCTTGTGACCAACAAAGTGCCAGTCGCTAATACGGATGCTACTCTAACCGAACTTCTCTGGTCATGGACAGGGTTAATTAATTACCACCAGTTGTTGATGCGGCGTTTTTCCAAACCAGCAAGTGTCAGCGTACAGTGGGGATGTACTGGACTGGACGCAACGCCTGCCTACCTAAAAATACTAAAAATACCCCTGCCTCTCGCCAAATTTTTCTTTCCCACGAACAACATCTCATTAAACGCCGTACGCAAATACGGGTGGGCCAGCCGCGGTGGGGACGGACGGGGGAAAGAGCGCCAGCCCAACCACCTTCGTTTGGAATTGGGACGGATCGGCCACGCTCCCGAGGAAGCACCAAGGATGTGAATGTGACCCCAACTGTCCAGGCTGTCCGCGAGAAACCGGAGAACTCCAGGGCCCTGGACGCAAAAGGTGCACGTGGGGCCACGCGGAGGTAGGCCTGCAATAGCTAGGGAATCTTTTCCTCCCAGAGCGTCTGTTCGCGGGGGTGTAAGCGTGAAAGGTGCGGAGGGTGGGTCGGGGGCCATGCGGTCACGGGCGTGTCGCCTTTTCGCAGCTCTCTCTCTCTCTCTCGGTTTTATTTTCCCGGATTAAATTTTGGAGTCCGCTATCCGCTGGGTTTCATGCCCGCGGCTGAGGAGTTTGGAGTCCGCCAGCCCAGCCGAGCCGATAGCGAGTCTTCCCTGGCTCTAGGGGCGGCTAGAGCTGCTGGGGTTAGCCGGCTCTTCTGTCCGGTGACGTAGTACATAGTACTATGGCGTATATATATAGTACTCCATACTGGCACTAGTTTGGTTTGGGTAATATCTACTCCAGCTTGTATTTGACTTTTTGATCGGAGTAGTGAGTACATTTTTTACATGTTGCACCGTAGATACATGGTTTACCAAAGCTTACAAGTTGTAACAATCATCGTACTACTTCAAAGATATGTTTCGAAACAAGGCACATCGTTGGGTGCCCGAGCAGTGGGCCCTGATCTTTAAGTAATGAAACAATCATCGTACTAGTACTTCAAAGATATGTTTCGGTGTTCCCCGCTCACGAAAAGTCTTGGGAAAAACTAAGCACGGGAAGGACTTTTTCTTGTTGGACGTAGTACGTCGTCAATCCCTGGACTGGAGTACGCGTTATTATGCAATGGCCTCCGGCCTCCAGGAGGACCGTTAACCAAACGCGGACTAGGTATGGAAGCCAAGTACGTAATGATAATGCAATTAGCTAGTGCCACGCTGGTCCACGGAAAGTACGGCTAGAGCTTTTTTTGCTAGTGCTTGTTTTTAACGGAGACACGTAATCAAATCCAAGTACTAGTGATAATGCAACTAGATTAGGTCTAACCCTCTCCTCCGTGATACTATATACAAGCACCAACCACGATGGCTGATCCATCCATCTATCTGAAAACTAAAAACACGAGGGAAGACTAGACTAGCTCAGCTGTATAGCCGCAGCCTAGGACATACTACTTTTTGACTCGAAATAATTCAAGTGCAACTTCGTTCGGAAATGCATGACCCCTTGCAACATCTTTTACATCGGACGCAAGATATCTGTGAGTTTTGTTGAATAATAATAATTTTTATTCCCTCTCCGAATCGGATGTCATAGATTCACACTTACCTAGCTATTTATTATTTCGTATTTAAATACATGTGTATCTGAACAAATCCGTGATAATAATTCATGACAGAGGAAGAACGCCAGGCTTGCAAGTTGCAACTAGCGTGCTATGCCAGTACTACTTCCGAGTTGCATGATCTCAACGATCTGGGAGATTTATTTGGTGTTGCATATGTTGATATTATTTTCTATATACTTGGCCAAAGTTTACACGGTTTGATTTTACCTAAAATCAAGGCTAACTGCATTTTGGCATAGAGCGAGGGAGTATCTTACTTACCTCTGATTTGATTTAGGAGACACACGGCAGTGCGCCCTAAGCTTTCAAACCATTTCAAATGTGCCTGCGCAAAGTCTTGTAGAGTAAGCATGGGCCAAAGACGGACTTTGTTTGGCACGTCAACTTGTGTAGGCGTTATTATGCAGCGACCTCTGGGGACGGATAACCAAACATGGACTAGGTATGGCAGCTACCATGCCATAACACAGTTTCTTATTTTCCGTCCATATTTTTCTTTGCCACGAGTCATTGTCGCCCTTTTTGCCTGGACGAAGTATGGACTAGAAGCTAGCAGACAACTTTTCCTTGTGACTTGTTAAAGGGGACATGAAACCAAATCCAAGTATCAATGCAATTAATTAGATTTAACTATCTCCTCCGTGGTAGCACCAACCATAGTGAAAGTTACATCCCAAAAGAGGAACCACATGGAAGACTAGACTAAATCAACTGTGTTAGCCGCAGCCCATGACACAATCCTTGACTCGTAACAGAGAAAAGTGTTTTCTCCGTCTGAGAAATAAGTAAATTGAACAAACACATACATAGTGAAAATAAAACCCTGGCTTTAGGGCTTTGTAATGAAAACACCGGCAACTGAGACCAAATGTACTCCTAATCTATGCTAATATTCAAAGATTTTGTTTACAAACGCATATAGTCATGCTTTTCTTACAACAACCGTGACAAGCATGTGTTTATGCAGTTTCTCCAAAAAAAGGATATAGAAAATAGATAGCACTAAAATTATATAACACTTTTCTTTGCGAAACAATGGCTTTATATATTAACTAGCTCGATTAAAATCACTCGCGAGAGTGTCAGCAAGAAAGACCGGGTTACAGTTGATCCAGAAGCATCTCCTCCTATCACTACTAACTTTTTTTTTTTTTGAGAATCTATCACTACTAACTTGTTTAGCACATAAATGAGCAACAATGTTTGCGTCACGTCCAATGCTAAATCTAGAAAAGGTCCTCCTAATCTCTCTAATATCTTGACCGATTGCCCTTAGTTCTAACCTATTATCATCGTCAAGGTTATAAAAATTGATGGCCAACGGAGAGTCACTCTCAATGATAATTTGTGCATATCATATCTCCTCTGCTAAACTCGCTCCTTCGTGGATCGCTATCGCCTCATTTGTTAATGCACTCGCAACATGTTTAAACCATAAGATTTGATTTATGATCATTGTCCCAAACTAATCAAGTACCACCATTCCCATACTTCGTGACATAGAGTCCTTGTGGGAACTAGCATTAGTATGTATTTCGATCATCCCTTCATCAGGTGGTTTCTACCAATCCTTCTTCTCCGGTGCCCTTCGTAGCTTCTCTCGACCTGACTGAGCAAAGTCAAGGCTGGTCCGCCTCACCGAACCGAATCGGTCACACTGCGGCCCCTTCCTTAAAGTTCACAATATGCATATAATTTCAAAGGCATGAAGTATATGTACACTAATGAAGTAGCAACTTTTATTTTTTTTAGGACTAGGCATGTTTAGGATTGACATAGGAAGATGATTATTCCAACTGGTGGCTACTCGGCCACGAAAGGGAAGTAACACGACCAATCATCGCCACATGAGTTTCCGCATCTAATACGCAAGTTTTAGGCCACCATGTCTGGCCACTAAGTCCCCAACAAAGTTCGGCTACCAAAATAACATATCACGTGCACAGAGATCAAATAAAGGGTGGCAACACCTTCTTTACATACAGCTGCTCCATCACCTTCTTCGTAACCGTCAATTTTTGCTGTTGGCATCACGAAAGCCGCCAATGTCGTTGATGCTTGGAAGCTTGGGAAACCTTCACATCGCGGGATTTATCATGTACCGAGAGTTGGCTGACTTGCTGGCCATCAACTTCAACTTCTTCAACCAGTCCTTCATTTGGCCAGTGCAATGTGTGGCGGGGTCGCTCTCGTCAATCTCGGGGTTGAAGAACCCAGATTGCAAGAACGACGTATCCTCGTAGCTCTCGTTGAAATAGGCCGCCGAACACAACGAGGTGGTCCTTGAAGGGCTAGCGGTTGTGCTCCCTTGGGTTCCTCCGTTACCCGCGACACTACAGCCGCCTCAGCTTTCGCGTTGGGATGCGACGAAATCCGCCGCCGCTGCAACCAACCTCTTGGTGACATCGCTTACTTGACGGCGGCCCTTGCAGAAAGAAGTAACGATCATTCCACTAGGCCAAATCCGTCACCCAAGTATCATCCGCCATCCCCTCCGTTGTACCTTTTACTTTCTCCTTGTGTGGCTTTTTGATGACAGGGGTAGGGTTTTTAGTTGTTTTGCTGCCTAGGTGGAGTGGCCATTGGATCATATGTAGATCTCCTCCAACCGATCTGCAACCGAGAGCTCTCGTGTAATCGCTTAGGTCAGGGGTGACATCGTGTAGCCAGCTCCCGCTTAGCCTTCGCACCGGCCGTCGCGACGCGATCGCCGGGACCAGCTGAAGAGGTTAGGCATCGTCTGATGCGTCCATGGCAACCACTTGCATCGGAAGAAGGTAGATGCCCCATCTCCAAGCACCGAGGTTGTTGCTGCCTCGAAAAGCTGTTTCGCAAGCTTAGGTACCCGGATGTCTAAATCATGCCACGGCTTATCCACGTCCACTCGCTTCAACCATAACCACCTGGCTCTCGGCGCGACGTTCAAAAGGTGCAGATCGGGGATGGCAAGTCCACCAAGCTCTTTGGGCATACACACCGTGTCCCATGCCACCAAACAGTGCCCGCCATTGACATCCTTTCTCCCCTTCGAGAGGAAACCATGAATGATCTTCTCGATGGCGATGATCTCTCCGAGCGATTTTAAGGCGCCGTTGTATATGCTCTTACAAATATTTTGTTGAATGCTTGGATGTTGAATACTACCGTTGTTGCAACTAGGCCGGGTGTGGCAATCATTCTGATAAAATTTTCTAGGTTACCATGTTTTACTTGTTTGGTAACCATATATTTTTCATGGTTTCGTTGCTACTACTACTACTACTTTCCTCCATCAAACTGTACGTAAATAAGGAAAGTGAGCAACCACCGCAAAGTAAATTATAAGCGTTGATGGTCGACCTTGAATTTCCCCGTGGTGTAAGAGCAAGTCCAGCAGGAGCCCAACAGCGTCCCCGATACCACATATTGGGGAGAGAGAATGAAAAAACGCCCTCCAGGAGGACCCCTACAGCCTCCCCGATGTTTCCGCCTCACCCAGCCCTCCACATCCCTACGAATCGGGGCAGCGGGCGTCCCAATCCATGGATTGCTTTCATGTTGAAGACTCCTCCACGCCACCGCCACGAGTTCAACACTGTGTTCATCGAGTCCTCTTTTTTCCAAATCAAGATCGAAATCGGGCAGCCATGGCGGGCGGCGCATGGCAGCGACGGCCTTGATGCGGGGAGGCACCTCGTGGCCGGGAAAGGAGTGGCACCTCGTGTCGGCGAGGAGGGAGGGCAACTCACGGGGCGGAGCCATGGCGCTATGTCGGCTAGGAGAAGAGGGAGGGGCATCTGCTTGTATGAGGCGAGCTTGGCGAGCCGCCTAGGGATCTCGGCGTCAAGCCGTGTGGGGCAAGCTTAGGCGTCGCGCGGTGGAGCTCGCGTGCGTTGCTTGGCCTCGCTGCACAGCGGCTGGCAGATGCAGGATGCATGCGACTGAGATTTCCATGTGCTACTTTCTCTGTGTGTTTGCTAGCCGATGAGCAAATTGTTTCCTGTTTTTGACTGATGTCAATTGTTGTTTAAATTCTGTCAAATATGTCAATTGCCCCATGCCAATTGCTATAAACTTCTGTCAATTTTAAGTCAAGTGTATATTGGTATGATGATCTTACAATATTGTTGATTCTTGTTTGTTGTTGCAATTTTGCTAGCTGAAAAACTATCCACAAATGTGATGTATATACGAGAAAAATTTTGCAGTGTTTTTGGACATCGCTGTATTTTTAATACCTGACGCGATTCGCTTCCGTAGTGTATGAACTAGTGAGACATGTAATGTGCTGTATGAGACATGCTCTAGAGACAAGTTGCTCGGATGTATTGAAAGATATTTTATAAACTATTTAGAAAATTGCGTTCATCATATATTATTTAAATTACAAAATAGATGGACTATGGTACCGGGCCATACAGAATAGATGGAGATAGTCATTTGAAATATCACGGTTATAAAAATAATCATTTATAAAGTTAGTTATGAAATATTGATAAAATATATGTAAATGTGATATAGAGAGTATATAGGAGCTCTTTGAAATAGCAAATTATAGATGTATCTTTTGGAAGCTATAGAAATATAGGGGATAATTTTGGGGGAGCTTTGCTTCCTGCTATAGAGAAATATAGGGGGATAATTTTAGGGGAGCTGCTGGACTTGCTCTAAGCAAATGGATGGACATGTCCAACCGACCGTGGCTGCTTGTTTAGCAGGCTAGGTCAACCACCAGACGTATAAAAACGTAGCATCAGGGCGGTCTTTTTCCCGTGTGGGTGTGGCGTAGCGCAACCCCCGTTGTGACTGTGTTTAGTCAAGTCCACGGCCCAAGATGTTCTCATCGACTTGGAACGGCGGGCAAGGCTAGACGCGCGACCATTAATCCGAGCTAGCTAGGGTATGGTCCGGCTCGACCTAGTCGCGCGCTCATACGGAGTACTACACTTGGCATCGACTCCACCAGTCGTCTACTAGTCCCGTGCGTACATACTGTACAGTACGTACGTGTAGCGTGTTCCATGGAACCGGTCCGATTTTTTTGCCTGCCTTTTCACGCTGGGTTCGACCTGCCTGCCCGCTCCCGCACGACGGACGAGATCCGCGTGATCGCACCGACAGGTCGGAGACGAAGAAGAGTCCTCGTCGTGCACGCACGCACGCACGTATACGTACGTGCCGGGACGGTGTCGACGTCGTCCACGCAAGCAAGCGATAATTCCGTGTCGCCGCTGCCGGCCGGCTGCTAGAGTGCTAGAGACCCTGTCGCGTTTCCGGCAACTTGGACGTGTCTCTCTCTGTGCGTAGCTCGATCGCACCATTCGTTTGCCGTGACGGAGTGTGTGGCGAGGCGCACACGGCACCGCCGTGGAAATGGAAAAGTTCCTCGGCTGAATTGCCTGGATTCAGTGGCGCGCGAGCCGACGCGTCGTAACTTGGGACCTGTACGATTCAAACGGCACAGGTGGGGGCCGGGGAGTACTACAGGTGGGGGCCAAAGGGCATGGCGTGGCGTGCACCTCGGGTCGGATCCAGATCCGGCGCGAGGTTTAGGTATCCATACTTGTCGCTGCAGCGGCTCGCTCAGGCACGGGCCACGCACTTGCAGAGCCGAGGTTAGCCGAGACGGTATGGCCTTCGACCCCGTGTCGGCCCACGCCAGCCGCATCCGTGAGTCACCGCCTCGGGAGCGAGACGTGGCCGCTGCCGTGTGGGCCCGGCTCCTAGTACGCCGCGCCGGGCATCCAAGCGTGGGACCCGCCAGCCGCGGCGGTGCCGCGCGCCGTACTAAATTCCGGCCGGGGTTTCCCTTGTCGTCAAGGAGACGCGAATGACGCCTTGGCCCTCACGACGCCCTTGCCAGACGTCCACGTTGCGAGGGCGGTTCCGTCATATTCTCCGCATGACGACGAGACGAGACGAGACGAGACGAGGGATCGCTCTTCTGGGCCGGCACGGTGGGCGGGCAGGCAGGTCGATCTCCCCTTCCCCCTTCTCTCTCTCCACTCCAACTCCACGGTCGCTGCGCCTGCCCGGCCGTGCAGCTGTTGAGCTATTCCGCAACATGGCGCTGTCGGGGCCGTAGTAGTTTATGCGTGCTCCAGTTTAGTTTATTCGCCTCTGCACGCACCCACGACGTGACGTGGCTCCGCACTAAACTAGCGCTAGAGGAGTAATGGCGATTAGTACGGCTAAGCTAGTCGGTGATCGGTGCTTGAGTAGAGGAGGTCCACGTGAGCCGGGCGCACCAAGGGAGGTGAACCTCGGTGGTGGTGCCGCACCGCATTAAATAAATTAAACATGGAAGCACGGGCCGGTCGTCCTCGTCCTGCGGAGGAGACAGACAGCAGGGGGCAGTCTCGTCATTTCAGATTGTGCGGCTGCCCGTGGGGGACCGAGGCGGGCCACATGGATGGAATCGTGTCATCGCGGGCCGCCGCGCCTGCCTCGTGGTGCACGTCCGGACTTAACTCGTACTCTACATAATGCACGTGGGTCCTTTTGAGCGCTGGCCCGCGTGTCAGTAGGGAAATAGAGATGGGTACGGTGATGGGTTGGGTTGGCGGGTGGCGGAGGAGGAGGATAGAGCGGGCGTCGTGCTCGGGTATCCACGTCAGTCCCTGTGGACGGGACTAGAGGAGATGGGATCTTTCGCTCTGTTTTGTTGTTTTTTCTCTCGCGCGCGCGAATTGGCGTGGTAGGTCCGCCGCCTCCTCCGTCGACAGACAAAGTTTCCATGTTCGGACCGGAGTAGTTTCATCGTCCATCCATCGAATAAAGCAAAGCATATTTTTCCCGCGGAAATGATAAAGCAAAGTGTTCCTGCCGAGTAGTACATGCAACTTGTTTTGTCCCTGGAGTATAGACGGGGTCCAGGCTACTTGCTTGCGTTATTCATCCTATTGATCCGTCGAAACTTTTCAGCTTTTCTACTAGTTTTCCTGCCGAGTAGTGATAGTAGGAGCATCTCCACTCGTATATTCAGGACGCCGATCTGAAGACCGAATTTCAGGCTGGACGTTGAAAATTGGTCCAGTCGCATATCGAAGACCTGTTTTTGTCGTGGATTTCGGCGTGTTTTGGTCCCTGCCGGTGACCAGAATCTGGATGCGGCAGCAGGGGCCTTGACGAAGCAAATTCGGAGAATGGACCTACCTGGTCATCATATATTCGCCTTATTCATCCAAAGTTCGCCCAAAGTTTGCCCGTATTTGTCCAAAGTTCACCCATATAGACCATATTCGTCCAAACTTCGTTCACGTAGACTATATTCGCCCAAAGTTCGCTCAAAATTCGGGCATATTCGCCCAAAGTTCGTCCGTATCGCCCATATTCGTCCAAATTTCGCCCAAAGTTGTCCATATAGACCAGATTCGCCCAAAATTGGTCTGTATCGACCATATTCGCCCAAATTTCATATAGACCATATTCGCACAAAGTTCGCCCAAAATTCGGACATATTTACTCAAAGTTTGTCTGTATCGCCCATATTCGCCCATAGTTCGTCCATATCGCCCATATTTGCCAAAGTTCGTCTGTATCGACCATATTCGCCTAAAGTTCCCCAAAACCGCTTATATTCATCCAAAGTTCGTCCAAAGTTTGCCACAATTTATTAAATTTTAGCCAAACACGGGAACTCGTCTAGGTACGCGAGTGGGAAACTAGGCGTACCCAGGCCGAAATCAAGCTCCGTCCGACCAAAAAAAGCCTGGATTTCGGCTGGTGCGGGATTTCCAGCTCGCGTACCTGTGCCGAGAAATCCGGATCTTTCCGGCGGACGGCGTAAGTTTTCGGCTGGATACGCCATGATTTCCATGCGTACCAGGAGTACCTAAGCGAACATAAAGCGGAGATATTTGAATCTTTATCGTTCGGCTCGTACAAGGTGTTCGAATCGCCCACAAGATCGTGACAATTTTTATTACATAACGAAACTACTCTCGATCGCCGATAGGATGGGCTCTCGGCGTGGCGGCCTTGGCGTTGTCGTCCGTCTCGCCGTGGCGGCCGGATCGGAGGAAGTCGAGCGAGCTCGGCATGGGGGCATTCAGCGGAACACGTTCGGCCTGAAGGGGAAGTTGTGATCATGCCCTGCAGGATGGCCTGACATTGCGCCATGTACCAGGCCTTGACCGGCGAGCTCATCTTCGACGTGTCCTCGCCGCCCATGAGGAACTTAAGGTCCGTGGTGCGCTTCTTGGCGGTGTAGTTGGCCTTCTTCTCGGTGAGGTTGACTTTCTTCTCGGCGAGGTTGGCCTTGATGAGGGCCACCTTTTCCCTTGTGTCTCGATCGGCTTCTTCCGGGCGCTTCGCTCTTCTCCCTCTTCTTGGCTGTGACCCCTCGTGTCGTGATGCATTTCTTGCTCGGCGGGAGGTCAAGCGACCTTGAGCATCTTCGCCTTTTACGGCGAGCTCGGGTCTTCCTTTGGCGGCAATGGCCGGGCACAGGGTTGTAGACGCCATCCTTGCTCTTGGAGAGACTCAAGCGAGTGTCCCGCCACTTCTCGCAATGCTCGATTTGAAGGGAATATGCCCTGAGAGGCAATAATAAATTGTTTATTATGTGTATTCCAAGTATATGATAGATGTTTATTTTGCATGCTATAATTGTATTAATACGGAAACGTTAATGCATGTGTGTTTAATAAACAAACAGAAAGTTCCTAGTTAAGCCTCTCTCATAAACTAGCTCGTTGATTAACAAGATGATCAAGGTTTCCTGATCATGGACATTGGATGTTGTTAATAACGGGATCACAACATTAGTGTAATGATGTGATGAACATTCATCCGAAGTATAGCATTATGATCAAAGTCATTGAGTTTATATTGCTATAACAACTTACGAAGTGATCCTAATCCTTAGACCATGAGATCATGTCAATCACTAACACGGAAGAGTTTCTTGATAACATCAAGCGTCACCGTAACAGGTGATTATAAAGATGGATTCAGAACTAATAAAGTGTTATGTTGAGGCTCATGGATCGAGAGTGGAATTTGTTCATCCGATGGATATATATACTGGGCCCTCTCGGTGATATCACATTGATTAGCTTGCAAGCAAGTGATTTGATCACTAGAATGTTATATCACGAGCGAGAAAGAGTGCATGTCGATGAGATCAAACTAGGTATGGAGATCGATGATCGAATCTCGTACATGTAATATATCGTGAGACAAAGGGATTAAGATACTAGCGTAAAAGGTTAAAGCGATCACAAGAAAGTCATCGTTGAATGTGTGGGAGTCGTTATGGGTCTCAGATCCGCTTCGATTATTGATCCGAGAGGGTCTCGATCATGTCCGCATTATTCACGAACCATAGGGTGACACTTAAGAGACACCGACATCCAATTGGAGCAAAAGTTTCATGCGAAAGAATAAACAAGCGGAATTTATTTCACTAGAATCGAAAGCAGGTTTTCGGGTGAAATTGCATAAAGTGGTTATGCATGTGAAATAGAATTCTAGCAAGGGTTATTGTGAATGTTTGTCATTAAAGTAATTGACAAAATTCTGAATAAAATAAAAGAGTTTTATTTAATGAGAGATTGCATTAAATTTGGTGGAAATTTAATGGGATTTTGAGTGGACTTTTGAGTGGAGGAATTTGGAGGAGTTTTGTGAGTGGAGTGTCCACCCACATGAAGAGGGCAGGGGCAGCCCCCATGCCACCACCTTGGGGTTCCCCTCCTCCTATAAAAGGCCCTCCTCTCACTTCTCTCACACCTCCTCGTGAAGGATCTCTCTCCCTCTAGAATTTATCCCCATGGTCTCGGACTAGCGAGATACATGTTCCAGTGGCTATTCGGCAAGAAAGAGTTGTGCTTCCTGCATCGCTGGGCGAGGAGGCGGAGGTTGCTCGGTGCCTCGAGCGTGTGTCGAGCACGGATCTTGCTGATTTGCGGCTAGGACTTCCTCTCGATCTTGAGATCGGCAAGAGATCGTCTACATCAACCACGAGTTTGGACTCGTTAAGCTTTGTCGGTCTTCAAGGGTATGTTCTCTCTGATTTACATCCATGGTTGTTTGTATCTAGTATAAATAGATCTTGGTATATAGTTCACATCGTAGGAAAATTTTTGTTTTCTATGCGAACCCTTGATGGTATCGAGCGGATCTATGCGTAGATACTTTACAGGTAGTACACATATGAGTATGTGGGCGATGATGATCATGTTGTTGCTCCTTTCTTGTGATTTTGGATATTGGTGGCATAGTGGGATGAAGCGGCCCGGACAAACTTTACATGTCCTCGCACATGAGACATGTTCCACGCTTGACATGCAACTAGTTTGCATAAGTGGCTAGCGGGTGTCTGTCTCTCCTACTATAGTCAATATCTATTTTTCAAGCGAGTTGTCAACAATTTGATTATCCTCGTGTGGTTCATGTTAAGTAAGAACGGTTCTATCTCGAAAGCCCTAAGCCACGTAAAACTTGCAATGGATAAATTAGAGGCGTCTAGTTTAGATTGTTGTTGGGCTAGTGTTATGATATGGTAGTGTTGTAAGTAGAAGTATGAGATGATACTCTTACAACACACATAGCGTGTAAAATCCATAGACTGTGGATTTACACATATAGGTATGATAGTGATCATACCACGATGCACATGATAGAGATCATCTGCGGGAACCATATAATTTCACTAATAAACATATGATGTTTGATTACATCTTATATTGCTTGTTTAGCGCTTTGTTAAGCATAATAAGATGATCCCTCATTTAAATATCAAGATAAGAATGTGTTCTTCCTTTAGTATGCACCGATTATGTTTTCGTCGCTCCAAGACATCACGTGATGATCGGGTGTTCTTGGATCCACGACCATACTTCGGGTGTAAAACAGTTACACATAAATACTAAGGTTCTAACTTGGCGAGCCTAGCATTCTACAGACATGGCCTCGGAACACAGACGAAAGGTTAAGCATGAGTCATATAGTTGATATGATGCCCATTTGATGCTCGCCTTTGAAGCTATACCGACTCACGTGATGATCGGACTTGGTGTAGTGGATTTGGTTCATGTAATCACCAAAAGGACACGAGGATGTAAGCTTTTGAGTGGGAGTTCATTAAGTAATATAGATTAGTTGAACTCAATCTATCATACACTTAGTCTAAACTTTACAAATTCATTGTAGATGGCACCACACCTTTTAATTTCAATGCGTTCATGGAGAAAGAGAAACTAGCGAGCGGTAGCAACTTTCTTGAATGGGCCATGAATTTGAGGATTCTCCTCTCTTTGCACAAAAGCAATATGTGCTAGAAGCGCGTTAGGCCCCCTTTGATGATGCCCTGACGAGGAGAAGAATGTCTATCGACTCGTCGGGAGGACCACAACTTAGTTCATTGCGGCATATTGTATGGGCTAGAGGAACTTGAAAGCGTTTGAAAACGGCAATGCATTTGATACAATGGGTGAGTTGAAAATGATTTTCGACACACATCTTTGTAAGAGCTACAATGCTTGAGAAAAGTTCTTTAGTCATGATGGAAGAGCAGCTCCGTTAGTGAGCATGTACTCAAGATGTCGGATTCGGATAAGCTTGTGTCCTTGGAAATAACGATTCCCATTGACTTAGGCATCCATCGTGTTCTGGTCTACGCCACCTAGCTATAAGAGCTTCGTGATGAACTATAATATGCAAGGCATGAAGAAGTCTCTCCCGAGCTTTTGTCAATGCTTAAAACTGCAGTGGAGATCAAAAGGAACATCAAGTGTTGATGATCAATAGGAACACTGGTTTCAAGAAAGACAAGAAGGAAAGCGGAAGGAAGTAAGGCGGCAAACTTTGTTGCGCTGAAAATAAACCCGAGTTGGACCTAAGTCGATACCGAGTGCTACTATTGTAATGGGACTAGCCATCGGGCATAAGCGCCCCAAGTATCTGGCGACAAGAAGGCCGGCAAAGGCAAACAAAGGTATATATGATATACATGTTATTGATGTGTACTTGACTAGTGCTCGCATGATAGCACAGGTATTTGATACGGTTCGGTTGCTAATATTTGTAACTCGAATCGGGGTTCGAACAAGCGACCGCTAGCAAGGGTGAGGTCAAGATGCGTGTGCAATGGATCAAACGTTGATGTGATCGTCGCTGCCTCTCCACTTACCATCGGGATTAGTCATAAACTTAAATAAATGTTATGGTGCACCTGCCGAGCATGAACATTATGTCTGGATCATGTTTGATGCAAAGTGGTTATTCATTTAAGTCGAGAACAATGGTTGTTCCATTTATATGAATGAAATCTTTTATGGTCATGCAGATGATGAATGGTTTATTTCTGTTAGATCTCAATGATAATGTTACACATATTCATAATGTTGATGCTAAAAGGATTAAACTTAATGATGATATATCCGCATATATGTACTTTGCCGTCTAGGTCATATTGGCATTAAGCATGAAGAAGCTCCATTTGGATGGACTTTTGGAATCACTTGATTATGAATCATTTGATACATGTGAGCCATGCCTTATGGGCAAGATGACTAGAACGCCGTTTTCGGTTCAATGGAGCAGGCGGATTTATTGGAAATCATACATTCGATGTATGTGGTCCAATGAGTGTGTCGCGAGGTGGATATCGTTATTTTGTTACTTTCACGGATGATTTGAGTAGATATGGTTATATCCACTTGATGAAACACAAGTCCGAAACCTTTGAAAAGTTCAAGGAATTTTGAATGAAGTGGAAAATCATCGTAATAGAAAGATCAAATTTCTACGATGCGGCCAGTGGAGGTGAGTATCTAAATTCTGAGTTTAGCACTCACATGAAAGAGTGTGGAATTGTTTCACAACTCACACCGGAACACCACAATGAAATGGTGTGTCGGACGTCGTGTCGTACTTTATTAGATATGGTTCGATCTATGATGTCTCAGCGGACTTCGTTGTCATTTTGGGGTTATGCACTAGAAACTGCTGCATTCACTTTAAATCGGGAACCATCTAAATCCGTTGAAAAGACACCGTATGAATTGTGGTTTGGAAACAAACCTAAGCTGTCATTTCTTAAAGTTTGGGGTTGCGATGTTTATGTGAAGAAACTTCAACCGAATAAACTCGAACCCAAAGCGGAAAAATGCGTCTTCATAGGATACCCTAAAGAAACTATTGGGTATTCCTTCTATCACAGATCCGAGGGCAAGGTTTTTGTTGCCAATGGATCCTTTCTAGAAAGAGTTTCTCGCGAAAGGTGTGAGTAGTCGGAAGGTAGAACTCGAAGAGGTTGTGGAACCTTCTCTTCAAAGTATGGCGAGTGCGTAGCGGAAGTTGTTCCGGAGTTGGCTCCACATTGAAGAGGAACTAATGATAATGATCATGAAACTCCAAAGAGAGTACTACCGAACCTCGCAGGTCAAGCAGACGCGTGCGGCTCCGAGCTGTCACGAAATCTGTCATAAATTTCATGGTTGATGAAAATAATGACCTGCGACGTATGAAGAAGCGATGATGAGCCCGGATTCCAACAAATGGTTAGAAGCCATGAAATCCGAGATGGAATCCATGTATGAAAATCAAGTTTGGAACTTGGTGGAATTACCTCACGACGAAGGCCGTGGAGAACAAATGGATTTTCAAAAGGAAAACTGTCTTGATGGTAATGTGACCATCTATAAAGCTCGACTTGTCGCAAAGGGGTTTCGACAAATTCAAGGAGTTGACTACGAGACTTTCTCTCCGTAGCGATGCTAAAGTCGATTAGGATTATGTTAGCAATTCTGCATATTTCGATTATGAAATATGGCGGATGGATGTCAAAACCGCGTTTCTCAATGGTAATATTGAAGAAGAGTTGTATATGATACAACCAAAGGGTTTTGTCGATCCTAAGGATGCTAACAAGGTGTGCAAGCTTGATCCATCTATGGATTGAAGCAAGCATCACGAAGTTGGAATCTCCGCTTTGATGAGGTGATCAAAGAGTTTGGATTTGTCCAAACTTATGGAGAAGCTTGTATTTACAAGAAAGTGAGTGGGAGCAATGTGGCATTTACGATATTATATGTGGATGACATATTATTGATCGGAAATGATATAGAACTTTTAAACAGTGTTAAAAGTTATCTAAACGACAAATTTTCAATGAAGGACCTAGGTGAGCGTCATACATATTAGGCATAAAGATCTATAGAGATAGATCTAGGCGCCTAATAGGGCTATCGCAAAGTACATACCTTGATAAGATTTTAAAGAAGTTTAAAATGGACGGAAGTAAGAAGGGTTCTTACCTATGTTGCAAGGCAAGACATTGAGTAAGACTCAAAGTCCCGCTTGGCGGAAGAAAGAGATAATGGACAAAGTCCCTATGCTTCACCATAGGCTCTATAATGTCGCCATGCTATGTACAAGACGGATGTGGCACGCTATTAGTTTGACTAGTAGGTACCAATCGGATCGAGTTGAACCTTTGGATAGCGGTCAAGAATATCCTTAAGTACTTACGAAGAACTAAGGATATGTTTCTTGTATCTGAGGTGAAGAAGAGCTCGTCGCTAAGTGTTATGTCGACGCTAGCTTTGACACCGATCCGGATGACTCTAAGTCTCAATCCGAATCGTATTTCTCATGAATGGCGAGGCGATTAGTTGGAGGAGCTCCAAACAACCTGTGGTAGCGGGATCAACAACGGAGGCGAATATGTTCTTTGCTTGAGCGGCTCGAGCGATTTGGATGAAGGAGTTCATATCCAAACTAGGAGTTGTGGCAAGCGTTGGACCCAATGGTGATCTATTGTGACAACAATGGTGCCATTGCCAATGCCAAAGAGCCAAGGTCTCACAAGCATTCCAAGCATATTAAGCGCGGTTTCACTCCATCCATGAGCATGTCAAGGATGGAGATATAAGATTTGTAAAGTACATACGGATCTCAATGTAGCAGATCCGTTGACTAAAACTCTCCCTAGAGCAAAACATGATCAACACGGAACTCAATGGGTGTTAGATATATCACTATGTAACTAGATTATTGTCTCTAGTGCAAGTGGGAGGCGAAGGAATATGCCCCAGAGGCAATAATAAATTGTTTATTATGTGTATTCCAAGTATATGATAGATGTTTATTTTGCATGCTATAATTGTATTAATACGGAAGCGTTAATGCATGTGTGTTTAATAAACAAAGCGAAAGTTCCTAGTTAAGCCTCTCTCATAAACTAGCTCGTTGATTAACAAGATGATCAAGGTTTCACGATCATGGACATTGGATGTTGTTAATAACGGGATCACAACATTAGTGTAATGATGTGATGAACATTCATCCAAGTATAGCATTACGATCAAAGTCATTGAGTTTATATTGCTATAACAACTTACGAAGTGATCCTAATCCTTAGACCATGAGATCATGTCAATCACTAACACGGAAGAGTTTCTTGATAACATCAAGCGTCACACCGTAACGGGGTGATTATAAAGATGGATTCGAACTAATAAAGTGTTATGTTGAGGCTCATGGATCGAGTGGAATTTGTTCATCCGATGACGGATAGATATACTCTGGGCCTCTCGGTGATATCACATTGATTAGCTTGCAAGCAAGTGATTTGATCACTAGAATGTTATATCACGAGGAGCGAAAAGAGTGCATGTCGATACGAGATCAAACTAGGTATGGAGATACCGATGATCGAATCTCGGACATGTAATATATCGTGAGACAAAGGGATTAAGATACTAGCGTAAAGGTTAAGCGATCACAAGAAAGTCATCGTTGAATGTGTGGGAGTCGATATGGGTCTCGGATCCGCTTCGATTATTGATCGAGAGGGTCTCGATCATGTCCGCATTATTCACGAACGTAGGGTGACACACTTAAGAGACACCGACATCCAATTGGAGCAAAAGTTTCATGCCGAAAAGAATAAACAAGCGCGAATTTATTTCACTAGATCAAAGCAGGTTTTGGTGAAATTGCATAAAGTGGTTATGCATGTGAAATAGAATTCTAGCAAGGTTATTTGTGAATGTTTGTCATTAAAGTAATTGACAAAATTCTGAATAAAATAAAAGAGTTTTATTTAATGAGAGATTGCATTAAATTTGGTGGAAATTTAATGGGATTTTTGAGTGGACTTTTGAGTGGAGGGAATTTGGAGGAGTTTTGTGAGTGGAGTGTCCACCCACATGAAGAGGGAGGGCAGGGCAGCCCCATGCAGCCACCCTTGGGTTCCCCCTCCTCCTATAAAAGGCCCCTCCTCACTTCTCTCCACCTCCTCGTGAAGGATCTCTCTCCCCTCTAGAATTTATCCCCATGGTCTCGGACTAGCGAGATACATGTTCCAGTGGCTATTCGGCAAGAAAGAGTTGTGCTTCATTGCATCATTGGAGCGAGGAGGCGGAGGTTGCTCGGTGCCTCGAACGTGTGTGCGAGCACGGATGCGCTGCTGATTTGCGGCGCTAGGACTTCCTCTCGATCTTGAGATCGGCAAGAGATCGTCTACATCAACCACGAGTTTGGACTCGTTAAGCTTTGTCGGTCTTCAAGGGTATGTTCTCTCTGGATTTACATCCATGGTTGTTTGTATCTAGTATAAATAGATCTTGGTATATAGTTCACATCGTAGGAAAATTTTTGTTTTCTATGTTGCGAACCCTTCACGATTTGCTCAAAGACATGATGGAACTTAAACTCCATCTTCATGTCCTCTCGAAACAGAGCAAGTGCACGACGCAGCTGCAAAATGAAAGTGTGTCAAGTTTGTCAAAATGGAAGAGAGTGCACGACAAAGATAGTGTTCACGAGTACCTTGTTGTCCATGTTTTCCCCACTGGCTTGTGTGCGGTCGACCTCTTCCACGCAGCTGTGCCACTTGCTGCATGCACTCTGGATGATCGCCCAATGGTTGGTTATTGCCTTCTTCCCTCGCTCCATGTGGATCTTGCGATACTTTGGGTCGGACATGCTTCGCTCGTCGAATGCTGCCTTCACGCGCCGCCAATAATTGTCGGAATTTTGGTTCGCACCGGTGATCGGATCCATGCTCACTGTCTTCCAAGCTTCGAGGTGGCAGGTGTCCTCGGCCACGGTCCATTGAGCCCGGCGTCCGAAGTGCAGCTTCTTCTTCTTCTTTCCTTTCGCCTCGGTCTCGGCGTGCTTTGCGTCTCTCGGCTGCGTCTCACAGGCATCGATGTCGGCGAGGTCACGTGTCGGCCTTCGGTCCGCTCTTTCGTGAAGAAGGAGGGGTGGTTGAGGCGAGTCTTGCGATCAAGTCCTCCATGTATGCCTCGGGCGTCATATCCGGAAGTCGCCCGGCATTCCGCCGAACAAAGTTCTTGTCGGCCTCGGCCCGAAATCGATGTCCGCGACGCAGCCGGGGCATCGTCTGGCCGGAGAAGGTGGAGTAGGGAGGTTGATGTCACCGAAGGCGAAAGGAAGCCTTGGGCGAGGAAGATCACGTTGGGTTGAAGCCGTTGAACTCGGCGAGGAGTACCTCTGCCGAGCGGTCGCCCAGCTCTCCGGAAGCCACCGGAGATCGGCGAAATCCGGCGGGTGAGCCTTCGCCGCTTCCTGATGTGGTGGATGCAGCACGCCATCAACGCCAACGTCACCGTCGCTTTACTCTCGCCGCGTCCTTTCTTCTTCGCCGCCGCCTTCATCGCCTTCTCCTCCAGCTTGCATTGGCCGTCCTCTCCTTCATGTCCTTCCGCCACCGACGAGATCTGCTGGCACCTCCTTCTTATCGGTCGGCGGAGGACATGCCTCCGGTTTGGTCGGCGGCTCTCGCTTCTTCCCAACCGCCGAGGATCGATCTGGGTTGGACGAAGCTCTTAGGCGACATGTCGGGCGGGAGCTCGGCGGAGCGGCGGGAATGGGGAAAGGCGCGAGGAAGAAAGAGGCGGGAGCTGGCGAAGTGGGCGGAGTGGTGCCTTCTCTGCCGATAGAAGCTGTCATGGTTTTTTTGAGTCCGGTGTTCTCGGGGCGTCAGGATCACAGGTGCGGCTGGTAGGCGGACCAAAAATCTGTGCCGAATGACAGATACCTGCAAATGCAGCTGGACCGATTTTGACGAAACAGCGAGTGGAGATGATCTAACACAGCCTTGTTCTTTCGCCGACGACACCCAGCACCCCTGTTCAAGAAAAGAAAAAAGAAACACCACCAGCCAATAGCAAATCCCAACATAGCAAATCAGGATCTTTTACCGCGAGCTCATTTTTTACGTTTTCGCACGCAGGGTGCGGTGCTCCGGTTTCCCTTCCGGAATCCGACGCGAGGCGCGCAAGCCGATAGATGCCGCGGCGCACGCATGCAGGCGCTACAAGCATACAACGCCACGGCCGGCCCCGCACCGACGGCAGCCGGTGGCGCACGCGCGCGCGCCAGGACGAAAGCCGGCTCCATCCGCCATCTCCATGATGTACAGGCAGGCGCAGGCGCAGGCGCAGGCGAAAACGACTAGTCACCCTCTGCATACGAACAGAGAGGGCCAGTATCTTGAGACGATTCTACGTGCCGCTCACAGACCTTGCTGGCCAACTGTCTGTCCCAGCGCGGTAGCTAGGACATGCAGCTCGTATGCGAGAGCTGTCCTGTCTTCCGAAGCGCTGCGTGCCCACGTACGGGTGAGCCGGAATTACTACATTTCCGTGATCAAGTTCGTTCCAAGAATTAAAAAAAAAACGTAATTAAACAGACGCACCTGTAGTTCTTGACATTGCTTTTCGATCGGTTTCCAATCCACGTACGTATATATATCAAATTCAATTCAGGGACGTGGGGCCTGCCGCCTGATCGTGATCGATGATGCTCCCGCCCG
This sequence comes from Avena longiglumis, assembly GCA_030063025.1. Classification (NCBI taxonomy): domain Eukaryota; kingdom Viridiplantae; phylum Streptophyta; class Magnoliopsida; order Poales; family Poaceae; genus Avena; species Avena longiglumis. The sequence continues at coordinate 566,696,441 of CP125973.1, forward strand.
TCGCATCCACCAGCCAGCCACCGGTCATACAATATCACCACATTATTAGCTGCACGTTCGAATGGAGCCACGGTGTTGAAAACGAAACAGACAAAAGTTCCCGATACGCTCAAAATCAGGCATTTAAAACCGCTGTCTGTCCGCCTACAATGGCCGCCGGGCCCCGCCTCGATCGATCCAAAGCGAGCGTTCCCAGCCGCGCCGCGTCGACTCGATTAATTATGAGTTTCTTTAATTATTTGCCAGGCGCGATCACAAACTTTACTCGCCTCATCGGTGCTTTGGCTAATTTTTTTTAAATAATACATTTTTTTTATTGATTTTCACAAATAATACGTAAATTTTAGTTCTGTCGATTCGTCGTCCGTTCAACGGACGACAGAGCTCCTTCGTCGCTTGATCAGACGGCAATTTGGTCGTCCGTTGAGAGACGATTCCGTGTCTTGGCTGCTCGCGAACGAACAAGTCGATCGTCGGTTGAAGAGGCGACCGTTACATCGTCCGTTGAGGAGCGCAGCCGATCTCCATGCTAAGTAATCTTCGCTAAATAATCGTCCATTTCGGCAATCCTTCCCGCGATTTTTCCGCGGTACTCCGCCAATTTTTCCCGTTACTCGCAAAATTTTCCTTGATAATCCCCGCCTTTGTTCCCGCCACTACTTTCGCCACGACTTTTTTTCCGCCTATTCGGTTCGGTGCCTATATAAATCCCGAACCAGGATGTATCCTTTAACCAGTTCATCTCTTCTCCTCTTACTCTCTCATTTCCTCCTCTCTCTTGCTCTCGCATTCCTCATCCTCTCCACTATGACCGACGTCTCGGCCTGTAGATATGTCCATTGGGCTTTTCTTCATAGCCGAAGCTGTTGAGATAGGCGATAAACCAGCCCATTGGGATACGTTGGTATCGAACAATGATGCTCTCGTTATACTTGGTAAGTCACTTCATCGAAGAGGTGGAAGGCAAGACCCCAAATCGTCTGACGAGCTTCTCAGGATCAAGGCAAGGTGGGACAAGCTCACCTTCAAGAGTGAAGCTCGCATGATGGAGCAGGCTAATGCACCTTGGTTGTAACTATCTCGGTGAATTACGCTCCTAGTTACAAGCCTGGATGAGCGAAAATGGTTGAAATAGTACGGTGGGGCCCAAATACCACTCACAGGTAGACCTTTCGGCCGTCCCAACCATTTCCAAACATCGGGACAAGAACAGGCGTAATCGGCGAAGGGATCAACTACATACACAAATGAGTATGTATGCAAGCCACCATACAACAAGACATCGAGCCATTCCATCTAAAAAAGAAAGGAAATATAGCAGCCCATACGGCAAGATTCAAATGTCCTAGATAGATATAATAGTTTAGGATATCTCCTCATACATCAAACATCGAGTATCGGTGAGCGGCAAACAAGATCCAGTATGGGTAAGAAGCAAATCGGCATAAGATGCCCCATAAAACAAACACATCCATACAGATCTCACGGATCCCGTTCCGGAATCTCTACACCGAATGATCGTTGCCCACATCGCCTCCTCCACCCAAGATCCCTCTTGTGAGTGTACTGTCCATCCGAATCAAACAATTTATCGTGTGAGACCCTAGGGTACTCGGCAAGTCTTTATGCCTCTAAAGGGGACACAACACTGGGTGATTGCAATTGCAGAAAAGATAAACCCTAGCAATTCTATAGATACTACTAACCATCCGCCTAACCAAAGATGAGCGGATGTCGTGAATTAATGACACGATTATACGGTAATATCATCGATCCATCCTCCTCCCGCTTATCAACGAGGAAGCGGACGAACAACCCCATCCGTTGGTAGTTTTATTATCCATTCCATGAGTGTTGCACTATTTACTAGTCAGTTACTTAGTCAAATTAAAAGCGGTACTTTAGTTATGCTTGTCTATGATCGAGAAACTGTGCTCCAAGTCGTCCATAACCGCGGACACGACTTTCGAAAGTTTTACCTAGGGTGCACAAATAACAACACTCGATCAACCTCGGAAAAACCAAATCAAAACCAACGAGGCTTTCACGACAAAGCAATCACAAGATTCAGAAATATTTGGGCCACCCATTAAGTATACCATGCGAAGTTAGCTGACTTGAGACGGACTCAAGGTTTAATGGGCGGTAGAAAGCATGGGAACCGAAAGTGTGGTGGCTTGTCGATACCACAAAACGGGTCACGATCCTAAGCAGTCAGGTGCTCCTCGCACAATCGTAAATAAAGCGATAAAGCATGACATAAGTACAAGATAGTAAATAAAACCTCAAACTAGTTTGTGGCCCCAAGAAATAAGAATGAATCAAGCTCGGCTCGGGGTCCCATAAGCCTCCGGATGTGGATAGCGCGAATATTCAAGGAACAAGAATCAAGTACTCGGGGTCTCTGGGACACAAGTGAGCATGAAAAACCAAATAGCAGATATTGCTCACCGGTGCTGCTTTCATTAGTTATCCCATTACTACTCAGGTTAAGTTGTTTAGGTACCTCGTTATCCATCAGACACTCACATACCCTACACATGCTGTTCTACGACTCGCATGGCTCAAACAACTCCTGTAGTAATGGCTCATGGGATGGAGGAACAAGCTTTGGTGGGGTTTAAAAGTAAAGGCTATGCAATACTTGGGATTCAGTTTAATGCAATCGCAACTCAATGCTGCAAGAATAAGATAGAGGCAATAGGTACTGTATGTATGCAAGCATGTGGTAGTGCTTGCCTGGCAGCTTAGTTGAAGCGAGAGAAGGATCTGGGTAGTGCTCCTGGGTCTCTTGATATATCCCCTGCTCAGCGTCTATTCGAAGAAGAACCAAACAAACAAGGGCCAACATAAATACATTGCACAAGCATATGAATAAAATGCAACAAGCAAACCATCATGCCATGATGAATGATGCACAAGTTGCATGGCAATAAAGTAGCATGGCATGGGTGAGATGTGGAATACAAGATTAAAGCCTTTTATTGAGTTTTGGTCACATTTTAACCTCATATTAGTTGCTGTATACTTTATATTTATATGATGCATGCTGCAATTCAGAACATGGAATGCATAAACAGAAAGGTCTCGTCGAGATGATCATTTTAGACATATCATTTGTTAAATTTGGAGTTATAAAACAAAAGTTATTAATTAATTAAGGGGGAAGGGCATTTTCTTGTAATTTTAGCCAACTTGAAATTTAAAGGGTTCAAAATATATTTTGGATAGCATATTTGAAGTACTCACATTTTTCTGATTTGAAAACATATATTATTTGTATTATTTGGAAATAGAATTCAAAAGTTATTAAAAACAGATTTGAATTTGAATTTAAAACATTTTCTGGAAATTTAAATCAAACAGAAAACCAGAAAAAATACTTTAGTCACCCAGCCCAGTTACAGACCCAGTCGCTGATGGGTGGGCCAGTTGCTGACTGGGACAACACGCGCGCAGAAAGGTTTTTTCCCACCGCGGCTCTGCCTAGCCTGCGTGGATGACAAGCGGGCCGGCCCAGGCCACCTTGCTGGTGCACCATCTGCCACGTGGATCAGGCGAGGACCATGGGTTGAGGAGTACCAAAACCCAGAGCCTTTTGCAAAATTGCCCGCAATGTGACGTGGGACTAGAGGGCCGGGTTGAGAAACAAAAGGTGGGGGTTTTCTAGAAAGCGTCGCCATGATCTTGTGGATCTTCTCCGCGTCATGCGGCAGCGCATGAGCGGGATTCGATCCCGACGTGGCCTTGTGAGACGACACCATCTGGCTAGTGGGGTTGTTGTCCGAAGAGCGGTGGCGGCTATGTAGGGTTTGCGCGCTTGGCGAGCAGGGCGAACGCCTTCGGTGCCTGTGATCTGCTCGGCGATATGAACAGCGGCACTAGCGGCGGCAATGAGGACCATGTCGAGGCGAGAGGCTCACCGAGGCTGTGGCGATGTTGGATCGGCGGCGGCCGTGATCGTCGGCAAGGGCGGCGAAGCTAGGGTTCGTCGGCGGCGTCGGTCAGCGAGCTGGGGCTTCTCCTTTCTTTGGCGTGTCTGACGCGAAGGGCTCGCTCGGTCTTCCTCGACACCTGGACGCCGCGCCCGCCGCCTGGTACGGTGTCGTCGAGAGGAGGCCGACGAAAAGGTGGCAATCGGTGGTAGACGGTGGTGGAGAGGAAGGGGAGGAGAGGCAGGCTCTGGGGCGAATCTGGGGGAGGCAGCGGCGAGGGAGAGGGAGTAGATAAGGACGGGGGAGGAGAGGGGTGCCGTGGGGAGGTGGTGAAGGAAAAAGGTGGCTCGGGTGCCACCTTTTCCTCTCCTCTTCACGTGCTTTGGGGCTCGGCATGGGCGGCAGAGCGGTGGCCGGGTGGGGCTAGGGCGAGGCCGGAGAGAGCTCGGGTGGGCCTTGGTGGCGAGAGAGAGCTAGAGAAAGGGAGGGGTAGGCATGGAGCTAGGGTGGGAGCTAGCCTCGGGTAGGGTTTGGTTTAGGGTTGGGGTAGATAGGGTGTGGGACCGGGGAGGGGTAGTGGGGGCAGCAAGGGGGCTCGGCATGGAGAGGCCAAGGGGAGGGTAAGGTGAGAGAGGGTGGAGATGGGTAGGGTGTTACTAGGTTTAGAGCTTGGGTTAGGATTAGAGAGAGGCTAGGGTTTAGATTAGAGGATAGGTGAGAGGGGGGTGGCATGGTAGATAGGTTTAGGGTTTGAAAGAGGGGAAGCTAGGTTTAGGGTTTTAGCTAGGTTAGAGAGATGAGAGGGCTTAAGGATTTTAGATGCTTGCATGCATCAAGCAAGAACAAGTAAGATCAAACAAGGTTTAGACAAAAGAGAGGAAGGAAAGATAGGGTTTAAGCAAGATCAATAAGACCAAGCCCAAAGGAGGGAGAGAGAGAAGAGAGATGAGAGATGATCCACTCAAAATGACCAAATAAAAACAAAGGAGGACAAAAGATGGTGATGGTTGCATGGCCCATGCAAGTATTTAATGCCATGTGTTAATCTTGTGAAAACAAAATAAAATCACATGGCATGATTCCATGCATTTCCAAAAGTTGGAATAAAGACCAAGCAAAAGAATTTGGAGTTGGATCCACCCAACCCACATGAGCTAGAATAAAAATCCAAAGAAAAGAATTACAAGCTCATGGGTTATTGGAATGGTGGAAGTATAAGGTGGTGACAATAAAGGTGGTGGAATGGAATAAAAGATATGCCCCCAACTCAACTTGGGCATTTAAACAATATATCAAGAACCAAATACAATATCAAGAGGCAAATACAATTTACAATGCATATGAGAGAAGAACCAACACAAAAAGGTTTTATATGATGCTCAAATGCAAGGTGGCATGATGACATGAGCATGAAATAATGATGATGCAACAATTATGTCTAGAAAGTAGCCATTATATTACTAAACCAAGTAGCATTACAGTTGTTAGACAAATGAGATGCTACATTGGTCCTGGATAGAAGATAGCGAAGATGAGGATGATATCTTCATGCCGCCACCCGTTGGAAGCAAGGCAAGAGCTGAGTGGGACAAGAGACAGGAGAAGAAGAAAGAGCAGGTCAAGAAGAGTCAAGCTGACATGACGGAGTAGGTTGTGGCACGTAGTCCCTGGATAGAAGAGAGCGAAGATGAGGATGATATCTTCATGCCGCCACCCGTTGGAAGCAAGGCAAGAGCTGAGTGGGACAAGAGGCAGGAGAAGAAGAAAGCGCAGGCCAAGAAGAGCCAGGGTGACATGACGGGGCAGGTTGTAACGTAGGCCTGGATAGAAGAGCGAAGATGAGGATGATATCTTCATGCCGCCACCCGTTGGAAGCAAGGCGAGAGCTGAGTGGGACAAGAGGCAGGAGAAGAAGAAAGCGCAGGCCAAGAAGAGCAAGTGCGAGGGATCGTCCAAGGGAAAGGGCAAGGCATCATCGAAGGGAAAGGGAAAGGCATCATGCTAGGGATAGATAGGACTCTAATTTATGTACCGCAAGTTATGTTGAACTATGTTGCAAGTTATGTTGAGTAGTTTGTCGAATAAAATCATGAAACAATAGAATGATATCTCATACATAGATAGGTAAATGACTGATACATAAGTAGATATCACTGGTGTCGACGACGAGGTGGCGGAGGCCTCGGTGTACTCCATCCATATCTGTGGGTGGCATCACATCACGGCAGGTGCGATTGACCTTCACCTTGATCCTGTGTATTCTGTGGGGATAGGTGGTGGAGTACAGGCGTCTTGGCTAAACCAGTCTACACCGCCGTGTGTCTGGCGATGACGGCCGTCGATCTTGTCCCATGTAACGGAGTCTCCTGCTAGTGTACAAGAAATTAAATCTTGAACAATGGCATCGCACCTAATATTAGTAGGAAGGGACACGTTTACCATGAGGATGAGATTGTGGTCGATAAGCGAAGTCCATGTAGGGTATCACCGATGCTTCGCCATTGTTCAAAGTAATCTGGTTCTGCTGCAATCGGTAGTAAATTGCGATTCTGCCACGGGTCGTAAACTATGATTGCTGCCACCCGAGCCTCCACCTAGTTTGGAGGTGGTACTCTCGGCGCCTTTCTGTGAGAGTCGTGGACGAGGCTCGTGGCGGAGTGGTGGAGAAATATGCTCGTGCCATCCTGAGCCTCAAAGATGGTCTCGGATAAGGTGGCTGCTCCATGGATCGGCGTAGCGGCTGGTCCACCGAAAGTGACGCGGCGCGCTGCGTGGATCGACGTGGTAGCGCTCCTCCACCGAGTGACGCGCGGGGCGCGCGGTGTTGAGCGACGCTCGAGACGCTGGTGCACGTGATGGCGGCGTGATACGCCGCAGCTTCTCCTCGACCCGCAAAGGATCGAGCTCGCGACGGGCACAAGAGGAACGGTCGAAAGCGATCGTCTGCATCGAGCCACCTCGATCAGTAGCTCCCACGTCATATCGGCTGTATTTGTCTCATAGTTAGGTATGCACTACTTAGGCACTCATGTTGATTATGCTCTAAATAAAGTACTTACCGACCGTCACGGACTCCGGTGTTGAGCTAGGGTATATCTCATCGTCGTATGTGGAATGGGGCGAGCCGTGTCATCGACATGTACCTCTGTAAGTATCCGTGGAATAGCTCCATATCAAACGGGCCAGCGTGCCACACTTGTGTTGGTGCATTCTGCCACTCGTTGACGTAAATCCCCACCCGTTGGAGCCATTGAGTGGCGGTCTTGCTACTTTTCCAAGAGTACCTGTCATTAGAATTTGTTAGACCATCATTAAAGAACAACGATGAAGTATAAGACGCATTCCTTATGTACATATATTTACTTACGCGTGCACGACATCTGGAAGGGGAACATCCGGACGCTGGGATCTACCATCCGGCAAAGACCAAAGCGCCATGACCCTCCTGAGACATCTCCTCAACTTGGCAATCAAAGATGATCTTCTATGTAGTCACCAAGACTCTCGATCTCTAGTGCACATAATAGATAACCCGCCGATATCGTGTCGTGTCTGGCGGTGTACGGCTCAAATCACGACATCCTCTTTTCAGTGTCGAATCGTCATTGAACGATGGATAGCATCTAACGACTTGCTCTCCCGCGAAACGACACTGCATGACAAAATAGTTGTTAGTAACTTTCATATTGTAGTACCAGAAGTGCAATTTAATCAGACATTACACTGACCTTGCGACGGGTCCAGTGAGTGCCAAATGTAGGCAAATCAATTTGCTCTTCGTCGAACAGCAGGTCAGAGTGGTAGACAATTGTTTCATGTTCCTGGTTGCTGACTATTTGGTTGACACTTACATCTGGACGGCCGATAGGTAACCTCTCCCATGACCACAGTTGCAGCAACAATGGGCATCCTAGCAAGGCAGAACTGTCCTTGGTTAACCGGCAAGCATTGCACATACCTCGGTACGTAGCTGCTAAGACAGCTGATCCCCAACTCCACTGTGTGCATTCTTCCTGGCACGTCGCCTCCGCGATCCCTCTAGCAAAATAGATGTATCGCGCACTAATGGTCGACACGTGGTTCTCAGTTAACATCACCTTCCCGAGCAGCCACATAATGTATGCCTCCAGGCTGCGTGTAATCTGTGGCGCAGTCATCGGAGTGGCCGGAAACCCAAACCTTTGTATATGCATTGGCAAATAGAACAATTTTCAGTACATGATACTTCTCCAACAAAATAAAACAAATAAATGAAACACACCTGATACTGCTCCAACCATCCAAATTTTGGCCCATGATTGTCATGGCCAAAGGCCTGAGCTCCATCACGGATGCCAAAGAATCGTTGGGCCATGTCTTGGGCCCAATTTGCCGGTGGATCCACTGGGCCTATGGGCACGCCAGTCAATGGAAGTCCCAGCAAGTACGAGACGTCCTGAAGGGTAGGAGCCATCTCTCCCCATCGAAAATGGAAAGTGTGAGTCTCGGGCCTCCATCGATCCACCAAGCACGTGAGCAAAGACGAGTCGCATGTGGCGACTAGTCTGGAACCCAAGTTGTCGCCCTTCTATCTCCTCCATACGAGTGGCCTCAACCAAACGAACGAATGGTAAGAGCCCAGCCCACTTCAATCTACATAAGAAGAAAGCAGAACAGTTTAGTCACATTGGCCCATAAATATCCAAACAGCAAGAGAAATAAATGTCACATGCCTCTGAAGCCAATCAGGATGTATACACCAGTTCGAAATGGGAGTGCGAGTCACTTGGTGCTTCAAGGACCCCGGGTTAGCATCCAGTACCGTCGATCGGTGCTTTCTATCTATGTCAGCATTCAGCAAAGATCCCGCCATCTGCACATTAGTTCCACACATATTGCAAATTTAAGACAAAGTTCCACACATATTGCAAATTTAGTACATAGTTCCACACATATTACAAATTTAAGACATAGTTCCACACATATTACAAATTTAGTACATAGTTCCACACATATTACAAATTTAAGACATAGTTCCACACATATTACAAATTTAAGACATAGTTCCACACGTCTAATTTCTTCCTCTGCCTCTTCTTCCTCTGCCTCTTCTTCCTCGGCTGCCACGTTCACGAAGAGCAGCTCCACCAGTCCCAAAGATGTGGCAACTAGTGTCTATATGACCAAATTGATTATACAGAAAACATTGCCTAGTAGGGCCTCCGGCTTCAGATTCATCCATATCATTACGGATGCGGACACATTGTCGCCTTCCTCTTCCTGTCCTCATCAGTACATGATCTGGGATGTAAACCCTTTCACCTGGATTTACTTTATTGAAATTTCCCCATGCCCTATATCCCATCATCTACTTTGTCCACGTTGACCACCGCATCCTTAAGAAAATAAGGACACAAACGGATCGCATCCATACCCATCAGCCGCATGCATTAGTACATGAGAGCAAGGCAGATGCAACAGCTTGGGTTTATTGCACGTGCACTCACACGTTGGCCAGGCTTCGTTGCCTATCCTCACCTCCTGTGTCTTTACCTCTTCTCCTGTTCCAATCCGGTTGGAAGGGACGCGTACCTCGAACCTGGAGCATCCTAACAACACAGTCATACCCGTCTCGAAACGAACCAAACCTTGCCTCCAGTGCCCTTTGCTTAGTCCTCCAAGCCTTCCCGTATGAAATATTGTAGCGGAATCTGACAGAAACTTTGTTAATGATAGCTTTCACCCCCATGGCTTTGCCCTCCACTATCTCTATGTACAACAGTCTAGCCAGGAGGGTTGACGTGAGGTTACGATGGTCCTGAAGGACACTTTCAAGTGTGCATGTGTGCATCACAACATCGGTGACCTTCCAATTTGTGTCATACCTAGGGACATGGGCATGCACCCTTGCAGGACATCCAACTTCCTCGCAAACCAATGTCAAATATTGTTGTGATGACACCTTTGTTTTCATGACCCGTTGCATGGACATTGACCACTCAACAATTGCTTCCTGCAGATGTCTCTTGCTAGGATATAATGCACCCAGAGAGATGTTGTTCGTGTGATAATGCCACGCCGAATCATGCCCATCGTTCACAATCATTGCTGTTGTGTTGTCATTATTCCATGATGCCGGAATAGGTTGGCCGATCTCTTCTTGATCAGACTCGCCAGAATCATCGGTATCAGTTGCCTTCGAGTCTTGGCTTCCATTTGATGTTGCAACAAACCATCATATATCTCGTCCTCATCGCCGCTGAATATGTCTTCCCTAATCCTTCACCACCGTCCTCCTCGATACATAACCATCACCCCGGTGTGTGCATAGCTCTTGTGACTGATTCATACCCGCCGCCACCCTCTTGGCCCTGACTACTCTGGCCATGATCATAACTACCTCCAGCATGACCGGTCTGACTACTCTGGCCATGATCATAACTACCTCTAGCATGACCAGTCTGACTACTCTGGCCATGATCATAACTACCTCCAAGATGACCGGTCCGACTACTCAGCCATGATCATACCCAGCCTCTTTCGCCACAGTAACACTAAGAGACGGGGTTAACTCTTCTTCTCGCAAGCTTGCAAATTTGACCCATTTCTATTGCGCTTCTATTGGCCTTAAATAAAAATTAGAGGTTTGCCTTGACTTAGTCCATAAAGCATGCACACCGCAAGATGGGTAGGAGGAGTCCAAAACGAACACATAACCAATCCTTCAAGCGAGTAACGAGCCTTTTTTAGGATTCAAGCACTTCATCCATAAATCTAAACTCGCTCAAATCAACTCCGTCTTTGGTTTATTCACCGGAACCAGACCATACAACAACCTAAACACTACATTATTTGACATGATTTTCGACCTAAAAATAGCAAAATAGTCAAAAATAGGTACATTGACACATAATACTCTACAAATCTCTTGCATCTACAGACCCCATCAAACGCTACCTATGAACATACACACATGACTGCAATAAGCAAGAAATTAGGGTTTACCCTTGAAGGCGTCTGAATCTGCCAGGTTGCCTCAGGTCAACGGATCAGCACCTCCACCATGCACCTTCCTCAGGTCAAGTCCCAGCACCAGCCTCCACCATGTCCATTGCTCAACAAGAACACCACCAGATCCCTCCACCAAAACGCCTCAAATCACTACACCAGGCTATTCCATTAGTAGATCGGGACTCTACTAGCTTGCTAATGTGTTAGAGCAGCGAGTTTGGATAGAAATCTAGGCTACAAATCGGTGCAATGGCTGAGAAAATGAGAGCAAGTGAGAGAGGAAGAAGAGCTAGAGAGGAGCTAGCAGACGCGCGAGCTGGAAATGAGAGTAAGCAGACGACGGGCACGGGCGAGCGAGCTAATATAGCTGGGGCGCGTCGTCCGTTCAATGGACGAAACGGGCGTCGTCCGTTCAACAGCCGACGCGTCTGATCCCCTGGCACCCGACAGCTCGGTCGTCTTTTGAAGAAAAGGAGACAACCCCGTTGTCCGTTGAACCGCCGACGCGGCTGATCCCTGGCACCCGACATGTTTGGTCGTCTTTTCAACAAAAGACGACACGTTGGTCGTCTGATCAAGCGACGAAGGACCTCTGTCGTCCGTTGAACGGACGACGGATCGACAGAATTGAAATTTGCCAAATTTGCGTATTATATGTGAAAATCAATAAAAAATGTATTATTTAAAAAAAATTAGCGGTGCTTTGAAACCGGCGACGGCAATTCAACGTCACAGCCATGACTCGCCCATATTTGGTCGTCATCTACGTCCCTACGTCTCGCCGCCGCCGTCGCTGCGCTTTGTGTCTTACTGAGAGTATCATAGCTTGTATCATGCATGCTATATTGGCAAAAAAATCTGATGTGACATAACAATTAATGAAGAACGAGATGGTTAGAGTATCATAGTGAGATACAGTATCATAGCACGTAAAACTAAAAAATCCTCATACAAATAAATCTTATACACAATTTTGCATTGAGATACTACAAATCATTAAATATAGTTCTAGTATAATACTAGCATATGATACCATGCACTATGGAGATAATATCATACACTAGTATTATATGCATGATACTAGTAGTATGATACTACCACTAGGACCAGTCTAAGACTGGTCATAGTGCAAGTAACTTTAAGAATAATTAAAGGTCCAACTCAGCTAAATTGCTTATTTGACACTGAATTAATGAAGAGAGAGAAGGATGGAGTAACATATTTAGTTACTATAACATCACACATAACAATGCAAGATGAATCTATCACCTAATAAATAATACTTTGCATGACATCATTTATACGTTACTCTCCACTATGAAGGTAGTAACATAGAGTAGTAACTTGTGAATGTTACTAGTCTATGTTACTCTCCACTATGACCAGCCTAAGGGCATCTCTACCGGGAGACATATATGGACATGCAATTCTGCCGTTTGGGTCGTGCCACAGACGATTTGGATCTGTGGTCTTGCATGTTCGGCCGACCGCGCACAACAACGCAACACAAAACGGATGAAAACGGATAGGCCAGTCCACGAACGATTTGTGCGTCTGCAACTGGGCTAGTCTGTGTCCGCATCTGGACAGATCCATCTGTCACTCATATTTGGGTCACGGTCCGTACGATTTAATCTGGATGGGTCTCCCCGTTGAGGCGCAGCGCACGCCTCGCGTGTCCATGCGGACTATTTCAGACACGCGCCGACCGTTTGCGTCTCCCGATGGAGATGCCCTAAGTATGGCAATTTGGTCAATATAAAACCCTCCAAGGCATATTGTCCACTTAACTCGAACGATTTTGATAATGGTATATCCTCCACATCCACGCTAATTTGACATGAAATAACCAGGTTTCATCAGATCTCAACACATTCTTAGGACATTCATCAACACATGACAAAATTGACTTATGAGTGTTGTGCATACACTTTTTGTTTATTGCCTATACAAAAACCCTTATTTATTTTTTCCTATCGATCACGGTTCTATAGAACTTAACTAATTCCTCCTACCACAGGAGATCCATGCATGCTAGATAAGCATTACCCATTTGTAAATGACAATATTCTGTCGCAAATGTTCTAGAATAGATGTGCAAATATCCTTCATGACAAATGATATAGAAATTTGGAGATAGATACTGTGAGACAAGATACTAGTATGTGTTGAAATAATTAGCAGTTGTCGTATTAATTTAATCCAAGTATAAATCATGACAAAACAATTTCCAAGACTAACTAGCATACGCGTAGTAGACATTCACCATACAGGCAAGTGAAAACCTAGCACATCTGCACATACTGCAATACTAGTGATCATCATAGGAAATAGCAGGAGGACAAAGATCACGTACGAGTTCGTCGACGGTATGACCAATGGCGCAACAGAAGTGGAGCCACCACCAGCGGCAGCGTCGTCAGACATGGCGATGAAGTCGAGGAAGAGCTTGAGCAGTCGCGTCTAGACGCTCCCCAAAAACCTTATCGCCTCTCTCCCAGTGCAGGATCAGAGAGACGGGGTTCCGGAGGCCTGCTCTCCCGGATGACCGTGCACGCAGCTGGCGGGATGGAGTAGCAGAGAGCAACACACAGAGATGGAACGACGATGCGCAGGTAGGCAGATGCAAATGCAATCTAATTGCTACGGCTTCTACGGTGCGTCACTCGCAGAATACGCCAAGTGGCAGTGGCGGACGGCGTCGGAGGAGGAGTGCGCGAGGGCTTCTCTTCTTCTCACACCTTAGTGAGTGGTACAACACTCTACTATATAAGGTGGTCCAACTCCCCTTCCACTAGCATTGTGGGACTAAACTTTGGCACCACTAGCACATACATGAGCTGCCATGATAATGGGCCAAAGAGAATTTCAGAATTTGTGTTTGTTATGGGACAAAAACCCAACATCAAATATGCCTCAAATTCCAACAGTATGTTGGTCCATACATGGCACCAATCCAAAAGTTCGGGGTGCCATATTTCCCCATGAAACAAAGATGATCTATGGCATGGTTAGGCGTGTCATAGGAAGAGATAGGATAATATTCGTGAAAATGTCTTATAGACTTCCCAATTATGCAATACTTGGTTTGTAGATCTTTTTCAGTCATAGTTGTTCGGCAAGCCCATGCAAACTGCTAAATGAGGGAATGTTCACTGATAATTTTATAAATAAGTTTACTTGTATGGCTCCATTTGTAGGTTCTAGCTAAGATTTACGAGCTAGCACATAAGATATTACTAATACAAGTAGTATCTATTATTCATACAAAATATACAAGAGAATACATGATTTAAATGATTCACACAAGGAAATTGTTGATTCAAATCATCATAAGAAGAAAATAATTTTTCTCTTTACCACAATAATTTAATCTACAAGATTATATGTTGAACCCTACACAAGGAAAACATAAGATTTATCCATATGGTTATTCTAATTTATGCTTGTAATAGATGTATTTACGTATTCATTAGGAAAATAATACATTGACGCTGAGGAAATCCATAACCCTTCAGGAGGAATCCTTTAACCAACATAACATTTTCTGTTATTAGACCGATAGTAGTGTAACTTATTGGATAAAGAGTATATTCGACATATATTCTTGTAATAAGCTTTTGAATATGATTTGCGGTGTGATGCCTACTTGCAATATGATGTTTGAGATGCAGAAGAATCATCTCATCCTCTGTCAACTTTATTACACTATAACTTGTATTCTTAAGTCCATATTATTGTTGGATTGATCTGTAAGTTAAATAGATAAAAGGATCAAGTCAAATAGAACATTAAAAACGGAGGCCCACAGACCAACGTTTGGGACCTCACCCGTACGTAACAACTACGCCTTCATCGGGGGTGCCTAACCAACTCATGGTTCAGGTCCCTAATCGTGCAACATTAGAATAAAGGGGGGAGCGAGTCCCCATTGCAAACGATTCACCGGTTGACGTTTTTTTCCATCCCAATATTCCCAAACCACCCTATTGATATAGGGGGAGCGCAAAACCGGCAGGTCCATGCTAGTCCAGGTGGCGGCCGGAGGGGATCAGTAGAATCCCTAGTTCGTCTGCAACAACCTCTTCATCAAAACCACCTAAGATGTCAAGTTTAATCACTCATAAGTCGACCCTAATCTCGCTTCTAATGATCATTAGGTGCAATGTTAGGTGATCAATTATGTTTAAGATGAACTAATGCACAAATCAAATCTAATAATTATGTCACATCATTCCATATATACCTGGCAATGTCACTGGATCGGAGTGTCAAAATGTTTTCATAACCAATTAATAATAAACGATCCTAGATTTGGCATGTCGCATGTGCTTCAAGACAGAAGAAACACAATCATCCGTGTTATAACAATGTGAATATGATTTTTGTCAAATAAGAAGTCTCGTTACGAACGAAGAAATTTTGGTCTCCCCTCAGATCCGATGGTTGTTGTGTCGGTAGTTGGATGGGGGAACCCGGGACGTTGTCCCAACTGTGTTTAGTAGTTTATTGTTATTGTAGGGTTCGCAGCATAGAAAACAAAAAATTTCCTACGATGTGAACTATGTACCATGATCTATCTATTAGATACAAACAACAGGCGGATGTATATCCGTAGAGAACATACCCTTGAAGACCGACAAAGCTTAACGAGTTCAACTCGTGGTTGATGTAGACGATCTCTTGCCGATCTCAAGATCGAGAGGAAGTCCTAGCGCCGCAAATAAGCAGCGCATTCGTGCTCGCACACACGTTCGAGGCACCGAGAAACCTCCGCCTCCTCGCTCCAGCGATGCAACGGAAGCACAACTCTTTCTTGCCGAATAGCCACCGGGAACATGTATCTCGCTAGTCCGAGACCATGGGGGATAAATTCTAGAGGGGGAGAGAGATCCTTCACGAGGAGGTGTGAGTGAGAAATGAGAGGAGGGGATCCTTTTATAGGAGGAGGGGGGAACCCCAAGGGGTGGCCGGCGCATGGGGGCTGCCCCCTAGCCCTCCCCTTTTCATGTGGGTGGACACTCCACTCATAAAAATCCATTCATATGCCTCCACTCAAAATCCCACTCAAACTTGCCATTAGATTTCCACCAAATTTAATGCAAACTCTCATTAAATAAAACTCTTTTATTTTATTCAGAATTTTGTCAATTACTTTAATGAAAAACATTCACAAATAACCCCTTGCTAGAATTCTATTTTACATGCATAACCACTTTATGCAATTTCACCCGAAAACCTGTTTCGGTATCTACTGAAATAAATTCCTGCGCTTGTTCATTCTTTCGGCATGAAACTTTTGCTCCAATTGGATGTCGGTGTCTCTTAAGTGTGTCACCCTACGGTTCGTGAATAATGCGGACATGATCGAGACCCCTCTCGGATCAATAATTAGAAGCGGGATCTGGAGACCCATACTGACTCCCACACATTCAACGATGACTTTTTTGTGATCGTCGGAACCTTTTACGCTAGTATCTTAATCCCTTTGTTTCACGATATATTACATGTCCGAGATTCGATCATCGGTATCTCCATACCTAGTTTGATCTCGTTACTAACATGCACTCTTTTCCCGTTCCCGTGATATAACATTCTAGTGATCAAATCACTTGCTTGCAAGCTAATCAATGTGATATCACCGAGAGGCCCCAAAGTATATCTATCCGTCATCGGGATGAACAAATTCCACTCTCGATCCATGAGCCTCAACATAACACTTTATTAGTTCTGAATCCATCTTTATAATCACCCTGTTACGGTGTGACGTTTGATGTTATCAAGAAACTCTTCCGGTGTTAGTGATTGACATGATCTCATGGTCTAAGGATTAGGATCACTGTAAGTTGTTATAGCAATATAAACTCAATGACTTTGATCATAATGCTATACTGGATGAATGTTCATCACACCATTACACTAATGTTGTGATCCCGTTATTAACAACATCCAATGTCCATGATCGAAACCTTGATCATCTTGTTAATCAACGAGCTAGTTTATGAGAGAGGCATAACCAGAACTTTCGCTTATTTATTAAACACACATGTATTAATGTGTCCGTATTAATATAATTATAGCATGCAAAATAAACATCTATCATATACTTTGAATACACATAATAAACACTTTATTATTGCCTCTCGGCATATTCCTTGATCTCCACTTGCACTAGAGACAATAATCTAGTTACATAGTGATAAATCTAACACCCATTGAGTTCTGGTGTTGATCATGTTTTGCTCTAGGGAGAGTTTTAGTCAACGGATCTGCTACATTGATATCCGTATGTACTTTATAAATCTTTATATCTCCATCCTTGACATGCTCGCGGATGGAGTGAAACCGGCGCTTAATATGCTTGGAATGCTTGTGAGACCTTGGCTCTTTGGCATTGACAATGGCACCATTGTTGTCACAATAGATCACCATTGGGTCCAACGCGTTTGCAACCACTCCTAGTTCGGATATGCACTCCTTCATGCAAATCGCTCGAGCCGCTCAAGCAGAACATATTCGGCCTCCGTTGTTGATCCCGCTACCACAGGTTGTTTGGAGCTCCTCCAACTAACCGCTCCGCCATTCATGAGAAATACGTATCCGGATTGAGACTTAGAGTCATCCGGATCGGTGTCAAAGCTACAGTCAACATAACACTTAGCGACGAGCTCTTCTTCACCTCCGTATACAAGAAACATATCCTTAGTTCTTCGTAAGTACTAAAGGATATTCTTGACCGCTATCCAGTGTTCTGAACCTGGATCCGATTGGTACCTACTAGTCAAAATAATAGCATGTGCCACATCCGGTCTTGTGCATAGCATGGCATACATTATAGAGCCTATGGCTGAAGCATAGGGGACTTTGTCCATTATCTCTCTTTCTTCCGCCGAAGCCGGACTTTGAGTCTTACTCAATGTCTTGCCTTGCAACATAGGTAAGAACGCCTTCTTACTTCCGTCCATTTTAAACTTCTTGAAAATATTATCAAGGTATGTACTTTGCGATAGCCCTATTAGGCGCCTAGATCTATCTCTATAGATCTTTATGCCTAATATGTATGACGCTTCACCTAGGTCCTTCATTGAAAATTTGCTGTTTAGATAACTTTTAACACTGTTTAAAAGATCTATATCATTTCCGATCAATAATATGTCATCCACATATAATATCAGAAATGCCACATTGCTCCCACTCACTTTCTTGTAAATACAAGCTTTTCCATAAGTTTGGACAAATCCAAACTCTTTGATCACCTCATCAAAGCGGAGATTCCAACTTCGTGATGCTTGCTTCAATCCATAGATGGATCGCTGAAGCTTGCACACCTTGTTAGCATCCTTAGGATCGACAAAACCCTTTGGTTGTATCATATACAACTCTTCTTCAATATTACCATTGAGAAACGCGTTTTGACATCCATCCATCATATCTCATAATCGAAATATGCAGCAATTGCTAACATAATCCTAACGACTTTAGCATCGCTACGGAGAGAATGTCTCATCGTAGTCAACTCCTTGAATTTGTCGAAACCCCTTTGCGACAAGTCGAGCTTTATAGACAGTCACACATTACCATCGACGCTTTCCTTTTGAAAATCCATTTGTTCTCCACGGCCTTTCTACCGTGAGGTAATTCCACCAAGTTCCAAACTTGATTTTCATACATGGATTCCATCTAGGATTTCATGGCTTCTAACCATTTGTTGGAATCCGGCTCATCATCGCTTCTTCATACGTCGCAGGTCATCATTTTCATCAACCATGAAATTCATGACAGATTTCCGTCTGACTCGGGACGCGCGTCTGCTTGACCTCGAGGTACCAGGTAGTACTCTCTTTGGAGTTTCATGATCATTATCATTAGTTCCCTCTTCAACAGGTGGAGCCAACTCCTAACAACTTCCCAAGGCGCTACTCGTCATACTTTGAAGAGAAGGTTCCACAACCTCTTCGAGTTCTACCTTCCGACTACTCACACCTTTCATGAGAAACTCTTTCTCTAGAAAGGATCCATTCTGGCAACAAAAACCTTGCCCTCGGATCTGTGATAGAGAGAATACCCAATAGTTTCTTTAGGGTATCCTATGAAGACGCATTTTCCGCTTTGGGTTCGAGTTTATCCGGTTGAAGTTTCTTCACATAAACATCGCATCCCCAAACTTTAAGAAATGATAGCTTAGGTTTGTTTCCAAACCACAATTCATACGGTGTCTTTTCAATGGATTTAGATGGTGACCGATTTAAAGTGAATGCGGTTTCTAGTGCATAACCCCAAAATGACAACGGCAAGTCGTCGGAGACATCATAGATCGAACCATATCCAATAAAGTACGATTACGATGTTCTAACACACCATTTCGCTGTGGTGTTCCGGCAGGTGTGAGTTGTGAAAAAATTCCACACTCTTTCATGTGAGTGCTAAACTCGTAACTTAGATACTCACCTCCACGGTCGGACCGTAGAAATTTGATCTTTCTATTACGATGATTTTCCACTTCATTCGAAATTCCTTGAACTTTTCAAAGTTTTCGACTTGTGTTTCATCAAGTAGATATAACCGTATCTACTCAAATCATCCGTGAAAGTAACAAAATAACGATATCCACCTCGCGACACACTCATTGGACCACATACATCGAATGTATGATTTCCAATAAATCATGCCTGCTCCATTGAACCGAAAACGGCGTTTCTAGTCATCTTGCCCATAAGGCATGGCTCACATGTATCAAATGATTCATAATCAAGTGATTCCAAAAGTCCATCCGAATGGAGCTTCTTCATGCTTAACGCCAATATGACCTAGACGGCGATACACATATATGCGGATATATCATCATTAAGTTTAATCCTTTTAGCATCAACATTATGAATATGTGTAACATTATCATCGAGATCTAATAGAAATAAACCATTCATCATCGGTGCATGACCATAAAAGATTTCATTCATATAAATGGAACAACCATTGTTCTCGGATTTAAATGAATAACCACTTCGCATCAAACATGATCCAGATACAATGTTCATGCTCAGTGCAGGCACCAGATAACAATTATTCAAGTTTATAACTAATCCCGACGGCAAATGGAGAGGCAGCGTTCCGACGGCGATCACATCAACGCTTGTTCCATTGACGACACGCATCTTGACCTCACCCCTTGCTAGCGGTCGCTTGTTCCGCAGCCCCTGATTCGAGTTACAAATATTAGCAACTGAACCGGTATGAAATACCCAGGTGCTACTGCAAGCACTAGTCAATTACACATCAATAACATGTATATCATATATACCTTTGTTTGCCTTGCCGGCCTTCTTGTCTGCCAAATACTTAGGGCAGTTGCTCTTCGATGCTTGCCCCCTTACAATAGTAGCACTCGGATCGACTTAGGTCCAACTCGATTTCTTTTCAGCACGGCAACAGGCTTGCCCGCCTTACTTCCTTCCGCTTTTCCTTCTTGTCTTTCTTAAAACCAAGTGTTCCTATTGATCATCAACACTTGATGTTCCTTTTGATCTCCACTTCAGCTTTTACGCATTGATGTAAGCTCGAGAGACTTCTTCATGCCTTGCATATTATAGTTCATCACAAAGCTCTTATAGCTAGGTGGCAGAGCTTGCAGAACACGATGGATGCCTAAGTCAATGGGAATCGTTATTCCCAAGGACACAAGCTTATCGGCGTAACCCGACATCTTGAGTACATGCTCACTAACGGAGTGCTCTTCCATCATGCAGCTAAAGAAATTTTACAAGCGTTGTAGCTCTCTACAACAGCATGTGTGTCGAAAATCATTTTCAACTCACCCATTGTATCAAATGCATTGCCGTTTTCGAAACGCTTTCGAAGTTCCGGCTCTAGCCCATACAATATGCCGCAATGAACTAAGTTGTGGTCCTCCTGACGAGTCTGATAGACGTTCTTCTCCTCGTCAGGGGCATCCTCAAAAGGTGGGGGGCCTAGTGGCGCTTCTAGAACGTATTGCTTTTGTGCAGCAGAGAGGAGAATCCTCAAATTCATGGCCCATTAGGTAAAGTTGCTACCGTTCGTTGCTAGTTTCTCTTTCTCCATGAACACATTGAAATTAAAAGCAGGTGGTGCCATCTACAATAGAATTTGTAAAGTTTAGACTAAGTGTATGATAGATTGAGTTCAACTAATCCATATTACGAATGAAATCCCCCTCAAAAACGACATCCCTCGTGCCTTTTTGGTGATTACATGAACCAAATCCACTATACCAAGTCCGATCATCACGTGAGTCGGTATAGCTTCAAAGGCGAGCATCAAATGGGCATCATATCAACTATATGACTCATGCTTAACCTTCGGTCTGTGTTCCGAGGCCATGTCTGTACATGCTAGGTTCGCCAAGTTAAAACCTTAGTATTCGCGTGTGTAACTGTTTTACACCCGAAATATGGTCGTGGATCCAAGAACACCCGATCATCACGTGATGTCTTGGAGCGACGAAACATAATCGGTGCATACTAAAGGAAGAACACATTCTTATATTGATATTTAAATGAGGGATCATCTTACTATGCTAACAAAGCGCTAAACAAGCAATATAAGATGCTATCAAACATCACATGTTTATTAGTGAAATGTTATGGTTCCCGCAGATGATCTCTATCATGTGCATCGTGGTATGATCACTATCATAGCTATATGTGTAAATCCAAGGTCTATAGAGTTTACACGCTATGTGTGTTGTAAGAGTATCATATCATACTTATACTTACAACATCACCATATCATAACACTAGCCCAGCAACAATCTAAACTAGACGCCTCTAATTTATCCATTGCAAGTTTTACGTGGCTTAGGGCTTTCGAGATAGAACCGTTCTTACCTACGAACATGAACCACAATGAGGATAACCAAATTGTTGACAACTCGTTGCAAAATAGATATTGACTATAGTAGGAGAGACAGACACCCGCTAGCCACTTATGCAAACTAGTTGCATGTCAAGCGTGGAACAGGTCTCATGTGCGAGGACATGTAAAGTTTGTCCGGGCCGCTTCATCCCACTATGCCACAAATATCCAAAATTACAACTAAGGAGCAACAACATGATCATCATCGCCCACATACTCATATGTGTACTACCCGTGTAAAGCATCTACGTATAGATCCGGCTCTGATACCACTGTAGGGTTCGCAGCATAGAAAACAAAAATTTTCCTATGATGTGAACTATGTACCAAGATCTATCTATTAGATACAAACAAAGGGCGGATGTATATCTGTAGAGAACATTCCCTTTAAGACCGACAAAGCTTAACGAGTTCAACTCGTGGTTGATGTAGACGATCTCTTGCCGATCTCAAGATCGAGAGGAAGTCCTAGCGCCGCAAATCAGCAGCGCATCCGTGCTCGCACACACGTTTGAGGCACCGAGCAACCTCCGACTCCTCGCTCCAATGATGCAGCGGAAGCACAACTCTTTCTTGCCGAATATCCACCGGGAACATGTATCTCGCTAGTCCGAGACCATGGGGGATAAATTCTAGAGGGGGAGAGAGATCCTTCACGAGGAGGTGTGAGTGAGAAATGAGAGGAGGGGATCCTTTTATAGGAGGAGGGGGGACCCCAAGGGGGTGTCCGGCACATGGGGGCTGCCCCCTTGCCCTCCCCTCTTCATGTGGGTGGACACTCCACTCACAAAAATCCATTCATATGCCTCCACTCAAAATCCCACTCAAACTTGCCATCAAATTTCCACCAAATTTAATGCAAACTCTCATTAAATAAAACTCTTTTATTTTATTCAGAATTTTGTCAATTACTTTAATAACAAAAATTCACAAATAAACCCTTGCTAGAATTCTATTTCACATGCATAACCACTTTATGCAATTTCACCCGAAAACCTGTTTCGGTATCTAGTGAAATAAATTCCTGCGCTTGTTCATTCTTTCAGCATGAAACTTTTGATCCAATTGGATGTCGGTGTCTCTTAAGTGTGTCACCCTACGGTTCGTGAATAATGCGGACATGATCGAGACCCCTCTCGGATCAATAATCAGAAGCGGGATCTGGATACCCATACTGACTCCCACACATTCTACGATGACTTTCTTGTGATCGTTGGAACCTTTTACGCTAGTATCTCAATCCCTTTGTTTCACGATATATTACATGTCCGAGATTCGATCATCGGTATCTCCATACCTAGTTTGATCTCGTTACTAACATGCACTCTTTTCTCGTTCCCGTGATATAACATTCTAGTGATCAAATCACTTGCTTGCAAGCTAATCAATGTGATATCACCGAGAGGCCCGAGTATATCTATCCGTCATCGGGATGAAAAATTCCACTCGATCCATGAGCCTCAACATAACACTTTATTAGTTCTGAATCCATCTTTATAATCACCTGTTACGGTGACGTTTGATGTTATCAAGAAACTCTTCCGGTGTTAGTGACTGACATGATCTCATGGTCTAAGGATTAGGATCACTTCGTAAGTTGTTATAGCAATATAAACTCAATGACTTTGATCGTAATGCTATACTTCGGATCAATGTTCATCACACCATTACACTAATGTTGTGATCCCGTTATTAACAACATCCAATGTCCATGATCAGGAAACCTTGATCATCTTGTTAATCAACGAGCTAGTTTGTGAGAGAGGCATAACTAGGAACTTTCTTTTTGTTTATTAAACACACATGTATTAATGTTTCCGTATTAATACAATTATAGCATGCAAAATAAACATCTATCATATACTTGGAATACACATAATAAACACTTTATTATTGCCTCTCAGGGCATATTCCCTTCAGTTATGTTAGTTGTGACTCCATCGGTAGTTTTTTGATGATGTCAATGTCATCGGTTGGAATGGTATCTGCATATTCCTTGTTCCATCTTGACGACACCCTAAGAGGTGTGCTCGAGGAGCTTGTAAGGGGACTTGTCTTCTGGTGCTCATTTGAGGCGATTATTTTGGTTTGCCTTTGTGTTGACATAGGGTTAGCAGCAAAGACAACATCTCGGTTTTCTAATCTCTGTCTTAGGCTTGCTCCAACAATGGTGCCGACGATGCCAATGAGCATCATAAATAATGCACATGAGTCGAGCATGCAGAGGCTCTTTCGTGCGGCGCCGCGCCGATGGTAGGTGGTGGCTGGATCCTTCACCGCTTTATATGCATGTTTCTCCTCCGATTTCGTTGATCAAGATGGATTGTAGCCTCAATTACTTCCCAACCTATCACAACAAAGTCAAGCGTCAGCTTGGCTCTGATAGTGCATATGCCGTGGCTAGGAAGTTATTGACCCGTACTAGAGGTAGAAGATGATAAACTCCTGAAGAACCTAGATGAAATTATTTTGTCTCGAATATATTTTGTAATGTCGGCATAAGGTTAATGAATATGAATGAGGTGAGATATTGGGTTTTGTGACGTCGACCGGAGTATAGTGGAAAGTTATGACGAAACTTCTTGTGTCCCGTGCTACGGTGACCCAGCATACCACTGCATGATGTAGTACACTATAGTCGTTGACATAACACCAATGAAACACCGTTCACTATTATTACATCCCTCGGAGTGGTACAACAGAAATACATCAGGTCCAAGACATGACTATAGGTTACAACTCGACTCTTTGCATAAGATCCGAAGAACATTCTAGGTCAAGGAGAGAGAAAGAAACTCCTTATACAGAAGAATCAGGAATAACCAACTCATAACTAATACACTAATATACTAGTATTTGAACTAATGGGGCTTGCATTGTTGCTATTGCAATACTCTACAGAAGTAGGTTTTATGGCTAGAGATTATATTCATATCTAATCAGCAACTTCGTCTTCACTTGAGTTGATGTATATGTTGACTTCCTTGACTTTAATGAAGAGCTTGAACTGTTGATGAAGATTTCCTTGAGCATAAGTTGATGTAGACATCGTCTGTATTGGCTTCAGAATCTAGCAAGGGTTAAGAAGATACGTTGAGTACGAGCGTACTCAGCAAGTTCAATAGAAAGGAGTGTTTGATGAACTATATCTACAGCCACAGACCATAGGTCGTAGGCAATGCAAGTTTTCGTAAACATTTCTTCAAAGGTTGCTTTTATTCTGAAAAGGCATGTCAGTCTGCCTTCACGGGTTTACCAGAACTTTCATGAACTTCTTTTCCCGCCGCGTTCGCAACTCCTTCCCGGAACAGGGAGTAATAAGTTATAGTTCTTACACTCTGCAAAGGTGCGTTACTTTACCCATGAGAGACCTTATCCTTGTTGCACAACCAAGTCATGACCTTGTCCATACTTCCTTGGTATGGGGCCCAGTCTAAGATCCAAGCCAATCGCTGCCCCCTTCGTGACCCCGCATGTCTCCTTGGTGTACTTCATGCCCACCCATTGAATTACGACAATGGTTTGTACAGACCGTTAGATGCCAGAAATATCGTGGGATATTGAGGGTTCCCACCCATATGATGCATATCCTCTACGAATTACCAATTAAATGCATGCTACGAGGATAGCATCCACGACCTGCACATCCGGTTACATGCGAGAGGAAGAAGATACACCTGAATTCTCTGTCCCATTCCAAATCTCATGGTTAAAGCGTGATATACGGCGCAAGAATCACTGGTGACATTGGTTGTTAAGTCCTAGATAATATGTTCCTTTACCACCAGAACTTTCATAGTAGGTTATTACCTCATGGTAAATAACCTATAATCACATTATTATGAAAATAGTGTTATCTGACCTTTTTAAAATGCAGGTGATGACAACACTGGATTTGCAAAATACTTTACAGAAAATAACCAAAGGACATGAGCAGGTGTGGACTTGACTTTTGTGATTGCAAGATTATGCACTCACGGTCTTCGAGACAATATAAGACCCAATATCTGAAATCAGCATCATTGGTCTGATAAGGACTAATGTTTAAAGAAGCAAGATGCTATTGTGCATAGTAATGTAATGCAATTTGATAAACTCGAATCCCCGGAATAAGCGTTGATCTAGGGTTTGGATGCTGGAAATGGTTCCTGTAAAATGTGTTATACTTCTAGATAAGTTTCACATTTGTGCTTCTTATTAAGGCTTGTGAGTGTGTGTGAAACAATATGTAATTATAGTATCATACAATAATAAGATACCCAAATGTGGAAAGCTACTCAAAGACTGCTTATATAAGAATTGTTTTATCTTCACATTTTACTTTACAAGTAATGACATTTGTAAGGAGGTTAAGTGTTAACAATCCTAAGTACTCCCTCTGTCCTGAAATACCTTGCATTATGGGTTTTGTCAAGGTCAAACTTTGTAAAGTTTTACCAAACATATTGAAAAATTCATGTACACCTATCATACAACATAAGTACCATTAGAATCGTCATAAAATATATTTTCATAATATATACATTCGGTGCTATAGATGTTTATAGTTTTTTCTATATACTCTACCAAACTTTATAAAGTTTGACTTTGACTAAACCCAGAATGCAGGGTATTTTAGGACAGAGGGAGTATACAAATAAAGTTTAAAGCAATGTGATTATGATTAATTGTCATTTGTTCACTATGATGAAAGTCCTTGACTTTAGTTGTTAAGAGTTAAAGATATTAACTTTAGATTTGTTCGTCGAAGTGGCAGAAAGAATAACATTTGAAGAAAAGTTTCTTTACTAAGGTTTAAGCAATCCTGATAGCTTTTAGAATATGATTGATAGAATGTGATTGATGTTGTTTACGCTTGCCTGGATAGTTTGGATTTGATATGCTTTAATTCTTAATTAAAATAGACCAAAGTTAACTATAAAACATATAATAAAGTCTTTAGCATTATATTTAAAATCCTGTAGACTAAAGTTAACTTTAAGAACATTCATGGACTTAAGATCTAATGCTAATGGTATTTGTACTTTGTTCTTTTCATAATGTTTCTTTAAAGTTAACTAGGATGGTACTACTTTTATTTGAGTAGTGTTTTTCCAATATTATAATGGAATAGAATCATTTACCTTTTTACAAATGAGTGGTTATAGTTTGTAAACAAGGAAATAAAATTACTTAACTACTTATGGATTCACTATAGTGTTTTGATATGTTTATAAACTTGTGGTTGAAGTAATGGAAAAGATTTTATTTAGTCACAAATTATTCTTGAAGATTTTATATTTGATAAGGATCTTTTTAGAAATAATCTACATTTATGATTGAATGATAATCCAATAAAATTGTATTTAAAATGTGTTGAACCATTTTTACTTCGTATTATCAATAATTAAGACTAATACTACTTATTAGACTCAATTGGCTAATTTTAGAAATATTAGCAATTTTTATTTACCCTTATATGAATTATCAACTAAGGAAATAGGTTTAAATTCAAGTTATTAAAGTGTTTAATTTTTATTTACCTCAAAAGTTAAATATTATATTTTTAACATGTAGGTATTATTTTTGTGATCATTTTGGTATGTTACATTTATTTTTGTGATTTATAAATAATAAGATATGATTTTTACAAGGTTTATTATTTTATAAACACCTAATGAATAAAAAATATTTAGTTAATTGATATAATAATACATGATTATAGTATTAAATTTTAGTTCTTATTTTTCTAAGAATTTTGGTATATTATTTGTATTTTATCACTTACCAATATTTAAATATGAATTTTCAAAGTTTTATTACTTTAAAATCTTTATTAAATAATAATAATTTAAATAATAAGGTTATTTTTGTGATCGTTTAAATATAAATTTTTGTGATCATTTAAATATGAATTTTTGTGATCATTTAACAATGTTTGATAATAAGGTTATATTATAGATTTTTTTTTCTGAAACTTTTCATATATTAAACAATTTTTTTCCGGATTATAAAACAAAAGTTATTGAATTTCTAAGGTTTAATCATTTTATTTAATTTCTGGAATTTGTTTGTGTTTGAATGTATATTGTTTTATTTATTTTCTAAATAGACAATGACCTTTTTATACCGCACACACACCTAGGCTGAGTCACTAACTGGTGGTGCCTTTTCCATGACATCTCTAATGTTTTTATTTATTACACAAAACATTAACACAATTTCTAAAATGATAAAAATAGCAATATGACATCAGCGTGATGTCACACTAACATCATCCATGGATGATCCTCAGATCATGACTGAATCCGTGGATTCGTTGCGTGCGCGGAGCTGTGGCTAGGTGCGTTAGAAAGAGCACGCGATGGCGATTTGAACTATAGAGGAAGAGAGGAAAGCAACAGCGAGGTGCCAGAGCACCGTGAGCTCACCAGGATGCCGTTGGTGGGCTTGGGAAGACTCGGGGTAGCCGGAATCAACGACGAGGGCAGCGAACGGAGTTGGGGACGGAGGTGCCAATTACAGCGCTCGAGGCTCCTTCGGCTCGCGCTGACTGGGGCAAACGACAAAGTTGAATGAGGCGAAGCTTCTTGACATCACGGCGAGGCTCGGGACGACTGGAAACGTCGACGACGGACGTCTCTGACCGGAGCTAGGGTTTGGGCAGCGAGGAAAATAGGGAGGATAAGAAGATAAGGCTCTCCGACGCGATGGTGGTCTTCTTATAGGCAACGAACAGCAGCGGCGCGGATCTTGGCGTCTGCGGGCATCGCGGCGACGACGGACGGCGAAGAGACGGCCATCGAGGTGCTTCCAGTAGGCGAGGAAGACGATGACCGCAATTTTGCAGAAAACCCACTAGAAAACATTCTGTCTCAACTCGGGATCCCTGGCAGCGTCCCAGCCATCAGTCACTGTGGTGACGAGCTGAGCTTGCTATTGGGCCAAAGCGGGCTGCACGTGGGCGGTAGATAATGGAGAGGAGAGATGGGTCATGCGCGGCTTTGTTCTTTTCTTTTCCCCCAAGATTTTTTTCTATTTTCTGTTTTCATTTCTATTCTTGTATTTAAAAAATTGTTTACAACTTTCTTTGTAAACTTTATTTGTTAAATAGCTGCAATAATAACAAAGTGTACTTAGATTCATTTTGGGAGCTTTTATTATGTAATGTTATAGTTCCTTTATTTTCTTTTTATAAGTACTTCACCTTTTACTATTTTGTAATAAGCTTTGTGATGAATCTTCTTTCCATAATAAACCATGGATTTATTATATGATATTTCTATTTAATTATAAAACTTACTTCTAGTTAACTTATAGTTTGGAGGGAAACTTTTATATATAATGATCCTATATCATTATTTGATGCATGATATTCTAAGGAATCAATATGGTTAATATCATTCCCATGAATCTAGGAAATACTAAGGTTTATATTTTATTATAATCAACGTAAGAGTTAGGATTCGAATTGTCAATACTTACCATAAGTTTGTAGGAAACTTAATACACTCATATTCTTCTATAGGCATGGATAGAATTTAATGGTTAAATCATATGGTCTTCATGCTTGTGTTCTTGAATGATATCACCATCCAAAATACAATAGTGGGGTTAATCACTAGGATGGCTTAAGTGATAGAATTGATAATTATAGTTTCTGGGCACATATGATTTTAATGTTTTGAAGTGGCAAGATATTCTTAAGTGATTTGTTATAGGAAAATATTCCTATAAGGCATTGGGAAATAAGATGATTTATCCAACAGACGAGATAGATATTAAATTTGATTATAGATTTAAGGTTGAGTGTTTACCAAGAATTCCTAGCTTCTATCCTTCATAATTCTAGACTTTTAATTAAGGAATTTATTTCCTAGATATACTACTCCTTCATATCCATCATCATGTGTTAACATGATGAGCTTTACTTCACAAGAATACTCTTATCAATAAATTCTCCTCCTAAATCCATTTGTAAATCCAATGAGCTTGACACTAAAGCTCTAAATTCTGTCCTCATATGAATATCTCCCACTTCTAGAATGCTTCTAATAACTCCAAATCCATTTGCATAATTATTTCTCTTACTTCACACATTACTTTGTAATCTTACTTATAAATCTTAGAAGCTTGTCACTGAAGGTTTTCATGATATTCTCATTCCTATACTGAGTCAGACCAACTACTCTACTGCTGATAACCTCCAATCCAACAAGTAGTTACTTCTAACTCCATTCATACTCTTCCTTAATCATCCAATCTTGATGTATATATCAATTTCTGCTTCCTTCAAGTGTTTAATATTCTCTAAGAGGAATATTACTACTTCAACAACTTAATGCTTCTCTAGCAACATCTTATTCACAATATCTTATCTTAACTTAACTCCAGTAACTCATACTCCAACCTCACATTATATTAATGTGACTTGTCATGACTAATCTAGAATGATATATCTATACTAGGGTTTAATTATATTCTATCCACCAATGTCACTTATACATGATATAATCTTTCACTCTTAGTGACTTCAGCATGATCATTATAATCGCTTGATCATTTATGGCTTTGGTTTCCAGTTGGCTAATCAAGGCTTTATCATTATAACATTACAGTTGTATATAATTATCTTATGAATATCTCTATTGGATTAAGAGATGTCATTCATTGATTATGCCTACTTGATCCAATAGGATTACTCCTGGTAACTAACTTCAATATTTATCCTTATGATCCTCTTTGTTACCATACAAATATATATTCCAGATAACTCTTCTATCATTTCAGGAGTGAGTTAACTCCATCAGTTATCACATGGTTCTTATTCACTTCCAACACTCCCATCCTAAAGATGATATCTAAAACTAGGATTACTACTTACCTCTTCTTACTTCTTTCTTTATAGGACCTAATTGAATGCTATGATAAGGACAAGAGTTGATAGGTCAAGAATTGATAGATTAAGAACTGGTGAATCAATAGTTGATTACTCAACATTGATGAACAACATATATTAGAATATGATTCAATAGAGATGATAGGAGTGATATGGAAGGAAAGATATATGGTAAATGGTCTTGACCTAGTTACCTTCCTACTCCATATAACCAAAGAGTTAGAGTGAAGTATTACCATGATCCTCATGGTAGAAATAGATAAATATAAAATAGGTCAAGAGTTAGTTATTACATTCTTGTTACTTGAATTATATCCATAGCTTGGCATTTATGGGTTGTTGTAATGAACACTATGATATGATCAATTAAGGATTTGATATTAATCATTAAACATTGTATTAGGGTTTAATTTTATTACATTTAATCTACCCTTAGATCAAATCTCCATTACCCAAAATAAGGTTTTAGCAGAGGTCATATTGAAACTTATCACAGTCAACTTGATGATCTACTTCAATTCCATCAAGGTAAGAGAAACTTTAATCACTTTGACAAGTTTTGTTCAAAAGCGCGAAAATTATTCGGATTTTCTATGCATGAATGCAATGCACACATCTGTGTTTAGCTTATTTCTAAGTTCTAATGCTCGGATGTTACACGTGCTTTCAAGTGCACGTTGCGAACGATGGAGGCTGACTGAATGGATACCGCCAATTTGATGGTTAACATTTGGGCTGCTTTATGAAGCGTACCGTGCAATGTAGCTCAAGGGATTTTTGACTCTCTAGAGTTTGTTTAAAAATTTGTGGGTAACAAAAAATGCCCTCGATGGCCTTTACGCAAAATAAAAAGGGAAATGATGGCAATCCCCCAGACGATGGCATCATCCGGGTCGCGCCTTTCTTCCGCGTGGACGCAGCTCCACCACACAGGCATGGGCCCACCCACGTGTGCGTTCCTTTTCTTCTCCCTTCCTATCTTATCTCTTCCTGCCAATTCCCAAGACCGAGCTCCCTCCACCCGCCATGGAGCTTGCTTCCAGCGCCGAGCACCCTCCACGCGCCATGGAGTTGTTACCCCAAGCACCAGCCGCGGTTGAAGGCTGCGGCCGACCTCTTTGCCACGCGGTAGTGGTTGCTACCGGCGGCAAAGTTGCTTTCCAGCGGTGTCCGAGCTTGCTTCCACGGACGGTCAAGCTTGCTTCCAGCGGCGGCTGAGTTCGCTTCCATGGCTAGCTTGGTCGCCGCCATGATGTCCGAGTTTGCTTCCAGCGGTGGCCAAGCTTCCTTCCATGGGCAGCCTTGGTCGCTGCCATGGGCGGCCAATTTCGCTTCCATGGCCATCTTGGTCGCCGCCACCACGGCCGAGTTTGCTTCCAGCGATGGCCAAGCTTGCTTCCATGGGCAGCCTTGGTCGCTTCCATGGGCGGCCAATTTCGCTTCCATGGCCATCTTGGTCGCCGCCACCACGGCCGATTTTGCTTCCAGCGATGGCCAAGCTTGCTTCCATGGGCAGCCTTGGTCGCTGCCATGGGCGACCGTGGTTGCTTCGAGTGTCGGCCGGCTTTCGTTACAAGTTTACCGACGAGATCTTCTGGCTAAATTTTTCCGGCGATGTCTCTAACGAAGTAGGGTTTTACTACATTAGAAGAACTTTTTTTGCTACATTCGTCTTGTGATTTTGCTACAACAGTGTCAAGTATTTGCTACAAGGTCTCCGGCGAGAGTCACCAGCGAGTTTTTCCGACGATGTTTCCGGCGAAGTTGTTGCTACGTTAGAACATTTCTTTTGCTGCATGGTCTGCGGCGAGGTCTCCGGCGAGGTGTTCTATTTCTGAAACGAACCGTTTTTTTCTTCGAAAACAAAAAGGAACATTTGCAGCAAACCGAGGTGTTTTGCAGCGACGCGGGGTTAAAACCGGTTTTAGAGACATGCGGCAACAGCTAGAGCAGAACGATGGGCATCGTCGGGGTTAAAACCGGTTTTAGAGACATGCGGCAACAGCTAGAGCAGGACGATGGGCATCGTGCTCCGGACGCGTAGGGCTTTCCAAAGAAAAATGATATTGTCTAGAACGTATTTGTTCCGTCTCCGGACGCCACCCTCCCGGTATCAACATCTCTCGTTATAGTTGGGCCAGTACGGCACCCCGGGGATTTTGCTTTCGAATCCACACACACACGCAACTTGCGTAGCTAGATGCCATGCCGCCCGCCCACTTGCGCACGGAGCATGCGCTGCCAGGGAGGACAGAAGGTACGGCGCCAACGCAGCCGGGCGCACGCGCGCGCGCACATCGGAAAGCCGGGCGGAGCGGCACCGGCAGGCTGCCACCGACGACGACTCCCCACCCACCGGCCGCCGTGGATACTATATTTCGCCGTTCATCGGACCCCGGAGATGCACGAGGCCATGCGCCACACAAGCACAGTGCAAACGTCGAGATCGTGCCGTGCACCACCCTGTGCGCGTTGGAGATGAACACTGAAATGGGATTAGCTCGGTGGAAGAAATTTCTCAAGTTTTCATTGAAATTTGAAACTTTTCGATCCGAAGCTAGCGAGCGTTCCACACCGTGCCACGTCGCCACGCTTCCTTTTTAGACGTGTCACAGTCTCTCTCATACCTACTCTCAGAAATATATGCATAGCAAATTCATGTATTTTAGTGTATAGGTTCGTAAAGATTTAGAGTAAGCCTATACACTGCGAGACGTGTAGATACATTCATTTTATTAATCTAAAATGTCTTATATTTCTGACAGAAGGAAGTAATACTTATAGTCGCAAAATAAAAAAGGTCTCTCCGAATAAAATTCCTAGTACTACATGAATTTGCGGTGCATGCTCGCAACATCATCAATTCACGTACTTACTTTTATCCAAATTAATTGACTTAAATTTGGCTAAATTAAATATACCTAGTATTAAAATATGTCTAAATATATCTGAATCTAGACAAATTCAAGTCAAATAATTTAGAACGAATGGAGTGCTCCAAGAAAAAAACACTATGGCATTAACTGTTTTCAAACCGACGAGCCATGTCGATCGACAACGGCATCGACGTCAAGGCCCTGCCATGCCCATCTTCGATCCAGCTCTAGTACGATAGGAGTAACGTACGGCTGGTAGTAACGCGCATTATGAGGAGATCGACCGGCCAGTGCACGGTACGTAGCACATTGCTTGGCAAAAGGCACCGTATACACGCCACTAGGTTGGTTTGATTTTGTAATCTTGGATGACTGTTTTACTGAAATAGGAAAAACATAGAAATCCTATAAACATGGTCAAATCAAAGTCAAAACCCATGAAAAATAATTTGGATATTATTATAGCACAAAATGCCTCAAGGTTTTTGTGTGTGCATAGGAATTTGAAAACAAGGTGCAATTGAATCGTTAAATTTTGTGTTTTTCCTATGGAGCCGAGACAAAGGAGATTTTTCTATGCTATTTTTCTGCTCCATTCTTTTCAACTAAATGGATGAATAGTGTCATCATACGAAAATTTCTGTTCCTATGTCGTTCGTCCACTCTCCTTGAAAGGAAATGTAGCCTAAGAGTATTGAAATAAGCTCCGTCCCAAAATATATGTTGTCTAAGGTTTAGTCAAAAGTCAATGTTTTATAAGTTTAACCAAAATTATATATAAAAATATAAATGTTTACAATACCAAATCGATATCAATAGATGTATCATAAAGTTTATTTTCTTAATATGTCTATTCCATAACGTAGATGTACATGTTTTCCCCTAAATATTTGGTCAAATTTGGTAAAATTTGACTTTTGACCAATCCTTATACGACTTATATTTTGGATCGGAGGGAGTACATAACTAGAGTTATACACTACAACTAAGTGCAACTAAGTAATAGAGTGACAAAAGCTACAAACAACTCTATATTTGTTCGCTGGACTAGAGTTGATGAACCTACAAACCTAGCCTGTAATTTAAGTGAGTTAGTACCTTTTTTAGGGCTTGGAGTTTTGGGTGCCGGGGGCATATGCTCCCGTTAAATTCGAAAATAAGTAAAAAAAATCAAACTATTGTTTACTTGTTTTTGGCTCTATGGTCTAAAATTTAATGTAAAAAATCTACATGTATGTTTCTTCAATAAAAAGACAAAGTTCAGTGCTCTTGAAAATCAACGAATTATCACTCAAATTGTTTTTAACATAGGTAATAATTTATATGTTTTTCATAAAATTTTGTAGACAATCAAAGAGAACAAACACATACTCTCTCCGATCCATAATAAGTGTCACTGATTTAGTTATTATGGATGGGAGGGAGTACATGTCTAAATATATTGTATGTTTTGTTATTCAAAATCATTTTTCGCATGCAGGAGCATATCGCTTAGGGGCGAACTTTATTTCTGCCCTTTTAGAGAGCATTATTGTCTGTTTAAATGTGGCCACTTTGCTGGCCATACCTTTCTTTGAAGTCAAATTTGGTAATCACCAAACTTGTAGTAATTTTTAGGATTTTTTGTACTGCTGTTGATGAATATTAACAAATCAGTGAAATTTCGCAAAAAGAATTCGTAATCACCAGAACCCATATTTTTTACTTGAGATGTTTTCTCTGCGGGAAGAAATGATCGAGGCTCTTTTTCTTTGAACAGCACGGGAAGCTCTTGATGTCAGTACTTCAGCTGAAGAACAGGGAACAAATATCCACATGAAAAGTCAAGTTGCTTCAAGAGCGGTTCAAACTTGAAAAGTAGCATGCATGACCCGGCTGCTTCCTGCTGGAAAACATGTTCCGTCCGAATCAAACATATGGGTATGCATGTTCAGCCGCGAGCACACGCATCAGTGACCAAACAGAGTCAAGGGATGAAAGTGGGTCAGACGATCAGACCATACGCCTCACCGGCTCCCCAGTCCGAATCAGCAACAACAAGCAAATAAACAAATCAAAGTATAGTTAAGTAAAAATAAAATAAACAAATCCAACGAGTTGTTCTATCAAAACTTACTTTATCCTTCGACACGCCTGCACAAAAATGTCTCATTCACGGTCATTACACGTGATGCCCGGAGCTGGGAAAAGTTTGCAAAATAATGTGCCGTCTCCCTCGTGTATAAAAGTCCTTCGGGCCAGATTGCTATCGAGAGAAAGGACCTTATCCTCGCGTCTCGCGTCGTCCCATGAGGCGACCGGCCACGCCTCCTCCTCCTCCTGCTTCCTCGCCGCGGCAAGCTCCAAGAAAGTCCGCGAGAGCGGCGGGGACCCTCCATTACGGCACGCGGTGGCTCACATGGGCGGCGGTTTGCACAGAAATGGTGAGCTCGGCGAGACAAGGCTTGTCTGGGCTTATTGGCGGACAGCTCGGCGGCGAAGATGGCGGCTTTAGATCGGCTGAATCGACTGCGGTAGGCGGCGTTGATGGCTGATGCTGGCGGCGGCGGCGAGGCCCGATCTGGGCTTGGCGGGCCTGATCTGGGCACGATCTAGGCCTGGTCGATGCGCTGCTGGACGGCAATCACCGTGGGTGATGGAGGTTGTTCTCTCCCTAGGCCGTCGGGTGGCTCGGTTCCGGTGCGGTTGATCTACCCGCCTCCTGGCGTCGGCGATGTGGCGTGGGTTGGAGTCTTGGCTCGAGTTCGTGGACGCCGGCGGCTCGAAGGTGGAGCTATGGCGGCTCTTGGCAGCGGCGTGGCGGTGGTGGTGGTCCTCTTTGGTCATGTGGGTGGCGAGGAAGCGGGCGTTGGGGACTTGGTGTTGGCGATGTTTCGGCAGCGGCTCGGTCGTGTGTCGAGGCGGACTCGAGGACATCGGCGTGGGTGGTGACGGCGGCTTGAAGGTTTTTCGGCGAAAGCTCGGCGCAAGACCAGCGGCGGCGATACTGCGGTATCGTGACCTCTTAGGGGCGCTGCGCTACCTTCTCCGTGTTTAGGCTCGGTGAAAACCCTTGACTTTCGGTCTCGGCGGCGGCGTTGTCGTCGTTACTCTCTTAGGGCGTCGTTGTGGGCGCGGTTCTCCCGCTCTCGGGTGGTTGTCTTCGGTGGCAGTGGTGGTCTTTCGTGTGTTTCTTGTTTATCTTGATCTGCTTTGTAGGGTTCCCATCACCAGATTCGGTACCGATGTGCTTTATTTATAAAGCGAAAGTTCTATTCGAGAGTGTATAAAAGTCGTAGCGCTCCTTCAAAGTCCGGATCGACGTGATCTTGGACGTCCCACGCGGCACAACATGCATCTATCGCGTAAGCCTAACAAGCAGACACCAAGTCGTACATACGTCCACATACAGGGAAGTTTGCAGAAGAAATTATTACTATACGATACAAGTTGTTGTTTGGGTTTATTGCTTGAAAGCAGAAAGTTACACGTCGACGGCTTTATCTCTAGAATTACCGCCAATTATCTATGGTCAATCGTGGATTCCAGAGAGAGAAATGCAGGGCGGGAAAGCGATAGATGGTTTGTGGATATAAGATCAGGAGGAACGTTTTGCAAGCAAGTTAATTATTCAAAATCAATTGACAACACATGTCGCCTTTTTCTATTTCTCAATAATGGAAGCTCTACTGTTTCCGCTGTCTACATCATAGATGCACGTGATCAACTTTTTTTCTTATAGATTCCCTTTGTTTTTTGCGTTCTGAGTTTAGTCTAATATATATCAATATCTAAATTATCAAATGCAAAAATAAAAAATAATCATGGTAATTCTGATATATATTTTTGAGTAACTTTGTTCTATATATTTTCTTGAATTTTACAAAGTTTGTTTTTAACTAAACTAAGAATGCATGGTGCTAAAAAAACGAGGGCACAAATCAAAGTGCTAGTAGATATAATTTTCTTTGTTTTACCATTCGTTTCTTTGGTTGTATTGACCTCACTAACAAACTGTGGCAGTGTTATAAAGTTGTAGATATGTCAAGTGCACGTATCTACTCTAGTGTCCCTCAAATAATTGAAATCACTGATGTGAACCGAAGTTGTCTTTCAGTGGTGATCTAGAACCGAACGAAAGTAAGGAGTTGGCACCGTGGAAGAGCAAGCACAGTATAAGTAGGCTTGTGACTTTTTTCTTGACGAATTTAGAGATGATTCTACTCTTTTAAATTAAATATAAAGGTACATAATTACATATAGATCCTTATACCATTTTTGGTGTAGGATAAGTGAACCAAAAAATTCAGAGGCGACTCTAGTATAAAGGCAACAAGAAATTCATAGGGGCCAAGACTGAACACTAGGGGGATATTTTTCAAAGTAAACACTAATGTTGCTTCCATATATTCCAACCCCCCAAATAACCACCTCGATGGATAACGGCTTGTCCCAATCAATATTTGCTAAAACTAACATCTCTTGGAGAGTCAAGTTCAAGCCCCATTGATTCCCAATGACATCCCAACAATAGGCATCGATACAACATTCAAACAAGATGTGGCATCTTGTTTCGTCTTGAGCTGGTGCATATAAGAGACCGTTGAAGTCATTTCAATTGAATACATTTCGTCGCTATATCATGTCTCCCATATATAATCCATCAGCTAACTTTGTGTTTCATTATGCGCCTAGACTTTCAGATCGGCAAATGCGGCAAACTGATCCTTGTTGACCCGAATCTTGCAACGTTGTGATTTTCCGGCACAAAACTGGTCCAAATTGCTACAATAAAGTACATGCTTTGCATGTGCCTTTATAGAAATTCGATGAAGGAGAAAAATACCAATTATATAGACAAGTAATATGAATATCAGATAGAAATATCTAAATATGCAAATGTATGGAGATCGAGGTTTGGCCATTAGAAAAGAAAGCGCTTTATTCTATATTTCCTACTTTCTCGACATACACACTAATCGAACATGAAAGAACAAAGAATTAGATGACACGGGCAACTATAAATGCAAAATTTACAATAAGGGTAGTGCATACATTCTAATTTTCCTTGTTGTGAATCCAATTTTCCTTTGTTTATCAAGCTTGTTCGAAAATTTCACGAATATATGCCTCTGAGCACTATCCAATTACGGATGACTAGATTTTCCCATAAAGGTTCTAGATTAAATATATAGATATACTTGATGATTAATGGGGAAAAGTAGATATAAGATATTTATATAGACTACGCCAATATAAAGATAGTTCATATTACATGTTTTGATGGTTGAAACATTACACTATCCAACTATATATAGGGTTGTCATCTATTTGCAAGAATCATAGAAAAGCTACTATGTATGAGAGTCCTAGGTTTGGCCATGAGTGTGCAATAGTCATAGATAAGGAAGGCATCAAAAGTGTAATAAAAACTCCAAGTCATGTAATGCTTGGTTTGCGACACCATTTTCCAACCCTACTTTTAAGCCAATCAGATTATGAGCACTTGAATTGATGGATTAGTGTTCATTAATGCCTAAAACCAATTTTTTCGTGTATTTGTTATGATGTTCCAGGAACACTATGCTCTAGTATTTTTTTAACTCGTAGAAAACAATATATAAGCATAAAATGATTCATATAAAAGGTAATTGTTGATACAAATAATGAAAGCAAACAACAGTTTTGTTCACATCAAGTGTTTGATCACTAACAATTATGAATCTTAGAGTGTTAAAAAAGATCTAGTGTAATAATCTGATATGATTTAACTTAATTTATTCTTGTAAAAAACATATTTAGACATTTTTATTTCATTTCCGTGTTCTATACCTGGATTGTGAAATATATCGTGGATAAAAAAATGATATAGGAAGCACAAACCTTAGCATTTTGATATTTGACTTGTCCTATTTATTTTATGACAAGTTTTACAATTTTTTTATTTTTTATTACACAAGTATGATAATAGTAAATGTTTGTTTTACATTAAAATTGTCGCACTCTTCATTTTTAAACATTAAAGTAAGGCCTAGTTTCAAGATCAACTAAAAAGTGGCGGTTTCTATCAAAACTTACACCTATCTGCGATTGCAAATTTGAATACAATACTCTGTCGAGTGCCTTGACATAACACTGGACAAACACTAAGGAGTGCATATTTTTTCCAAGTGTCTGAGTGGAACACGCGGAATACATGAACACGCCATCAACCCTCTGTAAACCAGGTGAGAAGGGACATGCGGCAAGGCTCTTTTTGGAGCGTCGCCGGTCAAAATCTCATCAAAGTGGCGGCTATGCCGAGTGTTTTTGCATTTAACACGTAGGCTTTACCGAGTGTTTGACAAAATACACTCGATTTAGGATAGCGGTTTAACTAATGTGTGACAACATATACTTGGCAAACATTTGGACGTTGGTAAAATGTAGTTTCTGGTGGTGCCATGGAGTGACCATACAAATTAAAGGGATTAAAGATCATCGGTATGCCTGGGCTGACCGACTACTATCGAGTCTAACGGAGACAACAACAACAACAATCATAAAAAAATATAAAGCAAATCAAAGAAATTGTCGCCCCATCAAAGCTAGGGTGTCAAGTGAAATACCGTCAAAATTTAAACTAGATTTGGCAAATAAACTAGAAGTGGGATTTTGGTGGGATACCACTTGACACCCTAATCAAAACCGAGCTCTTGTTCTTCTACACGCCTGCAAACACATGCACGCAAAAGTCTCATTCATCACGGTCAGTTCTAGCTAGCGTTGCTCAGCGCCGAGAGGGAAAAATATGAAAAGTAATCGGCCGTCTCTTTCGCGTATGGAGGTCTCGCGGTGTTCGTTCCACATGTTCGAATCTGCCGCGACATGCCAAGTTGATAGGATTGATCGCCACTACAGTAGCTTGTAGACATTATATTCCTACATTTCCCCTTTCTTTTCTTGGGTATAAGATCATACGGATTAGACCGTGGAATTTTCTTCTCTTTTGTGACGTTCTAGACATGCATGCCAAGTGCCAGAATCTGCTCCAATGTTTGCTCTCCAATAATTTAGGCCACTGATGTGGACTGGCTTTGTCTTTCACTAGTGATCTTCAGGCAGTCCAAAGCCATGGCCCGGCACTTGCGGAAGATAGACAAAGAAAGGCAGGCGGCGTCAGGATTTTTCGGACCGGAACTGATCTGAATTGATCTGGTAAAAGTGCATGCAATCATGCTCGTGCATCTGCAGATAAGCTAGCTGAAGAAAGATGGAAAAGTGTCTTGTGCTCTACACAAAAGTATCTGGTGAGTGGTGACAAAACAAAACAGGATCGAGCACCCGTGAAACACATAGAGGAAAAGGAGCGGCACAGGTTAAAGGCACGGTATCAGGTGATAGATGCTGCCCCAGCCCTGTAATTAGTCATCTGGAGAGATTAATTGAACAGCTTTTTCTAGTGGATCAGTCTGCTGTCTGATCATAGACGGAAAGATCTTCGGTAAGCCTTGTCTAGATATGCATCAGCGCTGGCAGCATAAGTTCTTTTTGGACATGGTGGGAAAAAAAAACTTACTAGTTCTATATCAGTACTTATACGACGAATGAAAGCACTAGTATGTGCTTGCCAAGGGAGCCCTGGTTTTTCGAATAGGACGGATACCTACTTGACCAACGTAACCTACTGGCTACTAGTCTAACAGTACTGATTGCCTAAAGATGCCATGTTTGAGTTAAAACACAAGGTAGCGTACGTCATAGCATAACCATCGACAGTTTTACCTTTACATCCAACAAGAATCCAACCTACTTGAACTGATCGAATTTATGAACATTGTGGGAAGTTTACAATAAATCGAGCATTCTTTTTTACAGACTACTGGTGGCCCTAAATGATTTTGATAAACATAACTTAGAAATATCAAGATAATTTTAACTACACTCAGCCTCTATGCCAACATAATATCAAGATATAGTCCAAACATTAACAATGCACAAAGAAAAAAAATCCTAGTGGTCAGAGACTTGCTGCAACATGAACAAAACACATCCATCGACAACACCTAGATTTCGAGAAAGGTAGTGCATGAACAAACCACCGCCATCGACAAGAACTAGATTTCGAGAAAGGTAGAGCACAACACTACTAGGAAACAACTAATCAGTGACGCATATTGGATGCGCCATACCTCGCCACTAATTTTTTCTATGGCGCATATTGATATATTGCAATATGCGCCACATAGTTTGTTTCATTTTTTTTAAAGCAGGACAGATCTAGGTCGGAGGTGGGTCTCAACGGAGGAGGGCTAGGACAAGGGGGGTCATCGGAGGTGGTGGCTAAAGGAGGAGGAGGCTAGCGGAGGTGGAGGAAGGGATTGCCGAATGTGGTGGAGTAGGAGGAGGAGGTCGCCGGAGGAGGAGGCCATGTACGAAGGTGGTGGTAGTGGTGGTGGAGGAGGAGGCCATTGTCGGGAGGTGGAGAAGGAGGAGGAGGTCGTTGAAGGAGGAGGAGGTCACCGGGTGGTGGATGAGGCCATGGTCGAAGGTGGAGGTCGCTTGAGAAGGGAGGAGATAGGAGAAGAAGTGGATGCGAGTAGAAGTGTGGAGGAGAGGAAGGAGAAAAAGAGAGGAGAAGGGTGCACGGGATTGAAAATTTGAATCTTGCCCATCGCTTAATTTATGTGGCGATATTTTCAAATGCCACAGAAATGTCTCACCTTTTCTACTTTTTTTGTAGGAAAAATATTCTTTTTACTCTTTTCGAATTTGAGGATTCTATAAAATGTAGAACGACCTTTTCTACTTTCACTTTCTATGACGCATATGATCATCTCTTTGTGTGGTGCAAATCATCATTGAAACTGGGTTAATCAAATTCTGTGGTGGGCCCCATTTAACTTTATGTGACGCATATTGTTATATGCGCTATAAAAAAACAAATTTATCTGGCACATTTAGATATATACGCCACGGAATGTTGACCATCCATATTTGGTTATGGGATTTCTGTTGCGCATTCTATTGACGTACGCCACTGGCTATATTCTATAGCACATGCCACACAATATGCGGCACAGTATAACCATCTATGTATAGCTAGTTTTATAATAGTGCAAGCATAACCCTCGTCTGATCTAACATCCTAGATTTCAAGAAATATAGTGCACAAACACCGTGATCGTTCGGTCTAACAACCATAGCTAGGTCATGGGTTTTTCTCCTCGAGAAGGTCGACAATTCTTAAAAAGAAAAAGATGGACGTGCCCCGTTAACTGAGACACGCTGCTCGCTCAAAGAGCACCACCACGCACCAGAAATTGGTGGCCCTAACTATCATGTCACGAAAAGAGAACCTATCCATCGGTCCACAAAGTAGATTCGAGCTGTACCTAAGATAAGATCCACTAGCCAAGACATATAGTAGCTAATCCAAGAGTGGCTAGGTAGTGCTTAGGTATGGCCCGAGACCAAAGATCATGGGCGACTGGGCCCATCGATGATCTATTATTCCGGCCCGTCCCATTCACCGTCAAAACTACTGCAGATAGCTTGCGGCATACTTTGACATTGTATCTCCTGTGTCCTGCCAATGCTGCTGCTGTTGTTGATTGTATCTGTATGCATCATGCGACCACTTTCCCCTTGATTTCTGTCGCCAAAAGC
Organism: Avena longiglumis; assembly: GCA_030063025.1. Lineage (NCBI taxonomy): Eukaryota > Viridiplantae > Streptophyta > Magnoliopsida > Poales > Poaceae > Avena > Avena longiglumis. The sequence goes on from CP125973.1 coordinate 566,739,637, forward strand.
AGAGTGGTCGTCAGCTACGGCCGAATGAGTAACACGAGTTGCCTAGCCACTATCAAGACTAGTCTCATCTAGTATAGTCTTAATAAGCTAGCCCAAAATTACTTTATCTATTGACTACTAGTGCTAATTAACCTCCTCTGAAAAGACGTCTATCCTGGCCGGTTAGTGCTTACACATCCCCATCCAGCGCGGACGAACCTAATCTAGTAGAAAGAAAAGCCATGGACACTAGTCCCTGAAGCCTAGCTGAAACCTGCAACTTGGAATGGAACCTGCTGCAACTTGGTCTATAAAGTTGCTATGATGCTTCTCTAGTTTAGGTACAGTCAGCTCTTGCACGGATACGCCCTGAGCCACAGGTTTGTTTCAGCAATTGGGTTACAAGTGAAGAGACGGAGATACCTTGCCGCGCGGCAAGATCACATAGGAGAGATCGGTGCCATGGCAGATAGATGGTCAGACGCGACACGTCAGAAGAGAAAAATGGTGTACGTGTTGATCGGTCGCCGAAACAGGGGAACGGGTGTGTGTTTACACAGCAGCTGGATTACAAATTCAGATTGCTAGGACTGGTCGAGGCAGCAGAAATTAGGGAAGGCCTCATGCCTGTATGTAGTAGACTCTAGACTCTTGACTCTAGACCAGGACCTGTGAAATTTAACAGTACATGCCTCGTTTCTGTCGTTTACGCAGCCGTAAAATCATATACTTATATTAGCTTTAGCTAGTCTGTTCATAGTCGTTTGAGGTTAGGAGGAAACGCACTACCAAGACCAATTTATAAGTCGAAAGATGGCAAGTTTCACGTGTCATGAGCATGGAGATGCTATCCACCTTTTATATTGACTAGTCGAAAAAGGTACGATAGCCGGACCGATCTAAATGTTTGTAGGACGTGAACACACCGTCGTACGCTCCGACTAACACAATGAAATCCTTAGATCTGATGGGATCACACGATTCGAGTTGCGCACTTAGGGAATAAGCCACGGTTTTCCTTTGAATTGCATTCGTTGCGACATGAAGGGTTTTATGATCTCGTGATAAAATAATGAAATGTCATAAATGATGGGCGTAAATCCTATGGAACGATGATTAAATAAAATACGTCATACGAGGAGGTTCTTAAAAGGGTGGGCAAAAAATTAAGTAGGAAATACAAAAAATAAAGAAAGATTACTCTCGATTATTGATGATACTGATGTGAAGGCGGAGAAAGGACCTTTGAGTATTGATGAGCGTGAGACTAAGGAATGATAATGATCGCATTACAAACCTTAGAACAGATGAGGATACCAAATGGGCTCAACGAGCTAAAGTTAAGCATGTTCAAAAGGGGGGATAATACAAAATACTTCCATTTGATTGCAAATGGCAAACACAGGAAACAAAATCTTTCAGCTAGAACAGGATGAAGGAACCATTGTAGGAGAGGATAATTTAAAAGTATATAGTATTGAATATTATTAAAAGTTGTTTGGCCCGCCAACACCATCAAATGTTTCGATGAGGGAGGATTATGTCCACGATATTCCGCAACTCACAATGGAGGAGAATAGTATCCTTAATCCTATTACCGAAAAGGAAGTTTATAAGGCTATCTCTCGGATGGAGCATAATAAGGCGTTGGGTCCGGATGGGTTTCCGGCGGAATTTTATCAAAAGTTCTGGGAAGTGATCAAACATGATCTTATGACACCTTTTAATCAACTTTATTCCGGGGATTTACCCCTATTTAAATTGAATTTTGGGTTCATCACTTTACCATGAAAGAAAATGCGGTATAGATACAAAAATATAGACCCATATGTTTATTGAATGTCAGTTTTAAAATTTTCACTAAAATAGGGACTAATCGTATCACACGGATTGCTCCAAAGACAATTAGACCTACTCAATCTGCCTTTATGCCAGGGAGACATATATAGAAGGAGTAGTTGTCCTTCATGAGACAATTCATCAGATTTATCAGAAGAAAATGGATGGAGTCTTGTTTAAAATTAATTTTGAAAAGACATATGACAAGGTTAAATGGTCTTTTCTACAATAAACATTGTGCATGAAAGGATTCGCACCCGAGTGGTGCAATTTGATTGAGCAGTTTGTTCAGGGAGTTAGTGTGTACATAAGGGTCAATGATTATATTGGATATTATTTCCAAACTATAAAAGGTCTACGACAAAGAGATCTACTGTCCCTGATGCTTTTTAATATCGTTGTAGACATCTAGCCATCCTTATTGCTAGTGTAGGGGTTCGTAGCATGGAAAACAAAAATTTTCTATCGCATACAAACAAACAAGCCAAGATCTATCTACTAGATTGTAGCAACGAGTCGATGGAGTAACTTACCCTCGAAGATTCCAAAGCAGTTAACGAGAGCAGATTCTCGTGGGTGATGTAGTCGTACTCTTTCCGATCTCAAGATCGCGTAGACGATCCTTCCTACAGCTGCTCCAGCGCTCCCGCAATCGGCCACACGCTCGGTACTGACGAAGACCTTCCTCTCCTTGTTCCAAGAAAATGGAGGTTGTAGCACTCTCCTCGCGATTTCTAAGAAGACAACAAGTGGTACCGAAAGTAGAGGAGATCCGCAGGCTCGCCTTTGAGCGAGTATGGTGGAGTATGAGAGAGCTATTAGTGGTCTAGGGTTTAGACACACCAATTAGAAGGCTATAAACCGAAGGCTAGGGCAATTAGAAGCTCTAAACCAAAACGGCTCTAAACCGGAGGCTTTGGCTAGGGTTTAGATTATAGGATAGGAACTTGTGTGTATAGAGGAGGGGGCCCTGCCCCTCCTTTTATAGGTGGGAGGTGCCAAGGGAGGAGTCCTCCCCAACTCGGCCTTGGTGGTGCGCTGCTTGGAGAGGAGGACTCTCCCCAAGTCGGTTTCAACCTCCTCTTCCTTTCCTCACTTTCCTATTTTAGCCGTTTGACTTTCAAACTGGCCGTTTGACTTTTTAGTTTGGGATTCAATTTAATCCTTTATTTGGAACTGCGAGAACACTTAGTACATGATGCAATCATTCCAATATGCAATGACACATTCATGTACCCCTTCCCCTCCGGAGTGCCGGACATTTCGGAACCTTCTAGAACATTCCCGATGAAAACACCTAATCATTCCCGAACTCAAACGGACTTTCCTTATATGAATCTTATTCTCCTGACCATTCCGGATCACCTCGTGATATCCCGGATCCCATTCGAGACTCAACAACATTCGGTCTCTTTCATAATACCATAACTACTCAAACAACGTCAATCCTTAAGTGTCTCCCTACGGTTCGTGAATTATGCGGACATGATCGAGACATTCCTAACAATAACCAATAGAGGAATCTGAAATTCATATGGCTCCCACATATTTCTACGATTACTTTGCGATCGAATGAACCACTTACATACGATACCAATTTCCTTTGTCTCACGATAGTTTACTTATCCGAGGTTATGATCGCGGTATCTCTGCATACCTAGTTCAACCTCGTTACCGATAAGTACTCTTTTCTCGCTCCCGTGATATGTGATCCCTTGTGAGCCACCACATGCTTGCAAGCCAATTGGATGACATTCCACCGAGAGGGCCCAGATATCTATCCGTCATATGGATGGACAAATCCCACTCTTGATCCATGTGTCTCAACCAATACTTTCCGAACACTCAATGCCACCTTTATAGCCACCCGATTCCATTGTGGTGTTTGATGTCATCAAAGCATCCATCCGAAAGGTGATATGCATGATCTCATGGTCAAGGAATTAGGTTACTATGTATCGTAAAGCATATAGAAATTGAACTATTTAAAATGACTTGATCTTTATGCTACGCTTATCTATAGGAGTATGTCCATCACATCATTCTCCTAATGATATGACCGTTGTTAATAACATCTCTATGTTCATGATCGTGAAACCATGATCATATATTAACCAACAAGCTAGTTTAACAAGAGGCTTTACTAGGAACTCTTTTATGTTTACAAATCACACAAGTATTAATGTTTCTGTTAATACAATTATAGCATGGTATGTAAACATTTATCATAAGTATGAAGATATGATAATAACCTACTTTATTATTGCCTCTTGGGCATATCTCCAACAGTCTCCCACTTGCACTAGAGTCAATAATCTAGTTTCAAACCTTTGTGTATTCAACACCTATGGCTTTACGGTGTTGTATGTACACGATTGCTAGTGGTCAACCGATCTCGGATCTAACACTTCCAGTCCGTGTAATTGCATGTCTTTATGCCTCACGCATCACTCATTCTCTAATGAGATGGCTTCGCACAAATTTGGTCCTTTGGTGTGACCTTTAGTTCTTTGGGGTTAAAACATGTTGATAATATTGTATACAATATCTTCATAGTATTATCCCGCTGTGAACTACACCTAGTTTGATAACAAACTACTTGACACAAACGCCTTCTTTAGCTGCTATTATAGCAGTCATATACTTAGCCTTTTGTTGTAGTATCTGTCACAATGTCTTCACTTTGGAACTCATCCAAATCCATTATGGAAGTCACTTTCCATTATATTGTGCCACCCTTAGTTTAGATTGAGATAAACTTAATTTGTACTTTGTGACAAAGCTAGTATCAATGTAGTACTTTTACAATGAACTAACCATCTATTTGTCACTTCTACAAATATTATACTCTTAATTCTTCCAAAAGATCATAAGAATATCCTTACTATTGTCCAATGATCATCTTATTTAATCATTCTCGTATATGCTCACAACATTTAGAGCATAGGACATATCTGGATTTGTACATATCACAAAGATGATTGATATAAATACTCTTTGTGATTTCATACATCAAGTATCAATCTATACTTGATTATTTGTTTCACTTTACCAAATGTCAATACACTTGAATATATCATCAACATTGAACTCATTCAATCCTTTCTGTGCGACAAGAACCTCTCTTGTAGTTTCTATATTGAACTCATTCAATATCTTGTCTATGTACTTCTGGCACAACCATATTAGCGTCTATTGATGCCAAACATTTGGGTTTTGCCTAAGTCTTTCATCAGGATGAAATTCTTAATATGTGTTAATAAAAGATACATCATTTCCAATCAACAATATGTCCTCCACATAATGTATTAGAATATGTCTTAGTGCTCCCACTTAATTTCTTGCAAATGCAAGCATCTTCATTGTCTCCGATGAATTTAAACTCTTTTAACAGTTTCATCATTGTGAAGATTCCAACTCCGCGATGCTCACTTCGACCATTGAAGTTTGCATGTGCTTTTAGCATCTTTTGAATTAACAAAACCCTATGGACCATGTTATTCACATGTCCTAGGTAACAATTCTATTAGAAGAACTTGTTTTGTTTATTCAACTTACCATATAACAAAATTATATGTAGTGGTTTCTACACTAATCCGTCTAGACTAAATATCACTATGAAAGATCAAATCTTATCATAGTCAACCTTTGAACATTGTTGTGAACTCTTTCCCAACATGTCGACTATTTCATAGATGTAAAACATCCATGTCTATTTCTTTATAGATCCAAACACGACTGTAAGGTCTTACACCTTTCTCGAGGGTCCTTCAAGTTCAAAACTTGATTTCTCGTGTATGGAACTATCACGGATTTTATGGCTTCAAGCCATTTTATGGAGTCAGGGCTTCATCATCGCTTCTTTGCATGTAGTACGTTCATTATTCTCAAATAATGATTTAACACTCAAATCTTGGTATTTGATTGTTTACTCGACCTACTTGGTTCAATAGAAACTTAGACCTTTGTGTCCACAACCTTTGAGGCACGTGAGCCATGTTCATTGTTGCTGCCTCCGGAACACTTTTCGGCGCTGCGCAACTCTGCACATATAGCTAAGGTTCTTTTAACCTTATCAAAGTTATATTGTCCTCCCACTTATCTTTTCACGAAAATTTCCTTCTCAAAGAAACTTGACGTTCTAAGCGACAATTTTTTTTGTCTCCGGTGTTTATGGAGGAATACTTAACAGTTATTCAAAATAACATACAAAGACAGGTTCATCCGACTTTGGTTGCAAACATCCTTTTATGCATAGCATGCCAATGTTTAAGAAAAGACAACTTGGGTTTTATCCCAAACCATAACATAGGTGTCATTTCAACGGATTATGATGGAGCTCTTTTCAGTGGAAAAACGGTAATCTCTAAAGCTTTTAATCTTTAAAATATAATGGCAGTTTTATGAATTATACCTTTGATCTTATCATGTCAAACAAGGTTTAATTACATATCTCGAACGCTCCATACTCTTATGGTGTTTCGGGAAAATGCAAATCCATGGAACGATTCCATAAATCTTAGGTTTTATGCTAAACTTGTAAAATATCTTCCTTTATGATCTTATCATAAACTATTTATATTCTTGTTACAATGATTTTGCACTTCATCTTGAAAATCTTTGAACTTTTCAAATATTTCACACTTCATCCTTATTAAGTAAATATTCATATATTCACTCAAATTTTTCGGAGAAAGCATATGAAGTTGAAATCCATCGCTCTTGACTACACATAATGGATTTCATACAACAATATGTATAAGTTCCAATAAGCTAGTCATTCGTTCCTTTTTGGCCTATGAACAAAGTTTTAATTATCTCTAGGAAAGTTTCATAAGCGTCATTTGATCAAAATCAAAAGACTCCAAAATTCCATCCACATGGAGTTTCTTCATGTTTTCTTTCCAATATAATTTAAACGGCGATTTCACTTCCTAAGTGATCTTTCAATCAATTTGTCTTTTGACATTTTTAGCACTAGTTTTATGGATGTGATTTCTCCAACGAGATTTGTGAATCATCCATCTTTTATGGATTATGGAAATTATTTGAACAACCCTTTTGTTCTCATAATACCTGATAAAACAAATCCTGAAGGCAAGCTTTGATGTTTAACGAGCAACACAATAACCCTTTATTTGTTCTCGATAAACATCATCACATATTCTTTTGCTAGTTACTTAGGCCATTGTAGTTCATGAATTGTGTTGTTTCGTATGACGATTCATACCAAGAAATTCAGTATCAAATACTTAGGAACCACATTGTTTAATAAGCAAAGAATATAGCCATAACATGTATATCATCCATATACTTAAACTGAACAATTCTAGTCTTTTCCTTTCTGCCATATACTTATGAGATTTTCTTCCAATATTTCCTTTTCTGTTTGAAAGAATCTATCAACATCAATAGTGGAGTCATACATATGACATATAGTCCAAAGCGTGTATAGTTAAATACCAATGTATTTGGACTTGCACTTTGAAGTAGATCACCATCATCAAATGTTTGGTGTTCTTTCAAATTCCTTTCTTTAGTAATCTCTTGGTGTAGTAAATATTTTACCTACATCAAATATTCACCCTTATCATGGAATCGTCCATGATCAAGCTACTTATAGCTTATAACGATGAATTATGAGTAAAATGTTGCTATCCAAAACCTATTGGAGGATTAGGACAACAAGTGTCTCCAACCTTTTGCAAATTCTCATCAAATATGAGAACATGACTTTTGCCATATTATACTCTATCATGTTGTAACCAATACTTCGTTTCAGATATCACAATATCTTCCACACATCATGGTTTCTGAAACAACTCTTTCAGATCCTAGATAACCTTGATATTAAGAGAATCCTTTGAATATCAAGAATCATGGAGACAAACATGATACTTATATACTAACACTTGGAATTGTTACTCTTGATTTAATACTAATTATTAAACTTCATGGAGTAACTGGAACTTACTGAAAGTTTGCAATAGGACTTTTAAACTTTAGATTAACACTTCAAAACAATATGATACCGTTCCTAAAGTAACTAACCAGAATTCTATAGTTCTATTATATCAATTATAACTAAGCGCAAGGTGGTAAACGGATGCCAATGACTACAACAACTATGCAAATTCACTTTGATTTAGTTTATGATAAATTGAGTTCTAATTAATAATTAAATTAATCTAGGTGAACTCCCACTCAAAACAATATCCCTCACATTGTTTTAGTGATCACACTAACCAAATCCACCACATCAAAACCGATCATCACGAGAGTTGATATAGCTTCAATGGCGAACAATCAACATGTTCATCATATCTACTATATGACTCATGCTCTACCTTTCGGTAATCCGTGTTCCGAGGCCATGTCCGTACATGCTAGGCTCACAAGATCAAACCTTAGTTTCGCATGAGCAAATCGCTTGCTCACGCTATACACTTGTAGAATCTAACACACCCGATCATCACGTGGTGCCTCGAAACAACAAGCTTTAGCAACGGTGCTAACTAAGGGTGAACACTTTATGACTTGAAATTCATGTGCATGAGGGATCATCTTATAATGCTACCGTCGTCTACTAAGCAATACAAGATGCATAAAGGATTAACATCACATGCAAGTCATAATATGTGATATGATATGACCTTTCTTCTTTGTGCTTCCGATCTCCATCTTCTAGCACGAACATGATCTCCATCATCACCGACATTGCATCAAGGTCAATGACGCTGCTCCATGGTTGTCGTCCACCAGCTTCAACTATTACAACTACTTTGAATAGACACGCGGGTCTTAACAGAATTTAAAGACAACCATATGGCTCCCGTTGCCAACTTACAATAAGGAACATTGCATACATCATATATAATCATAATCATGGCCATATCACATCACAGCACACCCCTGCAAAACAAAGTTAGACGCCTCTAATTTTCTTTGCATGTTTTACGTGGTTTGGGGCTTTCAATAAGTGTCGTTCTAACTTACGAACAAGAACCACAACATTGATATTAGTATTGTTAATCACCCGTTGTAAATTGGATCTTAACTATGCTAGGAGAAACAGGCACCCGCAAAGCCACTTATGCAATACAAGTTGCATGTCAAGCGTGGAGCAAGTCTCATGAACGATGTCATGTAAGGTTAGCCCGGGCTGCTTCATCCCAACATACCGCAAGATGCAAAGTACACAAGAAGCAATCGACAATAAAAGCATCAACGCCCACAATGACCTTTGTGTTCTACTCGTGCAAACAGATCTACATATAGACACGGCTCTGATACCACTGTAGGGGTTCGTAGCATGGAAAACAAAAAATTTCTATCGCATACAAACAAACAAGCCAAGATATATCTACTAGATTGTAGCAACGAGTCGATGGAATAACTTACCCTCGAAGATTCCAAAGCGGTTAACGAGAGCAGATTCTCGTGGGTGATGTAGTCGATTTCTTTCCGATCTCGTGATCGCGAGACGATCCTTCCGGCCAAGGCTCCTAAGCGCTCCCGCAGCCGGTCACACGCTCGTACTGACGAAGACCTTCCTCTCCTTGTTCCAAAGAAAATGGAGGTTGTAGCACTTTCCTCGCGATTCCTGAAGACAACCAAGTGGTACCTAAGTAGAGGGAGATCCCAGGCTTCGCTTTAAGCCGAGTATGGTGGAGTATGAGAGAGTTATTAGTGGTCTAGGGTTTAGACACACCAATTAGAAGGCTCTAAACCGAAGTCTAGGGCAATTAGAAGCTCTAAACCAAAACGGCTTTAAACCGGAGGCTTTGGCTAGGGTTTAGATTAGAGGATAGGAACTTGTGTGTATAGAGGAGGGCCCCGCCTCCTTTTATAGGTGGGAGGTGCGCAAGGGAGGAGTCCTCCCAACTCGGCCTTGGGTGGTGCGCCGACTTGGAGAGGAGGGACTCCTCCCCCAAGTCGGTTTCAACCTCCTCTTTCCTCTTTCCCTCACTTTCCTGTTTTAGCCGTTTGACTTTCAAACTTGCCGTTTGACTTTTCAGTTTGGGATTCAATTTAATCCTTTATTTGGAACAACAAGAACACTTAGTACATGATGCAATCATTCCAATATGCAATGACACATTCATGTACCCCTTCCCCTCCGGAGTGCCGGACATTCCGAAACCTTCTAGAACATTCCTGATGAAAATACCGGAATCATTCCCGAACTCTGAAACGGGACTTTCCTTATATGAATCTTATTCTCCGGACCATTACGGATCACCTCGTGATATCCCGGATCCCATCCGAGACTCCGAACAACATTCGGTCTCTTTCTCATAATACCATAACTACTCAAACAACGTCGAATCCTTAAGTGTGTCTCCCTATGGTTCGTGAATTATGCGGACATGATCGAGACACTTCTCCGAACAATAACCAATAGAGGAATCTGGAAATTCATATGGCTCCCACATATTTCTACGATTACTTTGCGATCGAATGAACCACTTACATACGATACCAATTTCCTTTGTCTCACGATAGTTTACTTATCCGAGGTTATGATCGCTTTATCTCTGCATACCTAGTTCAACCTCACCGATAAGTACTCTTTTCTCGTTCGTGATATGTGATCCCTTGTGAGCCAGTCACATGCTTGCAAGCCAATTGGATGACATTCCACCGAGAGGCCCTGAGTATATCTATCCGTCATATGGATGGACAAATCCCACTCTTGATCCATGTGTCTCAACCAATACTTTCAACACTCAATGCCACCTTTATAGCCACCATTACGGTGTGGTGTTTGATGTCATCAAAGCATCCATCCGGCAAAGGTGATATGCATGATCTCATGGTCGAAGGAATTAGGTTACTATGTATCAGAAAGCATATAGCAATTGAACTATTTAAAATGACTTGATCTTTATGCTACGCTTATCTATAGGAGTATGTCCATCACATCATTCTCCTAATGATATGACCCTGTTAATAACATCTCTATGTTCATGATCAGGAAACCATGATCATATATTAACCAACAAGCTAGTTTAACAAGAGGCTTTACTGGGGATTCTTTTATGTTTACAAATCACACAAGTATTAATGTTTCCTGTTAATACAATTATAGCATGGTATGTAAACATTTATCATAAGTATGAAGATATGATAATAACCTACTTTATTATTGTCTCTTGGGCATATCTCCAACAGCTAGAGCAAAAGAAAACAGTCAAGTTGGTGGCCTCATCCCTTATCTTGTTGACGGAAGGGTTTAAATTCTACAATATACAGATGATACTATTCTATTCATGGAACACGATCTACATAAGGCCGTGAACATGAAATTAATATTATGCATCTTTGAACAATTGTCAGGGTTAAAGATTAATATCCATAAAAGCAAGATTTTCTGTTTTGGTAAAGCAAAAGATGAAGAGAAACAGTATAAAAAAATATTTGTTTATGAGGCTGGGTTATTGCCTATTAGATATCTGGGTGTACCCATCCACTATAGGAAACTTAAAAATTCAGATTGGTATCCAGTAGAAAATCGATGTGAAGGAAAATTGGGTTGTTGGAAGGGCAAGCTATTATCTTATGGGGATTGCTTGGTCCTAATCAATTATGTATTAACAAGTTTACCTATGTTTATGCTGTCGTTTCTTGAAATACCTAAAGGGGTAAGGAAACGACTGGATTTTTACAGGTCTCGCTTTTTCTGGCAATGTGATGAGAATAAGAAGAATTATAGACTAACAAAATGGAACATAATCTGTATACCTAAAGAACAGGGCGGCCTGGGTATTGAGGTGTTGGAACTCAAAAATAGATGTTTGGTAAGCAAATGGCTTTATAAATTAATGTATGAAGAAGGTGTGTGGCAAGAGCTACTACATAATAAGTATTTAAGTTAGAAAACGTTATTAAGTCCAAGTGAAACCAGCTGATTCTCCATTTTGGAAAGGACTTATGCGGGTAAAGAATGAGTTCTTTGCTAGAGGTCATTTTAAGATCAGGGATGGCAATAATACTAGGTTTTGGGAGGAAATATGGTTGGAAGATACACCACTAGCACAATAATATCCATCAATATACAATATTGTACAATGGAGAAATGTTACTGTGGCACATGTATTAGCTCAAGTACCACTAAACATTGGCTTCACGAGGGTACTTTATGGTAATAAGTGGACTGCGTGGTTACACTTATGCCAACGACTTATGATGATACGGTTGTCGGTTAAACATGGTAAATTTATGTGGAACTTAACCACGTCTAGTGTGTACTTAGTAAAAACCATGTATGAAGATCTGTTGAATGATCATAGGTCTTCCTATATAAAATATCTTTGGAAATTGAAGATCCCTCTTAAAATTAAAATATTTATGTGGTTCCTTCAAAATAACGTTCTTCTTACTAAGGATAACCTGGTTAAGAGGAATTGGGTAGGATGTATAAATTGTTGGTAGCGTGGATCGCCGGAAACTATAGATCATATGTTTATATCATGCACTTTTGCTCGTCTTGTGTGGTGCATTGTCAGTTTTGCTTTTGATCTACCCGCTCCAACTAATATAACAAATACGATTTGGGAATTGGTTGAATGGATTTGATAATTCATTTAAGGCTAGAATTCGCATTGGTGTTTCTGCCTTATGTAGGTCTATTTGGAGATGCATAAATAACATTATCTTTAATAAAACAACATGTTTCAATTTTTTGCAGGTTATCCACATGGTGGCACATTGGGTACAACTATGGGAGAACCTATCTACACCCGACCAACGGGATACTATGGCTACTGAATGTAGCCATTTACTGACGGTCGCCCACCACATTTTTTGTCAGCCGCTTAGTCGACTACGAGATGATTAGTTTTCATATGTTCACTCTTTTTAGCTGGCTGATCCATGTATCAACGCTAAGTGATCCATGGTTTGTAATTTTTGCTGAACGTTGGATGTTGGATGATTTTAAATAAAGGTTGTGTGCATCAACCAATGTAGAGGCCGGGGCTATATTCCCTTTTCAAAAAAAAATCTAACACTCACCATAACTGGGAGTCGTAAGGGTGGTCTCGAGAGACTTCAAAGCAAGCTGCATGACATGGATTAGCCAAGATGGAATTTTTCCCTCCAACTTGGAGAGATATTCTCTTGGCTGTCTCATGTGACATGCAGGGCGAGCCCATAGGGCGAGCCCATAGGGCGGGGCAAAGAGGCGCTCGCCCTGGTCCCAAGGAGTTAGGGGTCCCGGTCCGACACATGTATGTGTATCTATATTTATTTCTACTCTTGAGATCCAACAGAGTAAAATAATTCTAAAAAATATAGATTACCTAAGCTACAACCTTCTATGTCTCTACTCCAACTTCTCTTTTCACAAAAATACTCCAAAATATTGTATAGTAAAGAGGGAAGCACAAGTTTTATTTCAAAAATCCATAGAGATGCATCATTTAGTTTTGATAGTGGGAAACAACATCAACATCATTCCCAACAAATATTCTAACATTTATGAATATTTTTTCTCGATGCCATCATTTTGGTGGCCTCTCCAAATATGCAGAATAGTACCAGCCTGCATGTGTCTCTACAAAGTTGCTAATATTCATTACTGAGAATAACGACGCAAACACATAACTATATCATTCCATAAATAATTGTTCACCAATTCCCAGCGGGTCTACTTGTCCCTATCATCCCTGTTCTAAATACTATTTTATTCTCTTGTTATTTTAGTGCCTAATGTGTCTATGCTTCTACTCATTTTTTGCACATGCATATGAATTTGTTACTTTTATAATTTTGTTCTATGATTAATTCTAGAGGTACATATGTATAACCCATGTACACAAGGAGCAATTAATAGGAATAAGTATAATGGTAAATACTTTGCTTGATCAATACAAATGAGTAGTTTTGAATCTCTTCACCGAGATTCCAAAGATCAGGGATTTATCAAATGCACATATTTTTTTATTATTTAGAGGCCTAAGAACGCTAATTATGCTTAAACTTTAAGTGATACTATTTTTTAGCATAGATATTAAAGATATATTTAAGAAATATTTTTGAATTAGGGGGCCATTGCCCCTTCTCCTTGACTCAGTGAAACTTCTCCACTTTAAGTGAGGGGTCCTTAGTGTCATGTTGCCCTAGGGCCCCTGAAATCTATGGACCGACCCTGGTGATATGATTCAAAAACATGACCATACGCTGCTCGATCAAGTGTTGGCTGACTTAGTGAAGCCTCGAGGGTGTCGCACCGTTTTGAATATGGAAGCACGAGCAGGTCGTACTCGTATTCCGCAGTCCAGAGGAGACAGACCGGAAGGGGTACTCTCATCGTTTTCGATGCGCGGCTGCCCGTGGGGGACCACCGTGGGCCACATGGATGGTATCGTGTCATCGTGGGCCACCGCGCTTGCCTCGTGGCACACATCCGTACTTAGCCGTACGTGATAGACGTGGGTCCTGCTTGTGTGCTGGCCCGCGTGTCAGTCTTGTGGGTGAGAATGGTTTTTTACATTGAACACTCGTATTCTATTAAGAGACGGCATAATTGTCGGTCACCAGGCGGGTTATAGAAGTAGGGTAGCTCGATGTCCACAGAATATGGTCTTCCCGAGCTACACTACCAGCTAAAACTGCAAGCTCATAAGCAGGCTTATTACAACCCTGTGGGGCGTACATCACACGGGTGTCGATGAAATTAACAGATAACTGATACTTTAAATCACCAAAAACGATACCTAAAGGACCGAAGTCATAGTCTGAGCTTGTCATGACAGTCTTTAAATTAGTGCAGTCTGTTTCAAACATAACTCGCTTCACTCCCATTTGATCTGCAACCTCGATGGCATTTGACAGGGACAAAGCTTAAAAGCATTCTCCATATTTGTCAGAGATCCTGCTATGGCAAAACAGATGTTCGAGGAACTGTCACGACATATCCCATCCCAATTAGTTTTTTTTTTGAGAATGGGTTTGGGTGGTGGAGGAGATAGGGCGTCGGGCATGGGCAACGTGAGATGGGATCTTTCGCTTTTTTTCTATTCTCTCCAGGGAATTGGCATGGTAGGTCCGTCACCTCCGTGGACAGACAAAGTTTCCACGTCCATCTCGTAAAGCAAAGCATATATTTTCCCGCGAAATGATAAAGCAAAGGGTAGTGTTCCTGCCTCGTTCTTCGTCCTCAATTCACCGATACTTCTTTCTCTCTAAGAAAACAAATTCACTGATACTTTTCCTCTCTTCTATAGTAACACGGTTTTTGTTCCTTTGCCGACGACACCACCCCGATATGAAATCATGATCTTTGTTACTGCAAGCTCAGTTTTTTTTAACCTTTTGGCTTGTACGGTACGGTGCGGAGCTCGGGTTTCCAGCTGGAAATCCAAGGCAGACACGGGCGGGCAAGCCGATAGATGCCTGCCGCGGCAGCACTCGCGCCCACGCATGGACTGAGCTTCGGTGACTTGGTGCTTCCAAGTCTCATCGTGACTTGATGTACTGTCCATCATCCATCTCTCATCTAACGCATCAGATTGACTTGGATTTCAAATAAAAAAGTAAAACTACTTAAAAAATTTTAAAAAAAATCTAGCAAAATATAAATATCTTGTTTTGAAATCTGAGAATGTTCATCCCATTTGGATAACTATCTTGTGATTAAATAGCTTTTTACGTTTACGAGCACTACTTTAAACTAAATACCCAGTTAATCACAAACCTTTGATCCAAATGAGATAAAAATTTACCAGAATACAAATCGAAACATACATGGTTTACTGAAATTTTTTTCAAAATTTTCTGAAAAGTTTTATTTTTTTTAGTTCATAATCTAAGCCAATCTGATACGTTGAATGGAAGATGGATGGTGCCACCAAGTCACGGTGAGACTTGGAAGCACCAAGTCACCAAAGCTCGGTCCCCCATCCATCATCACCATGCTGTACTGTACTGGCAGGCGCAGGCTGCGACAAGGACTGCTCACCGTCTGCATTCGAACATCTCGCAACGATTCTGAGACAGAATGGACGACCTAGATGTTAAAAAAATTCACAAACTCGGGGCAAAACTATTTTACCTAATCCACCCCTTCTGAGTAGCTCACAACATAAATATTCGCTCGCCTCTCCCTTGCAGCGTGGCACGCGGATCGGACGTTACAGTACGTGGTATAGCGTTTAAAGTAAAAGCGCTACACTACTTATATTTTATAAAGAGTCTATCTATAGTAGACAAAACCTTGTCTTAGCTTAGTTGGTTTGAGAAATTGGTTGACTTAGATCGATGATGCATTCGACTCTCCACTCCACCAATTTTTGCTGAACGTTATTGTGCACGGTGTAGCACCTTTCACTTGAACACTACAATACTTATTATTTTGATTGAGGCCTTTTCTAGACAGCGTAGTTGGTTGAGGCATTTGTTTCAACTTGTTAGGTTAAAGGGTTTGAATCCATGAAGCATACACGTTTGGCGCGCATCTTGTCGATTTTGTGCTACTGAGCTCATCACGAGCGTCGTAGTTGCGGCTGCTCAGCCGTGGGCCGCGGCGTCGTCGCGACCTGTGGATGACGGATCGTGGATTTCGACCGGTGGTTAATTTGTGAGCAGGTACGTAGTAGATGCTATAACCACAGCCTACGGCGTTTTGGACATCATGTTGCCCTGCGAGTCCACTAACATAAACGATAGGTTGAGGGTCTCGATGGCCTCGCGTCTTGCTCGTCTAGACCCATGCGCTCCAGCGTGAAAAAGAACAAACTTGTGCTCATGCTGGATGATGTTGCTTCCATATTTCCTACAAAAAACTAGAACATTACCATCTATTCCCCAACTTTACTATTTATTTTCGTTTCAGGCAAACCAGATCTGTTTTCCTTGAAAAAGTTTAGGAAGATGCAATAAAGCAGAGAGGAAAAAGTTTCCTGATACTAACCAGGGTATGTTTTGGAAGCTCCTGCACCGATTTCATCTGAATTCGAACCCCTGGGTTCCATCACTGTTCATGATTTTGATTTCTTGTTATCTATTTGTTCCATGGACTTTCTTTTCTCGACTAGGAGGTGGCTGTCGAGAGGAAGGAGAAAGAAGGGAGGAAGAGGCTGGGGTAGTTTCGTCAGGTCCCAGCTGAATCTTGATGCTTCTTCCAGATAGAAGACAAAAAGCCCAAAAAAGCCCAACAAAACATACAACAAAAGTTTCAACACAAAAGTCCCAAAAAGAACAAGAAAAGCCCAAAAAAGGATTAAGACAAGGAGATCCCCTATCACCGACACTCTTTAATTTGGTTGCGGATATGTTAGCCATCTTAATTGCCAGAGCCAAGGAAGATGGTCAAGTGGAGGGACTCATAACTCATCTAGTCGAGGGAGGAGTCTATTTTATAATATGCAGATGATATGATTATCTTCATGGAAAATGACTTGCAGAAAGCTCTAAACATGAAATTAATTTTGTGTATTTTGAACAACTATCAGTTTTAAAAATTAATTTTCATAAGAGTGAGATCGTTTGCTTTGGTCAAGCTAAAGAAGCACAAGATGATTATATGGAGCTTTTTGGTTGCGAAATTGGATCTTTTCCATTTAAATATTTAGGAATTCCGATCCATTTTAGAAAGCTAAAAAATGGGGAATGGAAACCTGTAGAAGATCGATTTGAGAAGAAATTAGCATGTTGGTTAGGCAAATTATTATCATACGAAGATCGTTTGATATTAATTAATTCGGTATTAACAAGTTTGCCAATGTTTATGTTGTCTTTCATGAAGATTTCTAAAGGTGTCCGAAAGAGACTAGACTTCTTTCGGTCCCGCTTTTTCTGGCAGAGTGACAAACATAAAAAAAATACCGTCTAACTAAGTGGAATATTATCCGTAGACCGAAATACCAGGGAGGGCTTGGTGTCAAGGTCTTAGAAATTAAAAACAAATGTTTGCTCAGCAAGTGGTTGTTAAAATTTATGAATGAGGAGGGAGTTTGGCAGGAACCGATAAAAAATAAATACCTACACTCCAAGATATTATCTCAAGTCAAAGCTAAGCCAAATGATTTGACTTTCTGGAAAGGCCTTATGCAAGTAAAAGAGGATTTCTTTGCAAGAGGGTCTTTTTCTGTTAAAAATGGGGAGAACACGCACTTTTGGAAAGATACTTGGATAGGGGATAGTCCTCTAGCGGATCAATATTCATCTCTATTTAATATTCTGCAAAGAAAAGAAGTTACGGTAGCACATGTTTTGGCGCATAATCCGCTGAATATCACGTTTCGTAGATCCCTTCTCGGGCCAAGGTGGTCTAGATGGTTGCATCTTGTTAATAGATTGATGGATTTTAATTTAGTTGATGGTGAAGATCATTTTAAGTGGGATCTGACATCATCTAAGATGTTCTCGGTGAAATCTATGTACCTAGACTTGCTTAATGGGAACACGAGATTCCTGCGTAAGTATATATGAAAAATGAGGTGCCATTAAAAATTAGGATTTTTATGTGGTTTTTATATAGAAAAGTCTTATTAACAAAGGATAATTTAGCAAAAAGGAGATGGCAAGGTAGCCAAAAATGTTATTTTTGTAATGATAATGAGACGATCCAACATTTATTCATTGATTGCCCCTTTGCGAAAATAGTTTGGCGCATAGTACATATGGATTTTAATCTAGCTCCCCCCAAAAAATATTAAGAACTTGTTTGGTAATTAGCTTAATGGGGTCGATAAATTTAAGAGAGTTTAAATACAAGTGGGTGTTTGTGCTTTACTCTGGGTAATATGGCATATTCGAAATGACCTGACTTTTAACAAATCAACAAACACTTCTTTTATGCAGGTTATTCCTTTAACTACACACTGGATTCATATGTGGTCTCTATTTCAGACGGAGGAGCGCAGACCGGCCATGGCTATTGGGTGCAGCCGTTTGAAAACGGTTGCATGGGATTTATTCGGCCGATGTGGTTGGCGTTTTGATAATAGAATATCATGTTTATGCACAAGATATTTTTGATTCTTACTTTGTTTAGATGGTTGGTACATGTCTTAACCTTATGCGACCCATGAGCTGGGACTGTAAGAAACTTAATAAGACAATAAAGACTATATGCATCAGTCGAGGCCGAGGCTTTATCCCCTTTTCAAAAAAAAATGAACAGGGTGGAAAGCGGCTGTAGCGATGGAACTGGCCTGGAATTCTCGGTGTGAGGCGACTGAGATGTAGGCAAGCCCTTTACTAAACGTTTGACTAAAAACACTTGCAAACATCAGGACGTTGGAAAAAATGTCGTTTCATAGGGCGGTGCCATGCAGTGACCATACAAATTACAGGGGTGAAAGATCATCGGTAGCCTGGCCTGATCGACTATCGAGTCTGATTGAGCAACCACTAACAATCATATAAACTGATCAAACGAGTCGTCGCTCCATCAAAACCGAGCGTTCTTGTTCTTCTACACGCCTGCAAACACATGCACAAAAAAGTCTCAGTCATCGAGGTCAGTTCTAGCTATGCTCAACGCCGGGATGAAAATAAAAGCAAAGTAATCGGCTGTCTCTTTCGCGTATGGAGGTCGCGGTGTTCGTTCCACTTGTCCGAATCGATCGTGATATTCACGCGCGGCCAAACATCCGCTGCGACACGCCAAGTTGAAACGATTGATCACCACTACAGTAGCTTGTAGACATTATATTCCTGCATATTTTACCTTTCTTTTCTTGGATACGATCATACAGATTAGCGCGTGGAATTGTCTTTTCTTTTGTGACGCTCTAGACATCCGTATTGATTGCTGCTCCCACAAGTAGAGTGGACGCTAGCAAAGCCTGAATGAGTAACACGAGTTGCCCAGCCACGATCAAGCCTTCCTAGAGATCGCCTGCGGGCTAACCCAAAATTACTTTTTGGTTTCCATCTCAAGTGCTGAAAAGCCGCCAATCCTGGCCGGTTAGTGCATACACATCCCATCCCGCAAGAACCTAATCTAGACAGAAAACTCATCGACTCTAGTTCCAGAAGCCTAGCTGCTTTGTTCTCCCTCTCAACGTGGAATCTCTTGCTTTCTCCATATTCCCCATTGGTTGCAACATGCTGCAACTTGAGCTCGGAATTCTGATGCTTCCGTTTTAGGTACAGTCAGCTCTTGCGCGAAAACATTTGTGAACTGCACGTTAGCTTCAGCGCGATTCGGGCTCGGGGTAAGACATATACCCCTCCGTCCTAAAAAAAAAAGATGTTTTAGCTTTGTTCTAAAATTTATACGTGTCTACACACTAAAACATGTCTAAATTCATTTAAATTTTCATAAATTTGCGATATCCCTTTTAGACGGAGGGAGTAGGGAGTAGTATATGTGGAAGAAACACGGATACCTTGGCGCGCCGGAGGTAAAGATTGTTGCCGCCTGTTAGATCAGATCGAGGCTAGGAAAGATATCACGAGAAAATATACCATCGAGGCCAGGTCGACGAGCAACGGGGATGCATGAGTGACACAGTGATCTCGGGTGCTATGTTCCTATGTAATAAATAGGCCAACGTCGTTCTCGGATCAACTTTTCTGGCTCTGAATCTTTTCCTTTTTCTTTTTTGAAAATGGACGTATTTATTAATAATTTTGTTTAAAGCTTACACCCGATCTCTGTATAACCAAGATGCACACAGCCACACAAATGACAGAACTAATATAAAGAGTAGACAAGCATTACAAAAAGGCACAAACTAAATAAATGTCTAGAATCTAAGATAGATCAATCCTCAGATCACGCAGCCATCCATGTCGGGAGAAAATATCCCTCGCCGTGTACTCTAATCGCATACATTGCACCATAAATAAGTCGCGAAACTCCATACGTTGGAGAATATTCCATAATCGAAGGATAGCCGTGGCTCGATAGATAACCTGCAGAGGAGAAGACACAATGTTATTAAAAATCTTGTCATTTCTACAAAGCCATAACGACCATATAATGGCAAATGCTCCCATCCTAAACAAAGTTCTGTACTTATCAACAATTCCGTGCAACCAATTACCAAAAAGATTGGTTACAGAACATGGCGGAGATAAATCAGAAGCTATTTGAATGAATGACCATATAGAGCGAGCAAATTTGCAATGGAAGAACAAATGGCGAATTATCTCATATTAATGACAAAAAACACATTGTGTACTTCCAAGCCAATTCCTCTTTGCAAGATTATCTTTTGTTAGAATTATCCCTTTCAATAGATACCATGCAAATATCTTGGTCTTAAGGGGTATTTTCATTTTCCAAATTTTACTATTATGATCGACCGGGATATCAGGTTGGACCAAGGCTCTATATAGTGATCCAACAGAAAATTTACCACTTTCTAGTAATCTTCATTTGAACACGTCAACACCGTCCGATAATTGTATCATGGATAAACGTAATAATAGATTGTTCCATGATACCAGTTTAGGACCGATGAGACTTCTTCTAAAAGACACATTAGGAGGATAGTCTTCCATCACTGTGGAAATTGTGTCCCCTTTGTGTCTAACAATCGAATATAGAGCTGGATATTGTTCGCGAAGAGTAGTTTGGCCAAGCCACTTATCTTCCCAAAACCTAATCTGTGATCCATCCTTAATCTCGAAAGCACCAAAACGAAAGAAATGTTTCTTGGTGGCCGTAAGACCCGCCCAAAAATGTGAATCTCCGGGTTTCCAAACCACTTGAGACACAACCTTGGACCCCACATATTTCCTCCATAACATGGTTTGCCAAACATCATCTTCTGTAAGTAGTTTAAAAAGCCATTTGCCCAGAAGTGCGGTGTTTTTGACTTGCAAATCGTGTATGCCCAGTCCACCAAACTCCTTCGGGCGGCAAACCACATTTCATCTGGCCAGTCGATATTTCTTTTTCTCACTATCCCCTTGCCAAAAGAATCTTGAACGGAAATAATCTACTTTGTTCAAGACCCCTTTTGGTAATTGGAAAAACGAGATCATATACAGTACCATATTAGTGAGTACTGAATTTATGAGTACAAGTCTTCCACCAAGGGATAACAATTTACCTTTCCAACTATTAAGATATTTTTGTAGCCTTTTCTCAACAAATTTCTATTCAGCAATTGTGAGACGCCGACAATGAATCGGTATTCCCAAATAATTGATTGGAAACTGACCCTGACCACATCCGAAAAGTTCAGCATATAGGTGGGCCTTGTTTTGGGCCTCACCAAAACAATACAAATCACTCTTATGAAAGTTTATTTTAAGATTGTTGCCGCCTGTTAGATCAGATCGAGGCTAGGAAAGATATCATGAGAAAATATACCATCTATGAGCATTCGGGAAAAGCGTGTCCCAATCATCCGAGAAAAACATGTGGTCGATCTTAGTGAGAACCGGGTCGGCTTGAGCATTGGACCAAGTGAAGCGGCGACCAACCATTCGCATATCTTTTAGCTGCATGAAGTTTCTTGCCTCTCTAAACTTTCGGATGAGACGATGATTGATGTTGGCCTTAGTGATGAGGTTGAAGTCGCCGACCAGAAGCCACTCGCTCCGGACTAAAGGCTTTAGAGCTCTGAGCTCCTCGATGAAGGATAATTTCTCAGTATCCCGTTGCGGTCCGTAGACGCAGGTGAGAGTCCATTTGATCCCCTCCTCAAGCATGGTGATAGTAGCCGAGAGGGTGTGATCAGCTGTGTGAGGGTCTGACAAAGTGAAGAACGCACTAGAGGCCGCCAGAATGGTGCCTCCACGAGTGCCAGAGGCCGGCAGAAATGCGTAGTTAGCAGTGAAGTTTGGTCCGAGTGTGATGGAGATGGTCAAGTCGTCGACCTGGTCAAGTTTGGTTTCTTGAAGATAGACAATGGAGGCGTGGGAGTCACGCACCATGTCGCGGACGGCGTCGCGTCGGGCAGTACTATTCAGGCCCCTTGGGTTCCAGTTGAGCAGGTTAACATTCATTTGCGACATTAAATCGACTTCTTGGACACGTGTTGTAGACCTGAATGAGTGAATAAGAGGTACATAGACGCGAAATCCGCCTTGATAGAAGGACGAGCTGGACTGAAGACAATGGAACTGCAGCAGGAAGCGGTAGCAGGAGTGCCTAGCGCACATGATACATTGGGCCGATGCCCATGGTTGCTTACAAGAACGATAGAACTACACATTGGCAGCAGTGGTCTTCACGGGGGCAACCTGGATTATCACCGGGGCATTTTTCTTGAGTTTCTTGACCTGCTTGACCAGCGCGTCCATGGCCTGGATGGCAACGACCGCAAGCGGAGCGCGCAGGAACATCTGCTGGTATGCGCGACACATCGTCGAAGGATTCCTCCGGCGCCAGAATCGCGCAGACCCGGGCGATGACCTCCTAGGCAGCCTCACCGTCGTCCTTGAGCTGGCGAGCCTTCTTCTTGATGGCGAGCCGTCCACTTCTTCGGGGGGAACCCACAGGCGGTAGCGCCTTCTTATTTCGCGCCAGCGGGGTGGAGATGAGAGACGGAGGCTTGGGCCCGGCCAGCGTCTCCAGGAACTGCCTCAGCGGAGAAGACAAGCCTTCCTGGCCCTGGGCACTTGCCACACCAGCGGGGGACGTGAGATGGTCAGGGCTCTTGACAGGCACGTCTCCAATGGTGGGCGCGATGGAGTCGTCGCCGTGATCAGCATGCGCGCCGCTGTCCCCGAAATATTGTCGCACGGGTGGCAACGCAGGCGGGGATGAGTCGTTCCAGGCTTCATTACCTAGCCCGCTTGCAGGGCCATGTGCCGCTTTTAGCTCCAGGTGGGAAAACAGGCCTGCAGCACAGTCCACCAGCCCTTCCGTGGCGTCCTGTGCCATGGAGACCGGCCCGGTAGCCGTCGAATGCGCACGCGTGGCCGACAACGGGGAAGCCTGCCTCGGCGGAAGGCTGATGGAGTCAGCGAGCCCCACCTCTGGACCCTCGGAGTTGCCGCTGACCTCCAGGCCAGGGAGGCTAGGCAGGGGCAGCTGCGCCACCGCAACAACGTTGAGCCTGACGAGGAGGTCCGAGGCATGCGAGTCCAGCTCCTCAGGGCGGCGGTCTCGGTGATGAGAGGCTTGACGGCGTATGCCATGATCAAAGACAGCTCCACGCGGAGTCCCGCTTCGGCTTGCTCCGACCATGCCCCTCTTCTGCTTCACGGATGCGTGGCCACGACCAGAAAGCCTTCTTTCAAATTTGAAGTGTACTGGCTGCGTATGGAGGGTTTCAAGGAAACCGTCAATGAGGCTTGGAACAAGGTCATTCAGGATTTGGACCCCATCTGCAGAATCCACATCAAGCTGTCCCGCACTGCAAAGGCTCTAAAGAAATGGCAACGCCAATGTACGGGTGTCCTTCGGCAACAGATTGCTTTGGCAAAAGAGATCATATGGAGGTTTGACCTTGCAGAGGAAACTAGGGCACTGTCGGATGGCGAGCGAGAGCTGCGTAGACGACTAAAAGCTTCTTACATCGGTCTCCTCGCTATCCAGAAAATAAAACTTCGGCAGAGATTGAGACTTACTTGGATCCGCTTGGGAGACGCAAATACGAAGCTTTTCCATGCAAGGGCAAATGGACGTAGAAGAAAGGTCTATATTCAATCCCTAACCACGGGTGGAGGCTCGGCTATCACGACCAAGGACAAAGAGGAGGTGCTTCTCAGTCACTTTAATGACCTGCTTGGGACCAGAGCTAGCCGGCAGGTTTGCCTCGACTGGGACGGCCTCGACTACACCCCGCATGACCTGGCTGACCTCGATACCCCTTTCGACGATGATGAGATAGAGGAGGTGGTGTTCTCCTTGCCATCGGTCAAGGCCCCAGGCCCTGACGGCTTTATTGGAGCGTTCTTCAAATCTTGCTGGGTTATTATAAAAGACGACGTCATCGGTGCCATCTCCCATATGTCCAAGCTCCGGGCAAATTGTGTCAACCTTATGAACTCTGCAAACATCATTCTAATTCCGAAGAAGACGGACGCCGCGTCCGTGGGTGACTACAGGCCAATCAGCCTTATCCATAGCATATCCAAGATTTTCTCCAAGATGCTCGCCAACAGGTTGGCCCCTAGGCTTCCGGACATCGTCTCCAAATGCCAAAGCGCTTTTGTCAAGAAAAGAAGTATCCACGACAATTTCTTGCATGTGCAGAACCTCATTAGAGAACTTCACTCCTCGAAGACCCCGAGCATTTTCATGAAACTGGACATTTCCAAAGCTTTCGACTCGGTAGGATGGGCGTACCTCATCGAGGAGATGACTGCTTTAGGCTTTGGGCCGAGATGGCGCAACTGGGTCTGCCTCTCCCTAGCCTCCGCATCATCAAGAATTCTCCTCAACGACAATCCTGGCAAGGCATTCTGGCACGCACGCGGCCTTAGGCAAGGCGATCCCCTATCCCCAATGTTGTTCATCCTCGCCATCGACCCACTTCAGCGCATCCTGGCAAAAGCTACCTCAAGCGGGATTCTGAGCCCCATCCGCTCCAGATCAACTACCTGTAGAATCTCCCTTTATGCCGACGATGCCAGAATCTTTGTCAACCCGGTAAAAGAGGAGCTGGACGCCATCTCCGAGATCCTCAAGTGTTTTGGAAGGGCAAGTGGCCTCGTCACCAATATGGCCAAGACCGAGGTCTTCCCGGTGCACTACGGGCAAATCAACATCGAAGATCTGCTGTCATATTTTCCCGCCAAGCTTTCCACTTTCCCTGGGAAGTACTTGGGCCTCCAACTGCACATCCGCCGCCTGCGCAAAGTGGACCTCCAGCCCCTTTTCGACAAAATCGTCGGGAAACTTCCAGGATGGTATGGAAAAAACATCGCGCGACCGGGGAGAATAACCCTTGCAAAATCCGTCCTCATGGCCACCGCAACATACCACGCCACCGCCATCCCACTCTCTAAATGGGCGCGCAAGAAGATCATAAAGATCGTCCGGAACTTCGTCTGGGCGGGCGACGAGGGGGACCACACGACAAAGGGCAAGGCGCTTATCAACTGGAAGACGGTCTGCAGACCAAAAGACTTGGGAGGACTTGGCATGCCTCACCTCGAGCGTACCGGAAGAGCCCTTATACTTCGTTGGCCTTGGTTTCAATGGACCGACCCTGAGCGCACCTGGGCGGGATCAAAACTTCCCTGCAGCTCGGCCGATATGGCGCTTTTCAGAGCATCCACGAAGATCACCTTAGGAAACGGCGAAAAGGCCTCTTTTTGGCACGACAACTAGAGCACCAAGGGTCCAATCCGGCTGTGGGCCCCAGACCTTTACATGATTGCCACTAGGAAAAACAGGACCGTTGCAAAAGAATTTAGCATTAGCAATTGGATACGCTCCATTGCTCGCCTAGACACTCCCATCCAATTGGCCCAGTATCTCCAACTATGGGACCTCATTCAAGACACTACGTTGACTGCCCTACAACATGACTCCATCATATGGACGCTCACGGCCGACAGCACATACAGTGTTGCCTCCGCCTATCATGCACAATTTTATGGGTGTTTCTCCAAGTTCAAGGCCGAGAAAATTTGGTCCGCTCATGCGGAGCCGAAATGCAAACTCTTCTCCTGGCTTGCCCTCCATGGCAAGCTCCTCACTGCTGACATGCTCGCCGTCAGGGGATGGCCCCACGACCCAACATGCGCACTATGTGGCTCCGCCCCTGAATCTGCTGCCCACCTTTGCAAAGACTGCCCCTTCACGACGGCGGTTTGGGTCACCACTCAAACTTGGGACGGCGAGTTTGTGGGCAATCGGGGCCAATCTTTCGCCTCCATCACCGATTGGTGGGATGACATGATCGAGAGGAAGACCAAAGATGTCCAACGGCGTCTTAGCGGCCGACTGCTCTACGTTCTCTGGAATGCATGGAAGGAAAGGAATCGTAGAATATTTACTGGAAAACGCCTTACCTACATTGAGGTGGCTTCTATTGCTCGGGACGACATCCTACAGAGGAGAGGGAACGGGCTTTCGGCACCTTTGTGCCGGCTATCCCTGCCGAGCCGGATTAGGTTTTTTTCCCTCTTTTGTTTTATTGAGGGGGATTTTTCTGGCTATTTCCCACCTTTAATAATTAGAAAAAGCCACCATATACAGTATTTATGTTTGTTTTTCTCTTTTCTAATAGAAAAGACAGTGCTCCTGCCGTTTGCTAAAAAAAAATACCATGGAGGCCAGGTCGACGAGCAACGGGGATGCATGAGTGACACAGTGATCTCGGGTGCTATGTTCCTATGTAATAAATTGCAGGTAAAGCACGAGGCCAACGTCGTTCTCGGATCAACTTTTCTGGCTCTGAATCTTTTCCTTTGTTGCTAATCTCTCACTTTTGCTTTCATGGGCTCCTTCTTCGATATTTGTTCTCCGACGCTGAAGTATCTGGCGGCATACATGTTGACCGTTGGCCTCCAACGTGACAGCAGGGACGAAACAGGTGTTTTTTTTTTATCAGCGGAAGATGGATGTCTCACTAGTACAGATCGAGTATATACTAAGCCTTGACGATGATGATGCATCATCCGACCAATTTCCGCCTTGATTTCTGGCTGCCTCCACAAGCAGAGTGGACGCTAGCCACACTGAATGAGAAACACGAGTTGTCCAGCCACGATCAAATTTTCTCTAGTAGCTCGCCCTTTTATTTTCATTTCTCTTTGACTATCGATACAATATTTTTTTTATAGTGTACATATTCTGCCACACGGAGCATGCATGGCCAAAGATACTCTATTTGTACTCAATAGTCGATGCATGTACTCAGTCTCAGTTTTAGCAATTTGGATATCCCGCTTGGGTGGCAGATCCTTCCTTCCACGTGTTGGGACAGGAGCGAGCACGTCTTGAATACGTGTTTGACTCGCACTGCACGTATTCTAGTTGGACACTGCGGACGCGTTTGGTAGCTTAGCATGATAGGCTGGTTCACGCGACCTCCATGGCTACCATCATGATGGCCCCGTACGTATCTGCCACCACCTCTACCCGCGCCATCCATCTTCACGATCTCCGTGAAAATTGCTCGCCCTGTCTCGGCTCCCCAACAATCCTTGGAGAAGCTAAATCTTTGTGAAATAGCTAGGCAGGCGGCCTCCACCCGCAGGGCGACGACAGTGATCCTCCGGCGAGAACCTCCTTGCTCCAAAGAGATCTCTCCTCACCCACACTAGTAGCCCCGATGAAAGAACCCTAGATCGAGCAGGAGCTGGATGCCATGGGATTCTCGAGACTTGTGTGACAGCTGCACCGAGAGAGAGAGAGAGAGAGAGAGAGAGAGAGAGAGAGAGGAGGCGTACTCCGTGAATATGTGACCACTACCCCCTCCCGTGGATCCATTCCCATGCCATGGATAGCGACAAGTGTGACGCATCTATGATTGACAGGGGCGGACCCAGAAAATAGTTTGAGAGGGGGCAAATGATTAGACCGGGGGCATTTCTTGTATAAATTCACATATTTTAAATATTTCTCTACTAAAAATGACCAAATTTTATTGAAGATTCAAAATTTGAGCGGGGGCCTTGGGCCCCACTAGCTTCTATTTGGGTCCGCCCTTGATGGTTGATGCGTGACAGACACGGTGTGTCGTTGTGCAGTGGGGCTCGTGAGGAGATCGATCATGTGCGCGTGTGCTATCGCAAGAGCCTACGGTCCCCATCTCCAATTGTTAGCTTGTGTTGCATCCACAGAGTCCAAATAGGTCGAATTGTATTTCATCCTTTTTACAGATCATTTTGCTGTTTATATGTGGCCACTTTGCCCGTGCATAAGTTTCTTTAGTAAGCTCTTGATCTCAGTACGTCAGCTGAAGAATAAGGAACAAATATCCACATGAGGTGTCATGTTGCTTCAAGAGCGGTTCAAACCTCAAAAATAACATGCATGACCCGACTGCTTCCTTGTGAAAAACATGGTCCGTCCGAATCAAACATATGGGCATATGCATATGTTCAGCCGCGAGCACACGCATCAGTGACCAAACAAATTAAAGTGACGAAAGTATGTAACATGATCCAACGAGTCTCACCGGCTCACCGGCTCTCAGAGAGTCTGAACAAATCCAACGAGTTGCTCCATCAAACTTACCATATCCTTCGACACGCCTGCACATACCCACACAAAAAGTCTCATTCATGGTGCCGGGAAAAGTTTGCAAAATAATGTGCCGTCCCTCTCGTGTATAAAAGTAGTACTGCTCCTTCAAAGTCCGAATCAACATGTCCCTGGACGTACCACGCCGTACGTCTATCGCGTAAGCCAAGCAAGCACACACCAAGTACTACATAAAAGATTAATGAAGTAAAGATTGTATTGATATTGATTGTGGTGATTACATTGTAAGTCATTAGACTGTTTATATAATATTAGAAGACTTGGGGGTGGGGTGGGGGAGGGGGGCAAGAAGTCTAATAGAGATAGACCTAGATTATAATATGAAACTTCTAACCGACATATACTCTAACACTCCCCCGCAGTCGAATCGGTAGTGACGCGGACGGTCCGACTAGAGCATAAGACGAAAGTGAGGTGGTAGCGCCTTGTTGCCGATGTCGATGTAGCCGGGAGTGAGGGCATTGTAGTTGTGGTCGATGGTGCCGTTCCGGCGTAGACGATCCTTCTGACGCCGCGTTCCGGCAGCGCTCCCGCAGTCGGTCACACGTTCGGTACTCGATGAAGACCTTCCTCTCCCTTTTTCCAGCAGACAGCGAAGGTTGTAGCTCTCTGCTCGCGATTCCTGCAGCACGACAGCGTGGTGTCGAAGTTTAGAGGGGAGATCCCGCAGGGCTTCGCCTAAGCCGGAGCGAGTATGGTGGAGTAGAAGAGGGCCTCGGCGATCTAGGGTTTAGAGGGTGCATAGGGGTGGTGTGTCCGGCAGCTAGGGCTAGGGTTTAGCCCTAGTCGGCGACTTGGAGGAGGGCACTAGGGCGGCGGCGACTTGGGTGGAGGTCGGCGGCTAAGGCTTGGAATTGTGGGGCAAGGGGGCGCCCCTCCCCTTTATTTATGAGAGGAAGGAGCGGCAAGGGGAGGGAGAGTCCTCCCCCAACTCCCCTTGCTTGGCCGGAGGCAAGGAGAGGGAGGATTCATTCCTTAGGTAGGAATCCTTCCCTCCCTCCACTTGGAAACATTGTCCCAGTTTGACTTTTTCAAACTGCCTTTTTGACTTTTAAATTAGAGTTTAATTTCTCTCTTCCAAGTGTCCAGCCAAGTAACCTAGGACATGATGCAACCATTCCACTTTGTCATAATACATCCATATACCCTTCCCGTTCCGGATCGGTGAACCATCTAGACCCTTCTAGAACATTCCGGTAAAAACACCGGAACCATTCCCGAACTCCGGAATTGGACTTTCCTTATATGAATCTTATTCTCCGGACCATTCCGGATCTCCTCGTGATATCCTGGATCCCATCCAAGACTCCGAACAACATTCGGTCTTCTTACTCATATTCTATATCTACTAAACAATATCGAATCATTAAATGTGTCTCCCTACGGTTCGTGAATTATGCAGACATGACCGAGACTCTTCTCCGATAAATAGCCAATAGAGGAATCTGGAAATTCATATGGTTCCCACATATTTCTACGATTACTTCATGATAGAATGAACCATTTGCATACGATACCAATTTCCCTTTGTCCCATGATACTTTACTTATCCGAGGTTGGATCGTCGGTATCTATGCATACCTAGTTCAACCTCGTTACCGATAAGTACTCTTTACTAGTTCCTATGATATGTGATCCCTTGTGAGCTAGTCACATGCTTGCAAGCCAATTGGATGACATTCCACCGAGAGGGCCCAGAGTATATCTATCTGTCATATGGATGGACAAATTCCACTCTTGATCCATGTGCCTCAACACATACTTTTTGAATACTCAATGCCACCTTTATAACTACCTAGTTACGAAGTGGTGTTTGATGTCATCAAAGCATCCATCCGGTGATGGTGATTAACATGATCTCATGGTCGAAGGATTTATAATACTATGTATTGAAAGCTTATAGCAAGTGGAATATTTAAATGACTTGATCTTATGATATGCTTAACTATAGGAGTATGTCCATCACATCATTCTCCTAATGATATGAATCTGTTGTTAATAAAATCTCAATGTTCATGATCAGAAAACCATGATCATATTTTAACCAACAAGATAGTTTAACAAGAGGCTTTACTAGGGACTCTTTTATGTTTAAAAACTAGATAAGTATTAAATGTTTCCGGTTAATACAATTATAGCATGAGATGTAAACATTTATCATAAGCATGAAGATATGATAATAACCACTTTATTATTGCTTCTTGGGCATATCTCCAACATCCAAGTATATGAAAGATGTTTATTTTGCATGCTATAATCTTTACTATTAATTTCAAAAGCGTGGTGAATGCCTAGTGTGACACATGAAAAAATTACAGAAACTGCCACCGCTAACAAATTGCCTAAGCTCTATAAAAAAGACTAACAAACCTTATCTAACAAGACTAACAAACTTTATCTTATCTATCTCTATTATCTTCTAAAAAGAAGGTGTTCTGTTTTCTGCCGTTCCGCACTACGTCGATTCCTTTGTCGCGCGTCGCTCCGCTCGCCCCGCACGCACCTAATGGTTAATCCCAACATCAGGCACCCAACCCGGTCCACCCGATCTTCCACCCTACCCACTCCTCCCCACCTCGGTCGCTGCAGAGGGGATCTCTCCTTCTATCGGCGCCAGTTTCCCTTCATCGTCGGGATGTCGACCGTCTCCACAACAATGGAGTTCGGCTTCACCCGCGTAGCAGGCGCGATCCACACCCTTGTTGTCCCGGTTGCGGTCTGTATCGATCTCCAATACACGCGGTCGCTCCAGGATCAGAACACCAATGGAGTGCCAGCGGGAGATGCACGATTTCAGGCAACTTCTCCACGCCCTCGCTGTCATGAGGCGCGGTCTCCGTTGAGCTCCAGGATGCGCGGATGCCCCAGAATCAGAGCGCCAATGGAGTGCCGGCGGGAGGTGCATGATTTCGGGCGACTTCTCCACACCCTCGCAGTCCTCCCACGATCTCTGTCGAGCTCCAGGAGGCGCGTCGCCCCAGGATCAGAGCGCCAATGGAGTGTGAGCAGGTGGTGCGCAAGAACGTCCAACAACTATGAGATCAAGACCATCATTGTGGTGGTCGTCGTCTTGGAGGCGATCATCTCTACGGACGGACGCCACAGGTGTGCAACCAAGGTTTGCGGCGACGAGATCGTTATAGTAATCGTTGCCTCTGCTGAATGCCGATGAGGGTGGTTGACACCGCACCCTTACTCCCTCCGATCCAAATTAATGTTATCATATTTGTCTAGATTCAGATGTATGTAGAAAAATCTGAGAACATTAATATGGATCCGAGGGAGTAATAAAGCTGGGTCTGATGACCTCATTTCTAGAAAAAACATATTCTCAGTTGGATTCCCGAAGGAGAAGATCTCCCAGTGTTGTGAATGACACTTGATTTTCTCATAGTTATACTTAGTTTCTATTTTACCTTGGAAATAAAATAAATCTCTGACCTCCATGAGACCCTGACACTAAACCAAATAGGCTTTTGTCCGTGCTAACTTGATTTGTTATCTCAACAAGTCAACATGGAGTTCTAATGTATGTAAAGTATTGTGAAGGCAATTTTTTGTAAGGTTGATTTGTGATTGAAATAAGGTGTTTTATAAAATAAATTTATACATCTACAAGCGGTGTAATTTATTGGAGATCGTGTTTGTTTGCGATTTAGACCCTAGGTCTATTAAGGAGGACAATTGGTACACAACACCACACTAATAAATAAAATACTACTCTCAAGTCCCTGGGATACAACTCAACACGAGGTCCACCGTGCTGCCCTGTCGCTGTCACTCCTACCTGGAGTCGCCGTGAACTTTGTATCTGTAGATGGGACAATTGGTACACAACACCCCGACTTTTGTATCTCCATACGAACACTAGAAATCAACATCAAGTTGAAGAACCACCAGCGCTAAGGTCCTCCCCTCCAACTCCTACATCATAGAAAGGAGGCAAAATTGGCGCCTACCTCATGTACAAGGTCTCACACACTCCGCGACACCGGAGGATGCGCCGTCGCCACGACGGAGTTGGAGAAAAAATTTGTTGTGTGGGTGATATCGTAACCGTGACACCCACACCTAGCGAACCAAATCTCGCTCCCTCCAAGAGAAAGCATGAAGACGCTGCTAACGGGTACTTAACATAGCCGTCAAAGCGGGTCCGGAGCTGCAGTACATTATTTCTCATCGTCATTGTCACCACCACCCAAAAAATGACAACCAGAACCCTAACCCTACCACTACCTAGACGCAGGAGACACGATCTGTGGTCCCTCTACTCTCCTACCAATGAAGTGGATGATGGAGAGGGAGGGACCAGCGGCCTGGCTAACTACAGAGCGGGGGAAGTAGAGTTCCTCCATTTTGCCTCTTTTTCACTATAGCAAAGGGGAAGAGACAGAGAATGATAACATCTTGTGTCGTCGGTTTAACCAAAGGGTGAATTTGAAAAAAACAGCAAGTGAACCATATCAGAGATATTTGACAAATTGAAAGATGAAAATGCACCATGACAACTAAATAGAGCGTGACATGAAAATTTAAATACCCGTGGCAACGCACGGGCATTCAACTAGTTGTATTAATACAGAAACGTTAATACATGTGTGTTCAATAAACAAATGGAAAGTTCCCAGTTATGCCGCTCTTATAAACTAGCACGTTGATTAACAAGATGAGCAAGGTTTCCTGATCATGGACATTGGATGTTGTTAATAACGAGGTCACAACATTATTGGAATGGTGTGATGAACATTTATCCGAAGTATAGCATTAATCAAAGTCATTGTGTTTATATTTCTATAATATCATACGAAGTAATCCTAATCCTTAGACCATGAGATCATGTCAATCACTAACACTAGAAGAGTATCTTGATAACATTAAACATCACACCATAATAGGGTGACTATAAAGATGGATTCAGTGCTACGAAGGTGTTATGTTCAGGCTCATGGATCAAGAGTGGAATTTTTCCATCCCGATGATGGATAGATATACTCTGGGCCCTCTCGGTGATATCATATTAGTTAGCTTGCAAGCAAGTGATTTGATCACTAGAATGTTATATCACGGGAACGAGAAAAAAGTACATGTCGGTAACGAGATCAAACTAGGTACGAAGATACCGATGATCGAATATCGGACATGTAATATATCGCAAGACAAAAGGATTAAGATTCTAGTGTAAAAGGTTCTCACGATCACAAGAAGTCATTGTTGAATATGTGGGAGTCAGTATGGATCTCCAGGTCCTGCTTATGATTGTTGATCCGAGAGGGGTCTCGATCATGTCCGCATTATTTGCGAACCGTAGGGTGACACACTTTAGAGACACCGACACCATTTGGAACAAATAGTTTCTTGTCGAAAAGATTTACAAAGCGCAGGAATTTATTTCACTAGACATCGGAATTGTTTCGGGTGAAATTGCTAAAAGTGTTTCTGCATGTGAAATAGAATACTAACAAGGGGTTTTATGTGAATGTTTGTCCATTAAAGTAATTGACAAAATTCTGAATAAATAAATAAACGGAGTTTTATTTCAAGAGAGATTACAATAAATTTGGTGAAAATTTAATGGAATATAAGTGGGATTTTGAGTGGAGAAGTGAGGGGTCATCTTTATGTGAGTGGAGCTCCCTCCACATGAATGAAGGAGGGGAGGGGGCACCCTCCATGGTGCGCCGGCCATGGGGAGGGGCTGCCCCCTCCTCCTATAAAAGGACCCCCTCCCCCTCTCATACTTACACCTCCTCGTGAAGGATCTCTCCTCCCCTCTAGTTCATCCTCCATGGTCTCGAACTAGCGAGGTAGATGTTTCTGATGGCTTTTCGGTAAGAAATAGTTGTTGTTTCCGCTGCATCGCTGGAGCGAGGAGGCGGAGGTTGCTCGGTGCCTTGTATGTGTGTGCGAGCACGGATGCGCCGCTGATTTGCGGCGCTAGGGCTTCCTCTCGATCTTGAGATCGACAAGCGTTCGTATACATCATCCACGAGTACAACCTCGTTAAACTTTCTGAGTCTACAAGGGTATGTTCTCTATGGATGTATATCCACCCGTTGCTTGTATCTAGTAGATAGATCTTGGTACATAGTTGTTCCCATCGTAGAAAATTTTTGTTTTCTATGTTGCGAACCCCTATAGAAAGATCATCACATTGTTTGCCTGACTAATTCTCGAGTGTGATTGAGCCAACAACAACAATCATATAAAAAAATCAAACGATTCGCCCCATCAAAACTAAGATGTTTGGCGATGCCTAGAACTAAGGGAAAAAAGAAAAGTGATCACCAACCTACGTTTCCCGCTTCGAATTACTGAAATGATAAACCTACCTCATCTGGTTGCACCGCGGGCATTATGGAGGTTACCGCGCCCGTCATACTCGTTGTCTCTCTGCCGCCACGCCCCTCAATGGATCTGTGCAAGGCGGGCTTGGATTCGTGTGGCATCTCATGTCCGTCCCATTGGGGTCACTGTGGTGGTGTGTGCCTTCCCGCGGGTGCAAGAACTTGGATGCCAGGATGGCTGCCCTGGAAGATGGACTACACGGCCGCCACTCAGGCTAGCGGTGTTGCGGTGTCAGTGGCTTCTCTCCTTAACTGTATGGATGGCGAGGATTGGGTGGCGGGAGATCCTGCTGTTTTGGTGGTGTTGCGTTGATCGTTCTTTTTGGGGGGAGGGGGATGGGCGCTTTATTAGTTACTGTAATGATTACACTCGGCCTCTGCATAACTAGAATGTACAGGGTCGACAAATATGTGAAAATAAAATAACAAGAAAATTAAGCAATCGTTACCTCAAAGTATGCTTATCCTGATGCCTAGAAAGATGGAAGGTCAATCCTTAGATCACGCTACTATCCATGTCAGAAAAATATATTTCTCGCCATATTCTCTAATCATGTACATTCCTTCATTTAATCAAGTCGCGAAACTTCACACATTATAGAGATGATCATAAACGAAGAGTAGCCGTATTCCGGTAGATAAACTGTAGGCTAGAAGACAATTTATCATTAAAAGTTCATCGTTCTACCTTAGGTGTGGCACAGGTGTTATATTGTTCAAAATCCTTGTGCTCCTGTGCGCAGCGAAGACTATGCCTCTAGGTGTCGTGTTGCTTTCAGAGACGCGTTGGGCACGTTTCCCATGTGAAGATTCCAGGTAAAAACACTTGACCGTTTCTTTAGTCTTGGCCAAGTCGACGTCGACATTGGTGGGCAAGCTCGGGTGGAGAGCTGGCTTGGGTTAGTCTCGGAGGTCTCCTATCTTATAAACATGACTTAGTTTTCACTGTCCTCAGTTCTCATTGTCTACTGGCCTAGAGCAAGAGAGCTGGGAATCCTTTCTGACGAGATGTCAATGTATGTGATGCAACGATGTGTGCTAATTTTCATGGAGGCATACTTTTCATTCTGGACAGTACTTTTAGAGGCCTTTTCTTTTATCGTTGATTTATTTTAAGAGAGTTTCCTTGTCACTTTCTATCGGTCCATCCGTTCTGATTTATCTGTGAGGCGGGCGGAAGCATGTTTCAAAACAGTTACTCACTTCGGTTTAAAATATAAGATGTTTTAGTTTTATAAAACAAATGTATTTAGACTTCTTTTAGTATGTAGTTTCACTCAGTTTTAAAATGAATCTATACACTTACTAGTGAAAAACGTGCCATCGGTCCCAGTTTGTAAAGGCATTTAGTCCCGGTTTTCTAACAGGGACAAAGAAATCGGGACTAAAAGCCTACCCCTCCAAACCGGGACTAAAGGCACTCATGGGGCCGCGTCGATTGTGCGGGACCGGGACTAAAGATTTTTTTAAATTTTTTTTTTTTAAAATTGATTTTTTTTCAAATTTTTCTTAAACCTTTGAATTGTTTGACTCGTTAATCTCCCACGTCTCTTATTTTTAATACTAATTATACTTAATCTTAGTTCAAATCATACTTACGGTCAAACTTTCCGACCGGTCACCCATCACTCCGCCCCCAGCACGCTTAACTTCTCCATTCCATCTCTCTCACCCCGCGAAGGACCCTTATGTAGGGTTCGCAGCATAGAAAACAAAATTTTTCCTACGATGTGAACTATATACCAAGATCTATCTACTAGATACAAACAACGGGCGGATGTATATCCGTAGAGAACATACCCTTGAAGACCGACAAAGCTTAACGAGTTCAACTCGTGGTTGATGTAAACGATCTCTTGCCGATCTCAAGATCGAGAGGAGTCCTAGCGCGCAAATCAGCGCATCCGTTTCGACACACGCTCGAGGCACCGAGCAACCTCCGCCTCGCCCAAATGATGCGCGAAGCACAACTCTTTCTTGCCGAATAGCCACCGGGAACATGTATCTCGCTAGTCCGAGACCATGGGGGATAAATTCTAGAGGGGGGGGGGGAGAGATCCTTCACGAGGAGGTGTGAGAGACAAGTGAGGAGGGGGCTCCTTTTATAGGAGGAGGGGGGTGGCCGCCGGACATGGGGCTGCCCCCTCCCCTCCTTCATTCATGTGGGTGGACACTCCACTCACAAAATGCCCTTTAAATTCCCTCCACTCAAAAGTCCACTCAAATTCCCATTAAATTTCCACCAAATTTAATGCAAACTCTCATTAAATAAAACTCTTTTATTTTAGTCAGAATTTTGTCAATTACTTTAATGACAAACATTCACAAATAACCCCTTGCTATAATTCTATTTCACATGCATAACCACTTTATGCAATTTCACCCGAAAACCTGTTTCGGTATCTAGTGAAATAAATTCCTGCGCTTGTTCATTCTTTCGGCATGAAACATTTGCTCCAATTGGATGTTGGTGTCTCTTAAGTGTGTCACCCTACGGTTCGTGAATAATGCGGACATGATCGAGACCCCTCGATCAATAATCGAAGCGGATCCGAGACCCATAATCGACCACACATTCAACGATGACTTTCTTGTGATCGCGGAACCTTTTACGCTAGTATCTTAATCCCTTTGTTTCACGATATATTACATGTCCGAGATTCGATCATCGGTATCTCCATACCTAGTTTGATCTCGCATCGACATGCACTCTTTCTCGCTCTGTGATATAACATTCTAGTGATCAAATCACTTGCTTGCAAGCTAATCAATGTGATATCACCGAGAGGGCCCAGAGTATATCTATCCGTCATCGGGATGAACAAATTCCACTCTCGATCCATGAGCTTCAACATAACACTTTATTAGTTCTGAATCCATCTTTATAATCACCATGTTACGGTGTGACGTTTGATGTTATCAAGAAACTCTTCCGGTGTTAGTGATTGACATGATCTCATGGTCTAAGGATTATGATCACTTTGTAAGTTGTTATAGCAATATAAACTCAATAACTTTGATCGTAATGCTATACTTCGGATGAATGTTCATCACACCATTACACTAATGTTGTGATCCCGATATTAACAACATCCAATGTCCATGATCAGGAAATCTTTGATCATCTTGTTAATCAACGAGCTAGTTTATGAGAGAGGCATAACTAGGAACTTTCTGTTTGTTTATTAAACACACATGTATTAACGTTTCCGTATCAATACAATTATAGCATGCAAAATAAACATCTATCATATACTTGGAATACACATAATAAACACTTTATTATTGCCTCTCAGGGCATATTCCCTTCAGTCTCCCACTTGCACTAGAGACAATAATCTAGTTACATAGTGATAAATCTAACACCCATTGAGTTCTGGTGTTGATCATGTTTTGCTCTAGGGAGAGTTTTAGTCAATGGATCTGCTACATTGAGATCCGTATGTACTTTACAAATCTTTATATCTCCATCCTTGACATGCTCGCGGATGGAGTGAAACCGGCGCT
The DNA here is from genome assembly GCA_030063025.1 of Avena longiglumis. Taxonomy (NCBI): domain Eukaryota; kingdom Viridiplantae; phylum Streptophyta; class Magnoliopsida; order Poales; family Poaceae; genus Avena; species Avena longiglumis. The sequence continues at coordinate 566,778,385 of CP125973.1, forward strand.
TAATATGCTTGGAATGCTTGTGAGACCTTGGCTCTTTGGCATTGGCAATGGCACCATTGTTGTCACAATAGATCACCATTGGGTCCAACGCGTTTGCCACCACTCCTAGTTCGGATATGAACTCCTTCATCCAAATCGCTCGAGCCGCTCAAGCAAAGAACATATTCGCCTCCATTGTTGATCCCGCTACCACAGGTTGTTTGGAGCTCCTCCAACTAACCGCCCGCCATTCATGAGAAATACGATCCGGATTGAGACTTAGAGTCATCCGGATCGGTGTCAAAGCTAGCGTCGACATAACACTTAGCGACGAGCTCTTCTTCACCTCAGATACAAGAAACATATCCTTAGTTCTTCGTAAGTACTTAAGGATATTCTTGACCGCTATCCAAGATTCAACTGGATCCGATTGGTACCTACTAGTCAAACTAATAGCATGTGCCACATCCGGTCTTGTACATAGCATGGCGTACATTATAGAGCCTATGGTGAAGCATAGGGACTTTGTCCATTATCTCTTTCTTCCGCCAAGACGGACTTTGAGTCTTACTCAATGTCTTGCCTTGCAACATAGGTAAGAACCCTTCTTACTTCCGGCCCATTTTAAACTTCTTTAAAATCTTATCAAGGTATGTACTTTGTGATAGCCCTATTAGGCGCCTAGATCTATCTCTATAGATCTTTATGCCTAATATGTATGACGCTCACCTAGGTCCTTCATTGAAAATTTGTCGCTTAGATAACTTTTAACACTGCTTAAAGATCTATATCATTTCCGATCAATAATATGTCATCCACATATAATATCGTAAATGCCACATTGCTCCCACTCACTTTCTTGTAAATACAAGCTTCTCCATAAGTTTGGACAAATCCAAACTCTTTGATCACCTTATCAAAGCGGAGATTCCAACTTCGTGATGCTTGCTTCAATCCATAGATGGATTTCTGAAGCTTGCACACCTTGTTAGCATCCTTAGGATCGACAAAACCCTTTGGTTGTATCATATATAACTCTTCTTCAATATTACCATTGAGAAACGCGGTTTTGACATCCATCTGCCATATCTCATAATCGAAATATGCAGCAATTGCTAACATAATCCTAATCGACTTTAGCATCGCTACGGAGAGAAAGTCTCATCGTAGTCAACTCCTTGAATTTGTCGAAACCCCTTTGCGACAAGTCGACCTTTATAGACGGTTACATTACCATCAAGATCGCTTTTCCTTTTGAAAATCCATTTGTTCTCCACGGCCTTTCTCCGTGAGGTAATTCCACCAAGTTCCAAACTTGATTTTCATACATGGATTCCATCTCGGATTTCATGGCTTCTAACCATTTGTTGGAATCCAGGCTCATCATCGCTTCTTCATACATCGCAGGGTCATGATTTTCATCAACCATGAAATTCATGACAGATTTCCGCATACCGGAGCTGCACGCGTCCTGTTTGACCTGCGAGGTTCGGTATTACTCTCTTTCGGAGTTTCATGATCATTATCATTAGTTCCCTCTTCAACAAGTGGAGCCAACTCCGGAACAACTTCCGGCGCTGCGCTACTCGCCATACTTTGAAGAGAAGGTTCCACAACCTCTTCGAGTTCTACCTTCCAACTACTCACACCTTTAGCGAGAAACTCTTTCTCTAGAAAGGATCCATTCTTGGCAACAAAAACCTTGCCCTTGGATCTGTGATAGAAGGAATAACCAATAGTTTCTTTAGGGTATCCTATGAAGACGCATTTTTCCACTTTGGGTTCGAGTTTATCCGGTTTAAGTTTCTTCACATAAACATCGCACCCCCAAACTTTAAGAAATGACAGCTTAGGTTTGTTTCCAAACCACAATTCAAACGGTGTCTTTTCAACGGATTTAGATGGTGCCCGATTTAAAGTGAATGCAGCAGTTTCTAGTGCATAACCCCAAAATGACAACGGCAAGTCCGTCAGAGACATCATAGATCGAACCATATCTAATAAAGTACGACACGACGTTCGACACACCATTTCATTGGTGTTCCGCAGTGTGAGTTGTGAAACAATTCCACACTCTTTCATGTGAGTGCTAAACTCAGAACTTAGATACTCACCTCCACGGTCGGACCGTAGAAATTTGATCTTTCTATTACGATGATTTTCCACTTCATTCAAATTCCTTGAACTTTTCAAAGGTTTCAGACTTGTGTTTCATGAAGTAGATATAACCGTATCTACTCAAATAATCCGTGAAAGTAACAAAATAACGATATCCACCTCACGACACACTCATTGGACCACATACATCGAATGTATTATTTCCAATAAATCCGCCTGCTCCATTGAACCGAAAACGGCGTTTCTAGTCATCTTGCCCATAAGGCATGGCTCACATGTATCAAATGATTCATAATCAAGTGATTCCAAAAGTCCATCCGAATGGAGCTTCTTCATGCTCAACGCCAATATGACCTAGACGGCATTACACATATATGCGGATATATCATCATTAAGTTTAATCCTTTTAGCATCAACATTATGAATATGTGTAACCTTATCATCGAGATCTAATAGAAATAAACCATTCATCATCGGTGCATGACCATAAAAGTTTTCATTCATATAAATGGAACAACCATTGTTCTCGGATTTAAATGAATAACCACTTCGCATCAAACACGATCCAGATACAATGTTCATGCTCAGTGCAGGCACCAGATAACATTTATTCAAGTTTATAACTAATCCCGACGGCAAGTGGAGAGGCAGCGTTCCGACGGCGATCACATCAACGCTTGATCCATTGCCGACACGCATCTTGACCTCACCCCTTGCTAGCGGTCGCTTGTTCCGCAGCCCCGATTCGAAGTTACAAATATTAGCAACGAACTGTATCAAATACTCAAAAGCACGCGAGCACTAGTCAAGTACACATCAATAATATGTATATCATATATACCTTTGCTTGCCTTGCCGGCCTTCTTGTCTGCCAGATAATTGGGGCAGTTGCGCTTCTAGTGGCTAGTCCCCTTACAATAGTAGCACTCGGAATCAGTCTTAGGTCCAACTCGGGGTTTCTTTTTAGGCGCGGCAACAGGCTTGCCGCCCTTACTTCCCTTCCGTTTTCCCTTCTTGTCTTTCTTGAAACCAGTGTTCCTATTGATCATCAACACTTGATGTTCCTTTTTGATCTCCACTTCTGCAGTTTTAAGCATTGACGGAAGATCGGGGAGAGACTTCTTCATGCCTTGCATATTATAGTTCATCACGAAGCTCTTATAGCTAGTTGGCAGAGACTGCAGAACACGATGGATGCCTAAGTCAATGGGAATCGATATTCCCAAGGACACAAGCTTATCGGCGTAACCCGACATCTTGAGTACATGCTCACTAACGGAGCTATGCTCTTCCATCATGCAGCTAAAGAACTTTTCTCAAGTTGTAGCTCTCACAAAGATGTGTGTCAAAATCATTTTCAACTCACCCATTGTATCAAATGCATTGCCGTGCCGCTTTGAAAACTCTTCAAGTTCCGCTCTAGCCCATACAATATGCCGCAATGAACTAAGTTGTGGTCCTCCGATGAGTCGATAGACATTCTTCTCCTCGTCAGGCATCATCTAAACGTGGGGCCTAACGGCGCTTCTAGCACATATTGCTTTTGTGCAGAGAGAGAATCCTCAAATTCATGGCCCATTCGGTAAAGTTGCTACCGCTCGCTAGTTTCTCTTCTCCATGAACACATTGAAATTAAAAGCAGGTGGTGCCATCTACAACAGAATTTGTAAAGTTTAGACTAAGTATATGATAGATTGAGTTCAACTAATCTATATTACGAATGAACTCCCACTCAAAACGACATCCCTCGTGCCTTTTGGTGATTACATGAACCAAATCCACTACACCAAGTCCGATCATCACGTGAGTCGGTATAGCTTCAAAGGCGAGCATCAAATGGGCATCATATCAACTATATGACTCATGCTTAACCTTTCGTCCGTGTTCCGAGGCCATGTCTCAGACATGCTAGGCTTGCCAAGTTAGAACCTTAGTATTCGCGTGTAACTGCTTTTACACCCAAATATGGTCGTGGATCCAAGAACACCCGATCATCACGTGATGTCTTGGAGCATTTAAAACATAATCGGTGCATACTAAAGGAAGAACACATTCTTATCTTGATATTTAAATGAGGGATCATCTTATTATGCTAACAAAGCGCTAAACAAGCAATATAAGATGCTATCAAACATCATATGTTTATTAGTGAAATGATATGGTTCCCGTAGATGATCTCTATCATGTGCATCGTGGTATGATCACTATCATAACTATATGTGTAAATACAAGGTCTATGGATTTTACACGCTATGTGTGTTGTAAGAGTATCATCTCATACTTCTACTTACAACACTACCATATCATAACACTAGCCCAACAACAATCTAAACTAGACGCCTCTAATTTATCCATTGCAAGTTTTACGTGGCTTAGGGCTTTCGAGATAGAACCGTTCTTACCTACGAACATGAACCACAACGAGGATAATCAAATTGTTGACAACTCGCTTGCAAAATAGATATTGACTATAGTAGGAGAGACAGACACCCGCTAGCCACTTATGCAAACTAGTTGCATGTCAACCGTGGAACATGTCTCATGTGCGAGGACATGTAAAGTTTGTCCGGGCCGCTTCATCCCACTATGCCACCAATATCCAAAATTACAACAAAGGAGCAACAACATGATCATCATCGCCCACATACTCATATGTGTACTACCCGTAAAGTATCTACGCAGATCCGGCTCGATACCATCAGGGTTCGCAGATAGAAAACAAAAATTTTCCTACGATGTGAACTATATACCAAGATCTATCTATTAGATACAAACAACGGAGGATGTATATCCGTAGAGAACATACCCTTGAAGACCGACAAAGCTTAACGAGTTCAACTCGTGGTTGATGTAGACGATCTCTTGCCGATCTCAAGATCGAGAGGAAGTCCTAGCGCCAGAATCAGCAGCGATCCGTGCTCGCACACACGCTCGAGGCACCGAGCAACCTCCGCCTCCTCGCCCAAAGGATGCAGCGGAAGCACAACTCTTTCTTGCCGAATAGCCCCCGGGAACATGTATCTCGCTAGTCCGAGACCATGGGGGATAAATTCTAGAGGGGGAGAGAGATCCTTCACGAGGAGGTGTGAGAGACAAGTGAGGAGGGGGGCTCCTTTTATAGGAGGAGGGGGTCACGCCATGGGGCTGCCCTCCCTCCTTCATTCATGTGGGTGGACACTCCACTCACAAAATGCCCTTTAAATTCCCTCCACTCAAAAGTCCACTCAAATTCCCATTAAATTTCCACCAAATTTAATGCAAACTCTCATTAAATAAAACTCTTTTATTTATTCAGAATTTTGTCAATTACTTTAATGAAAAACATTCACAAATAACCCCTTGCTAGAATTCTATTTCACATGCATAACCACTTTATGCAATTTCACCCGAAAACCTGTTTCGGTGTTCATTCTTTCGGCATGAAACATTTGCTCCAATTGGATGTCGGTGTCTCTTAAGTGTGTCACCCTACGGTTCATGAATAATGCGGACATGATCGAGACCCCTCTCGGATCAATAATCGAAGCGGATCCGAGACCCATACTCGACCCACACATTCAACGATGACTTTCTTGTGATCGTCGGAACCTTTTACGCTAGTATCTTAATCCCTTTGTTTCACGATATATTACATGTCCGAGATTCGATCATCGGTATCTCCATACCTAGTTTGATCTCGCACGACATGCACTCTTTCTCGTTCTGTGATATAACATTCTAGTGATCAAATCACTTGCTTGCAAGCTAATCAATATGATATCACCGAGAGGGCCCAGAGTATATCTATTCGTCATCGGGATGAACAAATTCCACTCTCGATCCATGAGCCTCAACATAACACTTTATTAGTTCTGAATCCATCTTTATAATCACCATGTTACGGTGTGACGGTTGATGTTATCAAGAAACTCTTCCGGTGTTAGTGATTGACATGATCTCATGGTCTAAGGATTAGGATCACTTTGTAAGTTGTTATAGCAATATAAACTCAATGACTTTGATCGTAATGCTATACTTCGGATGAATGTTCATCACACCATTACACTAATGTTGTGATCCCGTTATTAACAACATCCAATGTCCATGATCAGGAAAACTTTGATCATCTTGTTAATCAACGAGCTAGTTTATGAGAGAGGCATAACTAGGAACTTTCTGTTTGTTTATTAAACACACATGTATTAAAGTTTCCGTATCAATACAATTATAGCATGCAAATAAACATCTATCATATACTTGGAATACATATAATAAACATTTTATTATTGCCTCTCAGGGCATATTCCCTTCACCTTATACCTTGTTGTCAAGACTAGTATATTAATCATATTAACTCATATCGATATGTGACACGTTTTTATTTTTTTAAATTAAGAACAATTATTTTTAGTAAACAACAATAAATAAGTAATAATAACATTTTATTCTAATGAAAGTAAAAACTAATTAAATTAATATTTTATTCATTTTTGCCATTTATTCATTTAATATGACATAAACAATATCTTCAATTCTATAAATTGAAATTCAACGAATAATATATCCATTATTATCAGAAAAATGCGAGGAATTTAAATATGACATAAAAAATATAGAAATAATTTAATTTATAAAATAATTTTTTTATTTTCGAATTTTAAGAATCCAAAACGGCCTAAGTATGTTGAAATTAAATAGCTAATTTTTTTTGCATGTTTTGATAGGTTGTACTTTTTTACATGGTATGCAAAAGTTATGGCCATTTGAATTTTTATAACATTTTTTTGTAAATTATGTTGAAATTCATATTTGTTAATTTTTGTAACAACTAAATCACTTAATATAACTACAGTTCGAAGGATTTTATTTTTAGATTTTTTATAAAATTTTGGCATGATTTTGAATCTAGAAAAAACGATCTCCAGAAGGATTTGTGTCCGTTTTACTGTAACGACAGAACTTGAGATTTTTTTTGCCCACTTTCTTTAGTCCGGATTGGTAATACGAACCGGGACGAAATGTCACACCTTTAGTCCCGGTTGGTGATACGAACCGGGACTAAAAGGGTTGGTACCGGGGCACCCCTTTTAGTCCTGGTTGGTGATACGAACCGGGACTAAAGGTCCCGTTTGATCCGGGACTAAAGATTGCTGGCGTTCTAGCCGTTGGAACCGGAACTAATGCTCACATTAGTCCTGGGTCTAACTATAACCGGGAGTAATGCTCCGAATTAGGATGGACGAATGACTCTTTTTCTACAAGTGACTAAAAAAATCTAGATTCATTTTTTTTATAAATCTAAAATATTTTATATTTTAAAACAGAGACAGTATATCAAAAGAAGAAGTTTCGGACAAAACCATCGGTTTAAAAATTGGGCCAAGTCGATTCGATCTACAGCTCAGAAAAGATCACTAGCTAAGATAACTAGGAAGCTAGGTAGGTAGTGCTGGCGTGCTGATTTGCTCGAGTACACGTAGCCGCGAGACGAACCCGACCAGATTATATATATGGGCGACCGGAGCATGTTGGTATTTGGATTTTGGGACGAGTAAATTGCATCGGGAGTTACACGAGTTGTTTTACGTGTGTATTTAAGGGGCTGTTTAGTTCCAAGCCACACTTTGCTAAGCCTAAGTTTGGCAAGTGTGGCAGCCACAAAAGTGTGGCTAGGAAATTGAAGACCACAAAGTGTGGCAAAAACTTTACTCTATGGCAAGTGGACCATATGGATAATAAAGTGTGGCAACTTTAAAGTATGGCAAGAATCAAACACCTAGCAAATTGCCAAACTTTGGCTAGGCAAAATGTGGCCGGGAACCAAACACCCCCTAAGTTACAAAATTTGAAAACTGGACTAATAAATCACACAACTTGCGGACTTGTGCACCTATGGTCACAAAATCGGTTAACTTGGTGGTTTTTGACCAAAACCGGTCATAGGTAGACTAAATTTTACAATAACCCCCTCATATTCAGAACAAATTTTCACCCTATATAGGTAAGACTAGATGTTAGCATGTTTTTCTGTAGACTTGGTCTATCTATATATATATATATTCAATTTCAGGTAAAAATATTATAACCATAATTTAATAATAGAGGGAATATATACAAGTACAAATTTCAGTAAAAAATAAATATCAGCACACCATCCGCATAGTAAATAACAAATGTGTGGATCTATAATTCAAATTTGTATATCCCAGAATAAACATATTTTGTTATCAAATACTATTTATGCGTTGTGCGCATAAGAGAGGATTTGTGGCTCCCAAGCTTGGTATTTGAAAATTTTGAAATATGGACCTTTCATTTCAAAGAAATCCATTTTTTCGGAAATACATATGTGTGGGCTGAATGAATGTGGCAAGTTTCGGTGAAAAAATCGTTTTATTTTGGGCTACAAAAAAGTAATTCCCAGCTATATATCGTATAAAAAACCATGTATTTCTATCAGAGATTTGTCTTTTTTATATTTCACAAAATAAAACATTCTTTTGTTTGAATTTTTTTGCATACCTTAGGAATGTAAAAATATTTGTGCTTAATTATTTTCAGATTTTTTGGAGTCTTATAAATGCCCTTTTTAATTTTTTTTCAAAGAGATTTTTCTTCCATATACACTTGACAACATAAAAATATAAGGTTAGAATTTTATTTGTAAAAATTTAGTCTGTCTATGACCGGTTTTGGTCAAAAACCATACAGTTAACCGGTTTTGTGACCACGTGTGCACGGGTTCACAAGTTGTGTAACTTATTATTCAGTTTGCAATTTTGTGACTTAAGTATATATACGAAACAAGTTGTGTGACTGTCGATGCCATTTACTCTATTTGGGACCATCCCCCGCTCGTTGACAGTTTGCTTGATTAACTCTGACATACTTGAGCTTCCTTTGCTGCTGTTGCTGATCGTTGATGATGCATTATCAGACTATTCACCCCTTGATTTCTGCCTAGAGACATCTTCGACCACACACTTGTCCGATCTAGTCTTTTTATAAGCTAAAACACAAAAGAAAAATAAGACTTGCTTTACGAGTTCGATTTGCTAACTCAAAAATAGTAGGCTTGTTTGAAAAGCCGTCCATCACCGGGCCGATCCAACACGGACCTAAAGTAGACAGAAGTCTAGCTGCTTTGTTCTCTCGCTGTGGCTTCTCTTTTCTTTTTTCATATCCCCATTGTGATGGAACCTGCTGCAACTTGGTATGTAAATTCCGATGCTTCCGTCTAGCTTTGTTCCAGCGAATTACTTTTTTTGAGTAATCTGATGGCATGGGATCTTTTTACATGCATTTATGTTTTAGCATCAACAAATGCCTCGTACATATATGCTTCTGTTCCTTCCGGATAAACCATTTTTCCTTTGTTTATGAAGAATGTTCAGAAGTTTTATGATTTTTTCAAGTAGTTGTGAACCCATGCATGCTTTATTTGTGTTTTGCAAACCAACGGGAGCAGAACCCTCTTTGTGTTTTATTAAGGTAACTAGCATGGTGGCCCTTGCAAATGTGAGGGCATCACTTTACTCTATCAAAATGTCAAATAAATAAATTTATGCTTTGATGGATATCAATTTTTAAGAAATACGAATATAGTTCCACGACCACTGTATCATTAATGCTAAGTAATATATCACATGTTTATGAACAGAATTAAGTCATTTCATGATTTTGTTGGTGAATATGATTATGCCATTTGTATGCTACTCTGAGGTACCCAATAAATTTTATGTGATGTTAAGTCGTATTAATTAATTGTATACGGATCCCTCGCATTATAAGTGCATTTATCAAAATCTATATGTCATGGTCCAAGTAATGGTTAGGATCCATCCGAGCTATTGCCGGGTCAACTTTAGATGGTCTCTTTGGAATGGGTAGCAAGACCATTTAGATCCATAGAGTTAATGAAAAGAATCTATCATTTTAAAAAGGCAACTGAATAGGAATTCTATTTTGTTCTCTAGACCTTTCTTCTTCTTATTTAATCCATTTGTTCTAATGTACATGATGTTCTCTAACTTTTCCAAAATACATGATATTTTTGACATGGATCCAAGATGCACCTTTGACCCACTGGTGAAAAAGGACTTCTAGTCCCGGGCCGCAACTGGCTCTAGTCCCGGTTTTGGGACCGGGACTGCCAAAACGGGACTAGAGGCCCCCCTCTAGTCCCGGCTCTCTACGGCCTGCGACTGATAACAGCCACGTGGCTGTTTCAGCGCCGCGGGGGGCGGAAAGCCTCTAATCCCGGGCCGTAACATCATCCGGGACTAAAAGGTTTCCTGCCGCGGTAGAGAAACACACATTTCTCTGCCACGGCAGAGATTGTGTATTTCCTTTTTTTTTACTTTGGTTCCTTTATCGTTTTGTGTTTCACTATAATTCAAACATATATTCCAGTATACATATTATACGCTACTACATACACTATACATCGATGCATTTATATAATTAATAGATCCCTTGCAAGCATACATATAATCAATCATATCAAAAGGAAGAAATGTTTTTAAATTACATGGTCATTGATGAATATATATATATATATATCATATCAGCTACATGAAGATGACTAAGGCAAATCGAGTTCCACGTCATCCGCATAATGCTCTCCATATACATCAAGGACTTCCTTCATCATAAATCTGAGTACCACTAAACATAAAAAATATGTTTTTAGCACTAATTAAAAGATATGATTTTCATTTGTACTATTTTAATATATGTTTATATACCTATAATCATAGCTAGAGAAGTCTGACTGCAGTTTTTTAGATTGTCATTTGTTTTGAATTGCAGGTTAGATAATATTTATGTATTTACTTCAACTCTCATGATTTTTTAGATATAGTTATGAATATAAATCGTCTATGATTCACCTATAAAAGGGGTCCACCAGATTAATCGGCATGTTTTTTCTTGTTAGAAATTTGTGTTTCCTTTATTTTTAGACGGTAATTTATTTTGAATTGGAGGTTGGATAATATTTACGTATTTACTTCAACTCTCATGGTTTTTTAGATATAATTATGAAGATATATTAGTTATGATTCACCTATAAAATGGGTCCACCAAATTAATCGGCATGGTTTTTCTTGTTAGAAATTCGTGTTTTCATTATTTATGTTGCTTCAGTAATTGCACGGAATACATTTTTCATTCCCTTTTTTCTTAAATTCAAAATTAGGTACAACTAATTTTGTTAAGGTGGGATAGTTTCATTCTATATAGGGAAATAAATTATAACCTCCCCATCTCTCTAAGAAAAATTGAAATATTGAGGAGATAAACTAAATTATTAAGAGTAAATAGAATTTTAAAGGTATTAAAGCGATTTAAATGATGTGAATAATACGATACTTTGTAAAACATTATAAGCCCTAGCTTTTTTCCATCAGAAAACTCACGTCATTATTACATTTGAACTACCAGAAGTTATTTCACTAAATGACTCCTATCAAGGAATTTTCAGGCACATTACTACAACCCCTGCATCGATTTCTATTTTGTATATTTGATAGCTAATGAATTCTCGAAATTCTATTCGAGAAAAAATATCTAGTATATTCTTTAGTCACACTCACCATTTAGCTGCATAGCTACATCAACTTGTACACGTTGGCTCACAATGTCTACCATACAATCCTACCATAAATTTTATCCCTTTAGACTTGTCATAGTGGGGAGTAATCTAGACTAGTAACATGTTTATATTACTAGTATAAATTACTATCTTCATAATGGGGAGTGTCATATGTGTGATAACATAGAAAGATTCATTTAGACTTATTTTGTATTGAAAAGTGTGATGTGATGGTAACATATAAGAGCAAGTATAATAGAGTCATGTCAACTGGCTATACGAAATAAAATATAGTATTTGTGCTGAGTTGGAAGAGAGAGGAGAGGAGAGAGAAGATAAGTCGGCTGTAAGTTAAGAGCCAGCTTTAGCACGTGCTCCTAGGTGCTTTGTGAGAGTGAAATATGTGCCACACTTTAATAAAAATAGTACATTATTTTGTCCAATTATTGTATATGTTAGCTATATGACTGACTATAGATGATGTGGCAATAATATAGCCAACAACTGGCTATACTATTAAACTTGCTCTTATGTTACTCTAGTTGTCTCTCACCTTATTAATTATTTGCCACATCACTTTTTTTGCCTAGGTGGCATGCATGTTACCATCTACTCCCTCCGTCCGCAAATAAGTGTACTTTTAGCCTTATCTTCAGTAAAAGTTAGTAAAGTTTGACTAACTTTATAGAAAAACGTAGCAACATTTATGACTCTAAATTGGTACTAACAGATATGTTTTCAAATTTACTTTTATAATATGTCAATTTGATATAATGTATATTACTCTATTTATCTATAAAGTTGGTCAAATTTGATAATGTTTGACTTAAGTAAAAGCTAGAAGTACACTTATTTACGGACGGAGGGAGTATGCTACTGGGAGTAGCCTTAAGGATATCTGCATTGTACATAATAACATTAATATAATTTAATGACCAAACAAATTATAGACTCCTTGTTGCCTCAAAGTTAGATGATCGTATACTATACTATGATTACCTTGCATGTATTTGATGAACTATTAACAAACTATATCATTCTGGAGGCAAAGGATTTACAGTCCAAAGGTAGTAATCAGGGAGACCGGGGCTCTTTGTCTTCCCAATTATTACGGATATTAGGTACTCAATCGATTTGCAGTGCCCGGTCCATCTTGATGATTGTGGTAGAGTCTCATCTACTTTTGCTTCAAGCAAATAAGGTGCACAGCTTTGCAATACAAGAGAAAAAATATGTGCAGGTGTCACCACGACAGCAAGCAGCACGCAGCGCCATTGAAATATTACAAAGAACTAATAACTAATAGGTTGGATAGAAACCTTAATCAACCACTAATTGATGAATAATAAGAAAATAGTGCGTTTAATTTTCATGCGACTAAGAATTAGTCTTGTCACTTGTATTGCTATCCATGTTTCTGCCTTCCCATCTACCAAGCCAACAAAATTAATCGCACTCTCAACAAATCGATGAGGCCATCTTGCTTGCGTATCTAGCCATCCTTTATACTAGGTCGTAAGCATCACCCATCAAGGAACAAAGTCAACCAGCCTTGCAAAACCAATCAGCTTCTCATAGCAGATCGTTTGAGGCCTTGTCTAGCTCGTGCTACATAGCTATGGACATCGGACGCTAATCCCATGATTCTCCTGATCCTCCTTTTAATCTTCGCCTCTGAAGACATTGCAGGCACTCTAATCGACCATATGTCCATGTTTGTGTCATGCCCTAGATTGCCGCTGAGGGATAAAGCATGACATGTATAGGCCCCCGTAACACATATTGTCATCTGATGCTATCAGCACAGACTGCTGGCTGAAGATGGAATCCGGAAAGCCTCTCTCCATGCCAATATAGCTCCCGGCGGCGCTTCACCTAGGAATCACCCCTGTATTGATTAAAAAAAGTTGTGAGGCTTTTTATTGCGTCAAGGGATCGAGATGCCGCGAAGCGTTTTTTATTTATTGGGGCAACGAATCTTAACGGGAACCATAAGAGATTTATCGTGACCACGAAAAAAATATATAATACCGACTATATCAAACAGGTTTCCTGACCATATATCTGATTGTGTGAAAGGGTTCCAATACCGATTGTGTCAAACAGGTTGTCAAATGGAATTACCTGATTATGTAACTATAAAAATTTCGTTAAATCCTAACCATAACTAATAGATTTTTTTTTCCGAAAAGGAGGTGAAAACCCTCGGCCTCTGCATCAAGCGATGCACATAACCTGCTTTATTAATTATTCACTAAACCTTACAAGGAGAAATACAAGGATCAAACCGAAATCCACCAATCCTAGCGATCATCGCTACACCTTTACATATGAGGGGGATGCCCATGAACAGGGCCATTTGCCCTAACATCACACCGACGCGCCTCATCTAAGAAACCGATAGCTCAACCTGCCGCTCATTGATGCGCAAGGAACTCAAACCGGTCCGGCAGACCCACAGTAGTCGCCGCTGCCATCTTTCGCAATCCCATCTTGAGGAGAGATCAATGCATAGCCCAAGCTAGGCCAACCATCGACGCCACCTCGACGTCAGACAGCTCCACCGACCTGCGCGAGTCTAACAGGCCATATCCATCACCGAGACTCTGCAACACCTTGCCGCCGAGACTCGCCGTCTTCAATGCCACCGATGAAAGACCGCTCCACCTTATTCCTTCCGCATCCAGCACTTGCTCCAAGAACGATGCCCTCAAGAGGGAGACGACGCTGAACGCGCCGCGATCGTCTGATCCGGGAAGGCCCAAATCTAGGGTTTCCCCCGGAGCAGCTCGAGCGACGAAGAGACGAAGGTTGCAAGGTCAATGCCTCAAACAAGGTTACGACACAACAACGCCGCCATCGCCCGTCGTCAACGAGTGAGAGCCCGGTTTTCACCGGATCCCCCGCCTCTCGACACCCACAGCCGGCTGGATCTCCGCCGATTCGTGCAGATCGGCTCCGCACTAGCCTCCCAACTGCTCCGCAACTGGCCAAGGCCAGAAGCACCAGATCTAGATGGGAATCGAGATCCACGACCAGCCTCATCCGCCCGAGAGGATGAGCCAAGGACGGCAATGGCCGCCGCCTGGTCCAGATCGCCGTCCGATCACCGCACCCGAGCACATCCGTTGGTGCCGCCTAGCAGCCCGTCGAAGTCCTCGTCACCCTCTCCCCTAGCGCCTTCGACACCAGGGGCCGCCGCCACCGCGGCCACGCTGGCGACAGCGGCGGAAGGGAGACATGAGATGGAGGGAGAACTTGGGCGGCGGCGGCGGGGGCCCCCGGCGGCGCCCTGGGGCATGCCGTGGGAGGGGAGGGGAGGGGGGAATCGACCTTATTATCCTGGATGAATAGATCCAGAACAATATTGTGGCTTAACATGGTGGCTTTATTAGATATCTGAATATTACTTTTAGTATATAATAGATAGATAGATGGTAAGTCTCGAACTCTAGCTACCCGGCATGCCAAGGCGTGTGCTAGCAACTAAGCCCGGGTCAACCTCGACCCATGCATGCCGCTAAGCACTATCCATTTACGAATGAGTAGATTGTTAGCATCAACAAGGTTCTAGAATATAGGCATATAGATATCTCTGATGAAAAATGGTAAAAAATTACCGAGATCAGATATTTGTAAAGAGTAATATAAGGTAAAGATGATTTGTTACCTAGCATTTATCCAACAATATCGGCCTGCCATCTATTTGCATATAAGAGGCACCTTGTATGAGACTACTAGATATAGCCATGAGTGTGCAATAAGCAGACACAAGGTAGTCCCGACAAAGGTGAAATAAGCACTCCGTACTTATGGAATGATTAGTTTGTAACCCATTACGCGAGCCCTACTGTTTTAGCAAATGGTACAAATTGGTACATGATGGCTTACAATCCAACAATGCTCGGAGTCATTGTTTTCAGGGCTTTGTGTCGATATTCTAGATCGCTAAGCATTATGAACTATCACATAAGCTATTGTTGATACATATTTTCAAAACAAACGACAATTTTTTTCACGGCGAGTGTTTAGTCACTGGACATGTTATAAGATCACTTTGGCAACATGAACAGCAAAAATTATGTATAAAAAACAATCAAAAACCTACTTCATATCACTTTTATTGCCACCGTCGCCAATTTCTGATGATATGTGAGATGATCAACCCCAAACTATAAGAGACCAAGCTCAAGAAAAAGCACCACAGACTCTCTGATGTAAATCATCTCCACCACGATTTTCATGCCAATAGGGTACAGAAGTTGCAGGAAATGACATGACAACAGAAAATAAAAGAAAATTATACAATAATGCAACGTTGATTTGTGGTTTCCCCTATTTTCCAGTGTTGTGTGGGCTAGCAGACGCCATAGGAACCGACGTAAATGCTCACGGTGGCAAGTCATGTGAATAGCCTAGGCCAGATTGGTTTATGTCAATTTTTGCACATTTGGACGTACTATTAATTTAATATTTTTAATAATAAATGAATTGGTGGAACACACTTTAAAAAAAAATAGGATTTCTTTTACATGATTTTGGGATGGGCTTCGGACATGAAACTAGTGTTCGAGTGAGCCTTAGATATGGGGCTCGTTATGTCAAACTACTCTTGCCGAGGTGTACCAATGGCAATGTTTTCATTATGTTTCTCTCAATGCTGCCCTTGAGTTTCTTAAGTACAAGAACTCATCAATTATCTTTTTATTTATTTTGGAGAAAATAAATATTGGTATTTATTGATCTCATGATTTCGCATTAACAAGATGGAAAAGGAACCAAAAACAAAGACCACATGAAAGGTAATACATGTTGATTCAAGAGCTGTTCAAACTTCAAGGTAACATGTTTCGTAAAATGCTAGGAGTGTGGTTGTACTTGTACCACCAACTCGCCGGGGGTCAAAACGGGCTCATTAAAGACAGAAACGGAGATAGACAAACTAAAGACGGAAACGGATTTTGGAAGTGATCTGAATTGATATGGTAAAAGTGAATGCAATCATGCTCGCGCATTACTACCTATACTAGTAATGGGGCAGGTGAACATGCACGTATTGACTAACACACTGAAAAGTATTGTGCATATATTAGATAAAACTGTTTTTGATTCATTTTCAAGCTAAAATAAATAATGATGATGTGTATACATTTTACTTTAGAGACACAAAACCATGCAATGGTTTCAAGGTTTCAACTTTTGATCTATGTAGAGAAAATGTTCCAGTGTCACAAGGAACGTCATGATCCCTTCCTATCTAGCACTCCATTTTTCTTGCAATGGAGTACAAGGGAACTAAATCTTTTTAATTATTTTTGCACTGTACCGTACCTGCACATACCAAAAAGGGCTAGCTCTGAGTGATGACGCAAAAAAATTAAGATACTACAAGATCCCTTCCCATCTAGTAAAATGAAACATATTGCAGTCAGTTATTCATTACTCTCAAACATAGTTCCCATAAATAAATTTGAATTTATTCCAAATAAAAGTATCATAGTATGAAATCAAGTAAATAAACATGTATTATGTTGCTTCATGATGATTTACAAAATAAGGAAACGGACTAATTCCAAAGTTGCACCACTGGAGATATAAAACGAAGTCTCAACAGGATATGGCTCTCACCATTGTTGCCCCTCCATGCATATTCTTGTACTCGGTGGCATTAGAGCTTTCACTGTTCCAAAAGTATGCACAAAGTTGGAGCAGTTTTGCAGGCCAAGCAACCATGTATTAAAGTTGATCATCAAAGGGAATATTTTTATTTTTTCCTTCTCCAATGGGTACACAATATTCTTATATGCAGCACACTTCTATGTCTTCCACAGAACACAGACGATAACTTGTTTGGGACCTTCTTTTTACCTTCTCCAATGGGTACACAATATTATAGGCAACACATTTCTCTTAAGTTCCACAGGATACATAAGATAACTTGTATGGGACCATGGACTATCGAGCATAAGAAAAATGATTTATGAGATCCAATATATGACAAATTCGAAAAGCATGATATTGCTGATTGTACCGCTATATCATTCAGTTACCGTTGTATACCTTACGGTTAACTCATGCCCCCATCTTGGAGCCAATAACATATATCTTCCTTGGATCAACAAGCAAGGCAGCAACAGAACAAGAGAGGTCGTTGACCTAAGTAATTTGGTCCCTGCAATGATTTTGTCATTACTATTTCTAGAAACTCAATCATGACAGCCCATGACAAAAAAAATGTGAACCGTGTAACAAGAGAGGTCGTTGAAACATGCAATTTTGGGGGCAACCTTTACTCACTCTTGGAGATATAAGAATGTGAATGATTAATGTTGTTTTTGCTGGTGCCCTATATGACATCTGTAGTCAATCCATAGGCTTGGCTCTAGAAAGTCTGGCGGCCCATCTTTTGACCCGAACCATTGAATTTTACCTGCATCGGTAGTATGAATGATTATCCCAATGCTGCAGGGGATTACCAGTTAGCCACCAAAAACTTACAATTGGAGGATCATGAGGGAAGAAATATTAAGCTTGGCTTGATGATAATAACTGGGATGAATTATATCATCATTTTGATTGCATGACCTGCCGGTGGCACATCTTTAGTGATATCAGCTATAGGTCTGAGTATCCTTAGTTTAACTTTATACCCATCTCAGAATTAGTAGAGTAATACATAACTAAAAGAAAAAAAGGACAACAACCTGAGTAGGAAAACAATACTTCAAAACATCTTGCATGATCATGATCTAGTTAATAACATGTTACAACAAGGTTATTAGAAGCAAGGTTTAACGGTGGTGGTTGATGGTTTTTGTTTCTAGAATAATGTCAGGTCCAATCAAGGAAAAGGGCATTCACAAGAGTCAATCCTGATTGTGGTTTATGTTTTTTTATGCAGTTCCTTTCTTTTCTCCCCTTTCTCCTCCTTCTTAGCTCTTCTTGGCCTGTGAATAGTGAATTTTCTCCGCAGGCTAACAGAAACGACAGAGCTCCTGCCAAATTTTGAAAATAAATAAATATCAGGAGCACCGATAAAGTAAAGATAAAAATACATACACCAGCATGATTTCAATGTGTCCCCGCCTTAAGGAGAAATGATGAAGTTATGAGGTACACTACCCTGTTGCAATAGCAGATAATTTTTTTTAGCACCGTCAGTAAAAGAAAGAAGCGTGTTCATGGTTCTATTGCATTACTTGAAATCCACAGTCATATAGGCAGACAAATAATAATTAATAACATCTAGGTATATATGAGTGTATCTAAAAGATCGGAGGCGTTTTCCATGCTTATAGTCGTATGTTCATCAACTGATTCAGTTGAGCCTTCGTCAGTAGTAGCGGAGTGGAGACGACGCGAAATCCTGGCGGAGACGGCAGTGGAAGGCGTGAGCAAGATGACATACCCGTTGGCCGGCAGGTGGCATAGGTCCTGCTAGCTTCAACCACGGCTAGGCGGTGGTGGCGAGGCTGGGGCATGATGGCGGTGGCGTCAGAAGAGGGGCTTGCGGGCGGTGTGGGCTAGGGCAGCCTTGATCGGTGGCGGGACTTGGGCGGAGGGGCTCGGCCGTCGCAGCTGGGGCAGCTCCGGCGGGGGCTTGGGCGGCGGGGTTGGGGCGTCACAGCTGTGGCACCTGCAATAGTGGCTTGCACGGCGGTGATGTCTACGCACTTCTATTCTTGTATACAGTTGTTGGGCCTCCAAGTGCAGAGGTTTATAGAACAGCAGCAAGTTTCCCTTAAGTGGATTACCCAAGGTTTATCGAACTCAGGGAGGAAGTGGTCAAAGGTATTCCCTCTCAAGCAACCCTGCAATCAAGATACAAGAAGTCTCTTGTGTCCCCAACACACCCAATATAGGTGCACTAGTTCGGCGAAGAGATAGTAAAATACAAGTGGTAACAGTGCCATAAAAGAGCTTGAGAGTGAGGCAAAGACTAAAGGCAACAAGAAGCAAGCAAGCAAACATGCAACAGATCTAGTAGCAAACAGTGTTTCAATGCTTAGAAACAAGGCCTAGGGATCATACTTTCACTAGTGAACACTCTCTCATATAAATATCCTCTCTTCATGATACTACTGTTAACTACTCTCTGGTTGGACACTCTAATTCATGGTAGGGCTATAACAGCACACCTCAAAGTCCGCCTTTCCCAATCTAGATAACCCCACACTTTCACCTTGAGAACTAGATGGTTCCAACAAACACGACAATTTCATAAAGACATCCAACTCCAAATATAACTCATAACAAATATTTAATCTAGCCAAAGTGCCACACATGGTATGCCCGCTGTCACTTTCACACACGTGGGGAAAAGCATAGATCTATTAAAGCACAAAGAGTATTTATGTAGACTCAAGCCTAAGTGCCATCATGGCATGCACGCTATCATTTTCACACACATGGGGAGAGCAGAGATCTATTGAAGCACTTGAGTAGCAAGGTAGATCTGCTAGATTACAAAGCTCATGACCATAACAAGATCATGCATAGAGAGAGATGAACACTTAGCTATCGGTAGAGCCCTTAGCCCTGAGGAAGAACTACTCCCTCCTTATCATGGGAATCAACAATGGTGATGAATATGGCGATGGAGATCGATGGAGATGGCTCCGGGGGCACTTCCCCGTCCCGGCAGGGTGCTGGAACAAAGAATTTCTGTCCCCCGAATCTCCCCTACGGTGGTGGAGGCGCTATGGAGGTTTTCGTGGATGTTTCTAGGATCTCAGAGTTTCTGCATCGGGGGCTTATTATAGGCGAAGGGGGAGGTCGAGGAGCCGTCTAGGGGTACCAAACCCTAGCTAGACACAGGCCCACCTGTGGTCACGCCTATGAGGGGGGGTGGCCCCTCTAGCTCGCCTCCCTGGCTCCCCTCTGTACTTCTTGTTCCCCATGGAAAGTAATTGACTTTGACGTTTGTCCCATACAATTCCGAGAATATTTCTTTACTAACTTTTCTGAAACCAAAAACAACAGAAAACGGGCATCTGGCACTGTTGCAACTTGTTAGTAGGTTAGTACCAGAAAACATGTAAAAAGCACCTCAAAGTGTAGACAATTAAAGCAAAGTAGATACTAAACAAGCATGGAGCATCAAAAATTATAGATACGTTTCCGATGTATCAATATCCCAAAGCTTAACTCCTACTCGTTCTTGAGTAGGTAAGTGATAAACATAATAATTTTTGAGGTGAACATGCACCCTTACAATAAAGATCTAACCATTTGCAAGCATTGAAAGCTGGGAAAGAACTCTAAACATGTGCATGAAAGAATGGAGTTCTAACAGTAGGACATAGTAACTATGAATGCAACATGGCAAGCTACAAACAAAGATCATGAATAACATGCATTGAAAAACATTTGTTTGTTTCACATACAGAAAACATAGCATAGTGGTAATCAGCTTGTCCCTCATAGAGTAGCAATATAGATGCATAGGACACCTTCAAAGTTCACAAGGGTGACTAGAAACAAATAGCACAAGAACAAGTAGTAACACAATATGCATCAATTAATAAGTTTTGGAACACTGAATGACAACTATGCTCTCTTAATGGTGCCTAAAGGTAAAAGGTGGAGACTCAAATAATGGTGGAAGAAAGGCCTTTTTTATAAAGGAAATAGGGATTACAGGTTGAAAAGGAGCTTCCAAAAATTATGGTACTTGTTAGCTTTCAGCCCTCATTGCCCCTATCATAAGCATCTTGAAGTGGTTAAGGTTAAAGTGAACAAACTATGAAGTATATGCTTGACAAAGTATAAGTTGGCAATCTCAAGTCCCTTGAATACGAGGGCCACACCTCATGCTACTCAACTTTAGTCACCTGTAAGTTCTTGTCATTGTAAGTATTTTCATATCATAGAGAACCACCAACGGGGTACCCCTTGCACATGGTACATGAGCTATCCCATAACCAAAATGACAAGGCAAGCAAACAATGAGCATCATAGATAGCTCACTATGGTGATGCTACAAGTTTCCACCATGACTAGGCATGGCTTAGGCTAGCGACCCAGACTTTTCTCTAACACAGAATACAAACTCCATGGACTTACAAGTTTCCTCTTTATTTCACACCGGTAACATCCATAGACAAAAGAGCATGATATCAACTGAGTACAAAGTACAAGTGCAATGTTGAAAACGTTCCCCGTGACAGCACGATTCTGCTAATTCCAACTTATAAGTGCAAGCATATACAACAAAGTTGTCACAATGGTTCAAGTTTATTGGGGGCAAAGAATATAAAGTGTGCCATCAAGTTCGTGAGGGCTTTAATCACTATTTTTTCACATAACAAAACTGTTTTTAATTGGAAGATAGTTAAAAACAAGAATATACTTGGAATGGTGTAACACACCATGAATAGGAGTTTATAGTGGACAATTTGGAAAAACTTGGTTTCTTGGGAGTTAGAAGCATGAGTAGAACTTACTCATACAAGTGGAGGCTAGCAAAAGACTGGGAGCAACCAACTAAGAGAGCATAATGGCCATAATCATGCAATGCAACAAAGCATACTAATGAAAGCAAAGAGTGGTACTACAAGTCAAGGACTAAATGATCATAGAGGCTATGGTAACTTGTTCATAGTCATAACATGGTGTGAGCATGTGCCAAGTCAACCCAAACAAAGCATCAAAGGAGAATACCACAATACTATGCTTTTGTATGATAAAACAACGCATGATTCCTTCAAGGCACATTAAGCAATCCTAATTGTTTGGAACAAGTCATGCTACAGCAATAATCACTAAGCATAAGGTCGAAACAACACCTAGCATGACATGATAAAGTCTAAGCCACAGTCAAAGCAAGCTCACTTTTGTACCACTATAAGCATGAAACTTTCTACTCTTTTCCAATACCAAGAAACTTATTTGAAATAACTCACAAAGATAATAATCAATAAAGATCAGTGAGATTGTCCCACAAATCCACAAAACAGAACTAAAAAGTTCTAAGCTGAAAGCACAAGAAAACTAAGGCTAAAGACAGTGCTAGCAAAAGAGAACACTCACAAGACAATAAGAATTAAAACTAGAGTGTTCTAGGCAATGGAATCAGAGTGTGTCTCTCTCCAGAAGAAGTGTGTTGTGATCCAACCAACTTACTCAAGAAAACTAAGCAAAAAAACCAAAAACGAAAACTAAGACGCTCCAAGAACAACACAACAGTGCATGAAACAATAAAAATGAAGTGTCTAGAAAGACCTGAGATTTTTATTGATAAAGAAGGGGATGCCTTGGGCATCCACAACCTTTGATGCTTGTACCTCTTGGATATTTCTTGGGATGACACGGGGTGGAATCCCCAAGCTTGAGCTTTTGTCCATTCTTCATCTCATTACATTATTCTTTCTCTACACCTAAAAAATTTCCTTCATACAAAACTTCACACAATCTTTATTAGCAACATTAGTGTATTCAAAAGATAATAGACCCTTGGGCTTAGCTTTAGAACAACAAAACTTTTCACTAAAAACACAAGATACTGTAGCAAGTCCTTCAAAAAGCTCAGTATCCCAAAAAGAACCCAAAAAGGAATCAATAAGAAGCAAATGCAAATAGTGGCAGAAATCTGTCAAAACAGACCAGTAGGTAGAAACCGATTTTGTCGAAGACCTTCTGTTGCTCAAATCAAAAAGTGTTGAACTAACTAAAGTTAGCTAACATACTGGGGGATTTATTCCTAAAGTTTCAGCTCAATCCGACTTACAGAGACTCCTCGCAAATTTTTATGGTGGAGGACAGAAATCTGTTTCGGGACAGCAACTCCCCGAATCTTACTTCCCTCTCATTAGAGGTCATTCTTGGCACAAAAAGCAAACAAAAAGGATAAGGAGAGGTTATTACAGAAGTAATAACTTCCAAGACTCAAGAAAACTCTTGGGTTATCTTCCAACAAGTACTTTTCTTTAATGCCTTTAAGTTAGGCTTGATAGTTTGAGAAGATGCTCTCATAAGAAATATGAATTGAAGTAAAAGAGAGCATCAAGAAGCAAATTAAAAACACATTTAAGTCTAATACACTTCCTATGCATAATAATCTTGTAAATAAATAAGTCATGAAAGCACAAAACAACAAGCATAGGAAAGCAAAACAAGTGCAACTTCAAAATTTTCAACATAAAGAGGGGAAACTTAATATTGTTGAGATGCATAAAACCATGCTTCCCTCTCTCATAATAACTTTCAGTAGAATCATGAATAAAATTAACAATATAAATATCACATAAAACATTCTTATCATGAGCCACATGCATAAAATGATTATTACTCTCCACATAAGCATAGTCATTCTTATTAATTGTAATGGGAGATCAACAAAATATCTATCATTATTATTCTCATCACCATAATCATCAAATATAGGAGGCATATTTTAATCACAATTAATTTTCTCCTCAATAGTAGGTGGACTGAAAATATCATACTCATCATTGTAATCATCATATATTGGAGGTAAACTATCATCAAAGAAAATTTTCTCCTCTATGCTTGGGGGACTAAAAATATCATGCTCATCAAAACCAGCTTCCCCAAGCTTAGACTTTTCCATAGCATTAGCAATAATGGTGTCCAAAGAATTCATACTAATAACATTGCTATTAGCATACAAATAAAGTTTCATAGGTTTTTTAATTTTCTCTTCAAACACTTCACGTCCTAACTCAAGATAAATACTATAAAGCTCTCTAATTTTGTTGCTGTTTTCCATTAAGCCTAACTAGTGAAAATAAGAAATAAAAAGACAAAATTGCAGAATCTAAAGGAAATAACTTCGAGCACTCACACCAGAGGATGTGAGTACCTTTTACCTTACCTCCTCGGCAACGGCGCCAGAAAAGAGCTTTCTGGCTTACTGTTGACATGGGGTAAGGGGTGTGAGTGCTTTTTACCTTTCCTCCCCAGCAACGGCGCAGAAAAGAGCTTGATGTCTACGCACTTCTATTTTTGTAGACAGTTGTTGGGCCTCCAAGTGCAGAGGTTTGTAGAACAGCAGCAAGTTTCCCTTAAGTGGATTACCCAAGGTTTATCGAACTCAGGGAGGAAGTGGTCAAAGATATTCCCTCTCAAGCAACCCTGCAATCAAGATACAAGAAGTCTCTTGTGTCCCCAACACACCCAATATAGGTGCACTAGTTTGGCGAAGATATAGTGAAATACAAGTGGTAACGGTGCCAGAAAAGAGCTTGAAAGTGAGGCAAAGACTAAAGGCAACAAGAAGCAAGCAAGCAAACATGCAACAGATCTAGTAGCAAACGGTGTTTCAATGATTAGAAACAAGGCCTATGGATCATACTTTCACTAGTAAACACTCTCTCATATAAATATCCTCTCTTCATGATACTACTCTTAATTACTCTCCGGTTGGACACTCTAATCCATGGTAGGGCTATAACAGCACACCTCAAAGTCCTCATTCCCCAATCTAGATAACCCCACACTGTCACCTTGAGCACTAGATGGTTCCAACAAACACCACAATTTCATAAAGACATCCAACTCCAAATATAACTCATAACAAATATTCAATCTAGCCAAAGTGCCATACACGGTATGCCCGCTCTCACTTTCACACACGTGGGGGAAAAGCATAGATCTATTAAAGCACACAGAGTATTTATGTAGACTCAAGTCTAAGTGCCACCATGGCATGCACGCTGTCACTTTCACACACATGGAGAGAGCAAAGATCTATTGAAGCACTTGAGTACCAATGTAGATCTACTAGATTACAAAGCTCATGATCACAACAAGATCATGCATATAGAGAGAGATGAACACATAGCTACAGGTAGATCCCTTAGCCCTGAGGAAGAAATACTCCCTCCTCATCATGGGAATCAGCAATGGTGATGAAGATGGCGATGGATATGGCTCCAGGGGCACTTTCTCGTCCTGGCAGGGTGCCGGAACATAGACTTTCTGTCCCTCGAATCTCCCCTTCGGTGGCGGCAGCGCTGTGGAGGTTTTCGTGGATGTTTCTGGGATCTCAGAGTTTCTGCATCGGGGGCTTCTTATAGGCGAAGGGGGAGGTCGAGGAGACGTCCAGGGGCACCAAACCCTAGCCAGGCACGGGCCCACCTGTGGTCGTGCCTGGGGGTGGTTTGGCCCCTCTGGCTCGCCTCCCCGGCTCCCCTCTGGACTTCTTGTTTTTCACGGAAAGTAATTGACTTTGACGTTTGTCCCGTCCAATTTCGAGAATATTTATTTACTAACTTTTCTGAAACGAAACACATCAGAAAAAAGGCATCTGGCACTGTTGCAACTTGTTAGTAGGTTAGTATCAGAAAACATGTAAAAAACACCTCAAAGTGTAGACAAGTAAAGCAAAGTAGATACTAAACAATCATGGAGCATCAAAAATTATAGATACGTTTCAACGTATCAGGAGGGGCTGGAGTCGCAGTTGTGGCAGCACCGACGGGGACTTGGGTGGTGGGGCTGGAGTCGCTGCTGCGGTAGCGCCGACGGTGGCTGGATGGTGTCATTGTTTTGAAACTGTAGGTTTGCTTTGATGAAGAATGTGAGTCCTGGGGCGGTCGTAGGGGTTCATCCAGGATTGTCCGCTCGTACAATGAGTCCCGATAAAGACGGGATTAATGTAAAGCGTTGGATAATCGCATCATACGGACCAACTTCGCTGTATTAGATAATACTACTAGTTTAGATATATGAAAGTGAAGCTTTCCAGCCATCGGTCCGAAAGCCACGTCAAAGCCACGTCAACCATTGCACGGTAGATTCATCTACAGTAACCGGTCTCCACAACGTGTTTTTTCTCTGGCTCAACTCCCAACTGAACCGCTACATGCGTGCATGTCCTAAAAATATCTGAGTTAATTGGATAAACTACCCAATCGGGGCTGTCGGGACGGGACGGTACCACTTTCGGTAATTTTGACATGTCAGTACCAACTTTGGAGTACAAGCGTTGCAAATCGGACTAATTTACGACTAGAGCATTTTGACACGCTTTCTGACGGCTCAGGCCTAGCTGTTAGTGCTGAGTTGGCGCCTCGTATCTAGGAGAAGCTGAGGTGGAAGCAGAGCCCACATGTGAGACATATCTTATTTCATTTTTTATTTTTCTCTCCTATTTTACTATTGACCGCCAGTGGGTCCCATCCGTCAGCCTCACTAATTTTTGCCACTGCAATGGACACGGTTGACGCGGCATGCCGGGAACTCCGCCGGCGAGAGCGCGTGGCAGCCGAGGCTCTCCACCCGCACCAGCCACACCGTGCCGTCCCCAATGAGCTCCACCCTGTGCACCTCGACCACGCGCGTGCTGCCGACACCGGAGCCCGTGTCTTCGTCCGAGCTGTACTCCGTCTTGTCCCGCACAGACACGTGCAGCAGCTCGCCGTCGCACTCCACCAGATGCGTGTCAACGACGACGCGCCTTCCGCTTCCAGGGACATCCTCGTCGTCAGATCCGTCGGCGCCATCGCCATCGCCGTCGGCGTGCTCGAGAGGGATTACAGAGAAGGGCGCGCCGCACTCGAGCTCCTGGAGGACACATATCCGGTTCTTGAAGGCCACGTAGAAGCGCCCCCGTAGTGCTTGACGCCGGCGTACCCGGCGAAGCTAAAGTGCAGGGCGTCCATGCTCCGGCGCGAAGCTGTAGTACGCGAGGCAGTTGGTTGGTAACCCGGCGGCCACCACGGTGGGATCGGTAGAGAGCACGACGGTGGCAAAGTCGTGCCAGTTCTTGAAGAAGCCGATAGGCAGGAGCGGGACGCGGCGGATGGTGACGGGGTTGAGGAGTGTGATGGCCTTGGGTGTGGCCCTGGGGTCGGAGAGCACGAGATAGCCGTGGGAAGTACTCAGCCGTGGGAGTAGGAGAGGTACTCCAGGACGGGTGGCATGGCGATGGCAAACAGGACGAGACCGCTAGCCTGGGAGAGCCAAAAGGACGACATGGCGGCGCCCTGGCCGGAGCGGTCGGTGTGGGAGCCCACGAGCCATGGTCGCGGCAGCGGGGGCCTACCTCCCGCAGACGGCGCGGAAGCGGACGCAGTTGGCGTTGTCTGGGAGCAACGCGAAGATGGAGAGCAGGAGGTCGGCGGGCAGGGAGCACCACTCCTCGCCAGTCCAGCCGCACGCCATGGTGGAACGAATGCGTCGCCGACAAGGAGAGGGAACGACCACGGGTGGATGGGGAAAATTAGCAAGGCTGACGGGTGGAACCCACTGGCAGTAAATAGTAAAATAGGAGAGAGAAATAAAAAATAACATAAGATATGTCTAACATGTGCCCTGCTTCCACCTCAGCTTCTCCTAGATACGTGGCGCCAACTCAGCACTTGCAGCTGGGCCCGAGCCATCATAAAGCGTGTCAAAGTGCTCTTAGTCGTGAATTAGTCCGATTTGCAACGCTAGTACCCCAAAATTGGTACTGATGTGCCAAAATTACCGAAAGTGGTACTAACCCCGTCCCGACAGCCCCAATTGTGGTAGTTTTATCCAATTAACTCAAAATATCTAGAAGGCACTTGGTCCTCCCACCGCTTTGACCAAATAACTCTAAGTCCGCTTTTCCCCTCCCACAACAATCCTTCCCCCGCCACCTATGGAACCCCTAGGGCACTCCCTCCTCCACCACCTCTCCGTCGCCGCCGCCATCCCCTGTCCTTATCTCCTGAGGCAGTTTTCCGTGCGGAAGACGACATCCTCCTCTTTTCCGGCAGTGGAGGCGATGCCTGAGCTGGACGGACGCCTCCTTCCAGGTCGTCCGACAAGCTCTAGGCCTCTGTCCAGTGATATGTCAGAAACGTATGTATAATTTTTGATGTTCCATACTTGTTAGTATCTACTTTGATTTGCTTTGTCTACACTTTGAGGTGCTTTTTACATGTTTTCTGGTACTAACCTATTAAAAAGTTGCCACAGTGCCAGTTGCCTGTTTTCTGCTATTTTTGGTTTCAGAAAAGCTAGTAAATAAATATTCTCGTATTTGGACGGGACAAACATCAAAGTCAATAACTTTCCGTGGGGAACAAGAAGTCTAGATGGGAGAAGGAGAGGCAGGACAGGGCGGCCAACCCCCCCTCCCCTAGGCGCGGCCAGGGGTGGGCCTGCGCCAGGGTAGGGTTTGACCCTCCTGGTCGCCGCCTCGGCCTCCCCCTTCGCCTATAAGAAGCCCCGGATGTAGAAATCCCAAGCACCCGATCAAATCTCTACGAAACCGTCTGTAGCCGCCGCCACCATCGTCCCTAGATCGGGGGGATCTAAAGTTCTTCCGGGCACCCTGCCGGAGGGGAGATCATCCCGAAGGCCTTCTCTCCGATATGATGCGTGAGTAGTTCCACCTTGGACTATGGGTCCATGTAGTAGCTAGATGGTTGTATCTCCTCCTTTGTGCTTCATGTATAGATCTTGTGAGCTCCGTCATGATCAAGATCTAATCTATTTGTAATCATGCATGTTGTGTTTGCGGGCGATGGATATTGAGATTATTATGTTGGTTTGATTAATGGTTTTATTTTTATGATTCTATCATGTCTGTGTTGTTTGTGATCTTGCATGCTCTCCGTTGTTAGTATCTATCTTGGCCAAGTAGTTGCTAGTGACTCCAAGAGGGGGTATTTATGCACGATAGTGGGTTCATGCCTCTAGTTTCCAAGTGAAGTGACAATAATCTCTTCGGTTATAGATGTGTTGTTTCCAAGGGAAGACTTGCTGGTGTGCTCATCACACCTTGCTCTTGGGGTTTCCATCGAAGTGCTCCACGTCAAGCACCATCCAGCTGTTCCACGCCGCCTGCCAACACCATCAGAAGGAGGAACGGGAGAGCCGCGACACCGGCGGAGAGCAGCGGGAAAGCCTAGACGCTGGAGGAAAGCTGGAAGTCGATGCCGCTGATCCTTGCCGTTGACCTCGCGCCTATGCTCATGGTAGAGGCGGGTGGTCTCGATTCCCTCCGCCAATCCTTACCGTCGACCTCCTGCCCGTATTCCTGGAAGAGGCAGACGAAACCGTCCCCCGAGGCTGCGCCAGAGCCGACAGGATGGTCCTTCTATCTCTTGGCCAGCCACCTAAGGTACTGCTGCTCGCCACCGTGGTCGTCAATTGGGGGTCATATTGTGCTGTTTAGTTTTTGTTTGCTTTGACACACCGATGATCATTCTTCGCTTCTCATTCATTTGGACTCAAATTCTTGAACTTACGTAGGAGTGTTAAAATCAACCATGCCCAATATATTTGTGCACTATCCTTCTTAGTTGGAATTAGTTTCTAATGCAGACACATGGTCAGAGATGATTACAGAGTAGCGGAGAAAGATATGGGTGGGAGTGTGGAAAGATGGATATATTGCATTGCCATTCTGCTATGCACTGTTCTTTCTACTGAATTTGCACCAAACTAATATTCTTCGATTTAGATGTCGGGTCCTCCTTTTCTTTAGACTGGGCAGAGAATTTAACTGCACGATGTCCCAGTGCAACTGAAAGCCTCCCTAATCTTTTGACATTCTATGAATTTAGCCACTATACAATAATTCTCCCAGTTTTGTGTTAAACCGCTATTTTTCATTCAGAGTATATTGATATCTGGCTATATTTTCGATTATGCATTGGTCTTTGTCTATAGGATGTTCATACGTGGTTGTACGTGTCTGATCGATCTGTGGCTTGCTGGATGGGTCTCTAGAGTCTGGTATGCTTCTCGGAAATATAACTCTACATATACGAGGGTTTTCCGGACTTATTACAGCCATTCGTTTCCTCTTTTTTACTTTGAGATTCATGCTGCTTATTTACAACAATCTCCCTAGACTATATTACTTTGTTGTTAGCAAGCCCTCCTGACTTTACGTAATCTATCTGTTTGAAGCAGAAAATTTAGGATCTGCTTGAAGAAATCAACAACAATTTCTGCAGCAATACATGTCCATGTACGGATCTGGACCACGGATTCATGTACAACAACTCCTTCAGAACAATTCAAAGAAGAACAATCAAGAAAGATCCTTCATGAAAATTAATCAATAACCGATCTGGCGAGGTCCCATCGGCACATTAAGCTTTCCATCGGGGAAATGCTGCACACAAGTTGGTTAGCGAGCTTGACGAGCCTGGGCACAGACAGGCCTTGATGCCGCGGTCCTCGGTGACGTCCATGGCCTTGATGTGGCCACAAAGTGTGGTGGTGCTCGATCCAGCGGTGTCCGCCTCGTCGTCGATGCCCCAAGCATCGGCAGCTCCCAGGACCAGGCCACCGGCGCCGTTTGTCCCATCGTCTTCCTTCCTGGCCGGGAGCACGGGTCGATGCGATGCAGCAACGGGGAAGGGAAGTGGACAATGTCAAGGTTGTGTGTGCAAATTAGGCAACACGGATCTCAAACGTGATATGTATGGTGCAGATAAGCCGGGTACCCCACGTAGTGGAAGAAAAACTGCGTTGTATGCTTCTTGCTTCTTCTGGTTTGCGTGGTAGGCCTATCTGCCAGCGGTGTTGCTGGGACCATGTGGACCATGGGGCCAGTTTCCTTCTGTTTGTGCAGGCTGGGGCGGTGGCCAGTTTTTTCATGCTCGACAGTGGTGGCATGTAAGCCTGGGCATATACGGTTTAGCTGGGTTTGGACGGTTTCTCCAACCCAGCGAAAAATCAGCGGTTTTAGACGGTTTGGTTTAAATGGGTTATACGGTGTTGGATTATTTTTCGCACATCAGCCTAGACACGGACGTTGATCTGCCTGCTTGGCACCACCGGCGCCACCTCCTACTGTCATGTCCTTCCTCCATGGTTCTCCTAGCTGGCGAGCCATGGCCGGCCAGCCGTGCCGGTCGTCGGTCGCCGCCCACTACATCTTGTGGCCCTGGCGGTGTGCATGATCCTCGCCTATAGCTAGTTCTATGGCTTCTAGGCTGTGCTGCTGGTACGGTCCGTCGTTGTCGTGCGTCGTGTGCTTGCTGCCGTGGCGATACCACCGATAGCCACGCCACAATAGTGTCAGTGAGACTGGAGCTTGAGCTGCTCCTGACTGAGAAGAAATGGTGGGACGGTCATGGTGCAGCGACGACGCGTTGTCGCGGTTGTTTCCGCCGTACGTGGCCGAAGAGCAGCTGCGAGGCGATCCTTTCGCAGGACCACCGAGGCTGTGGGGTTTGTCCTCGTCGTTGCCGTGGCCGTCGCACGACCTTGGCGACTACCACGCAGATGCCGGCCAGCACCGCTGAGTAGCATGAACGCCATGAAGAACGCCATGACCGTGAGTTGCAAGACCAGTCCCATCTTGCTGCTGGCTGTTGCTTGCGTGCGCCCCATCATCTCGCGAGGAGGTGGTGCCTGCTTCTACGAGGAGAGATATACGGACGAGCCTCTCCCGGCGTTCGGGTCTGCTGCGTCTTCCCTGTAAAATCCTCCGTACTCGTCGTGGCCCGCGGACATCGTGGATGTGAAGAAGATTGAAATGACGGTTTCAGCAGACGGTTTTGAACGATTTGGTTCCACGGTTTGTACGGGTTAAAACCAAACCATGCACAGAATTAGTGGCATGTCTTCCATGTCCATTGTCCGGGGCAGGTCATATGACTGTTCTTCCTGAGAGTGTTGCGTCCGTTTCACTTGCCGACTCAGCTGCAGAATTGCCGGTTTGTCTATCTTGGTTGTTTCCTCAGATGTTGATGCACGTCTCAGCTTTCCATTGGTATGGATGCTCGGAGACATGAAATTCGTCTCTGCAGGTACCAAGTTCGATAGGTATGTTTCTTTCTCTTCTGCTTTGTGATTTTCTTTGTTCCTTTCATGTAAGACTTACTAGATATCTTTGTTCTTATGTGTAGGTGATCCTGGTTTCAGTAATACTGAATCATATTTGTTTCTTGAGGTGCTACAATAAGGTTGTATGTTTTCACATATATATTATTTCCAAATTCTGGGCACTTCTTACTTCTTTCTCACTCACAGATCATGGTATTATGAACTAGCTTCAATTCAGGTTGATTGATTTTGCTAACTTTCATCTATTGGTATTTCTTTTGTAGGCTTGAGTATTTAATTTGCCTCTAACATCCTTTAGTTCATCTGATGGAGAAACAGATCAACGAAAATTTAAACAAGAACGGTAAAGGGGACTTGGCTTAAGATTTTGAATTTTTTGTAACTTGCGGACTATGCATATATTGACACTGTTGATATTCAGACTCCACTTGGTTTAAGATTTCGATGATTTTATACCAACTTGGACATCTCACTTGGTTAAATTTCAGGGTTCACTTCAATCTTTAGTGTCAACTTTCTGTACCTTCGTTTTGCATCAAGTTCAGGTTTTTTTCTTGGCTAGCATCAGGTTCAGTTTAGCAGCCTGATCTTCAATCCATAGCGAGCTGGCTAGATCGGCTTTGCAACTTTAGCTGGCTCATTTGTGCATCCAGAGGTTCTGCAAGGAGGCATGCCAGGCTAACGTTAGTTAACCCAATCCACAATAGGCCAAATGCACTGAATGTATCCTATTCCTAAGAATGACTTCAAATATTTTGTGCATAAGAATTTTACAGAATCCTGAAGTTTTGCTTAATTTAAGAGTTCATATGTGTATATTTTCCATGATTTTGATCATGTTGTAGAAGCTTCAATCCATAGCGAGCTGGCTAGATCGGCTTTGCAACTTTAGCTGGCTCATTTGTGCATCCAGAGGTTCGGCAAGGAGGCATGTCAGGGTAACGTTAGTTAACCCAATCCACAATAGGCCAAATGCACTGAATGCATCCTATTGCTAAGAATGACTTCAAATATTTTGTGCATAAGAATTTCACAGAATCCTGAAGTTTTGCTTAATTTAAGAGTTCACACGTGTATATTTTCCATGATTTTGATCATGTTGTAGAAGTTTACGTGACAATATCTGGTCATCTGAATTCTTGAAGATTGGCTACAAAGGAGAAATTTTCCCGAGAAAGATAATGTTTTCTAGATTAAGCAAACGAGATTATTTTATTTGATGACGATTATATATACGTAAAACAGAAGGTAAATTATGTAACT
The DNA here is from genome assembly GCA_030063025.1 of Avena longiglumis. Taxonomy (NCBI): domain Eukaryota; kingdom Viridiplantae; phylum Streptophyta; class Magnoliopsida; order Poales; family Poaceae; genus Avena; species Avena longiglumis. The sequence goes on from CP125973.1 coordinate 566,812,064, forward strand.
TACATGTTGATTAGCAAATTAAAATAGACATATATTTCTACTATACAAGCGTGTGTTAATATGTGAACTACTTCTGTTATATGCGTGTGTTGGCTAGCATCCAAAAACTGCTTGAACTCATGTCAACGTCATAGCTTGCCATATACACAGATGAATCTATATGCTTACTCCTATAGTTTGGATGTTATTGTGGAGAGGCGACATTAGCAGGGCTCATGCTTCTCCTTATCTCTTGACAAATCTTTTCTCCAGGAGTGGATGTAAGCAACACGAGTTTTACAGAGTTCACAGATGGCTCAAGCTATTTATAGATATGGAATGGTTATTATGTGTTCTGCAGTCTTCACTATAAAATGTTTCTCTATCTGAAGTGTAAATTTTCTGAGGTATGTTTGTCACTTTCTAACCCTTCTTCATGTGAATAAGTCATATCTTCTGGCTGCCCCTTTTAGTAATTTAATCCGCCAAGAACACTTGACTTTGGATGGTCCAAGACTCCCAACTAAAGGGCTATTTCATTATCATTTATTCTCTGTAATTGAAAATCTTTGTCTTACCATAGAAAAATTGATGTGAATAGCATACACAAAGATAGATACAGATTGTTTAGAGGCACCTCTTAAATTAAAATAGCATAAATGGATTAGTAGCTAGGATTCGACTAAAGTTGTTCTAATTTTCCTACTTTGTTTTTTTCCATGGTTTAGAACTCTAGCTATTTTTAGGCTCTATGAGAAGAATAGCTCTTTTTAGCACTCCGTGTTCTTGCCAACTGGGTTCGTGTTGATAAGTCAAATCGCAACCTCGAGATTTCTCCACTAATTGGTGAAATTTTCCTTGAAGATGGTACATATTGTATTGTGTTGAAGTAATATGTGGGACACGTATGCAAGCTGAATTACTTGATGTGTTGTCGTAAATTTTATTCATGTGGATTACTCTGATTTCATCAGAGTTTAAATAATTCACTGTGCTTCGCACTAGATTGTGTGCCATCTACTCTTTGTTCAGTTGACTTCAGCGGTTCTTATCTCAAATGATTAAGCCATAACTGAAAACGTGTGTAGTGATTTGAATAAGGTACTAAGCTATAGCTCCCGCAAAGGCTCTGGTATGGTGTAGTTGTTTTCATAAATTGTTGTCTTTCTTCACTACGCAGGTGGCATAGCTAGGTTTTATGCATCTTTGTGCAACGCGTGTTATTTATTTATATTGAGATATTATTATTTCCATATGAATGTTTTGGGATGTACAATGTATGACAAGCACAGGGCGATGATGACACCGGTCTGGAAGGCGAAGTTCCATATATGGTCGAGCAATCCTCACTTTCGCGGTGCAGCTGAAGATCAAGGACAAGAAGAACTCAAGAAGCAGAAGGATAGGTATATGTTAGAATTAGCGTCTCCCTATTTGTATAAACTGATGTAGTCTGGATAGCTCTGCTCACTAGCAGTAGCTTAGTTTAAAGTAGGAACCCTGCTCACCGTGTTCAATGGTGTATTCTAACCAACTATAATCTATCATGTCATCCGTTGTGAATATATCCATCAATTACTTTATAATCTTCATGCCGTCCATTGTCTTGCACCAGATCAACATCGTGCTTAATTATGCATTCAGTTTAAAATAAATTATCTTCACGCCGCGCCACATACCCTAGTCTGTAGATAAGCCGAAGAAAGATGGAAAAGTGTCTTGTGCTCTAGACAAAAGTATCTGGTGACAAAACGGGATGCCCTAGCCCTGTATCTGGAGAGATCAATTGAACTGCTTTTACGAGTGGAAGTCTTCTGTCTGATCATAGACGGAAAGATTCTCGGTAATCCTTGTCAAGATATCGAATCAGCGCTGACAGCATAAGGTTTTTTCCGACCTGATGGGAAAAAAATTACTAGCTTGTACTCCCTCCATTTCTTAATATAAGATCTTTTATCTTTGTGAAACAAATATATCTAGCGTTTTTTAGTGTATAAGTTTACTCCAAATCTATTCGCTAACAAATATCTAAATTTATTCATTTCACAAAAGTTAAAATATCTTATATTATAAATTGCAGGGAGTATATTTGTACTTCACTACGAATAGAATTGGTACTTTTACGTGACTACGTGTGTTTTCCGAATAGGACGGACCCCTGCTTGACCTACCGCTGCTAGTAGTGTGGTGCTGCTAGTACTGATTGCCCTAGAGATGTCATGTTTAAGCCAATGAAAACACAATGGTCATGGTGACGCACGTCATTGTTTAACCGTGGAAAATTTGGCCCTTTACATCCCAACACACTGGAATATATATCTTGTGCACCTATTCTAGCAACGTGAACACTGGCAAAAACGCATAATGGAAATCAGAGATTACACTCTTTATAGAGCTAACCAATATAAATACATGCATGCACACCCTATCCTAATGAGCATCTCTAGAAGACCGAGTCTGAGAGAATGAACGTCGGGTCTTGAGATTGATAAACTCTCATCATAGTCGACTCGATGTCGACGAGAATGTCAACTCCCACTAAATAATATACCGCCTTTAATAAGACACCAAAACGTCAAATTTAAGGTTTGTACTCTGGTGAATATACCTCAGCTAGGCCGTTCAAACTACAGGCTTGACATCCAATCCCTATGTCATGCCTCCGTTGATGATGCTTCATCCGACCATTTCGCCATGATTTCTGCCTCCAAAGCGGAGTGGACTCCAGCCACGGTTGCCTATCCACGATGCCCCTTGATCCCCAATCTAGTCTTTCGATAAAGCTAAAAACAAAATTATTTTTTGGCTTTCCTCACAAGCGCAAGGACTAGTGCTAATTAAGCTTGTCTGAAAAGCCGTCCGTCGATCCCGACAGGTTAGTGCCAATCCAATACACGAATCTAAACTCGACAGAAAAGGCACCGGCTCTAGTTCCAGAGGCCTAGCTGCTTTGTTCTCTCGGCGTGGCATCGCTCTTTACTTTCCCCCATTATTGCAACTTGGCCTCCGAATTCCGATGCTCTCTTGCACTTGTAGTCAGCTCTTGCGCTGAAGCGTTGTGAACTGCAGGTTTTCTTCAGCGGATCGGGAAAATATATATGTGGAAGACATCGGAGATACCTTGGCGCGCGGCGGTCACGTCGGAGTGAGGGAGATAGATGCCGCGGTAGGTAGACGCAACACATCAGAAAAAGAAGAATGGTCCTCTCTACCGCTTTGAATATCTGTCGCTGCATGCCTATCTTTGAATCTTTCCTTTATTTGCTACTATCCCTCTTGGCTTTCTAGTGCACTTGTTGATCACAAGGAAAAGGTCTCGTCACTGAATGGCCTAAACCAGGGCCTGCGAGGACCTCTCGTTTCCATCCTGCATGTATCATGCTGACTGTTTGGCCGTGATCATCATCACCAAGGTATCATGACACATGTTCCATAGGTAATTGGGCATCCGTAAACGTCGACATATTTGCCGCCTCGTTACAAAATAATACCACCATCGAATAACTGTTTGTCTTTCTTTTGAGACTGTTTGCAAACTCACGCAGGTTTTTCCCCTAAGGTTCTAGAATACATATATAGATATCCTTTATGATAAATGGAAAAAACATATAAGATACTTATAAAGAGTACTGTAAGATGAAGATTGTTTATATTACTTGTTCTTGATGGTAGTAACATGACACTTATCCAACAATATAGGTCTGCCATATATTTGCATGGACCACTGAAGCTCTACCATGTATGAGAGTCCTAGGTGTGTCCATGAGTGTGCAATAGGCAAAGATAGGATAGCCGTCAAAAAGTGTAATAAAAATTCCCAGCTTATGGAATACTTGGTTTGCAACCTCGTTTGTCAACCCTATTTTCTAAAATCAAAACATGAAAATTTGCACTTGATGGATTAGAGTCCAACAATGCCTAAAATAATTTATTTGCATGTGTCTTTCTGACAACATTCTGGCTCAGTACTGTTCTGAGGTACAACATAATATATTATGCATATTCATATATTACAAATGTTGATAGAAATTAACAAAAACAATTTCTTCACCTCAAGTGCTTAATCACTTAAAATTGTGGATTTTAGAATGTTAGAAAGATAGATTGTAATAATGTCATATAATTTGGCATAATTTAAGCTTGTAATAGATGTATTTGTGTGTTTTTGTTCATTTTGGTGCTAAAAATACTATAAGATAAGCATACCGGCGGGTTGCCTTCACAAATGAAAATGACTAAAAACTACCAAAAAATTCAATTTAAATTAGCGTATTGACTTGTCCTGTTTATCCCAACATATATACTAATATTATTACTTCACGCCAAAAAAAGTATTTTCTGACAAGTTTTACATGTTATTTCATTTTACAATTAATTACTCTAGAAATTGGCAAAACATTGCTCTTATATGCAGTTGCGGTCCTAAAAGTACCGATAATAGATCGGTTTAGCACTAAAAGTTTAATTACTAAAAGTAGCACAAGTGAGTGTTGCCGACTTGCTTCATGTATACGTGGGTGCGCATGGCAGGATATTTTTCTATATAAGTTGTTCTTTTTTGCATTTTGTCCCTTTTAAAAGTATGAATATTTGACCTCCTCGTTAGTTCTTTGTTATGTTCATCCATGTCCGGAAGTTCATATGTTTCCTCAATGGTAGCAAAGAAAAGAGTTAAAGAAGCTAGGTGTCAGGAATTATCCCCAATGGGATCACTCGCCATTGTCTCGGTGTTGTCGCCGCTCTTCTTGCCGTGTGTAAAAAAGAGGAATTTGTTCTTGTCCAATATGCATAATTGACAGGGCATCTGTTATCTCCATATTATCTCGATCTTGTTCGATGTGGACGTGGTCCCTTGTTGACGTGGAGTGGGTCAGTGTTGCATCACACCGTTTAGGACAACACATGACTCACTTGAGGTAAGTTTAGAACTTTTATGTTTTTAGGACTAAACTGACCTAATTTAAGTATTTTTAGTACTATTGGTGTATTTTACTGTTTTACTCGCATTACTCATTACGAATGATAAAATAAGGCCAATTACCAAGATAACCTCAAAACGTGTTGGTTTCCATGAGAATTGAGACCTCATAGTGAATGCAAATTTAAGAGTGATACTTTGCCATGTGCCTAAGCTCTGGCGGCTGCATATTTTCACCAGTGGAGAAAGTCTTATAGACGTCGAACGGTAGTAGCGTGCCGGTAAAATATAACACCGTTGTTATTAGGGAAAAATACTAGCAGTACCGTGGCGCAAACATCACGTCGCCACTGGTCGGTGGGCCAGCCCGTGCGACCGCGCCAGATTTTACCGGTCTCGCCTGCAACCAAAATGGCACGCTATAGTTAACAATGCGTCTAAGAATCAGGTTCTAATAGGAGAGATGGCTCAACTTGACAACAACAACAACAACAACAACAACAACAACAACAACAACAACAACAACAACAACAACAACAACAACAACAACAACAACAACAACAACAACAACAACAACAACAACAATTTGTACGTTGATCCCTCTATGCATCGGTTTGTTTGTCAGGCTCAACGTGACAACAACAACAACAACCATCCGATCGGTTCAGTGCCCATCCATTCGATCGAATTAGTAAACTAGACAGAAAAGCCATCTCCGTTAGCTCTGCTTCTCCAAGCCTATCTATTTTGGTCACTCACTCAGGGTGGCATCTCTTTTTCATCTAAAAAATTCATGTTTTTCTTTTCATTCTCCACCCATTCTGGAACTTGCGACTTCACTGCAACTTTCCTTGTCGTCATCGGCAGTGCACAGCTTCCATCTCCGTCAGGTAAAATCAAGACAAACTAGCACCACAGCTTTAGCACCATTGCGCAGTGCTAGGTCGAATCAAGCCTAGCTATAGCAAGCAAAGATATCATGGAAAAAATATACCTTCAGTCGCCCAACCATATCTTGGCTGGGAAATATATGCGGAAGGGACGAAGATACCTTTGCGGTTGGCGCAGAGGTCGCATCGGAGATTGATGCCACGGCAGGTAGGCACGGCACATCAAAGAAAAAAAAAGAAAAATAGTTCTCTGCTTAAGTCGTTCTCGAATCTACCATGTCTTTGAATCTTCTCTTTCTTTGCTTTACTCTGCCTTTGGGCTTTCAAGGGCACGTGTTGATCGGTGGCCACACAAGGGAACGGACGTGTGGGTTTTCTGCAGCGGTCCGATCAGAATTTCATATGGGTAGCTACGATCAGTGGAGAGGTCTCGGGGCACTTAAACAGGCGACTCAAAAGGTCTTTTACATCGACCCATCATTCCACGGTTGGCTGTTGAGCCATCTATTTGCGGTTGGTCAACCGAACAATATGTTTATAATGTGACACGTGTGGGAGGACACACCCTTGATCCGTTCGCATCCGCGCCCGACGCATCGACAACGCAAATTTAGTAGGCCGATAGGTCGAGCCGGAAGCGTTAGTCCGGATAGAACATATGCCGTTGGAGAGGCCTCGTACGTCCCGCACGTCCTCGTAGACGTGTTCGGACTGGTTGGGTCGTGCGGTGGAGATGCTCTCATATCTGAATGTTCAAGACTCTAGACCAGGACGTGCGAGAACTTGATTCTATGAGCCTTGCTTCCAATATGATGTATTGATTGCTTATTGAGTGTTTACATATGCAGTTTATTTAAGTAGCTGTATGATCATGATCACGTACCAAAGCGGAGTCATCAACACGAGTTCCATGTGTAGTTGCAACACGAGCTAGCTTCATTTTGTTTAGTTCGGCGGAAACCATTTTTCTTTGTTTACGAGGAGGCCCTGTTCAAACTTTTCTCTAGTGGGAGGAGATCAATGCGCACATGTTGGCTAAGTACTGTCATTTGCGAATGACCATCTTTTTTCTATGAAGATTCTAGAAAAAAAACAGCTACAATTGATGTTGAAGGGTTTACATGCACTTCTAGATATAATATATTTATAAAGAGTACTACTACTGGATAAATTTGTTTTGTATTTTAGGTTCCGATGGTTGTCATCTGGGGTTTGTAAACTGTCACCATGAAACAAAGACAAGCTACCAAGTATGAGTGTCCTAGTTGTAGCCATAAAAGAGACATAGATAGAGAACGGTCAGAAAACTGACATGCAAACCCTCTACACATGCAATCCTTCTTTGCAATCCTCATTTGTTTTAAATTATATTTTACATGACTATTATTATTGTGAGTTGGCATGGAATTTATTCTCCTAGTGTTTATTATTCATAAAAAAGTATAAAAGATGATACATTAAAGGCATTTATACATATAAGCCTAACTACTGTACCCAAAATAAAATCCTCACATAGTGTGTAATCACTAATTATTACAGATGCTAAAGTGAAAAATTAAAATATTTTCTTATTATTTATTATAATTTAAGATTGTAATAGATGTATTTAAGTGTTCATAACGCAAAAAAAAATCCAATGTTGTCATTCTTTTCTCAGCATGTCGAACATTATGGTGAATCGGGCCGATAGATGTTGAAGAATATGACGAACAATGACCATATTGTGCATAACGATCTGGGCATGTCATGTTTAACTTTTGTATTGTAATAAAAACACGAGGTGTTATACGTCATAAGTTAACCATCAACGGTTTCTCCTTTACATCCAACAAGCATCCAATCTACTTGAACTGATCAAATCTATGAACATTGTGGGAATTATATATAATAAATTGAGCAGGCTTTTTCACACTCTTTTGGTGGCCCTAACTTATTTTGATAGCAGAATATATCAATACCATGATAATATTAATTACATTCATCCTCTATGGCTACATAATATCAAGATCTAGTCTAAACATTACCGATGCACAACACAAAAAATACCGCTAAATCGATTAGAGATTCGCAACAACATGAAAAAACCGTGTCCATCAACAACACCTTGATTTCGGGATACGTAGTGCACAAATGCCATCGTTGCTTGGTCTAACAACCATAGTTAGATCATGGGTTTTTACTCTACAAATAGTCCAATATGTAGACAATGCATCCAACAAAAAAATAGATAGATAGTTGACATTGCCATGTACAACCAATGAAGATCGGACGTACATAAGAAACTAAGACTCAAAGAGCACCACCAAAAATAGGATTGAAAACAGTAAGGAAACTTTTGGTTGGTTTTCAAAGAAAAAGGAAACGGGGAGTTAAAGAAATAAATGAAAGCACAATTTTGCAGAAAAGAAACGGAAATGAAATAATCTAAACAGAAACCGAAAAGGAAATAGGGAGCCATTTCCGATGGAAATGGGATCAACAAGGAAATTTTGGAAAAAATACAGAAACTTTCCGAATATATAACCAGCCAAATCCATGTATAAAATAGTACTTTTCTTTCGTGATTTCTCTTGCTCTTTTCGGGCCATTGAATATTTACAGGGTCTACGTAATATGTGTAACCAACCGTGGGTTTACACTAAGTGTGTTGGCGCCTACGTGAAACTATTTATCTGAACTTATGTGCTTATCGAAGTGCTGAATTATGTGCCTTACTTTATGTTCAATTCTTTCTTGTTGAAGTTGTGAGCTATTTCTTCTCAGTTACGTGTTCCTTTTGGTGTATAGACAAGGATATTATCTCAATATTATATTCGGACAAATGTCCATTTCCATATTGTATTTGTTCCGTATCCATTCCATATCTATACCCGGTGATTTCCGATTCCATATTTGTTTTCCGGATTTTTTGGTTCTGTTACAGTGGGACAAGCGGAAATAAAAACGATAACATATGTTTTCGCCCATTTCTGTTCCGTTATCAACCCTAACCAGATATCACACTATTTGGTGTCCTCAGTTATCGTGTCAAGAAAACAGAACCTAACCATCGGTCCACAAACTTGATTCGATACCTAAGATAAGATCACTAGCCAAGACAACTAGTAGCTAATCCAAGAGTAGCTAGCTAGTGCTTACGGATGACCATATACCACTGATAGAAAACGCCCATGCGTCCCGGTTGGTAAACAACCGACGAAACAATCGACTAAAGTTTCAACCTTTAGTCCGGTTGTCCATGTCGGGACAAATGGGGGCACACGTGGCCGCTACTCCGTGCAATGTGGGGAGGACCTTCAGTCCCGGTTTGTAATACAAACCGGGACTAAAAGTTTTTTTATTTTATTTTTTTTAAAAAAAATTGATTTTTTTTTCAATTTTTTCTTAAACCTTTGAATAATTTGGCTCGTTGATCTCCCACATCTCTCATTTTTAACACTAATTATACTTAATCTTAGTTCGAATCATACTTACACTCAAACTTCCCATCCAGTCACCCATCCTAGCACTACTCCACCCCAGCACGCTTAACTTCTTCATTCCATCTCTCTCACCTGCGCGAAGGACCAATATATCTTGTTCTCAAAACTAGTATATCAATCTTATTAACTCATATCGATATGTGACACGTTTTTTTGAAATTAAGAACAACTAATTTTAGTAAACAACAATAAATAATTAATAATAAAATTTTATTCTAATTTTATTCATTTTTGCCATTTATTCATTTAATATGACATAAACAATATCTTCAAATCTGTAAATCGAAATTTAATAAATAATATATCCATTATTATCAGAAAAATGCGAGGAATTCAAATATAACATAAAAAATACTAAAATAATTTTTTTTCTAAAATAATTTTTTTCTTTTCGATTTTTTCCTGCGGATGGAGCTAGCGGAGGTTCAAGCTTCAATCTGGCGCTCGTTGATAAACCAGAAAAAATTCACCGGGTTGATAAACCAGCAAAACCCGCTCAAATTAAACCCGTAGATGCACAGGCTTAGGCGTGTCCGTGTTAGGCTAGGAGCCTTTTTGCCAAGTCGAGATAACGTCCAGCCATCAAGTTGTAACACGTCGAGTAGAGACAAAGAAATAAAGAAAAATCAATATAAAAGATTGTTTCGAAGGCATTAGGTTGATACACATCTTCAAAATTATACTATTAACTATTAGATTTTTAATTTAGGGCTAGGATTTAACTAGGTCCATCTAATTACGTCCAAGTCACGTTCTCGCACGACATATAGGTTTCTTTCCTTTTATTGGTCTGCGCCATTAGGTTCTATCGGTGCAGCGACTCAAATCAGAAAAAAAAGAATTGCCTATTAACGTGCTATAATCAGCTTAGCACGATGGACATCCAGCTTGAATTAGAAAAAGAAAGCACTACCTATTGACACACTCCACTAAGTTTAGCCCGATCAATACTTTTAGTCCCGATTCGTATCACCAACCGGGACTAAAGGTGCCTGATGCCAATCCCTTTAGTCGGATTGGTAATCTGACGAATAACACCTTTAGTCGGTTTGTGATCTGAACAGGACTAAAGGTATTAGCACCTTTTAGTCGATTGGTGATCTGACCAAATCCGTTTGACCGGGACTAAAGATGTATGGCGTTACAGCATGGAATCGGAATATTCACATTAATTCCAACCATAACCGGGACTAATGCTCTAAACTAGAATGGACGTATGGCTCTTTTTCTACTAGTGTACGTGCAGCCGCGAGACGAACAGACCAAAGATTATGGGCGACTGGACCCATCCGACGATCTATTATTCGGGGCCCGCCCCACTCACCGTCACAGCTAGACAGCTTGCTGCTTAATCCAGCCAGGCATACTTGGACATCTATCTCGTGCGTGTCCAAGCTGCTGACTGCTGTTTTTGATCATTGATGATGCATCATCCAAACACTTCCCCCCTTGATTTCCGTCGCCAAAAGCAGAATGGTCGCCAAAAGCAGAATATTCCGACTTTTAGGTGAACTTGCTGGATAATTATTTCAATATATTGTGTGTGACACGGCATGAGGTGTAGGTAGTGACTTCTTCATCTTACAGCGCTTGGCAGCCCCGGTTTTCATTAAGCACGTTTGAGTGCGTTGCTAGAATACGTACATCTAAGTTGCTTGATATTTATTTAACAAAAATATATTCTGCCAGATTCCTTCGTAAAATAAAGCATGATTCATCGGAATCTATTTAGCCCCGACGAGCACACCCCGTGACTAAACCAAGAGATGAAAGATCGCCAACAAACAGTAATCACATAAAAACGGAGCCAACAACAACAATCACATAAACATATTAAACGCGCCGTCGCTCCATCAAAACCAAGCTCTCGTCCTTCAACACTCCTGCGAACACGCGCACTCAAAAGTCTCATTCCTCATGGCGAGTTCAAGCAATGCTCGGAGCTGGGATGAAATTGTAGAGTAATTGACTCTTTCGCATATATGGAAGTCGCAGTGTTCCTTCGACGTACGGGTCAGGATCGCCGTGATCTCGGAGGATAAGATCAATCGCCAATTTGTCACTACAGGAATTTGTAGAAATGATGTTTTTCAGCACAGATTAGCCCGTGGACTTGGCTTTTCTGTTGTGAAGCTGTAGACATGCCAAGTGCCAGGATCTACTCCACTATTTCTGCTCTGATAATTCAGGCCACTGACGTGGACCGGCCTTGTCTTGCGCTAGCTAGTGGTCGATCGAGAGACAAATGAAAGCCATGGTGTTGGCAACTATGGAAGAAAAAAGAGACCAACATAGACAGGAGGCATCAGGATTTTTTGGGACCCAGGACTGATCTGAATTGATCCGCCAAAAGCGCAATCAATCATGCTCACGCATCTGTAGATAAGCCGAAGAAAGATGGAAAAGTGTCTTGTGCTCCAGACAAAAGTATCCGGTGACAAAATGGGATCGAGCACTATTAAAACACCTAGAGAATAAAAGGAGTGGCACAGGTTAAATGCACGGTCTGAGGTGATAGATGCTGCACCAGCCCTGTAATTTAGTCATCTTGAGAGATTAATTGAACTCCTTTTACTAGTGGATCAGTCTTCTGTCTGATCGTAGTCGGAAAGATTTTCGGTAATCCTTGTCAAGATATCAATTACTACTCCCTTGTTTAGAAATAGAAGACATCTTAGCTTCGTAAATCGAATGTGTCTAGACATGTTTTAATGTACAAGGTTCTGAATAAACCTATTATACTAAAAGACGTCCAAATACATTTATTTTATATAGCAAAAATGTCTTATATTTCTGAATGGAGAAAATAGGACCTAAGGAATAGTTTAGGTACGCTGGGTAGTGCTGGCGTGCTGCCATGTTCGAGTGAGTACTCCATCCGTCCACAAATAAGTGTATTTCTAGTCTTGTCCTAAGTCAAATTTTACTACGTTTTACTAATTTTTTAAGACAACGTACCAATATTTATGACACTAAATTGATGCCATTAGATTTATTTTTAAATCTAGTTTCATAATATTTCAATTTAATGTAATATATGTTTCTATATTTCTCTATAAAGTTAGTCAAATTTAGTTACCTTTGACTTACATAAAAGCTAGATATAACTTATTTACGAACGGAGGTAGTATGGTAAGTACGAGAGCGTTTCGCGCGCGTACCCGACCAGAGATCATGGTGCACTTGCCCGTTCCCGTGATAGTAGCAATGATTTAGTTCCAGCCCCCACTCTGACACGCTTGACATCCATTCCCTATGTCCTGCCTCTGTTGATGATGAATCATCCGACCATTTCCCCTTTGATTTCTGCCTCCGAAAGCGGAGTGGACGCTAGCCACGGTTTCCTAGCCACGATGCAACATGATCCCCAGTCTAGTCTTTTTGTAAGCTATAAAAACAGAATTTAATTTTCGGCTTTCCTCACAAAGCGCAAGCAACGACTAGTGCTAATTAAGCTTGCCTGAAAAAGCCGTCCGTCGATCCCGGCCGGTTAGCGCCATCCAACGCGAATCTAAACTAGACAGAAAAGGCACCGGTCGGCTCTAGGTCCAGAAGCCGAGCTGCATCTCTTTCCTTTCCCCACCATTGCAACTTGTTGGCCTCTGAATTCCGATGCTCCCTTGCACCTGCAGTCAGCCCTTGCCCTGAAACGCTGTGAACTGCAGGTTTGCTTGAGCGAATCGGGAAAATATATGTGGAAGACATCGGAGATACCTACTTGGCGCGCGGTGGTCACGTCGGAGCGAGATAGATGCCGCGGCAGGTAGACGCAACACGTCAGAAAAGAAGAATGGTCCTCTCTGCCGAGTATCTGTCGCTGCATGTCTAGCTTTGAGTCTTTCCTTTATATGTACATATCCTAAACTAACTAACATCTCTTTTTTCTCAGATTTTTGGGGAGGTCGTTCGATTTGTTTATCGATCACACATGTCCTTTGGTGCGCCTCTGTGCGTTCCTAGGTGAGTGTATCAATTTATCGTGGAGCTACATGTTCTGGTTGGCCCGCATGTCATTGTCATGGAGAAAAACATCCGTCTCTTTTGTGTGCACTTATCTTTACCGTGTGTCTCAGCGTTGCACATAGCTGCTGCTCAGTATGTTTATAAATCCGACTTTCTCAAAGAGTTGGTTAATCTGCCAAAAGATAATCCGTATTCTATGCTCATATCTGGGGATTTCAATTTTCTAAGATTCTCACGAGAAAAGTCAGGGAGTTTCGATGAACATTGACCTTTTTTTGTTTAATGTTGTCATTGATAGGTTAGATTTAAGAGAAGTCACATTGTTAGGAAGACAGTTTACTTGGGCCAACATACGAGAAGTTAGATAGAGTACTTATAGATACCGAGTGGAAAGAAAAGTTTTCTATGGTAACTGTTCGTGTTGTTAAGCGTATTGGTTTTTTTTTTTAGATCATGCTCCTTTACTTTTGTTTGTCTGGTCGCCTCCGCCAAAACATAAGCACGAGTTCAAATTGTAACTCGGTTGGTTGCTTTAGGATCGCTTCCATGAGATGGTGAAGTCATTTGGGAAAAACTGGTTGATGGTCAAACGCCTATACAATGATAAAATAATAAATGTATGCTCTGCGCAAATTCCTATGGTTGGGCTAGACATACTGCTGGTATCTTAAAAAAAAGGAAATGTGCCTTTCATCTATCATTAATGACTTAGAGGCTTAAGCAGAAGTCAGAGCATTATCCGCAATGAGGTTGAGCTGAAAAGCCAATCGAATGCGGAAATTGCGTGACTACTGCGAGAGGAGGAACTCAAGTGGTATCAATGCTCTAAAGAAAAGTTCATTCTCGAAGGAGATACGTATACAAGATACTTCCACGCCATGACCAATGGCAAGCACAAGAAGAAACTTATTCACCCTCTAACACAAGATGAATATACGATTGAGGGACATGAGCATCTCAAGTCTTATTTCACAAAATACTACAAATGCTTCTTCAGGGCACCTCCGGAAAATTTATTTTCTATGGATGAATCCCAAAATGCGGACATCCCCAGATTTCAGAAGAGGAAAACAAGTTTCTAACCACTCCTTTTACAAAGGAGGAGGTCAAGAAAGCTATTTTCTAGATGAAACATAACAAAGCGCCAGACTCTGGTGGCTTTTCTGTGGAATTTTATCAAAATTTCTGGGATGTCATCAAGGATGATCTGAAGAACTTGTTTGCATTTCTGCAGGTCAGACAATTAGATATTTAGACTCAATTTTGGCAACTTATTTTATTGCCTGAAGTTAATGACATAGAACGTGTACAATAGTATCGTCTAATTTGTCTTCTTAATGTTAGCTTTAAAATATTCACGAAAGTTGCTACGATTGGACTGAATTATGTAGCTGACCATGTTATCCGTCCTTTTCAAACTGCATATGCAAGGAAGAAAACATCTTTGATGGTGTAGTAATTTGACATGGAACAATTCATAAATAACACTCCAAGAATTTAAATAGAGTATTGTTCAAAATTGACTTTAAGAAGGTGTATGATAACGTTAACTGGTCTTTCCTTTAGCAAAGGCTCCATATGAAAGACTTTTTAGATGAGTGGCGTGCTCTCATACAATCCTTTGTGTCTTGAGATAGTGTTGCTATAAAAGTTAATAATGACACTGACAATTATTTTCAGACTAAGAAAGGATTGATATAGAGAGATCCAGTATCGCCTATACTATATAATATAGTGGCAAACATGCTGACAATTCTTATCGAGAGAGAAAAGGCAATGGCCAGATTGAAGGTTTAGTTTCACATCTTATTAAAGGTAGACTCTCAATTATTCAATATGCCAATAATACAATCTTATTTATGGAACATGATTTGCAGAAAGCGAATAAGCTGAAATTAATTTTTTCAGTATTCAAGAAGTTTGTCTAGATTGAAAATAAATTTCCATAAGAGCGACTTATATCGTTTTGGAGAGGCTAAAAATGACACCCACCTATATATTGTGGCCAGGGGAAATTTTCAATCAACTATTTGGGAAATCCCATACATTATCGGCGTCTCACAAATGTTGAATGGAAGCTCGTTGAGAAAAAAATAAAAAACGTCTTAATAGTTAGAAGGATAAATTACTATCTCTTGTGGGAAGACTTGTCATCATAAATTCAGTACTCACTGATATGGTACTGTATATGATCTTGTTTTTCCAATTTCTGAAAGGTGTCTTGAACAAAGTGGATTATTTCCATTCAAGATTCTTTTGGCAGGGAGATAAAAAAAGAAATATCGACTGACCAGATGGAATGTGGTTTGCCGCTGGAAATAATATGGTGGACTTGAGATTCACGATTTGCAAGTTAAAATTACTGTGCTTCTGGGTAATTGGCTTTTCATGCTACTTATAGAATATGGTGTTTGGAAAACCATTATGTGGAGGAAATATGTTGGCTCGAAAGTTGTGTTTAAAGTGGTTTGGAATCCAGGTGATTCACATTTTTGGGCTGAACTAATGACATCCAAAAAACATTTGTTCTGATTTGTTGCTTTTAATATCATGGATGGATCAGATTAGATTATAGAAAGATAGGTGACTTGGCGATACTACTCTTTATGAACAATATCCAGCTTCATATCCTATTGTGAGGCATAAGTAGGACACACTTCCCACCGTAATGGAATCTAATCCTCTGAATATGGCTTTGGAAGAGATCTCATCGCCCTCGATTAGTATCTTGAAATAATTTATTACTAAAATTATCCATGATATAGTTGTTAGATGGTATAGACGAGTTTAAATAACAATTATTAGAGAGTGGTAAATTTTTTGTTGACTCGATGTATAAAGTTTTGATATAACCTGATATTCCATTCGATAATAATAATAAAATTTGAAAGATGAAGATACCTCTTAAATTAAAGATATTCGCCTGGTATCTTTGTAAAGGGGTTATTCTTATAAAATATAATCTTGTAAAGAGGAATTGGAATCGAAGTACACAATGAGTTTTTTGTCATCATGAGGAGAAAATTTGGCATTTATTCTTCCATTTTAAATTTTCTTGCTCTATGTGGTCAATCATCCAAGTAGCCTCTGGTTTATCTCTTCCATGTTCGGTTGCCAATGTATTTGGTAATTGGTTGCATGAGATGGATGATAAATATAGGACTTTGATTAGGACGAGAGCGCTTGTCATTATTTGATCACTATGGCTATATAGATAAAAATATTTTTATAACAAAATTTCTTCTAACTTGCAGGTTATTTATCAAGCCACGGCTACTCTTCGCTTATGGACTACTCTACAACGAGTGGAGTTTCGAGACTTCTTACGTAGGGGTGTATGCGATTGAAGGATACGGCGAGGGATATTTTCTCTCGATATGGATGTCTGCATGATCCGTGGATTGATCCTTCATAGCTCTAGGCCTTTTATTAAAACATTGCTTGATCTAATGTTGGCCTAGTTTCTTTGTTATTTACTTTTGTGGTTGATCGACTGTGCGCATCCTAGTTATGCAGACGCCAGGTGTAATCGTTACTATAATAAGTAATAAAGTGCCTATTTCCAAAAAAAAATCCTTGAGAGGAGAGCTCAATGTTTGGTTATACGGAATGGAAGTGACGAGAATTTATTCGGTAAAGTACATGCTTTGAGTGTGCAGCTATGGAATTCCAATGAAGGAAAAAAATTCTAGTTCTCTAGACATATAATATGAATATTGAATGGGAATATCTAATACATAGGTATGCATATCAAATTGAGAGGTTTGGCCATTAGAGAAGACCGATATTTATTATAGATATAACCCACGTTCTCAACATAGACACCAAGTGAACATGCCAGAATAATTGATCACATGACTTGGGTTATTTGTACATGCACTTTGGTGTTAGGATTAATAAGTGTAAAATTTACGATGAGGTAATGCATACATTCTAGTTTTCCATCTTGCGAAACCATTTCCATGTTGTTTATCAAGCATTGTTAGCAATTCTATGAATTCTTCATGTGGCAGGTGACTCATGAACACAGTTAAGCACTATCCATTTACGAATGAGGAGATTTTTTCTAAGGTTCTAGAATACATATATAGAGTCCAATCGGGGACATCCGAGAATAGATATATAGATATCCTTGATGCTAAATAGGAAAAGCTATAAGATATTTATAAAGAGTACTCTAAGGTGAAGATTGTTTATATTGCATGTTCTTGATGGTTGTAACATTCCACTTATCCAACAATATAGGTCTACCATCTATTTGCATGAACCATTGAAGCTCTACCATGTATGAGAGTCCTAGGTGTGGCCATGTGTGTGCAATGGGCAAAGATAGGGTAGTCATCAAGAAGTTTAATAAAAAACCCTAGCTTATTGAATACTTGCTCTGCAACCTAGTTTGTCAACCCTATTTTCTAAAATCAAATCATGAAAATTAGCACTTGATGGATTAGAGTCCAACAATCCCTAAAATAATTCATTGTCTTTGTGACGACATTCTGTCTCAGTACTATTGTGAGCTACCAGATAACATATTATGCATATTCATATATGACAAATGTTGATACAAATTAACAAACAAAAATTCTTCACCTCAAGTGCCTAGTCACTAAAAAATTATAGATGTTAGAATGTTAAAAGGATGGATTGTAATAATTTCATATAATTTTGCATAATTTAAGCTTGTAATATATGTATTTAGGTGCTAAAAATAGTATAAGATCAGCAGACCAGCGGGAAAACTATTGCCTTCACAAGAGAGAATGAGTAAAACTACTAAAAATACCAATTTAATTTAGTGTATTGACTTGTCACCGCTCTTCTTTTCATGTGTAAAAGAAAGGAATTTATTTTGTCAAACATGCATAATTGAGAGGGCATCTGTTATCTCCATACTAACTCGATCTTGTCGACGTGGATATGGTCCTATATTGACGTGCGCGGGTCACTGTTGCATCACACCATTTAGGAAAACACATGACTCACTTGAATTAGGTTTAGAACTATAATATTTTTAGGACTAAACTAACCTAATTTAAATATTTTTTAGTACTATTGGTACACTTTACTCATCATGAATGTTAAAATAAGGCCTATTACCAACATAACATAAAAAAAGTGTTGGTTTCCATGAGAATTTACACTTAATAGTGAATGCAAATTTAAGACTGATACTTTGCCGAGTGCCTTTACAAAACACTCAACAAACGATTGACGGCTGCATATTTTCAATAGTAGAGAGAAAATCTTATAGGTGTCGAATAGTAGCGTGCAAAATATAACACCGTTGTTATTAGGGGAAAATATCAGCAGCTTGTCAACATAGTGAACGCCACCGGCAGGGGCGGATCTACACCCCGGGCAACCCGGGCCATGGCCCGGGGTGTAGACAAAAATTTCAGCTATATATTAGTAAAAATGTACTATTTTTTTAGGATTTAGCCTTATTTCAGCATATAATATGATCTTGGCCTTGGGTTTAGTGGAATTCTGGATCCACCACTGGTCACCCGTATGTGCGTATCACTCGCGGCATAGACATCACGTCGCCACCGCACTACTAGGAAAACGGCTTTTAGTGGCGCACCTGAAAACATCATCTGTGGCAGTGCGCCACGTGCCTCGCGCTACGGCTATCTCTCAGCCGTGGCGCACTGCCTAGTGCGCCACGGTTGTGTAGAGATAGGCGTAGCGCACCTGCTAGTGCGCCACAGATGTGTGGGCAGGTGCGCTACGCCTAGGATCTTCCGTGGCGCATTTTCTAGTGCGCCACTAAGCTTCTATAGTGCGCTTTAGGTGTAGTGCGCCACAGAAGGTAGATCATGTGCGCCACAGATGTGTTTTTTATTTTTTTTATTTTACGAGCCAGATTATATACAATATTACAACAGATATACACACACAAATACAAGATATACAATTATATATAAATACACAATATGAAAAACAAGATTGAAACAAATACATATAGATAAGTCTCATACATGAATACATATTATAAGTTACATTGTTTCGATCAAGTTACAAAGTAGTAGTTGGTGACATGCGAATACATGTGTCGATCAAACAAGTTAGAGATCGGAAGCTCGCCTAGACATCTAAACTAGCTAGACACAAACGCGGGATAAACAACCAAAGAAGATAAGCATGATCACCGCCGCGACGAAGGTGTAGGTCTTCATCCGGTTCCTTGTCCTAACTCCCGCTAGATAGCGCATGTATCTAGCTTCCGCCTCCGCCATAGTGTTATACCCTTTGTAGCTATTGCCGCTGAAATGGTGCACCTGTCTCCGGCAGTCTTCCCAATCATCGTAGACTCCGGGAACCCGTTCCTTGTACACGACGTACCACGTCATCTATAAGTTGACAATAATAATTAACCGGTGATTGAAAAAAAACATATATAATTAAAGTTGCATATGAAGATACACTTATAGAAAGTACTCCTAAATCAAAAAGACCAAACTCAAAAAACATGCCTCATATATAACTAGGTTGTTCGACACAGGAATATGCTACGATGGAACTGTTCGCCAAGTAGGATGCACAACACCTGGACCTGTGCATAGCACAAGGCGAACAATCCCATCGCAACACATTCACATATAGTGTGCCACGACATTTCAATCATCGGCATTATTCTCGAAAAAGACCAAAGTAACTCAAAAAGCATGCCTCATATATATACATAGGTCGTTGGACACAAGAATATGGTATGATGGAACCGTACGCCAAGTAGGATGTACAACACCTGGACTTGTGCATAGCACAAGGCGTACAATCCCATCGTAGCACATTCACATATATAGTGTGCCACGACATTTCAATCATCCGCATTATTCTCGAAGAAGACCAAAATAGCTCGAAAAGAATGCCTCATATATAACTATCTAGGTCGTTGGACACAGGAATATGCTATGACGGAACGGTTAGCCAAGTAGGATGCACAATTCCTAGACTTTGGTAGCCAGTACCCACGGTTCATTTTTCGCGGCCACGTTTGCACCAGCGGCCTTGGATTTGGCTGCTTCGGGGATAACCATGGTTGTGAAATACCGGTCTTCTCTTTCGACGCTCTTTGCCCATCTGACACGGAACATCGACACCTTTTCTCCATAATAGTCAAGCTCCCAGATCTCCTCGATTCTTCCGTAGAATCTTTCCTTCACGTTGTCATTGGTGTAGAATTCTGACGTTACGCCTGAGTTCTGATAATCACACTTGTTGTCCTTTTCCTCCGTGTAGAATGTGTAGCCGTTGATATCATACGCCTGATAGGTCACCAGGTTTTGCATCGGTCCCTATGACAAGGTGAATATGATCTTTTCTGTGTCAGAAGAATGCAATCGCGGGGGATTATCAAGGAGCCGCCTAAACCAACGCGTGAAATCTGAGTTGTGCTCTTTGATTATTTCTCACTGCATCCTCTATATGCCCCGGTCATTGTACTTCTTCTCGATTAACCTTTTGTGCTTCTGTACCCAAGGATCGACCAGTTCTAAATGCTGTAGCGCGACGAGGTTTGCTCGATCAAAGTCTGCGCGTCGAAAATCGAAGTCTGCATGCAGTATGCGACGACCCTCTCGGTGACCAGATCCATCGAGCTTGCCAAGGTGCCTGTTGACGGGAAGACCGACAGGGTTCTCGATGTCTAGATAATTCGTGCAGAAAGAGATGCACTCTTCGGCCAGAAAGCCCTTGGCTATGCTTCCATCTGGACGGGACCTGTTGCGAACGTATCCTTTGATGTGTCCGTTCATCCTTTCGAACGCCATCATGCTGCGGAGGAACATCGTCCCGAGTTGTACGATGTCCTCCACGACATGGACCAGCAGATGCACCATAATGTCGAAGAATGCGGGTGGGAAGTAGACCTCAAGCTCACATAGTATCACCACGATCTCCTCCTGTAGCCTCCCGAGCTGATTCACGCCAATCGACTTCCTAGAGATGACGTCGAAAAACTTGCATAGGCCAAATAACGTTTCACGGACGTGCTCGTCCATTATCCCTCTTAGTGCGACCGGAAGTACCTGCGTCATTAGCACGGCACAGTCGTGAGACTTCATGCCACTGAACCTCTGCTTCGCCTCGTCTAGGTATCTGCTTATCTTGCCCGCGTAGCCGTAAGGAAATTTGACTCCTAGAAGGCACTTGAAAAACTGTTTGATCTCATTCTGGCTTAGAGTGAAGCAAGAAGGAGAGCAGTAATATTCGTTCTTCTTGAAATTTTTACCCTTCCGACGACCTTGTGTCGTCTCTGACTCATGATCATCGTCATCTTCCTGATCATCAGGAGTAGTGCGTCCTCCGTGAAGCTCCTTCCGGATACCCAAGCATATCAGGTCGTGCCTTGCTTTCGGACCATCTTTCGTCTTATCTGGCATGTTGATTATGGTGGCGACCAGACTCTCGCACACGTTTTTCGTGATATGCATGATGTCGAGGCTATGAGGCGTGCGGAGAAACTTCCAGTATGGCAACTCCCGTAAAATGACCTTGTTTTCCATACCTTCATCAGCGACTTGTCTTTTGCTGCCTCTTTCGCTTCTTTCCGTGCTTAGGACAATCTTTCGAGTTTTTCAGCAACTCTTCCACTTCTTCGCTTCCCACGCCCGGGATTCCTCGGGTCTCTGATTTGCCATCGAACAGGTCTCCACGTTTTCTCCATGGATAATTCTTGCCGAGCCACCTCCGGTGCGCCATGAACACGGTTTTCGATGACCCTGGATCTTTCTCTAGTTGGAGATAGCTTGTGTTATCCATGCACCTAACGCATGCGCAGAATCCTTGGATAACCTGCCCCGAGATATACCCGCAACCTGGATAGTCTTGCACCGTAGTGACCAACGCGGCTCTCATAGTGAAATAATCTTGTGCGACGGCGTCGTAAGTATTGGCTCCAGATTCCCATAACATGGCTAGCTCCTCTTTCAAGAGCCCGAGATACAGATTTATGTCGGTACCAGGTTGTTTCGGCCCTTGAATTAGCATACTCATTTGTATGTAGTTCTTCTTCATGCACAACCATGGAGGGAGGTTGTACATCCATACAAACACATGCCAAGTGTTGTGCGTGCTGCTCTGGCTACCGAACGGATTGAGTCCATCGGTGCTCGCACCAAGCCTGATGTTCCTCGAATCTCCACCGAATTCTGGGAATTCGAGGTCCAATGCTTTCCACTGGCTAGCATCTGAAGGGTGCGTCAGCAACTCATCCTTTTCGGGGTCATCATCATCATCTCCTGGCTTCTTCCTTTCCGCATGCCATCGCATGAGTTTCGCTTCCTTAGGGTCCGCGAAATAGCGCTGCAGACGAGGAGTGATAGGAAACTACCATACCACTATTCGAGGTGTTTTCTTCCCTTTCTTGTATCGACTCACGCCGCACACTAGACATGTGGTTTTCTCCGCATCCTCGCCCCGATAAATGATGCAATCGTTGATGCATACGTGATATATAACGTGCGGTAGATCGAGAGGACAGACGATTTTCTTGGCGTCCTCGATACTAGTTGGACATGTGTTCCCCTCCGGGAGACGATCGTGCCAGAATGCCATCATATCGTCGAAGCTTGCGTCGCTCAATTTGTGTTTTGCCTTCATCTCCATAGCCGTGAGCGTTACATTCAACCGGGTATCATCGGGCCTGCATCCTTCATACAATGGAGTAACCATGTCTTTCTCAAGTTGCGCAAGCTTGGCTTTCTCTCTAGCAGCCTGGCGTTACTCTAAATGCCGCTTGAGAAGCAGCTCTTGCATATAAGGGTCCCGCCCACTGACGTTGTTCCATCGTCGTGTGCTCCTCGCATCTAGATCATCATCATCCGCCCGCTCGCACCTTCACCATCTCCGGAGACTCTTCATCATATCGCCCGTTCTCGCCGTGATGATGATCATCGTCATGTTGGCACCTTCACCGTCTCCATCGTCTTCGTCATCGCTTATCCAACGAGTGTATCCATCCATGAAACCATGGCGGAGCAGGTGCGCCTGCAGATTCCCGGAATCTGGGTCGATCACCCAGTTAAGTTTGCATCTTCTGCACGGACATCTTATATCCGTCTTGTTATTTCGTATCATGTCGGCCGTCGCACATTTCAAAAATCTAGCCACAATGCCTTTGCTCATTATGCGGACCATTTTTGCCTGCACGGTGTACACGGTACAATTAGAAGTCTATTAGAACCACATAATGAATGCATGTATGCAATGGTCGATAGATAGAAAATTTCGCATGACCTATCCTAAAATTAGGACCTTTCATGAATGCCAAAGTCTTGCCAAAATTGAAATGAATCAACATTTTGGCAAAACAAATGGCAACTTGTTCATATACAAACACAAGAGAGAGAGACCGATCCATACAAACATGAACATATCATTATCCTCTCCATACACACATGCATGAGCATCATCGATACTCCATATACACACACATATGACCATCGATCGATCCTCTCCATACAGATCATGAGCATCGATCATCTACATACATATGAGCATATCATCCATATACACATGAACACATCCTTACATGGACAACTTACCGAGATGAGAGTACCGATCGCGAGAAAGATGGAAAGGAGAGGCGCGCGCGTCGACCGGAGAAGGAGATGAGAGACCGGAGACCTTCCTCTATTACTTATGTAACATCCAAAGCAAGTTCTACATGCTAAAAATGGTGAATGGGTGGAGAAATTAAGGTGGGAAGGAGAAGATCCCGACTAGATCTAAGGAGGAAGAAGAAGGGGAAAGTGAAGTGTGGGGTGGTGGATGTGGTCACATATGTGCACACAAAGTGCTGTCAAAAAAAATCGACACATCCGTGGCGCATTCTGCCCTAGTGCGCCACAGGGAGTAGGAACATCCGTGGCGCACTATGCCATGTGCGCCACGGATGTTCCTACTCCCAGTGCGCCACAGATGTTTCTGGCCGTTTCACAGCAGAGGGGGCATGCGCTTAGGCGTAGCGCACCCCCATGTGCGCCACGGTTGACACTAACAACCGTAGCGCACCAACCCTATGTGCGCTACAGATGTTTGGCATGCGGCCAACAGGGCACTGGCCCACACATATCTGTGGCGCACTATAGTCATGTGCGCCACGGTTGTTCTAGTTACTAGTAGGGCACTGCCCATAGATGAGCCACGCCTGTTTTAACCGTGGGACACTTCAACCATGTGAGCCACGGATGTGCTGATTACCTATAGCGATTTTCCTAGTAGTGCCGGTTGGTGGGCCAGACCGTGCGACCGCGCCAGATTTTACCGGTCGCCTGCAATAAAAATGGCACGCTACAGTTGACAATGCGTCAAAGAATCAGGTTCTAGATAGGAGAGACATGTGGGAGGTCGCATCGGAGAGATCGATGCCCGTGGCATGTACAAGCGACACATCAAAAAGGAAGAAAAAAAGGTTCTCTGCAAGGACACCTAGTTTTGAATCTTTCCATTTTTGGCGACTCTCTTTTTTGGACGAGTCCTCTTTTTCAGTTTGTTCTATCGGTTCACGGCGTATCGTGTTGACCGGTGACTAAATGGGTAGAACTAGGCAACCGTTTCTAAAGCCATTGGATTACAAATTCAAACGCCAGGACATGGTCTCATGTCTGGAAGGTCTAGACTCTAGATCAGAGCCTATATATTAGGAGTTTCATCTCGTTTCCATTGTGCATCTCTTTCTCATTCGAGTGCTAGCTCCTGCACGATAGTCATTT
The DNA here is from genome assembly GCA_030063025.1 of Avena longiglumis. Classification (NCBI taxonomy): domain Eukaryota; kingdom Viridiplantae; phylum Streptophyta; class Magnoliopsida; order Poales; family Poaceae; genus Avena; species Avena longiglumis. The sequence continues at coordinate 566,837,013 of CP125973.1, forward strand.
GTTTACGTAGCCGTCTCCACCATGATCAGATACGAAGGCTTCATCGACACATGTTCCATATGAAATTGCATATATGTAACTCTCAACAAGGACATATGGCACATAACAAAATAATCCAGAACGAACTCTTTTTCCGAGACTGTGTGCAAAGTCAGACAGCGCTGCCGCGATCTGCTGACCGGATTCCCTACTGCATTAGTAGTACAATCAGTGCTATTGTGTTGAGACTCATTCGGAAGAGCCGGTCTACCACTACCAACCCTTCGTAAGTTCGTAGTGCACACCACGCCCACCCTCTATATTATTATTCTGCTTATTGGACATGAGCCGATGAAGAACGACCCCAAGACCATTAGAGCATCCCTACTCGATAGGCGAACCCAAGCCGAATCCGGACCAACTTTGGGCCGGATGAACTCGTTTTGGGTCTGGGATCGCCGAGTTTCCCACTCAGGTTCCAGATCGAGTTCCCACATTCGGCTAAATTCAGTTAAACACGACGAAATTTGGACGAATATAGGCGGATTTCATTAATTAGGGCGAGGACGCATATATTACATCGAATTTAAACTATGAAAACATTACATTTAAACTAGAAAAAAGCCACCGCCGTGGCCGATGCCGGAGCTTCAACATGCCGAGACGGGGGTGGTTGCCGGCCTGGATGTGCTCTAGCACGGCGGTGAGCGTTCGCCCTGGAGCGCTCCACCAGGACGGCGAAACGCCGCATTGTGACGCGTCGGTGGTGAGCCCGGCGGTCCCTCGTGTCGGACGAGCTCCTATCGGCGAAGAACTGCTCCCAGAAGACCAGGTTGCCAGGATCCTCGGCGAGATCCGGGTCTTCCATGGCGGCGATAGCCGCTAGGATCTCGCCGGCGATGTCCTCGTCGATCGGCACCGGCGGAATAGGGATCCCGCCGGCGCTAACATTCCAGCCTAGGGGGAGGCGAAAGTCCGGCGACGCCGTATAGCCCGCGTCGTGGAGCAGCCGGGCCTCCCACGTCTGCAGCGTGCGGCGGCCGTTCGCCGTCGCCGGGGAATCTCTCGGCCATGGCTTTTCGGCGGAGTTGTGGAGGTGGAAAGGTGTAAGCGTTTGGAGTTCGCCCGAGTTGGGAGCGGTGTGAGAGAGTGTGAAGGAAGACGGCGAGATGTGCGGCTTTTGTAGGTCGAGGCCGGCGCCGAGAGCGGGAAAAAGGGAAACAGCGAAAAGGATGACGACGACTCGGCTTCTGTCGCTGACATGGCTGGTTCACTCGGCGAATTCGCTTCGTGCGGCGTTTTCAGGGCATTCCCGGGATCCTTGGAATGGCCTGAAAAGTTTAGACAAAGTTGGCCTAAATTCGAGCGAAAAGAGGTTCCTGGGAACGCAACTGGGCCTAATTTCGACGTCCGATCCTATTTTTCGTCCTGAGCGTTCTGGAAACGTGAGTGGAGATGCTCTTAAGACCGATGCACTCCCGCCTATTTCTCCTTGATTTCCGCCTCCAAAAGCAGGGTGTTTAACTAATACACAAAGAGAATGACTAATTCCAAGCTTCCCTGTAAACCAGTCTATCTCGGTTCAATGCCCATCCATCCGATCGAATTAGTAAATTGGCACCTAAACTTGACAAAAAAGCCATCGCCACTCTGGTTCTCCAAGCCTATCTATTTTGGTCACTCACTCAGGGTGGCATCTCTTTTTCCTCGCAAAATGAGTTATCTTCTTCTTTTCTATCTCCTCCCATGCTAGAACTTGCAACTTATGTGCAACTTCCCCTTGTCGTCGACGGCAGTGCACAGCTTCCATCTCCGTCAGGTAAAATCAAGGCAAACTAGCACCACAGCTTTAGCGAGCTCAGTGCTAGGTCAAATCAAGCCTAGCTATAGCAAGCAAAGATATGGTGGAGAAAATATAACTTCGGTCGCGTCAGAGAGATCGATATGCTGCCTCTAGTACGGGTGACACGGCAATCATCGGGCGCTGTTATTTCTCTGCAAGTTGCATGTACCAGTCGGCACGCAACATCGTTCTCAGATCAGCAATATCAAATAACAAAATACAACAATACTAAACATCATTCAGAATACAACAAAGTTTACTGGATAGCATTCAGAATACAATGATACAAACAACATCTAACTTAGAAGACTATCTAGCTTGTTTTACTTAGGGC